>CM057339.1:385880067-387085025 GCA_030015575.1 Agapanthus africanus
CTCACAATTTCTCTAATTGGTCTCAGTCCCAAACCTGACTATAGATCTCCCAACCAACATTGGTTCAAGGGTACATCTCTTCATACCTCTGATACATGTCGTTGTAATTCTTCAACGTCTTCAGAGAGATGGAGGGTCCCAATAACCAATAACTTTTGGCGCATCCCCAAACGGTTAAACCAAAACCCTATAGACTATGATGTATTTAAACCAGACTATGATGTCTTTAAACCTTACAGACTATGATGTCTTTAAACCAAGACTATAATGTCTTTAAACCCAGACTATAATGTCTTTAAACCATACTATGATGTCTTTAAAACACTACAGACTATGATGTCTTTAAACTCACATGGACTATGATGTCCTTAAACCCATGGATCGCAACGTCCTTAAACTAAGATGATAGAGCCCAAATACTCTTTCGTTGGATCTAAATGGTCCCAAAATCCCGTTGAGTAGATCTTAGTCTAAATTGGACTAACGTATCCTCAACAAACACTTAAGTTGATCTTAATCTCAAATGAGGTTAACGATCCTTAAATCAACCAAACCCAAATCTAAGAAAATGCGGATTTGGACTAATCCCCACCCTACGGGCGACAACATAAATTAGTCTCCCTAAACAATCCACGGGCAACCAAAAAATAAAACAAACATACACGACATGAAATGAGCTTCTGGGGCAGGAGAAAGTGGTTACCGCGATGCGGTAACGTAATTAACTGCAGGGGCTTGCGCCTGCAGGGAAGAACGTCCCCACAATCAAAAATCCCTCACAATGAGGGGGAATCTGACGAAGTCTTCTACAACGGCCGCATCTGTCCAAACCTCCGATACATGGTGCCATAAATCAACTTGGCATCTTCGGAGAGGTGGACGGATAAAACCAAATAGCATCTGTCCCCAAAATTCAGGCCAGACGTCCTAACGTCCCGGTCGGTCTCGTCTCTATTTTCGACGGTAAACAGATTCTGGCACGCCCGGTGGGACCTTTTCCTCTTTCCACTCCACACTTCGTGTGTCGTGTTTTTCCGCGATCAAATAATCTTGGTATATATGTTTGTGGTTTCCCTTGGGTGATGGGATACTGAAGTCGGCGTTTTGTCTTTTCCGAGAATGGCATTTGCTTTCACTCACCGCAACTCAGGCTCTGTCACATCTGGTGGAGTCAAGTATGGGTCACTTGCAGCCTCAAACTCTGCAATCCGGCTCTTCAAAAAATCAACCGGATTCTCTTTGGGTCGATACTCCCACCTCTCACCCTCGGTGCCTCAACGCCGATGGAGAAAGCCCAGAAGTAGTCCGTCTTCCACAAGCTGGCTCCCCAAGCAGCAGCTTTGCCGACGGAATCAATCCTCAAACAACTGGCACATGCCAAGGACCAAGGTCGACGCAGGGGGCAGAATATTCAATCTCACAAAGGAAACAGGGGGCAAGCTCGGAAAAATCCTAAAGCTAATCAAATCCCGGCCGTAAGAAACGTTCGACGTCGATATCGGCATCATACAAAATGAGCTGGGGGCAGTTCTCCGTATGGTCATATTTCAACCCCAGTGGTGAATGTTGTTGTTCCAACTGGGAACAGCTCCAAACTATTGCAATGGGTCAGACAAAATTCTCATACCGCAATATTGAAGAAATCTCTGCAGCCCATGGAGATCCCACGAGAGCAGAAACCAGTTCGCTCCCTAAAACAACTTTCCTCGTCTATATATAAGGTGTGGAAGCGGCTGAAGATCTTTGTCGTCAACCGCGGCTCTTCCCCTAGACATCAGCTAAATTCTGAATAATCCCCTTTTAGATACAAGGAGATTCATCTCAAGACGGATTCTGATACAGCAGTTCCTCCCGAAACCAAAGCGGCTTTTCACAAAAAAGAGAGGCCTAATAAAGCTCGAGTGCCCGAAGAAAACTCCAAAGGCCAAAACTCCAAACACCCTAAGCCTGGAGGCATGGTAGTTCATATAGTCTATGTGGTGGATTCCAAAGACGAAGTTCGAGCTTTTACGAGTCACCGACCTCTAACTCGGTCCCTGGCAAAAGTTCAACTGCAATATGGAAAGCTGCATGAGATGCTCGCTCAGGCGACAGCAAGCGGTAATCCATCGCCTAAGGAAAATCCCGAGGACGCACCCGAAGAAAGAGTAGAGAAGGAGTCAGATATTGATTTCCTAAAGCGTGCTATTGAAAAAAGGGATGAAGAAGCGGCAGAAATGTCCACTAAAATGAACCAGATGGCCCTTCTGATTCAGAATATGGCTGGAAAGATGGTTCAATCGGAACCACTGGCAGATGAACCGCTGGTAGTCGGTCTTAAAGATAAAGATGACATTTCAAATCCTCTGCAAACCTCAACAACGTTTGAGGAGGAAATTATTCCTAAAAGAAAAGCTGGACACATATATCGCTCAGCAAATCAAAGCTCGCTACGCCAGTGAAGCCGCAAATAGATCAATCAAGACTAGTCGACCGTATCCGACATGGTACGATCAAATACAGTACCCACTAGAGTACACACTTCCAACGTTCCACATGTACAAAGGAACTGGGAATCCTCTCCAGCACAATGCATGATTTAAATCCATGTGCGGCATGTCCGGAGGAAATGACATACTACTCCTCCGACAGTTCGTCAGCGGTCTGGCGGGCATCTCCTTCGTATAGTATGCGGAACTCCCAAATGATTCCATGAAGAGCTTCCACGAAATGGATATGCTCTTCTGTCAGGGATTCGCTAATGAGAACGAACATACTACCGTGACGGCGCTGATCAACGGAAGGGTTAGACCGAATGAGACTTGGGTTCAATATGTTACCCGATGGCAAAATCTCTGGTCAAATACAAGCAACGCATCGATGAAGTTGCAACCATAGGAATCCTCATAGCCACCCCTGACCCAAATTCAAAGGCGTCCTCGTATATGGCCCTCTTCAAGCCGACGACCTTCCAAAAACTCATGGATAAAATGGCTCGATTGGATCAAATGGGTCAGGACTCTTTCTCATCCGATGATGACGAGTGAAAAGCGGAAGCAAGATGGCGTTTGTCGCCTACGCTCAACAAAGATAAGCGGCTTTGAAGCAACCTGTCGCTAAAATAGCGACGGTGTGGGTACTCGTTCCTCCCGAGATATACGCAGGGGGGCATATTTCTCACCGGCGGAAGAATCTCTATGTAGAATGGTCCTTTCTTCTCAAAAGGTAGGAAGGATATTAAGGAGCCTGAAAACAGGTCCTACAATCTAGTGGAATGCCTCGCTAAAAACGGTATGTCCACAAGTAAAATGGGCATGGATGAAAACCCGAAAGGGCTCCGTGAGTAAAAACAGCAGGGCTACCGGCGAGTTTGTGAAAACCCGGAAGGGCGCAACCTCGTTAAATACACTTACGAGATCCTTACGACTCGTGAGGAGAATACCTCTGTGAGACCCTCACGGCTCATAGGATTCAAAAGCCTTAAGTTACATAAATCTAGACATATTCTTAAGCCGTCATATCTCTTAAATTGCCCTGCAAGCGGTCCATATTGACCCTTGTATACAATCTATGGGCATGAATAAATATTTCTTTGCCAAGTTCTACAAATGGAAAGAAATGTCCCCATATGGTGAATAACACTTGTAGGTCCTCTCGACTTATAAGGAGAAAATAGTCTTATGAGATCCTTACGACTTATAAGAGAAAACACCACTTAGAAATCCTCATGGCTTCTAAGGAGAACATACACCTACGAGATCCCCACGACTCGTAAGGAGAAATACCTTTATGAGACCCTTGCGGCTCGTAAAGTCAAAAGTCTTAGTCGACAGGATCCTAACCCTGTCTGCTAAGCCACCTTTGTCTAAATCGACAGGGGCAAATGATGAGTCGCTCCGGGCAATATCCCAGTTGTAGCGATACTGATGCCTAAACAGGGGTCAAACTCCAAGTCAACCTCTCCGGCAAGTGCCGTCCCTACAACCATCTAATGAAGAAGGGGACCCCATTCGTCTGGAATCATAAATGCCAAAGTGCGCTGGACGAAATCAAGCAATATCTATAGAGCCCGCCGGTACTGACCGCTCCGGTCAAGGGAAAGCCTCTCATCCTGTACACAACAGCCTTGAAAGGTTCTTTAGGAGCATTATGGGCACAAGAGAACGACCAGGGAAAGAAGAGAGCTCTCTACTACTTGAGTCGAGTTCTACTGGGGGCAGAAAACAACTACTCCCCTATCGAAAAACACTGCCTGGCGTTAATCTTTGCGATAACGAAGCTTCGGCATTATGCTTTGGCGCATGAGGTCCATCTCATATCAAAAGTGGATCCTCTCAAATATTTGATGTCAAGAGCCATAATAACGGGACAAATCGCTAAATAGGCCCTACTCTTAATGGAATTCTCGATAATATACCGACCTCTCAAGGCGGTGAAAGGCCAGGCTATCGCCGACTTTCTCGCTGAGCATCTGATACCTGCCGAGTCACCCCTAAATTGCAAATTGCCAGACGAGCAAACGTTTAATACGATCGACGGGGAGAGAGGAGAGAGTGATACCCAATGGGAACTCTACTTCGATAGGGCATCTTCCATTAAGAAGCGAAAGCACAGCTCCCCCATTATCAAATCTGGGGTAGGCCTCATCTTCGTGACTCCACAAGGAGGGATAATTCGCTTTGCCTTTTCCCTAACAGAGCCGATGACAAACAATGAAGCAGAATATGAGGCTTTAATAGCAGGTCTTGAGATCACTGTCGACATGGGAATCGAAAACCTCCTCATATACAGAGACTCCCAGCTGGTCGTTAGTCAAGTAAACGGCGACTATCAAACGTGCAAACCAAAGTTGGTAAAGTACGGCGAGAAAGTGCAACAATTACTGACTCAAATCTCTTCCTACATCTTGGAAAGCATACCGCGTACAGAAAATAGCAAAGTGGACGCATTAGCCAAACTCGCTAAAGAACTGGCTGACGAAAACCTCGATGATGTAAGAATCGTTGTGCAAAGCCGTCGGGTTCTTGCACCAGCAGAAATATCTCCGGAGTCGTCTGAAGAAAAGGAAGCGACCAAGAAAACAGCCCTGCAAATAAAGGATCAAGAAAAGGATAAGGATTGGAGAGAATTCTTCATAGACTACTTCAAATCCCGTCAAATACCTGAAGATGCATCCTCAAGACATCAGCTCATGAAAAGAGCTCTGTCTTTCGCCTTCGTCAATGATACTCTATATAAGAGATCGTTCGACTCTCTATGGCTGAGATGCCTGGGACCGGAAGAATCAAGGAGAGTCGTCCAAGAAACTCATGACGGACTCTGCGGTTCTCATCAAGCCGGGCCGAAGATGAAGCTGAAGATCAAAAGGATGGGCTACTATTGGCCCATGATGATTCAGGACTGTCTCGAATACGCGAAGCAGTGTCACCCGTACCAAATTCATGGAGACTCCATCCACCAGCATCCAAATCCGCTACACCCTACGGTAGCTAGCTGGTCGTTCGAAATGTAGGGAACCTACATAATTGGGCCCATCGAACCAGCGTCATCTAGAGGACATCGATTCATATTGGCTACAACTGATTACTTCTCCAAGTGGGCAGAATCAGTACCGCTAAGAGAAGTGAAGACGGAGAATATTCTCCATTTCTTCAAAACACACGCTATCTATCGATTCAGCACTCCGCGACGGATTATCTCCGATAACGGACCGGCCTACAGAAGTCACAGAATCAGCCGCTTCGCACAGCAGCATAATATAGACCGGAGATACTCTTCAGTCTATAATCCCCGAGCTAACGGTCTAGCTGAGGCTTTCAACAAGACCTTGACGAAGATCTTAAAGAAGACGGTGTCCAAAAACAAAAAGGACTGGCACGAGAGACTGCATGAAGCTCTCTGGGCTTATCGGACTATGTTCAAGACGTCCACAAATACAACGCCGTATACATTGATATTCGGCACGGAAGGGGTACTCCCCCTAGAGATAGAGCTGCCCTCTCTACGAGTGGCGGTTCGGTACGAACTAACAGACGAAGAGAATGCCTATCTTCGACTTGAGGAACTCGATGCCCTCGATGAAACTCGTCTCATGGCACAGCAAAACTTGGATGCCAACAAAGCAAAGTTGACACACTCATGCGAAAGATTAACTAGGCCGAGAACATTCCGCCAAGGCGAACTCGTGCTAGTTGTCAAAAGATCTATGATCCCCAATCATGCCAAACGGAGGAAATTCGAGTCGAACTATGAGGGCCCGTACATCATAGACAAAATCTACCATGATGGGGCTTACTTGCTCATGGATATGCATGGCGAAAGACCCTTCAGGTCAATAAACGGCCGGTTCTTGAAAAAATACTTCGCCTGACGAGTCACGGCCCGGGTCAACGATAGATGACGATGCCTATGTCCGCTCGTTATCTTCCTAAGCTCAAACTCTACAAGTAGTATCCGGCGAAGACTCGCATCAAAATCGCAACGGACCGAAACGTCCTTAAACTAACGACGGACCAAAACGTCCTTAAACTAACGATGGACCGAAACGTCCCTAAACTAGCACTGGACCGAAACGTCCTTAAACTAACAGTGGACCGAAACGTCCCTAAACTAGCAATGGACCGAAACGTCCTTAAACTAACAGCGGACCGAAACGTCCTTAAACTAACGATGGACCGCAATGTCCTAAAACTAACAACGGACCGAAACGTCGTTAAACTAATACGAACTGCAGCATCCTTAGGCTAATGCGGAAAAAAAAAGTAAAAATAAAATAAAAAACGGTACGTCCATAAGAGAAATAGGTACGGAAGAAAACTTGAAAGGGCTCTATGAGTAAAAACAGCAAGGCTACCGGCAATATTTGTGAAAACCCGAGAGGACGCAGACTCGTAAAGAATTCGTGCACACTTGCAAGGTCCTCTCGACCTTGTAAGGAGAAAATACCTGCATGAGATCCTTACGACTCATAAAGGAGCAACACACTTAGAGATCCCCACGATTCCTGAGGAGAAATTACACTTACTATATCCTCACGACTCGTAAGGAGAACCCTCTTATGAGACCCTCACGGCTCATAAGATTCAAAAGCCTTAAGCTACAGGGATCTGAACTTGTTCTTAAGTCATCACATTTCCCAGACTGCCCTACAAGTGGTTCAATATTAACCATTGTATACAATCCACGGGCACAAATAAACGTCTCCCCCACCAAGTTCCATCAATGGCGTGAAATCCCCCTATTTGGTGAACAAACACTTGTAAGTCCTCTCGACTTATAAGGAGAAAATACTCTTATGAGATCCTTACGACTTATAAGATAGAACACCACTTAGAAGTCCTCACGACTTCTAAGGAGAATATACACCTATGAGATCCTCACGACTCGTAGGGAGAAACACCTTTATGAGACCCTTACGGCTTATGAAGTCAACAGCCTTAGTCGACAGGATCCTAACCCTGTTTGCTAAGCCAACTTTGTTCGAATCGACAGAGGCAAATGGTGATTCGGTCCTGGAAATGTCCCAGTGGTAGCGATGTTGATGCCTAAATCAGTATCAAATTCTAAGTCCTTTCACGGCAAATGATGATTCGCTCCTGGCAATATTTCAGTCGCAGCGATGGTGATTCTAAGATTGGCATCAGATTCCAAGTCCCATACTCGCAGCAAAAAGTCAGCGAGCTATAGATGCATATGAAATAGCCGAAATGATAGGGCAACTTGCAACAAAATCGGCAAGTAAAAGATATGCATACAAAAATAGCCAAAATGATTAGGCAACTCGCAATAAAAAGCAGCGAGTAAAAAGAAAAACAGCCGAAATGATTGGGCAACTCGCAATAAAAAGCAGCGAGTAAAAAGAAAAACGGCCGAAATGATTGGGCACCGCAAAAAATAGCCGAAATGATGGGGCAATCGCAACCGTCACGATATAAAAAGCTGAAATGATAGAGTATCGCGGAAAGAAAACAAAAAAATGGAATGAAACTTTCGCTCTGCAGGTAAGTCCATAGTGACCTATGTATACAATCCATGGGCATAAGCAAAATTTCCCCTCCGGGCTCTTTCAAACCAGAGAGTCAGATCTCAACGGCAACATCTACAGCCTAGAGATCAACAACGGCGTTCATCCTCGTTCCAGCAGGATATGGACGAGATATCATCCATCGGAGCCATGGCAAAGTCCCCAGTTCCAAGACTCTACAGTTCACAGACAACCTAGCGTCAACCCTGACACCGCAGAAAGCAGAGTACGTCAACCCCGACACCGCAGAAAGAGGAGCACGTCAATCCTGACACCGCAGAAAGTGGAGTACGTCAAACCCTGACACCGCAGAGAGCGGAGTACGTCAACCCTGACACCGCAGAAAGTGGAGTACGTCAACCCTGACACCGCAGAAAGCGGAGTACGTCAATCCTGACACTGCAGAAAGCGGAGCACGTCAACCCTGACACCGCAGAAAGAGCAGCACGTCAACCCTGACACAGCAGAAAGCGGAGTACGTCAACCCAGACACCGCAGATAGCGGAGTACGTCAACCCCAACATCAACCCCGACACCCCAGAAAGCGGAGTACGTCAACCCCGACACCGCAGAAAGCGGAGTACGTCAACCCCGACACCGCAGAAGCGACACCGCGGAAAGCAGACCCTGACACCGCAGAAAGCGGAGCACGTCAACCCTGACACCGCAGAAAGCGGAGCACGTCAAACCCGACACCGCAGAAAGCGGAGCACGTCAAACCCGACACCGCAGAAAGCGGAGCACGTCAATCCTGACACCGCAGAAAGGGGAGTACGTCAAACCTGACACCGCAGAAAGCGGAGTACATCAACCCCGACACCGCAGAAAGCGGAGCAAGTCAACCCTGACACCGTAGAAATTGGAGTAAGTTAACCAATAATCTCTCGATTCGTCTCAACTCGTAAGGGAAAGCCTTAGGTAACGGGGATAAGGACTTGTTTCCTAAGCACTGGGGCCCTGCAAGTCGGTTCAAGATGGGCCATTACATACTATTCACGGGTCACACCCTCCGAAGTCGAATCTCGACAAGGAGGGAAACAACCATTTACGAGTCCTCTTGACTTGTAAAAGGGAGAAATTCTCTTGTGAGATCCTTACGACTCTCGAGAAAAAATATACACTTAAGAATCCTCATGATTCCTAAGGGAAAATTACACCTACGAGATCCTCTCGACTCGTAGGGAGAATCCTCTTATGAGACCCACACGGCTCATAAAGTTGAAAAGTCTTAGGCAGCAGACCTGAAACTGCTTCCTAAGCCATCGCTACCCTACATGGAGGTTAATATGGACTGCTATCTACAATCTACAGGCCACATTTGCTAAAGTAATATGCCAATGACATAGCAAAGAAAAGGAGGCGATAGTATAAGATAAAAAAATGTGTCTTTTATTCATGAATTCAATTGAGTACAATATACATCATATAAAAGAATTAAAAAAATGAATGAAAGCATGTTATTCATAGATTACAAATTTTCGGTTGATACAAAGATGGCAACTGAGAAGGAGGCGTTTTTAACAAATCAGCAAGCCGCTCGCGCACTCCTCTCAACTCCTTTTTATGATCAGCCGTCGTGGCCAACTCCGCTTCAATTCGAGCCCGTTGTTGCAAACTGGAGGAAACCTTCTCATCGATTTCCTGCTGAGCAGCTTCATGACTCTGCGTAACTCGCTCAGTGAAATCAAGCTTCTTCTTCAGCACCAGCCCGTCAGAAATACATCGTTGGAGGCCTTCAAAAATAGCTTTCAGCTGTACAGCGTTCGCTTTAACCTGGGCACACAATTGGACAGAATCTGTGGAAGTCTCCTCACGTTCCTTTCACCTAAGGGTCGCCTCTTGTTCAAAATGGAGAAGGAAAGTAACACTCTGCTCAACCCATGCAGCTCGCTGGGAGTTCAAAGCCGACACTTCCGGAGCAGGACGCTTGAGCTCAATCTCATGCAGGAAAGCATCAATCTTTCTGCAATAATTAACTCAAGACTCGACGATGCCTTTGTCATGAAAGTTCATGAGCGTCGCCAGCATAGGATTAACCTCAGCAGAAAAATCTGCAGCGAATGCGAGGGCCTCGGCGTCAAGATCCTCGACGAATTCGCTCAGCATTCGTAGGCTAGTCGCAGTGCCCCTGGAAGATGGGCGTCTAGCAAAAGGCCCCGCCGGCATTAGGATTCGAGACTCAAAGGGAGCTGGAGCCGGTGAGATTGCTGCAAAACAAATTATGGTCAGATGTCGACTCGGGAGGTAACGAAAATACACGAGCAATCGAGTCTACTATACCGGCTGTGGCAGGTGGAAAAATTGGGAGCACCGGAGGCGCGGCTATCCTCTCGTCCCCCCTCCGATCCATGACACTGCGATCGATACAAGGAAGACTTAGCAACGATACGGCTGTCCATAAAAGAAAGAAGGAGACAACAGCTGAAGGATATACTAACCAATACCAACGGGCGGAGCGACTTCTGACTGGAAGGAGAAATGCGGGTTCAGCACCTGGTATAAATGGTCAAAAAGGACTCCTGCAGAGTTGCAACAATACACGGTCAGTACAAGGAAGATGGTGTTCATAGCTCAACTAAATCGTGAATATATACCTTCCAGCATTTCAGAGGACATAAGAGAAGGTGAGGGAACAACAACCGTCATGGCGGCGACCGGGGGTGCTTCAGATGGAACAATTTCTACGTTCACTGCACCTACAAACAAAAATCGTCAGAAGAAGAATAGGATTGTAAAATAAAAAGAGAGCAATGACTCAAGACATACCTGACGGGTCATCAACCAAAACCGCAACGGAAGCATCACCTGGCGTTACGGCTTCTTCGCTTTCCCGCAGAGGAGTAGTCTCTGCGCCTATGGCTTCGTCCCCTGATTCGACGAGGGCCGTCGTGATGCTTGCGACACCCGCCGATACCGGGGAGCCACATGGGGAAAGGGTAGCGGTCTAGACAGTCCCAGATTCTAGAGAAATGGTAGCAACTTCAGGCATGATGACCGCCAGGGTTTCACCCGTTATCCCATCGCCGAGACTTAGACCTGCAGAAAATGCATATGTCAAAATTCGAAGATCTAGTTCTAATAAAAAAAACTCTCAGCGTTATGTTACCGTGGAGCGGCTTTTTGGTTTCTTCCCGAGCTGCATGCGCTACTTGTTTACGAGCGGTAGACAACGCAGGGAGAACATCTGCCAAAGGAGTATTAGGAATCGCAATGACGCTTGAGCCTGCTCACATGACCAAACTAGCATCGCGTTCCCTCGCCGCACACTTCCTACGCTTCTTTTCGGTCTTAGTAGTGAGAAGCGATATCCTCAAGACCTCTGTCAAATGGACGTCATCATCTGAACCAAGCTCTGCCTCTGGAGCCGTTACGGCGTCTTTCATTGGCTGCTTGAGCAAAGCCTCTTGCGATAATACTGGGGGAGCTGGGGCCTCAATAGCTGGCTCTGGAAGCGTCGCCACATCACCACGCGAGATCGGCACCGCACTCGGGATAACCTGAGTCAAGGTAGTCCCTGCAATAAGATGAAAGTAAGAGTCAGAGCACGAGTAAGGAAAGGAATGAAGACATAATGAGCTGAATTATACCAAGGCCCAAAGAAGCGCGGAGCCTCTCTTCCTCTTCGAAAGTCTTGATGGAAGCCGCGAGAGCCTCTTCGACAGAAATACCTGTTGCATAAAAGGGCATTAGTAAAGCATAATAATAAGGAAGGAATAAAAAGGGAGAAAATACAACTGAAGTATACCTGACTTCGCAATGGTGAGTAGCGCTGCTTCTTCGTGAGCCAGTCGCTCAGAGGCTAGAAGGGCAGCCTGGAGATTGGTGTCGGTCGCAGGCATGTCGAACAAACCGTCATTGGTCCCATACTCGCACAAACCCTTACTATAGGGAGCATGAGGCTCCTGGCCGAGTATGACGTCGGCAGAAAATAGAGTCTTCTTCTTCTTTGTGAGCGAGCACCGGCAGTCGATGACAGGAGCTTGCGCTTGGCGGGCAATTTTGGGCGACGAGTCCCGATTTCTATACCCACTCCAGACTCCGGCAACGCTGCAGCTACCGTCTCTACAGGAACACGGGGTAGAGGCATCTCAGGCAAAGTGCGCGGGACCATAACCGCAGCAGCTTCTCTTAAGGAAGGACGAACGGTGGTCCGTCACTTAAAGGGAACGGCTGGATTACCAGCTGGGACAGCACCCTTGCGATCGAGCAGTAACCGCTTTTCTTCCCTAATAACAGCACCCGTCGCATGCTGATACCACACTACATATGCATTCGAGGCTTTCGGAACGCAGCTTGGCTCGCTGATAAAGAAGTTGGACCAGGTGTTTAGCCGCATAAAATGGTGCAACGCGCTGCGGATACCTTCTTCCGTAGCAACCGGCTCAGCTAAGAAGGCCTCTAGCGGGACACCCTGATTGTAGCTCGATTGTTGAGCAAAACAGTGTGGGTTGTACCTCATGAACAGCGCCGAGTTGTTCTGCCTGAACACCAAAAAGCCCGACCTGATTGAATATAAATGAATAATCTCCCGAGCCTTCAAGGTAGAAGCCCCGTCTTTGAAGGTGTCGCGCAGCAGCTGCACCGTTTTTGTGGATTCCTTGCCAATGGTTAAGACTTTATCGACGAAGGTTATGCCATCCCCGACCATACGCGGGTGACGAACCAGAACCCGAGCCTCTCGCTGAGTCGGTTCTAAACTAGAAGCATCGACTAGCAACATAACCCGATGGAAGTTGCAACTGTCATAGAAACGAAGCTTCTTGTGGACTCCAAAAACGCCGAGCACATGCAGCTTGATCCACGAAGAGAAATAGTGTAGCAGGAAATTTACGGGTTGCACCCCCGGCTGAGTGGTGTCTGCCGCTATGCTGAGGCCATGATACAAGTGAGCCAGCCCAGCGACCCCGACGGCCACTCGCATCCCAACAACCATTCGGTGATCCAGGTAGAAGACGGATGACCTCATATAGAGAGGGTGCATTGGAAGCACAAACCAGCTTAACCACAGGCCAAGGAACCCCAAAAAGAACGCCTCTTCGTCGATGTCTGAAGCTGCGAGCTCTGCAAAGGGGACGACCGGAATATCCGGGAGGAAGAAATTCCTTTGATCTGCCTCCGCTGTTGGCTGGCTGTCCGAGCCAAAACCAAACGGGTCATCAAGCTTGGTGAATTCCGCAGCTTGTTTTGATAAGACTTCCGGACGAAGAAAGTGAGCGATGAAATCCGCGAAGCCGACCCCGTGCCCTCCGGATTCGAGGAACAGACTTTCGTAAATTTTCAATACCTTGATCAGACTTGGCAATTGATGTTGAATGGCATTCTCCGAGGTAAGGCCCATCACCACTGATTTGGTGGCAAAGACGTACTTGTCAGGAGGAAGTAACTCCTCGTAATGTTCTCCCCTGAAGGGTAAGCCGGAGATCTCCGCGAACTCCTCTAAAGAGATTAAAACTTCCCGATCTGATAGAAGGAAGGTGTGAGTCAGAATATTCCATTTTTCCAAGAAAGTTTTGACCCACCATACAGGGGGCGTAGAATACTGGAAAAGAGAAGCGTAAACTGCGGGGTACAACCCAAGCTTCAGAAGCAGTGATTTCTTGGCCGACAAGATGTATCGAGCCCACTGCAAGTACCCGGCTGGATGGCGAGGAGTGAAGCCTATCATGTATGGCTGTCCCCAAGGGCGCGACTCGCCTTAACATATGCGCCGCCTCAGAATATCGAAAGCCATCGACGGCTGTACGGGTATCGAGGCCATAGAGGGCTGAAGGCGACCATCCAAAGTCCAGTCGACCTCCTCTACGGCATAGTTCACTGGGAGAGAGTCAGCGTAGTGAATCGCTGAAATAGGCTCCGACAAGAAAAACTACGCCGACCCCGGATGATTTGATTGTACCACGACCCCCATAGATGAAGATATTTCTGCTCCGGGTCATGATCTTTAATGAGCGCGAAGACTTCCCTATCCACGGGCGCGTCAGGAAATGCGCTCTCTGGACGAACAAATGGGAAAGAAGAGTCAAAAGACATAGTACCTGCGTTAAAAAGAACAAGGGTTAGCTGTCAATGCTATAACCCAAATTCTGACACTTGGCAATTTAAATCTATACCACACTGCAATGCAGTGGAAAGGGACCAAAAGGGACCCATAAAATCAAGATGACGGCTCATCATTAATGAGACAGTCACTCATTAAAGAGGAAATCCTAAAAAGATTCTCATTTAATGAGATCGGGCCAAGGAGTTAAACTCCATTGAGAGCAGCACTCTGCAACAGAAGTCACATCTGTCATTAGGAGGGGATTAAAAATTCCCCAAAAATTCTAAAGAGCTATGCTCTGCGAAGACGATGGAACAAGCCATCAGAACCCTAAAAAGCAAAGCTTTTTACAGAGGTAAAACCCCAAGATCTTTAAAGATCTGAAATACAAATCTTAGAAACTATAAGAGTTCTACATTAATAGGTTAAGAAACCCTAAAAAAGATCCATTTAGATCTATGATCTAAGAAAGAGCGAAGCTCTGTTAAGAAACCCTAAAAAAGATGTTTTAGATCTATGATCTAGTAAGAGCAAAGCTCTGTTAATAGGGTCGAACATTGTTCTTACCAACCTTCTGAACAAAGTTCTAACTTAAAAGAAGTTCTTTGGGCAGAGATCTATGCTCTGAAGAGAGAATTAAATTCTCAGAAAAACAAGGAGGAGTGAAGATGAACAACAGTCATCTCAAGGGCCAAAGGCTCTATTTGATCTAACGGTAGAAAGGCTGCCACCGCTGCACTCACGTGTAAGCCATGCGAGCGCAACAGTGGGGGGGGCAGTTGTTTCCCCAATCAAAGAGCAAAGCTTTGTTCAAAATTTGAAATGAGGCAGCGCCTCACGTGCAAAGCACGAGACCGCTCGTGCCAAGAGCGCCAGTGCTAAGAGTCAAAGACTCTGAGGAGGCGCCTCACGTGCAAAGCACGAGAGCGCCAAGCGCTAAGAGTCAAAGACTCTGAAGTAGCGCCTCACGTGCAAAGCACGAGAGCGCTAGCGCCAAGATCGCCAGCGCCAAGAGTCAAAGACTCTGAGGCAGCGCCTCACGTACAAAGCACGAGAGCGCCAGCACTAGAACTAAATGTTCTCCACCCTTGGATCAAAGATCCAACGAAGATAATAAATTATCAAATTACAGAATTAAATTCTGTTGAGGAAATACTCCTTAAATCTTTCCAAAAAAGATTGTACTCTGTAAATCAGAGCACCTTTGGATCAAAGATCCAATGGTGATTAAAAATCACCAAGATACAGAATAAGTTCTGTATGGAAAAATATTTTCCCAATCTTGCTAAAAAACAAGAAAGATGTCTTCTGTAAAACAGAAGTCCTTGGATCAAAGATCCAATGGTGGGAAACATCCCCAAATCAATTGGAGATCTCTCAATAAGAGATTTCCTTAACTGATTCAACAAATCAGCCTCCCCTATATAAAGGACCTAAGACTTCAAGTCTTGTACAGAGAAACCCCCCCTAAACTTCAAGTTCTGGAAGAAGAAAAAAAGAAAGCTCTAAGAAGAAGAATTTTTCTTCAAGATAAATAATAATATGTGAGATCATAGCATCTCCTCTATATTTAAGAGTTCAACTCTCACATAAGAAGAACTTAGTTCTTTTTCCAGATCACTGATCTATAAGGCAAAGTCTTTCATAAAAAGAAGAGAGATCATAGCATCCCTCCACATCTAAGGGTTTAACTCTCACATCAGAAGAACTTAGTTCTTTTTCCAGATCTCAGATCTATAAGACAAAGTATTTCACAAGGGACAACCAAATTCTCGAGAATTGAATTGGGCAGAACAAAAAAACTCAGTGCTTAGCACTTAAATCTAGCACTCAGCACCGAGCGCTCCATGTGCTCCTCACGTGGGCGCTATCTTAAAAGAAGCGCTTTAGCGCTCCAAGTCTGGCGCTCAGCGTCAAGCTCTCCATGTGCTCCTCACGTGGGCGCTATCTTAAAAGAAGCGCTTTAATGCTCCAAGTCTGGCGCTCAGCGTCAAGCGCTCTACGTGCTCCTCACGTGGGCGCTACTTTAAAAGAAGCGCTTTAGCGCTCCAAGTCTGGTGCTCCATGTGCTCCTCACGTGGGCGCTATTTGATAAGAAGCGTCTTAGCATTCCAAATCTGGCACTCAGCGCCAAGCGCTCCTCGTGCTCCTCACGTGGGCGCTGAGGAAACACAAAGCGCTCTGTAAATAAATCCCCAGCGCCATAAAGAGTGTTCAACACTCAATAAAAAACAAAAAGAAAGAGGGGTGTCAGAACCCAAATCAATGCTCAGCATTGTTGAACAAAAAAGGACTGAGCCGAAGTTGGCAATTAGTCCTTAATTCAGATCAACCAAGCCCATGTGCTCACAATTTCTCTAATTGGTCTCAGTCCCAAACCTGACTATAGATCTCCCAACCAACATTGGTTCAAGGGTACATCTCTTCATACCTCTGATACATGTCGTTGTAATTCTTCAACGTCTTCAGAGAGATGGAGGGTCCCAATAACCAATAACTTTTGGCGCATCCCCAAACGGTTAAACCAAAACCCTATAGACTATGATGTCTTTAAACCAGACTATGATGTCTTTAAACCTTACAGACTATGATGTCTTTAAACCTTACAGACTATGATGTCTTTAAACCAAGACTATAATGCCTTTAAACCCTAAAGAATATGATGTCTTTAAACTCACATGGATTATGATGTCCTTAAACCCAATAGACCGCAATGTCCCTAAACTAAGACGATAGAGCCCAAATACTCTTTCGTTGGATCTAAATGGTCCCACAATCCCGTTGAGTAGATCTTAGTCTAAAATTATACTAACGTATCCTCAACAAACACTTTAGTTGATCTTAATCTCAAATGAGGTTAACGATCCTTAAATCAACCAAACCCAAATCTAAGAAAATACGGATTTGGACTAATCCCCGCCCTACGGGCGACAACATAAATTAGTCTTCGTATACAATCCACGGGCAACCAAAAAATAAAACAAATACACACGACACGAAGTGACCTTCTGGAGCAGGAGAAAGTGGTTACCGCGATGCGGTAACGTAATTAACTGCAGGGGCTTGCGCCTGCAGGGAAGAGCGTCCCCACAATCAAAAACCCCTCATAATGAGGGTGAATCTGACGAAGTCTGCTACAACGGCCGCATCTGTCCAAACCTCCGATACATGGTGCCATAAATCAACTTGGCATCTTCGGAGAGGTGGACGGATAAAACCAAATAGCATCTGCCCCCAAAATTCAGGCCAGACGTCCTAACGTCCCGGTTGGTCTCGTCTCTGTTTTCGGCGGTAAACAGGCGCCTATATACTTTGTATATAGATGCTCACGTGCTTGCACGTGAGGCTTAATTTTGGCCTTAAAAATTAAGCGTAATGCCTATAATTTTTGCTCCAAGTCGTATCACGTGTGGGCACGTGATGCTCCATTAGGGGAATTTTTCCCATCGCCTTTTTTCTCTTCTTTTTTTTTATAAGGGAACAAATGCCCCCACAACGTTGTTCTCACGTAACTTGCACGTGAGTGCAATGCTGTCACCTTTACAGCCGTAGGATTGCCTAGGGGAATGGGGAGATGAACCGCCCTCTTCACGTCTTATAAATACAAGGGTCTTGTTTTTGGGAAGCCACTGTTCTTTCATCTTCTTCCTTCCTTGTATTCTTTGAGAATTTAATTCTCTTCTTCAGAGCTTAATTCTCTGCCCATTGAAATTTCAGAGTTAAACTTTGTCAGAAAAAAAAAAGAAACATTTTTTAGGTAAAGATCTTGAATAACAAGGAAACCCTTTTCTTAAAAAAAATTCCTGGATTTTAAATCCACTATAAGAGATATGCTCTCTTCTGAAACCCATCTCTTAGAGATCCAAAGATGTGATCTTTGAGTAATAAACCTCAATGCCTTGGGCATTCCTCCTCTGACCTTTAAGGATTCACAGCATTGTAATTTTATTTTTTGTTTCCTCATCATAGGGGTTTCCTGGAATTTAATTCCACAGCTTAAAAGGAATTTAATTTCTCACCAAAGAGCTTACCTCTGAAGATCAAGAGGGCCCCTCGGGAATTTCATTCCCTGGTGTTCTTGAGCATATTTTCATAGGGGTTTTCCTTATTTGCACAAATTCAAATTTGTCGGGTATTTTAACAGAACTTGTTTTCTCTATGAGGATGTCAAGAGTTGTTTGAACTCCCGTGCCCGTTTAATGAGAATCTTTTTTGATTCTCACAATGATTGTCATGTCTCATCATTGGAGAGCCGCCATATTGATTTTGTGGGGTCCATTAGTTTTGCAATCAGTGGTCCCATGGAACAAACTTTCTGTCGTTTCCCTCTATTGTTATATATATATATATATATATATGTTTCATTAACGGCTTTTCTTTCCCTTTTTCAGGAATAATGGCTTCTCTTCCCTACTTTCCTTTTACTCGCTCAGACACCGCTTTTCCGCAATCGCCGTCAGATGAGGTGGCTATGGCGATGATCAGGGACCATGACAGAGACTGTACTAGTTTGCTCATATGGGGAGTTTGATATGGTCACATCATCCGAGGCCTCCACAGCTTCACTTGTGAGGTGCCAACAGAGCCTCTCCGCCCCCATACCGCTGATGGAGCTCCCGCAGACCGCTTATGCGGTGGAGGCGGCTAATTGGACTCCTACAGGCTGGCTTGAGCCGTCAACAACTGGGATACCCAACCAGCCCTTGCCGGCAATAGATATCTTGAGGCGCCGCATCTGTCAAGGTGAAGCCCAACCTTGGGGACAAGTCTATAATTTAGGACTTACCCCTCGCCACCCAGTAGGCTATCTTCCCTGGGCTCGGTATGTTCTTTCTGCCCACCGTGCACTGTTGCAGAAGGTTGGACTGTATTAAGCGGTATACGCGTCTCTATTCCATTATCAGGCTCCTCACGTCTGGTGGGTTAAAGCCTTCTTGAACCAATGGGATCTCCCTACCAACACCTTTCTGTTAAGGGATCACGAGCTATCTATTTCATTGGAGGAATTCCGCGAGATCTCCGGACTGCCGATCAGGGGAGAGCATTAGGAAGAGTTGCTGCCTCCCAATGAGTATGTATTTGCCACCGTGCTAACTATGCTTGACGGCCTGACGACCGAAACCGCCATCTGCCATAAGTACCCCAGTTTAATCAAGGCTCTGGGTATTTTTGAGAAGCTGTTCACGAAGTCAGAGGGGAAGGGCGTCACTTTTGAGAGCTTTATCGCCTGCTTCATCCGTGAAGACGCTTTATCCAAAAAGGCTCCAAAGTTTGCGAACATTCATGGCCCTTTTGGATTTGGGCTGAATAAACTGTCGGCCAAAGAGGAAGACTTGCCGCAGTTTTATATTCCGATCTCATCGGCCGAGTCCTTCGACGCGATTGCGGTCCCTGGCATGGACGAAGAGACCTTCTTTGTCGGCTTCATCAGCCTTTGGCTCAGTTGGTTCGCGATTCCGACGCATCAACGCTTCATGAGAGCTTCCGTCTTCTATCCCGCTCATCGCGTAGCCAAAGGGGCACGATTGGCCGTTGGTATTGCGGGCTTGTCGCACATATACCACGGATTAAGAATTGCGGCCAATACTTCGATCCCGGGTACAGATTTCGTGAATTTCTCTCTCCACTACTTCACGTCGTGGATCGAGATGCATGTACTGGGAACCTTTGCAGCACATCAGCAGCCAGATTTCTATGACTTTTATACCTTCCCAAGGGTTATAAGGTTGGTGGATGCTTCTGCTCCCGATCCGACTCAGCTGGGGGCCCTCCGCATGTTGCTCAACCCATATTCAAACGAGGGCGGGATAGTGTTTAGTGACCAAGTCCTTTCTGCTCCTGCGGGGCCCGTTCAACAGCTTTTTGATCTATCAAAAGGGGGAGCGTCATCTTTAAAGCCCAAAGAAGTTATGCATTTGTACTCGATTAGGCCAGGCTACTTGGTGTTCCGTCAGAATAACACAGCCATTTTTATGCGGTACAATCCGCACTGCTTTGCCCAGCAATTGGGGTATAAGCAAGGTGTCCCTTTCGAGGCGTTCTTAGTTGAGCCCACTCCGTCTCTGGAAGTCACTCGTGACGTCGTCCATCATTTTATGCGGCTAAACACTGGCTCCCGTTTCATGATCCCTGAAGCCGACTACCATCCAAGGTGTGTGGGGTCTTTTACGGGTTGGTATCGTCATCGAGTCGGTCCTGTCATTGCCGAGGAGAAGCGGGTACTCTTAGAATGCAGAGCTTCAGCTCCGAACCAAGCAGCCGGCGTTCCGTTGCATCCACGGACAGTGGTTCGCCCTCCATTAAGGGATAGCGGGGTGGTTCTTATCCCGAAGGCCGCAGAAATAGAATCGACTCCTCGCACTGCTGGGATGCCAGTGCGCACTAGAGCTCAAGCAAAGGCCTCCAATGAAGCGCCAGTGGTAGTGTCATCAGCGGCGGCGTCATCAATGGCGGTGTCATCATCGTGCCTAAGCGCCGAGGGGAAGGAAGCATTCTTCGGTCAGTGCTAGCACAAGCTCTAAGAGGAGGAAAAGATCGGTCGCCAGCTTACTGGACACCTTGCTTGGTTCCGAGCCGTTCGTTCAGGACAAACCGATAGCTATGGAAGAGTCGAACGCCAGTCTTATTTACCCTGGCTCATTCGCTGAGGAAGCCGCGCAATTGGCTGAAGCTTTAAGGCGCTCGCAGGATAAGACCGAGAATGTGCACATCCCGAAAAAGCAATGTTTCCCCCCAATAATAGAAGAGCAAGGCTCTGTTCAAAATTTGAAAAGAGGCAGCGCCTCACATACCTTGCACGAGGGCGCTAGCACCAAGAGTTAAAACCACTGAGGCAGCGCCTCATGTGCCTTGGACGAGGGCGCTAGCGCCAAGAGCTAAAAACTCTGAGGCAGTGCCTCACGTGCCCTGCACGAGGGCGCCGGCGCCAGAACTAAAAGTTTTCTGCCGTTGGATCAAAGATCCAACAGAGATGATAAATCATCAAAATACAGAATTAAATTATGTTGAGGAATCAAAGATCCAACGGAGATGATAAATCATCAAAATACAGAATTAAATTATGTTGAGGAAATATTCCTCAAATCTTTCTAAATAAGAAAGATCGCGCTCTGTAAAACAGAGGACCGTTGGATTAAAGATCCAATGGTGATTAAAAATCATCAAGCTACAGAATAAGCTCTGTATGGAAAAATATTTCCCTAATCTTTCTAAACAAGAAAGATTACACTCTGTAAAACAGAGCACCGTTGGATTAAAGATCCAATGGTGATTAAAAATCACGAAGCTACAGAATAAGCTCTGTATGGAAAATATTTTCCCAATCTTGTTTAAAACAAGAAAAATATCTTCTGTAAAACAGAAGTCCTTGGATCAAAGATCCAACGGTGGATAAAATCCCCAAATCAATTAAAGATCTCTCAATGAGAGATTTCTTTAACTAAATCAACAAACTTGCATCCACTATATAAAGGCCCCAAGACTTCAAGTCTTGTAGAGAGGAACCCCCTATAAACTTCAAATTCAAAAAGAAGAGCAAGCTAAAAAGAAAAGCTTCAAGAGAGAAGAAGAAAGAAGAATTTTCTTTAAGGTAAACAAAGAGAATAGAGATCAGAGTATCTCATCTGCATATCTAAGGGTTTAACCCTCATAAAAAAAATATAGTTCTTTCCCTGGATTTGAGATCCACGAGACAAGTCTCCCACAAATAAGAATTTAATTCTCGTAGGGATGAATTTGTTCTTGGGGATTGAAGATCCAGGGGAGAACAAAGAATCGAACTCTTTAGAAAAATGCATAAAGAAAGAGACAGCACCGAGCGTCCTACGTGTTCTGCACGTGAGCGTTGCTTAATAAAGAGTGCTTAACACTCAGTGGTTGGTGCTCAGCGCCAAGCGTCCTACGTGCCTCTCACGTGGGCGCTGCTTAATAAAGAGTGCTTAGCACTCAGTGGTTGGCGCCCAGCGCCCCACGTGCCCCTCATGTGGGCGCTGCTTAATAAAGAGTGCTTAAGCACTCAATGGTTGGCGCCCAACGCCAAGCGCCCCACGTGCCCCTCACGTGGATGCTGCTCTACAAGTAGTGCCTAGCACTCAGTGGTTGGCGCTCAGCGCCAAGCGCCTCATGTGTTCCGCACATGGGCTCCATAAAAAGTGTTTAACACTCCATAAAAAACAAAAAAAAAGGAGGGTGAGCGTCAAAGCCCTGTTACGAAAGAGTGTGTTTGTAGTTAACCGCAATCAATAACGGTGTCGCGTGTAGCTAGACCGAGATGAGTACGGGTCGTCCTCTGGGAAACGTTGAATCTTTTACTTTTGCTTTAGATGTGTTGAAAAAGAGAGGAGGGATAAAGAATTTTATAGATTGGTTTCTAGATCTATGTTAAATAAGAATGTAAAATATAGATCTACATTATTTTAAAGATGTAATTAATATAATAAGAGGGCTTGTAGGGTTCGTTAGGATTTAGTAGTTATGGATGATTATTTAAAAGTTACCCTTTTTATCCATTAATAGATTTAGAACTAGAACGACGGTGATGCGTGTAGATTAGGGTTTCTGGAGGGAAAAGGAATCCCACTCTTAACCCTTATCTCGACACGGAACTCCGTTCATATCTAGCCTTTACCAAAACAATCATTAATCTAATCTCTAATCGCGGTCGGAACTAGCAAAGAATTGCTAGCGCGCCCGATTAGGATGCTAATGATTCTTTTGATAAAGTTCCTAAACTTTATAGGACTTAAAAAGGCTTTAGTTATTTTCATCGTCCATTGGCCTACCCTAATTCTACGAACCCTAACAAGCGAAGAATTACTCGCGCATGTTGGGAGAAGAAGATGAAAAGAAAGAGAGGGAAAACATAATGTAAAATGCAAAAGAATTAAATAAAATAACTACCTTTATTAATCAACTTGAACAATATACACTTTGATTCCTTAGAAAATGATTACAAAGACTAGTTTGCTTCTCGATCTCTTCCAAGGAGGTAGATGAACCGTTGATGATCAGCCTGGATGCGTGAGCCGTCTTGGACTTCGTGATCTCTTCGGCTTGATCATTTTTCCAAGAGGCTCTCGGTCCTTATTTATAATCACAGAGCCAGAACCCTAGTTTCCTAATATGGAAACTAGTTGTTAGGATCCTAACCACCACAATCCCATATCTCAACTCTTCAAATCCGCGGCGGAACCGCGGCCATTGCATAGGTTTGGCCGCGGATCCGGCCCCTTTTGGTGAGATCATGGCCTCTAATTTTTGTAGCTTCATATCTGTAACACTTGGTAATCTTTTGAGTATCTAGACTTCGAAAATCTTTTCTACATTTCTACCAGAATTAGTTTCTTGAATATCTTTGGTAGATTTGATTTGCCAACTTTGATTTCCTTGATTTCAGCCCTGAAAATTCTACACAATAACTCAACAAAAAATATTAGTAGAGTTTGTTTTATTGAGATATTAACTTAACCATTAAGAATTGGTCAAAGGTATTAATAAGGTAAGCATATTTAAATGGGCCAAATGTTACATGGATATTATATGCTTACTTTTTCCTACAAAATGTTATTTATAATATATAAACACATGAAAATAGTATTTTTACAGATAAACCCTCATATGTATCATATATTATAATAAACACCTTTTATTATATAATAATAGTAGGAAAAATGTCATATTAAATGTGCAGTTTTATCAACTGAACAAGCCCGTATCAATGCTCGGCATTGTTTGCACAGAAAAGGGACTGAGCCCAAATAAGTGTTTAACACTTTATTCAAAGTCTGAGTGGGATGAGTCCAAGTTGACCAAAAGTCCCTAATTCAGATCAGCCGAGCCCATATGCTCACAATATTTCCAAATTGGTCTTAGTCCCAAACACGACTATTGATCTTCCAACGGACATTGGTTCAAGGGTACATCTCCTCACACCTCTGATAAATGTCGTTGTAATTCTTTAGCGTCTTCAGAGAGGTGGCGGGTCCCGATGATCAACGACTCTTTAGTGTACTCTCAAATGGGCGGACACTTCCCAATATGGACCGTAATGTACTTAAACTAGCTATGGACCGTAATGTCCTTAAACTAGCTGTGGACCGTAACGTCCTTAAACTAAAATGATAGAGCCCAAATGCTCTTTCATTGGAACAAAAATGATCCTGAACCCCCGTTAAATAGATCTTAGTCCAATATCGGATTAACGTGTCCTTAACAGATATTTAAGTCGATCTTAATCTCAAAAAAAGGTTAACGATCCTTAAATCAAACAAAACCCAAATCTAAGAAAATACGGATTTGGACTAATCCACGCCCTACGGGCGGCAACACAAATTAGTCTCCGTATACAATCCACGGGAAACTAAAAATAAAACAAAAACACACGGCCCGAAGTGACCTTCTGGAGCAGGAGAAAGTGGTTATCTCTACGTTGTAACGTAATTAACTGCAGGGGCTTGAGCCTGTAGGGAAGAGCGTCCCTACAATCAGAAAACTCCTCGCAAACGAGGGGGAATCTAACGAAATCTGCTACAACGGCCGCATCCGTTCAGACCTCCGATACACGGTGTCATAAATCAATTTGGCATCCTCGGAGAGGTGGATGGATAAAACCAAATAGCATCTGCCCCCAAATTCAGGCAAGACGACCTACGCGGTTTTGTCTTTTCCCGTTTTCGGCGGTAAACAGATTCTGGCACGCCCGGTGGGACCTCTTCCTCTTTCCACTCCACACTTTGTGTGTCGTGTTCACGAATGAATCGCGGTTTAATATGGTTGCCCTTGGATTTGAGGTACTAAGATTTAGTGTCTTGCTCCATACAGAAAAGGAGATAACATCGATGGCCTCCAGCTGCACTAACTGCAACAGCAATTCTCGCTCCGCCCCGACCGGAGGAGTGACTTATAGGCCCCAAGCGGCCTCCATCTTTGCAATGCCGGTGGAACAGGTGACTCTGGCCACCACTGGACTGTTCTTCGGGACCATGCGCCCGCCAATGAGCTTCAATGCCTCAATATCATCACAGGAGGCTCCAAACAAGTCGGTCTTCGATCGGCTTGCAACTACCACGGCCCCTCTCAACGGGTCGTCCAAGTCCGCCGCCTCAGTCTTCAATAGGCTGAGCCAAAGCTCAAGTGGGCCCATGAAGAGGCTAGCGATACTTGAAGGGGTTATCCCGAAGGGATAGCCATTCCAGCTCCGGCAGACGAAGTCGTCAAAGGGGCTTCTCCTTTTAAGGGATCGGTCTTCACAAGACTGGCCGTTCCAACTCCTGCTACGGGTGAGGTCGTTACAAGTGCTTCCCCTATTCGAAAGTCAGTCTTCGACAGGTTAGACGTTCCCTTTCAACGGACGTCGGTCTTCGACAGGTTGGCACCAAAAGCAGCCTCTCATCAAAGCAAGGGGCATGACGAAGCCACTCTCGTAACTGAACCATGCCCATCTGCATGACATACTCGACATCGCCACTGGCACTGAGTAAGGAAAGCTGGGGGCAGTTCCCCCTCTGGACTTACCCCACCAGCTCCAATGGTGGAAATTGATGCCGCTGTTCCAACTGGGAACAGTTTCGATCCGCTCAAGAGGGTGCGAAAGAACTCTCCAACCAATGTACTAAAAAAGTCACCTCCATATGTTGAAAACACGGTGCAGGCAAAGCCGGAACAGCCCCCTCAGTGGCTATCCTCCCGAATCCACAGAGTCTGGTGGAAAGTTCAGGATTCTGTGATCAACAAGGACTATTCTCGTCGACTGGAGAAAATGAAGGTTCGACAAGAGGGAAGTCGTCCCTCTAGCATGCAACGAGGGACTTCTCGGGCGCCTGTTGTAATAGATCCTTCGACTTCGGCCTCCCATAAAAAGAGAAGGCCAGAGAATCAACCACCACCGCAGATAAATTCTGAGCGCGATGGATCCAAACGCCCCAAGTCTGGGGGCATGGTAGTGCACGGTGTACATGGCTTCCAGCAAAGAGGAAAGTCGTACTTCCGCGGGTCATCGACCACTTACACAGTCTGTGACAAAGGCTCAGGAGTAACAACAAAAACTCCAGGAGATGTTGACAAGAATTGCCGCACTTACTGGACAGAAAGAAAGCCCGGAAGCATCGTCGGAGCAGCGCCAGGAGCAGGAGACCGACACCGAATTCTTATGGAGGGTTCTTGAAAAGAAAGACAAAGAGGCCGCGGAACAAGTGGCTAATATAAAACAAATTGTGCTTCTGTTCCAAGACATAGTGGGGATGATGATCCAACCGGATCCTCCAGCCGAAGACCCTCCAATAATCATTGAAGACGATAGAGGAGAAACATCAAATCCCCCTCTGGCTTTATCAGCAGCCAGAGAGGAGACGATCTCTAAAGCTACCCTTGAAATTTGATACCCTTGATGACTACATAGCTCAACAAATCGGTATCAAATTCAAAGATACCCTTGATGACTACATAGCTCAACAAATACGAGCTCATCAAGCGAATGAAGCGGTAGGCCAGGTCGTTAGAACTGGACGACCTTATCCAGGCTGGTACGACCAAATTAATTACCCGCCTGGATATACGATCCCCAAATTCCATGTGTATAAGGAGACGGGCAATCTGCACCAACACGTTGCTCAATTCAGAGCTTTGTGCGGCAACACTGGGGACGATGACAAATTATTGCTTCGCCAATTTGTTGGCAGTTTGGCGGAGACAACATTTGAATGGTATTCGGAGCTTCCGAATGATTCCATCAAGACATTTGCAGAAATGGAGCTACTGTTTACACAAAGGTCCGCAAGCGCTAGCGAGTGCACCCCGATCACGGCATTAATCAACGCCAGGGTGAAACCGGGAGAGATCTGGGTTCAATACGCAATTCGGTGGCGTAACCTATGGTCAAAGTGTGAACAGCACATCGAAGAAACTCCTGCTGTGGGCATGTTCGTGGGGACTCTTGATCCTCAGGCAACTATATCCTAGTTTATGATGTTCTTCAAGCCGACCACCTTCCAGGACTTGATTGACAAACTGGCCCAAATGGACCAGATGGGCCATAGGTCGTCCTCTTCAAAGACAGATCTTCGAAATGAAAAGGGAAAGCGACCTTCGTCTCCAGCGCTCAACAACAACCGAGTGTTAGTTATATGTATGCCCTAGAGGCCATTACTGTACATACGATGTATATTGTAGTGGATGCTTGGACATATATAAGGAGGACTTTCTTGCTCGACATGATAGTATGCTATCTGGTTGCTCTTTATCTTAACATGTACTTTGATGGTCTCTATGTTACATGTTGATAAAGCCCTTAGGATGAGTACTTGACTACCAGGACTATGATGCAGATCATACTAGTGGGGACAGTGTAGTCACCAAGTACATCCTTCAAATGTTCCTAGTCGTAGGAGTACCGAGACAGGGCATCGATACTCCAGAGTAGACTAGCGTATGCGCTTCTTGACCCATATGATGGGCGATGGATGATCCCATATCTATTGGTGTTTGACATCAGAGAAGGTATATGGGTGCTCAGTGAAGAATAGGTACACTAGACGGACTCGTCGAGAACTCCCAGATGGTATTATACCTCACGTCAGATGGCAGTTCTCTAGTGACACTGGTACAGGTTAGTCTGTAGACCCGAGATCGTCATAGAGTCTTGTGTGATTCCCACTGTGCTTTGATTTCCACCTTACCACGTCCATTAGGGCGTGCAAAACGGTGGCTTTTGGGTACAGTCCCGAATCACATGGAGGCAATGAGCGATAGGAGGGGTTTCGTCTCTCCCGGTATAGGGAGTTGATGTTGCGCTGTGTTCGATTGGCTATAACTGGAAATCCCTGGCCAGGGTTGCTGAAATTTACAGGTAAGTGTTATCAGTAGTTTCTTGAACTGCTATGTACCTCATATCGACATGACTTATCATGCTACGGGGGTCTGACGTTTACCACCCCTAGGCGAGATATGCGACCTATCAGACGAAGAGACCGGACTGTACGGGAGTGTTACTGATTGGATTCGCAGGAGAATGTACAGGCTTGCTTGTTGATCTTCCGATCGCTCAATACCTGGGTGGCTGTTATGTTTAGCTGACCGCTTGCAGCTCGTAGGTGTTTGATATGATCATCACCTACTGCCGGCGTATTGACGATTCTTTAGAGTCCTACATAGAGGTTTCCTGGCTCAGGCAAAATGGAGTAGGAGCACATATGTGATATGTGCGGGACCGAGAACAATACGTATATGTGATACCGTATTAGATTCTCGCGATATGTGATATCGGCCGGGTATATGTGATATAGCTGGGTCATCGGATCAAGTGTTGATTCGATGAACTGATACAGATTATATTAGTCGGTTATTTATGAAATAGCCGGATTATTGGATCAAGTGTTGATTTGATAATTTAATGTATAATTATATATTTGATATATTAAATTACATTAACTAATATAAGCTCACTTAAAGATTCTTTTTCTCACTCGGGTAATACATTGATATATATGTGATATATGTTAATTGTATTATTTTATTTTGTTACAATAAATATTGTATATGTGATATATAATATTGTAACATGTTATGGTTATAAATGCAACATGATTTGTGGAGTTTAAATATGGTTAGGGTTTGGATTAGGGTTAAGCTTTCATGAAGCTTCTTGAAGCTTTGACATTGACTTGGATATTTTGCATAGATATTTCTTTAACCTTATCCAACCCTTTACCATAGTTAGTTCTCTACAAGAGTTAAGTTTTCATTCTTAACCCATGGTTGCATTTCTAACCTCACACTTGATTTATTATTCATCACAAATGGTTTTGCTTCTTCTTCTTCCTCTTTGATAAAAAGCTTTCTAGCTTTTTCAAAAGTGATGAAAATGAGTGAGATAAAGAAAACAAATGAGAGCTAAATTCCTAGTTCATCATCCTCATCTATTCTAGCCACTTAAATTAGGGTATTTGCTTTGCTAATACTTGATTAGTGAAGCAAAAGCTTAGGCTTGAGTTTCTTCAAGGTAGGTCATCTTTGTTATCGAAGATCGGAAGCAAGCTTGCATCTTTCTCTTCATGGAGCCTCTCTAGAGTCCGGGTACATGATGATCGCGGTAAAGGGACCTCAACACGGAGCTTATGAAGCGAAGGAACAGACTACAAAGGTTGTAATCCTTAACTCTTAGAAGTAAAATTGTTTACTTGCTATTTATTTCACCTAATCTCTAGTCTAAGATCTTAGTTAGGGTTGTTCGGTACGTCTAAAATTTAAATCGGGCATGGTTGATGCCTTATAAACCCTTGTGACAGTGCCTAGTAACCCTACACCGAGTGACCCAAAACCGATTATTCGCCAAAGCAGCAGACCGCGAGCCCTCGAAGAGAAGTTGAGACGTCCTTACTCGTTCCCCCGGGATAAGACGAGGAGACTATTCGAACTAGCGGTGCACAACAGGGTCATCACTCTGCCGGATACAAGACGCCCACTGCAGCCTGGCGATGTCAACAATCCCAATTACTGTCCCTACCACCGAATAGTGGGACACCCAATCGAAGATTGCTACTTCTTCAAAAACTGGGTTGAAAACCAGTACCAGCAGGGCAAGTTCGCGTTGTCCGAAAACTGGAAGGTAAACCCGCCGCAGCAGCACGCTCCTAAAAATGTGGATACGCCGGGGGCATCATGCTCATTTGTAGAGGAAGCTCCGTGTGAAGTGGTCCTATCAGCTAAAACTAAAAGAATGCTGAAGGATCTTCAAGCATGTCCGGCGATTAGGTGGAAAAGCCCGCTGGAGCCTGAAATTATTAACGGAATGCTAAAACCGTGCCCAAAGCCAAAAGTTGGTAATGATGGACAAAACCTCCAGGCCAAGCCTCCGAAGTCCTCAAAAAAAAAAAAGAAGGCCAAGAAGCCCGTCCAGCTCGACGACAATCGTACGGGTCTGCAGAAATACATCGATGCACTGGAGGAATACAACCAAGAGGTACAAACCCCAGTCACACTGCAAGAGTTCTTCAAGCATGTTCTTGAGGACGGAAATAGTGACATTGATGAAGGAGACGATTATTCGGAAGAACCCGAGGATTATGTAGCGAGTTGCCACATGATCTCTCACTCATCGATAAATGGAAAAGAGGCTCCTGACGTAGAGAAACTGGGGGCAGATCCAGAACAAAAATCCATGGAATCATCAGATGACCTCATTGACAAGCTGCTGAACGAAGCTCTTCAAAAGAGAAAAGCTGATCGAGAACGTGAAGCGGCCATTTACAAAAGGGCCAAGCGTCGGTGTCAGGCCGAAAAAGCTCCGGTGATGAGAAGCCATAAAGTACCTCAACCGGATCAAAGTGCCCTTGCCACCAGCAAGAGCAGAATCAAGATAAGGAAGCGGTTCTCCAAAGCTCTGTCAGTGGGAATGAAGCTGCCACCTTTCAAAGAAAATACTTCCGGGAGTACGTACCCCAACGAACCGGATGCACATCCGAACTACTGCTTATACCATCAGAAGGTCACGCACCCTACTGAAGAGTGCAATGCTTTCAAGAAGTGGTAGCAGAGATACGTTGCCCATCGACAACGATTCAAGCAAATGAAGCGCAAAGCCCGTTGGGAGCAGAGAAGCGTGACAGACAAGCGTGAAGAAACGACTGGCAACTGTCATATGATTGGTACCGATGCGACAAGAGCAAAATCTCAAGTTCTTACCTACGGGAGCGATTCTGACGAAGAAATAGCCCTCGACCCTCTCTTCAAGGAATCCACCTCTGAAAAAGAAGAAGAGATGAGGAACTGTGAGAACATTCATATGCGTAACCGTACGTTGCCTGAAAAGAATCTCGGACCCTCAAACAAAGATTCGGACAAAAGAGACAATGGGAAGGAAAAAGTCCCTGAGGAGATTACTCTCGATGATAGAGTCGTCGAAGAGCTCACAGCCAAAGAGTCGCCCAAGAAGAACAAGGTGGATTACAATGTCCTGGCACATCTGAGGAAGATACCCTCACAATTAAGCATTTTGGATGCCTTTCTCCTGTCTAAAGAGGCACGAGATTCTCTTATCAAGGCGTTACAAGAGGCTGACCAATTTCAAGCCTTCCTGGCGGAAGAAAGGATGAGGGACGATCTGGAAGAAGTCCACACGGCTGATATCACCTTCAGCGATGAAGACCTCCTTCTCGGAATGTGCGAGCATAATCGTCCGCTGTATGTAACCGGGTATTATCACGATATCAAGATAGGAAAGATCCTGGTCGACAACGGGTCCTCCGTCAACCTTCTCAATGTAAGGGTGTTGAAGGAGATTTGCATGAACGTGCAGTACTTTGCTCGGAATAAAATTACCATCTCCGGTTTTGACTCTCAATCATCACAAACGCTCGAGTCTGTAATACTGACATTACGCTTCGGACTGCTCATCACTGACATCAAGTTCCATGTTATTGACGCCAAGACTTGCTACAACACTTTGATCGGTAGGCCTTGGTTACATGAGTACAACATCATCCCTTCTACACAACATCAGTGTATGAAGTACTTCAAGGACGACCTCGAGTACACAGTTACAGGGGAGCTGAACCACTTCTCCGTAAATGAAGTTCACAAATATGAAGACACCAAATACTTCTTACCAGACTTCGAAGACATGGAATGATGTCGCAAACCGGAGAATAAACAAAAAGACATCGCCAATATCCCGATATTCGGGAGCGATACCGAAGAAGATGAAGAGATGTTCTACTCGGGACAACCCCAAGGAAATAGGCCAGGACCATCTACTCCTGAGGACGAGACCAACGCAGTGTTCTCCATCCGCCCGTCAATATAGACCTTTGCTAGAACTGACCGGAGTTTACAGATTACCCTGGTCCCGCAGCGGCATTACAAAGAACTTGATGCATTTGGTACGTACAGTGTGCAAGAGCTGCAGACCTTCTATGTCCCTCTTAACCAAAGAGGTGAGAAGGCGATCCTTTTCTACCAATCCACGGAGACTAAAGTGGAGAAAGAAGTATGGCACGGAGCCGAACCTGCGCTCGACAGGCTTCAACCAATCCGTCTGCCCAGGTACTACGCAGAGGGACTGAAAAGGCTATTGAGATGCCAAGGTGTACCCTTCAAACAGACTGCTCGACAAGCCCAGTTCTATAACAAGATTTGGAACATTCCTGGGACTCAGCAGAAGATGCCCAATAGGAGAATGAAGACGACCGGCCTTGGATATAAGAAACGGGAGCAAGTCCATGGTTGCTGTGTTATAAATGGTTCCGGTGGAAAAAAAGAATGTCCTTCCGGATAGCACTGATATTGAAGCAGAGCAAAATCCCTCCGTATGAATATCAAGTCCGTCATTCGAAGAGCAGATTGACAAGCTAATAAAAGAAGCAGGTCAAAGGATTCGGGATGACCACAGCCGCGAAATGGCCATTTACGAAAAAGCCCGGACACAACGTATCATTCAGCAGGCTACGGAGGATGACGATCCCTTTCGCCCCCAACCCGCTGTGCGCTCTCATGGCAAAAAAAAGCCCGACGTAGAAACAACAGCAAGGTCAAGAATGGGGACGGCGTTCAAAGACAGCGAAGCGGATCCAAGAAGCCACGCGAGCGAGGAAAATTCAGCTGGAACCTGTCTTTTATGAAGAAGATGGGTCGGGAGTACTCTTTCCCTCAAGAAAAGACAAGGAAAATATTCATCCTTTTCATGAAGCATCAAATGATGACGCTCCCGGAGTCTCGATAGCCCGAACAGATAAACGAGGTCCATCACCCGGATTATTGCTCCTACCACCGGGTAGTAGGACATCCTCTTGAAGACTGCTTCACCTTCAAAGACTGGGTTGATGATCAGTACCAGCAAGGCAGGTTTGCTCTATCCGGCAGTTGGAGGGTAGTCCCGCCACGAAAGCATGAGCCGAAAGCGACCTACACTGCGAGGGAAAGTCTAAATCGGCATCGAACTTGGAAACGAGCTCGTACCTTCCACATGATAACATTCTCACAGGAAGGAGAGCACGAGAATACGAATGACCTCCCCCAGTGCTTCGCAAATGAAGATGAGAACGAGGTAATCTCAGAATTTCCACCGGCGCCAAAAGAGCTGGAAGATGGAATACACACCACAGCAGACAACCTGAGAAAAATCGACTTGGGGACGGCAAACGAGCCAAGGCCAACATTCGTCAGTGAGCTGCTATCTGAGAAGCAAGTAGCCTCATTAAAGGACGTGCTTATGCTGTATAAAGACTGTTTCGCATGGAACTATTCCGAGATGCCGGGATTAAATCCAGAGATAGCTGTGCATAAACTGACGATATCGCCAGACGTTAAGCCAGTCAAACAGACGCCAAGAAGAATGCGGCTCGAGCTTGAGATGAGTATCAATGCCGAAGTCAAGATGCTAATCGACTCCGGCTTCATCCAAGAAGTTCAATAACCTGACTGGATCGCCAATATCATTCCGGTAATGAAGAAAAATGGGACAGTACGCATCTGCGTAGATTTTCGGGATCTCAACAAAGCTTGTCCGAAAGATGACTTCCCAGTTCCTGTTACCGAGCTGATGATCGATAACACATCCACCCATGAAGTCTTCTCCTTCATGGACGGATCCTCAGGGTACAACAAAATCAAGATGCATCCTGAAGACCAAATGCACACTGCTTTCCGGACCCCGCTAGGCATATTCTGTTACAAAGTGATGCCCTTTGGTCTGAAGAACGCTGGCGCCACCTACCAAAGGGACATGACAAAGATCTTCGACGACCTTGTACATGAGATTGTTGAATGTTATATCGACGACCTCATGGTGAAAAGCAAATCATACGAGGAGCACTGGGAGCATCTGAAGATAGTGTTCCAGCGCCTTCGGAAGTACAACCTGAAGATGAACCCTCTGAAATGTGCATTTGGAGTTTCCTTAGGCAAATTCCTAGGATTCATCATACGACACCGAGGTATCGAAATAGACACATCAAAGATTAAGGCAATTATGGAAATGTCCGCGCTAAGAACTCTCAAACAACTGTGGTCTCTTCAAGGAAAGCTCGCGTATATCCGGCGGTTCATAGCTAACCTCTCCGGCAAATGCCGCCTCTACAGTCATCTAATGAAGAAGGGGACCCCGTTCGTTTAGGATCATAAATGCCAAAGCGCACTGGACAAAATCAAGCAATATCTGCGGAACCCGCCGGTACTGACCGCGCCGGTCAAAGGAAAGCCCATCATCCTGTACACAACAGCCTTTGAAGGTTCTTTAGGCGCGTTATGGGCACAAGAGAACGACCAGGGGAAGGAGAGAGATCTCTACTCTTTGATTCGAGTTCTCCTGGGGGCAGAAAATAACTACTCCCCCATCAAAAAGCATTGCCTGGCACTGATCTTCGCAGTAACGAAGATCTGACATTACGCCTTGGCACATAATGTCCATCTCATATCAAAGGTGGATCCTCTCAAGTATTTGATGTCAAGAGCCATGCTAACAGGAAAGCTTGCCAAATGAACCCTCCTCTTGATGGAGTTCTCGATAGTATATCGACCCCTCAAAGCAATAAAAGGCCAGGCCATCGTCGATTTTCTCGCTGAGCATCCGATACCTACCGACTCTCCCTTGAACTGCGAGTTGCCGGACGAACACGCGTTTGACGCAATTAACAGGGAGAAAGAAGGGAATGATACCCGAAGGGAATGATACTTCGATGGAGCGTCCTCCTTGAAGAAGCTAAAGCAAAACACCCCCATAATTAAAGCCGGGGTGGGCCTTATCCTCGTGACTCTGCAAGGAGGGATAATGCGTTTCGCCCTTTCCTTAACATAGCCAAGAATGAACAACGAGGCTGAATACGAGGCTCTAATAGCAGGTATCGAGATCGCCATTGACATGGGAATCGAGAACCTCCTCATATATGGAGACTCCCAGCTGGTCGTTAGCCAAGTAAAGGGAAACTATCAGACATGCAAGCCAGAGTAGGTAAAATATGGCGAGAGAGTGCGGCAACTGCTGACTCAAATCCCCTCCTACGTCCTGGAAAGCATACCACGGATGGAAAATAGCAAGGCAGATGCGTTAGCCAAGCTCACTAAAGAACTGGCCGACGAAAACCTCGATGACGTAAGGATCATTGTGCAAAACCACCGGATTCTCTCACCAGCAAAGATATCTCCGAAGACGTCTAGAGAAGAGGAAGCAACCGAACAAGTGGCCTTCCAATTAGAGGATGAAGAAAAGGCAAAGGATTGGAGAGAAGTCTTTATAGACTACTTCAAATCCCATCGAACGCCCGAAGACGCGTCGTCAAAAAATCAGCTCATGAAGCGAGCCTTGTCTCTCGCCTTCATCAATGATACTCTATATAAGTTTGATTGCCTGTGGCTAAGGTGTCTAGGACCAGAAGAAGAAAAAAGGGTCGTTCAAGAAACTCATGACGGGTTCTGCATTCCCATCAAGCTGGGCCAAAGATGAAGCTGAAGATCAAACGAATGGGTTATTATTGGCCCACGATGATTCAGGACTGTCTTGAATATGCGAAGCAGTGTCACTCATGCCAAATTCATGGGGACTTCATCCACCAGCATCCAAATCCGCTACACCCAACGCTGGCTAGCTGGCCGTTCGAAATTTGCGGGACCGATATAATCGGGCCCATCCAGCATCATCCAAGGGACATCGGTTCATACCAACAACAACCGATTACTTCTCTAAGTGGGCAGAAGCAATACCGTTAAGAGAGGTGAAAATGGAGAACATCTTCCATTTCTTCAAGACACATGTCATCTACCGGTTCGGCACTCCGCGGCGGATCATCTCGGATAATGGGACGGCCTACAGAAGCCATAAGATCAGCCGCTTCGCACAACAGCATAAAAGAGATTGGAGATATTCTTCAGTCTATAACCCCCGAGCTAACGGTCTAGCTGAGGCTTTCAACAAGACCTTGACAAAGATCATAAAGAAAACGGTGTCCAGAAATAAAAAGGACTGGCATGAGAGATTTCATGAAGCTCTCTGGGCCTATCGGAATACATTCAAGACGGCCACGAACACAATGCCAATTGCGTTAGTATTTGGCGCGGAAGCGGTACTTCCCTTGGAGATAGAGCTAGCCTCTCTACGAGTGGCGGTTCGGTATGAACTAACGGACAAAGAGAATGCCCATCTTCGACTTGAGGAGCTCGATTCCCTCAATGAAACCCGTCTCATGGCGCAGAAAAACCTAGAAGCTTACAAAGCAAGGATGACGCGCTCATACGAAAGATTGAATAGGTCGAGAACATTCCGCCAAGACGAACTCGTGCTAGTCGTAAAAAGACCTATGATCCTCAATCGTGCTAAACGGGGGAAATTCGAGACGAACTATGAGGGCACGTACATCATAGACAAGGTCTACTAAGGTGGGGCCTACTTGCTCATGGATATGCATGGCGAAAGACCCTTCCGGCCAATAAACGGCCGGTTCCTTATGAAATACTACGCTTGACAAGTCACGGCTCAGGTGAATGATGGATGATGATGCTCGTGTCCGCTCACTGTCTTCCTGAGTCCAAACTCTATAAGTAGTATCCGACGAAATCTCGCCTCAAAATCCCAGCGGACCGCAACGTCCTGAAACTATCTATGAACCGCAACGTCCTTAAACTATCTTATGACCGAGATGTCCTTAAACTAACAATGGACTGAGATGTCCTTAAACTAACATTGGACCGAGATGTCTTTAAACTAACAACGGACCAAGATGTCCCTAAACTAACAACGTCGCCTCTAATACGGCGATAGTGGAATACAAGTCCATAAGTCCCAGCGGTGAGGACTGCAACTCAAATCTCACCGGCAAACAGATGGGTCACATGTGGCGAAACTATTCTTGAGAGTTTCATAGTGCAAAAAAAAACGGTACGTCTACAAGCAAAATGGGCACGGATGAAAACCCGAAAGGGCTCCGTGAGTAAAAACAGCAGGACTACCGGCGAGTTCGTGAAAACCCGAAAGGGCGCAGACTCATAAAAAAATTCATGCACACTTGTAGGGCCTCTCGACCTTGTAAGGAAAAAATACCTACGTGAGATCCTTACGACTCACAAGGGAGCAACACACTTAGGGATCCCCACGATTCCTAAGGAGAAATTACACTTACGAGATCCTCATGACTCGTTGTTATTAATAAATATGAAATTTGAAGTCAAAAGAATTTTTTATTAAGGAGAATTCCCCTATGAGACCCTCATGGCTCGTAGGATTCAAAAAGCCTTAAGATACAAGGATCTGAACATGTTCTTAAGCCATCACACTCCCTAAGTTGCCCTACAAACGGTTCAATATCGGTCCTTGTATACAATCCACGAGCATAAATAAATGTTTCCCCTACCAAGTTCCACCAATGGCGTGAAATTTCCCCATTTGGCGAACGACACTTGTAAGTCCTCTCGACTTATAAGAAGAAAACACTCTTGTCAGATCCTTACGACTTATAAGAAAACACATACTTAGGAATCCTCATGACTCCTAAAAAGAAAATACACCTACGAGATCCTCACGACTTGTAGGGAGAAACACCTTTGTGAGACCCTTACGGCTCATGAAGTTAAAAGCCTTAGTCGATAGGATCTCAACCCTGTTTGCTAATCCACCTTTGTTCGAATCGACAGAGGCAAATGATGATTAGTTCCTGGCAATGTCCCAGTGGTAGAGATGTTGATGCCTAAATCGGTATCAAATTCCAAGTCCTTTCACGGCAAATGATGATTCGCTCCTGGCAATATTCCAGTCGTAGCGATGTCGATGCTAAGATTGGTATTAGATCTTGAGTTCTATACTCGCATTAAAAAACCAGCGAGCCAAAAATGCATATGAAATAGCCGAAATGATAGGGCAACTCGCAACACAGATTAGCGAGTAAAATATATGCATATGAAATAGCCGAAATGATAGGGCAACTCGCAACACAGATCAGCGAGTAAAATATATGCATATAAAAATAACCGAAATGATAGGGCAACTCACAACAAAGATTAGCGAGTAAAATATATGCATATAAAAATAGCCGAAATGATTGAGCAACTCACAATAAAAAGAAGCAAGTAAAAAAAATAAAAATAGCCGAAATGATTGGGCACCGCGAAAAAATAGCCGAAATGATTAGGCAATCGCGACTTTCGCAATATAAAAAGCTGAAATGATAGAGCATCACGGAAAGAAATAAAAAATGAAGTGAAATTTCTGCCCCGCAGGTGAGATCACATCGACCCCTGTATACAATCCATGGGCACAAACGAAAAGGGAACCACATTGTCCCACCAGGCTCCGTCAAAGGGAAGCCATATCTCAATGGCTACATCTACAGCCTAGAAATCAACAGCGACGTTCCTTCTCGTTCCAACCATAAGCAGATACGACGTCAGCAAAACGAAGCTACGGCAAAGTCCCCTAGTTCCAGATCTCGATGGTTCACAGACAGCCTAGAGACTACCTCGGAGCCACGGCAAAGTCCCCTAGTTCCAGATCTCGACGGTTCACAGACAGCCTAGAGATTACCTCGGAGCCACGGTAGAGTCCCTAGTTCCAAGTCTCGACGGCAGCATCCATAACCTAAAGATCAACAACAGCGTTCTTCCTCCCTCCAGCAGGATACAGACGCGACATCAACAAACAGAGCCATGGCAAAGTCCCCTAGTTCCAAATCTCGACGGTTCATAGATAACCCAGAGGCAGCCTCGACATTCGTTGCAATATTGCAGACACAATGTCAACAAACGAAGCAAAGGAAGATCCCTAGCTTCAGGGTCTTGACGGAAACTCAAATGAGACCTGAAAGACCATCGGAGATCATCCTGCTCCAGCGCGGAGTGGTCATGACTCATCGGGACTCCCAAACTGAGCCTAACCTCAAGTAAAAAGCGACATGGAATATTCCTAACGCTTGCTCTTTCGACGGTAATATTACCTGGAAGATTACTTGAAGACGTCTTGTCCAGCCCCCGAAAGGATCAGAGACACGACAGTTGCGAGGCTACCCGAACAGCAAGATTGTATATCGGGGAATATATTGGCCAATGCGACGGTGCGACAGGTAAAAAACCCTAGTACCACAGACCCTAACGGACTTCTATTAGCAGGAGTTAACTATGATGTTAGGACACCCTTGCAAGAACTTCTCGATTCGTCTCGACTCGTAGGGAAAAGTCTTAGGCAGTGGGGATAAGGATCTGTTTCCTAAGCACTGGGGCCCTGCAAGGCGGTCCAAGATGGACTATTTCATACTATCCACGGGCCACACTCTCTAAAGTTGAATATCGACAAGGAGGGAAACAACCACTTACAAGTCCTCTCGACTTGTAAGGGGGAAAAATTCTCTTGTGAGATCCTTACGACTCTCAAGAGAAAACACACACTTAGGAGTCCTTACGACTCCTAAGGAGAAAATACACCTACGAGATCCTCTCGACTCGTAGGGAGAAAGGTCTTTATGAGACCCTCATGGCTCGTAAAGTTGAAAAGTCTTAGGCAGCAGATCTGAACCTGCTTCCTAAGCCATCGCTGCCCTGCAAGGAGATCAAGCTCGACTATCTACAAGACGCATTTGCTAAAGGGACACACCCATATAAAATGAAGTATGTCTTTTATTCATGAATTCAAGTGACTACAAGATACATTTCACAAAGGAATCAAAATGAATACATGTTATTCATAAACCACAAGTTTACAGTAAAAAGAGGGGGGTACAAAGACGGTTATTGAGGAGGAGGCGTCTTCAACAAATCAGCAAGCCGCTCACGCGTTCCTCTCAATCCTTTTTCATGATCAGCCGCCGTGGCCAACTCCGCTTCCACTTGAGCCCGTTGCCGTAAACAGGATGAAAGCTTCCCATCGGCTTCTAGCGTGGCAGCTTCACAGTCTTCCATGACCCGCTCGATGGAGTCAAGCGTCCGCCTCAGCATCAATCCATCTGAAATACATCTCTGGAGACTATCAAAAATAGCTTTTAGCTATGCAGCATTTGCTTCAATCTGGGCGCGCAGTCGGACGGATTAGCTGGAAGCCACCTCATGTTCCTTTCGTCTCAAGGTCGCCTCTTGTTCAAAATGGAGAATGAAAGGAACACTACGCTCAATCCAAGCAGCCCGCTGAGAGTTCGAATTTAATACTTCAGGAGCTGGACGTTTGAGCTCGATCTTGTGCAGGCAAGCCTCGATCTTTCTACAGTAATCAACCCAAGAGCTGACAAGATCTTCATCATGAAAGTTCATGAGTGTCGCTAGCATCGGGTTAACTTCAACAGCAAAATCTGCAGCTGATGTGAGGGCCTCGGCGTCAAGATCTTCGATGAATTCGCTCAACATTCGACGGCTGTTTGCGGCACCCCTGGAAGATATGCGTTTGGCAAAGGGCCATGCGGGCATCGGAATGCGAGACTCGAAGGGAGCGGGAGCCGGTGCAATTGCTGCAAAATGAATTACGGTCAAATGCCGACTCAGGAAATGAAGGAAACACATGATCGATGAAGTTTATTATACCAGCTGTGACAGGCGGCAGGACGGGGAGTGTCGAAGGCACGATTGTTCTTTCACCCCCTCCTTCGACCCGTGACGCTATATTCAATATGAAGAAGAATTAGCAACATGTCTATTCATAAGAAAGGGACGTCAGTTGAAGAATGTACTAACCAATACCAAAATGAGGAACGATTTCCGACTGGAAGGAGAAATGCGGGTTCAACACCGGGTATAGATGGTCGAAAAGGACTTCTGCAGAGTTGCGACAATATACTGTAAATACAAGAAGGATGGTACCCACAGTAAAACAAATAAGTCGCAAACCCATACCTTCCAATATTTGAGGGGGCACAGAAGAAGGCGAGGGAACAGCGACCGGCGACACTTCTTCAGATGGCGCGGTCTTAGGGTTCGCCACAACTATATTCAAGACAAACAAAGTATTATTAGAAGGGCTGAACAGGATTGAAAAATTCAAAAATAGCGACCCAGCGACTACTTGATAAATCATGGACCGAAGCCATGACGGAGGCGTCACCAGGTGTAACGGCTTCTTCGCTCTCTCTCGGAGGAATAGATTCCGTGCCCATGGCTTCATCCCCTAACTCGACGAGGGCCATCGTAACGCTTGCGACGCCCGCCGATACCAAGGAACCGCAGGGAGAAAAGGCAGCGGTCTGGACAGTCCCAGATTCCAGAGAAAGGGTAGCAACTTCGGGCACTGTAACCGCCAGAGTTTCACCTATCATCCCATCGCCAAGACTAGGCCCTGCAGAAAATGCATATGTCAAAATTCGAAGATCAAGTTCTAGTAAAAGACTCAGCGTTACGTTACCTTGGAGCAGCTTTTCAGTTTCTTCCCGAGCCGCACGTGCAACCTATCTACGGGTGGTAGACAAGGCAGAGGGAACATCCGCCAAAGGAGTATCAGCAAGCGGAATGCTGTGTGAGCCTGCACCTACGGCCAAACCGGCATCGCGTTCCCTTGCCGCATGCTTCCTACGCTTCCGTTCAGTCTGAGCAGTGAGAAATGATCTCCTCAAGACCTCTGACAAGAGGACGTCATCATCCGAACCAAGCACTGCCTCTGGAGCCGTTACGGCGTCCATCATCGGCTGCTTTAGCAAAACCTCCTGCGGTGACGTTGGGGGAGATGAGGCCACAATAGCTGGCTATGGATGTTTTGCCGCATCGTTGCTCGGGATCGGCACTGCACTTGGAATAACCTGAGTCAAGTTAACCCCTGCAATAAAGTAAAAGAGAGGGTCAAAGCATGAATAAAAAGAATAAGGATGTAATGAAGCAACTCATACCAAGACCCAAAAAAGCGTGGAGCCTTTCTTCCTCCTCGAACGTCCAGAGAGAAGCCGCAAGAGCCTCTTCGGCAGAAATACATGTTGAAGAAGAAAGCGTCAATACAAACATAATAAAGAGAAAATGGATAGACACGGAAGAATACAGATGAAGTATACCTGACTTCGCGATGTGTAAGTTCACGGCGGCGCCCCGGCCGTCAAACCGACGGCCAAACGCGGAAACGATGGTAAACTTTAATTTTGCGGACTTAGCAAACCGGCACCACCGCGCACTAAACCCCGGATCGTGCCATTAAACTAGTCTAAGCTAACAAGAGGATGGGTTAGAGATATACCGACTGATCCGAGTCCTCCGGTCTTCATCTCCACTCCGATCTCCTCGCGGGATCTCCGTCCGTCTCCTTCTCGTCGGAAAGGGCACCACAAAGCCTTCATCTTTTACGGGCTCCCACCTCAATACCGAGGCAACTCGCGCATGAAGCCGGCAACTCGACATGCTCAAGATATGCTGTAGAATGTGTAGTGTAGAGTGCATGTCTCACTTTGGGGTTTGTTGCTAATTGAAGATGATGGAGGAAACAAGATAAGAAAAATGGTGCTTGCATTTTTCTTAACATGAAATGAGATCAAGAAAATGAAACACTCTCAAGGATGAAGATGAAACTCTCTTCTTCTCTTTTCTTTCTCTCTTTCTTTTGTTCAACCATTTTTTATCAAGTGAGAAGAAGATGGTGGAGGAAAGAATATCATAACAAAAACATGAAGGGAGGTGAGTGTAGTGTAAAGGAAGTGGTGACCACATCAAGACATAATCATCATCAAACATACATCAACCTCAAATCCAATCTTTTCACAATAAAGCATGAAATGATGAAGGAAAAGAATGGAATAAAAAGATTCTCTCATCTTACAAATAAAACCTCCACAAATGTAATTTGCAAAACTGCAAATTACCCCCTCCATCATAAAAGTCCGGCCGGGAAAGAACAAAGGAAAACCTGCCGGAACGGAATGCAAACTGGCAACTCCAGAAAACTGGTCCCGTAATAAATTACAGGAAAACCCCTATACTGTGCATACACACCCGCATCTGTATTCCGTCCGGATACAAATGCAATGAGACAAAATCTACACTGTACTAATCTAGGACCGGCTTAAGCCAAAGCCGGCTAGTAATATCCGTCCGATCCTGATCCGTGCAATACCGCACGTATCTGATCGAACGCTGCCATATAACTATACGGCCACTAGTACAAACCGTCCGATCCTGATCCGTGCAATACCGCACGTATCTGATCGGACCCTGCCATATCTCCATACGGCCTCTACAGCGTTTCGCCCGAAACTTGAGTAACTGAAAGTGTGGTGGACTCTAAAGACTCGTCAATACTATGGCTGTGGATTTAACCACTAGCACGTCAGAGGTATAAGCCAATACGTGACGGGCCACCAGCTATTGACTAAAAGGGACGTCGATGAGGAAGCTCACCCCGACACCCAACTGAGCCTGTCAGTGACAATATCCGTACAGTCCGGTCCGTTCGTCTATGAGCATCGCATGGCGGGCCTAGGGGGTTGGTAAAAGTCAGACCCCCAAAAGCGGTACAAGTCGTGTCGGAGTGTAGCCCAGAACACCCTGAGATACTACTGGAATACCTACCAGTAAATCTCCTGCCTTGGCCAAGGTCTTTGTGTAATGGCTCTCCTAGACACAGCGCGACCTCACCCCCAATACCGGGAGAGACGAAACCCCCGAAGATCCGCTCACTGCCTCCATGTGGCTCGGGACTGTACCCAACTAAAACCTGTTTGCACGACTCCTTTGAGCCGTGGTAGGGTAGTAATCTAAGTACAGTGGGAACTCACACGAGACAAATGACGATCCCCAGGTCGATGAACTAACCTGTACACATGTCACCTGGGAACTGCTATCTGACGTCAGGTATAAGACCAACTAGCATGTTCCCGGCGAGTCCTGTCCGGTGTACTCATAACCCAATGAGCACCTGTATACATCTTAGGTGAACCAACTGACACCAGTGGCTTGTGAGACCGGCCACCGCCCCTCGTCGAGGTCTCGACTGTATACACTAGTCTACTCTGGAGAATCGATGCCCTGTCTCGAAACTCCCACGACTAGGGACCATTTAAGGATGTGCTTATAGACTCCAGCTCTCACTTATATGATCGCCCTCATACTGCTGGTGGTCAAGCAAGAATCCTAGGGGCTCTATCAACGTGTAATAGCGACGTGTCAGGTCACCTAAAGCAGTACACGATGATAAAGGTAAACCAGATAGCATACTATCATCTCGAGTAAGACTGTTCTACCGGGATAGGTCCTCCCTCAATCATTGCAATCACGTGCCTGTGATCCAATAATTGACTCTGAGGGCACTATCTCCAACAATCTCCCACTTGCACTCAAGGCTAATTATTGCGATGTCACATACTCACAGCCCGTGTGATACTGAACACCCAACTCCCCTACTAGTCAGTTTCACAAAATCCGTTTGCGAAACTATTGCGTTCAAGGAATAGCCTCAGTGAGTGGATCCGCCTTGATGTTTCTTTCTATGTCTCTCTATATCTCAAGTTCGCGGAGAAACCCATCTCCCGAAATGAGCAATACCTGTCTTAGATTGTGTCTGGATGTCTGATGGGACATAGTTCATAAATGAACTTCAAATCCAAACTTCTTAGACTGTATCGTCAACTGAATTTAATCAGTATCCTGCGCCATGCCACCCTCAGTATTGCCTTGGATCACCTGTCCAAAATACTGCCCCTTGTCAGAAGGAAAACTATAACTCTGACGATCACCCTGTCGTCCATGTCACATTGGAAGCCTGGAATGATAACTGTCTCCCTAATGAGGCTGTCGTTATCATATCCCTAGAACATCCACTTATGTTCTAAAACTGCTTCCTACCGTTTCTCCAGGATTGGATTAATGTCAACTTATTGCATCTAGTGCAAGAACAACATCTGGTGTGGTACTTGACATCTCATGATTGACTCAATTGCCTGAGCAAGTGATCTGCCAATCATGCACATCCCTCTCCCCTTTAGTCTGTAAGACACCTTCAGAGAGGGTGACTCCATCACCTGCAGGTATACTACCGTGCCAGGAGTCGTCCATTCTAAATACTCTTAGAATGCTGTCTAAGTACCCTGATTAGGAAACCACCCAAATCTAGATCTAAAACCATAGATCTAGTAACCAGTATGTCTGATATAATGTCCAAGTCCTTTGTGGAGAAAACACTGTGTGACGACCAAAGTATAACCGATCGTAGTAAAGGAATATCACTTCCTACTACCTTCTCAACAGATCCATCCCCTATTCTGATGACGTCAAACCTATGACTATCACATCAGAAATAGATGATCTATCTCCGCTACATCTGCTTTAGTCTATAAATAGACATAAGCCTGATGTCCACCAATGCTTCCGCTGCTCCCACTGACTACGACAACCCTCTGGCAGAGTCATATAGACGTGCACTTCTAAAGCAAGTTTAGAACGACGCTATACTCATCCTCCTGCCGGGTCTCGCAGCCTGGAACAACAACAATGGCAAGTGTGGGTAAACAAGAACTTCCCTGTCACCGTCCTTGAGGCTACCGAAGTACCTCTCGGGTGCCTGAAGTTACCCACCTTATCTGCGGAGTGGCCAATGGAATGTTAAATCAGATTGAATCTTTAGGTTCCTTATCAAATCTTCAGTAATCGTTTGCGGTTCTGGAATCACTTCCAGTTCTACCATACTCCCACTACTGTTTTCTGAAAAAATCCATTTTTGTTAAAACTGTGGCGAGTCAAGATGGTAGAAAATCAACCCTCGTCATAGCCTGGGTCAACCCACAAACAGCCATTACAGAAACGTGCCTTGAGTTATCCAGAGTCTGGTTTTAATCATAAGCCGGACAACTCCCCGTACCTTAACAACGTTAAGATATGAACTGTTCTACATCCAATATAGAACCAGAGGCACTGATTTAATTGAACCAGATTCAAATCATGCAGCTATCTCCAGTGCATGTCAACTAAATGGAAGGAGGCCGATCAGCGTTACTCAACTTAGGAATGCTTCCAATTATGAGTAACCTGAAAGAGAAACAAGTTCTCTTAGTCACTACTACCAACCGAATACCATACACAAGTATCTACATCTTCGATCTCTTTGAAGAATCCCGATACTTGCTACACCTAGTTCTCTACTCTATTCAAATACCTATAACTTCTCAAAATTCGGACCCTGTGTTTCCACGAAACACCTGTCTAAAAAACCAGAGAAGTCATAAGTAAACCGAATATAGTATGAGGACCAACCCCTCCGTCCTGATGGACCCTGGACAACATACAATACTCTGTATAAATCCCTTGAGTCTGATAACTCATTCACTGTGTGTCGTAGGTTGAAAACTGTACTTATGGTTAAGAAGAATTACACCGTTGTTTAATGCTCCTTACCTAACCATCCACTGATATAGGTAAATGTCGTAGACATAATTTCAGAAAGGTATATCTCACTCTATGAAAATAGACGTATAGATATATCAATTTGAAATTGGTACACATCAACGGATATTCAAAACCAAATATTTGCCGACCGGCAAACAGCCCAGGTGATTTCCTCAAATATCACTGATTCCAGCGAATCCCGATATAATGAGGATGATCACCCAATTCCCAATAACTTACTCCCTCTTATCATCTGTAAAACCATACAGATGTGAGAATCATACCTGGTAAATACATACCCTGGAGTAAGTATCTAATCGAGAAATCAGTTTTCTTTTAACAGTACACAGTGAAACTGAAACATTGAAATGTTTCGATGGGGTATCCTGGTATTCCTAGTAATGCCTCTACCATTATCCAGATTCACAACTATAACCGTATAATTCTTTGCCACCTCTCCAAATCCCTTCATATATCTTTAGTCATTACCTTCTGTACACCCTTTTAGGCCAAATGGTTTTCTTCCTTCCCTACCGTTCGGCACCAGCCTATGGTTTGGAAGAAGACTATCCAAAAAGCATAAAGGGTGTACTATCCTAATCCTAGGAGCACTCGCAACGCGAGAGAAGGTGAAGATAAAAGACACCTGAATGTACTTTATTCCTATTTCTCCTGAACCAGGATCCATCCCCGAACTGGAAAAAGTTCCTTTCGAGTTCGTATATAACCATACGATGGATTATCCAATAAAATGGGATCTTCGTAGTGATACGGAGTGTCCTGGAGAAATACAAAGGTGATTTAGGATTGGCGAAGAAATACTTGGTTTGGTCGTGAATAGCAGTCGCAATTTACTTTGCCCCCTTACTAATCCCTTGCTTTGTCTTAATTTTAATACCTTATGTACACCGTTTAGGCTAACTGGTTTTCTTCATTCCCTACCGGTCGGCACCAGCCTAAGGTTTGGAAGAAGACTATCCAATTTGCGTAATAGGTGTACTACTCCTAAACCAAGGAGTACTCGCAACCTGAGAGAGGGTGAAAAGAAAAGACAACTGAATAATCCTATCCGTTTTCTCCAGAACCAGAAACCATCCTCGAATTCCTTCGAGTTCGTATCTAACCATACGATGGTTTTGTCCAATAGAAGTGGACGTTCGCAGTAATACGGGGTGTCCTGGAGAAAAGGGTAAAAGTAGGAGTGGCAATGAGGTCTGCAACTCTGACAATCCAAAAGCCAGTGTTAAGTAGGTTCGGTCAACTTGGTCACTGAGTCAAAATCTTAGGGTCGGGTCAATGGTCGCTGCCAAAGAGAGAGAGAAAAGAAACACTCAGCGTGCACTCTAACCTAGATCAGAATGGTTACCAATTTATCTAATCTGCAATCCTCCCACTGTACCTCAAATTCTCCTCCAAACCTGAAAGAAGAATTAGTCGGGGTCACCCGAGGAGTATACTAACTCATCAGTGGGAATCGGGATCCAACTCTCATCGCATGACAACGTGACGGAATCCGCTCACGGTATCACACTCCAGAAGGTATGCGCATATCTGGCAAGTTTCAGTACTTTTGAAACTCCCGATGTGAATTTCTGCTCCATGCTCTTATGACCTTGACTTTGGCCAACAAATCATAAGTCACATGTCAAGTTCTACCCGTCATTCTCCAGGTTAATTCGAATCCACCCGCACAAGCCCTTGACTTTGGCCAACAAGGCTATACGACTGTTCCAAACCAACGCATCTATCTATGCTGCATATGAATAACCAACAGCTACCAAACACTGTGCCTTGACTTTGGCCAACAAACACAGCTTGAATACTATTGACTACCCATATGAAACGACGGAGGGCTACGAATGGTTTCTGGCGAAAACCTTTAACGTAGTGAACTTGATATCGTTGAAGGAACGGATAGCTTTTAGAAAATATAGTGACGAAAACCTTTACTAAAGAGGTCACTCCCGGTGAAGGGATCTCGGCTCTTTCCCCGTAGAATGGGGTGCAGGATATTCCAAATGAATACCACGATGCAAAGCAAAAGTAATCGGCTATAGTGAAGTTAATGCCCTGACGCAAACTTCTGTCCAAGGGGTCACTCCCGGTGAAGGGATCTCGGCCCTTGCCTCGTCGACTGAGGAGCAGGATATTCCAACTGAATACCACGGTGCAAAACAAAAGTGAACGTCCTTGCAATAACAGCTTTTTGAAAAGTGTTCCAACAACATCAGATTAGGTTTGTTTTACTTGCATTGATCCGAATCAATGCAGTCCCATCAATTAAACACACCACAAAGAACGAAAATATACTGACGTACGTATATGCCATCCGCATTCGCCACTGGGTCCCGTCATCACCCGTTAGGTTAGCTAACTAACGGCAGAGCGGGGACTGGACTAGCGCGGATGTAAAACATATACAACATCTACTAATATATATACCAATATATTATATTTCGCTCAAGGCGTGAATAAAATGCAACATCACAGAAATGTACAGCATCACAGAACAATACAGATATCTGGGATCCCCGGGTTTCACAGAGCCACTACGGAAACCCGACGTTCCCCTGGTCGTGTGGATAGCCTGTGCAATGAAATCCTAGACCCCTACGGGCGCGGCAAGTCACCCGCCAAAACCTGAAGCGAGGCAGCCCCCTTCAGCTCCGTGAATGGACCACCCAGCACTCCACGGAATCCGGCAACTTGGGCACCCCTCCTGGGTCAACCTGTACCCCCTACGAGTGCGGCGAATAGCCCGCCAATCCCAGAGTGAAGCCCCCTCCGTCTCAATGCCATGAGATGCGGGCTTGTTGCCCTCTAGAACCCGGCTATCCGTGCACCCCTCCGCGGGGTAATCCTAGTACAGAAAGTAAAATATACATACACCGGGTACATCGACCGCAACCAGGTCGTGCCCTAAAAGAATAATACAAACAGGCAGTGACGGCAGTCCACATGTCGGACGCTCGCCCCGCAATATCAAATGTACATAATACAACCACAACAGTACTAGCATTGCATCCAGGCTATCCCCCACGACCGATCCGCAACATCACAGCATAAACATAGAACATCAACGTGAAAGTCACGTTCGCAAATCCGTCTAACCGGGCTATAGCAGTTAGACAGGATTTACCGATCGAGTGACATTCACGGTCGCAGATATAATGTAAATACTGTGAAAAATGTGTTTAAAATTTTCCGATTGACCAAAAATTAACAAGTGGGCCCCCAATCAAAACTGTAGCACTCACAGAAAACCTGGGCCCAATTTTTATATTCCAAAACCCATATTTTAAGCCCAGAAGGCCTCTGTAAAAAATTGGTGAAGTGATCTCCACAGTGCGCGGCGGAAGGGCGGCGGGAAGGGGGTTTTCGCGGCGGTTCCGTGCTCCCACTGTGGAGTTACCTCGTCGAATTTTTACAGAGCTCTTAGATTTTCCAGTACATCAATATTTTACAACCTGAAAAATTTTTCGAGACCAAAAATTTTAAACAGAAACTGATGCGAACTAAAATGCAGTTTTGGAACATTCGATCGATCGGAAATGCAAACACATTAAACCAAGCTAGACTAAGTTAATGGCGAAGCTCTGATACCACTGTAAGTTCACGGCGGCGCCCCGGCCGTCAAACCGACGGCCAAACGCGGAAACAATGGTAAACTTTAATTTTGCGGACTTAGCAAACCGGCACCACCGCGCACTAAACCCCGGATCGTGCCATTAAACTAGTCTAAGCTAACAAGAGGATGGGTTAGAGATATACCGACTGATCCGAGTCCTCCGGTCTTCATCTCCACTCCGATCTCCTCGCTGGATCTCCGTCCGTCTCCTTCTCGTCGGAAAGGGCACCACAAAGCCTTCATCTTTTACGGGCTCCCACCTCAATACCGAGGCAACTCGCGCATGAAGCCGGCAACTCGACATGCTCAAGATATGCTGTAGAATGTGTAGTGTAGAGTGCATGTCTCACTTTGGGGTTTGTTGCCAATTGAAGATGATGGAGGAAACAAGATAAGAAAAATGGTGCTTGCATTTTTCTTAACATGAAATGAGATCAAGAAAATGAAACACTCTCAAGGATGAAGATGAAACTCTCTTCTTCTCTTTTCTTTCTCTCTTTCTTTTGTTCAACCATTTTTTATCAAGTGAGAAGAAGATGGTGGAGGAAAGAATATCATAACAAAAACATGAAGGGAGGTGAGTGTAGTGTAAAGGAAGTGGTGACCACATCAAGACATAATCATCATCAAACATACATCAACCTCAAATCCAATCTTTTCACAATAAAGCATGAAATGATGAAGGAAAAGAATGGAATAAAAAGATGCTCTCATCTTACAAATAAACCCTCCACAAATGTAATTTGCAAAACTGCAAATTACCCCCTCCATCATAAAACTCCGGCCGGGAAAGAACAAAGGAAAACCGGCCGGAACGGAATGCAAACTGGCAACTCCAGAAAACTGGTCCCGTAATAAATTACAGGAAAACCCCTATACTGTGCATACACACCCGCATCTGTATTCCGTCCGGATACAAATGCAATGAGACAAAATCTACACTGTACTAATCTAGGACCGGCTTAAGCCAAAGCCGGCTAGTAATATCCGTCCGATCCTGATCCGTGCAATACCGCACGTATCTGATCGAACGCTGCCATATAACTATACGGCCACTAGTACAAACCGTCCGATCCTGATCCGTGTAATACCGCACGTATCTGATCGGACCCTGCCATATCTCCATACGGCCTCTACAGCGTTTCGCCCGAAACTTGAGTAACTGAAAGTGTGGTGGACTCTAAAGACTCGTCAATACTATGGCTGTGGATTTAACCACTAGCACGTCAGAGGTATAAGCCAATACGTGACGGGCCACCAGCTATTGACTAAAAGGGACGTCGATGAGGAAGCTCACCCCGACACCCAACTGAGCCTGTCAGTGACAATATCCATACAGTCCGGTCCGTTCGTCTATGAGCATCGCATGGCGGGCCTAGGGGGTTGGTAAAAGTCAGACCCCCAAAAGCGGTACAAGTCGTGTCGGAGTGTAGCCCAGAACACCCTGAGATACTACTGGAATACCTACCAGTAAATCTCCTGCCTTGGCCAAGGTCTTTGTGTAATGGCTCTCCTAGACACAGCGCGACCTCACCCCCAATACCGGGAGAGACGAAACCCCCGAAGATCCGCTCACTGCCTCCATGTGGCTCGGGACTGTACCCAACTAAAACCTGTTTGCACGACTCCTTTGAGCCGTGGTAGGGTAGTAATCTAAGTACAGTGGGAACTCACACGAGACAAATGACGATCCCCAGGTCGATGAACTAACCTGTACACATGTCACCTGGGAACTGCTATCTGACGTCAGGTATAAGACCAACTAGCATGTTCCCGGCGAGTCCTGTCCGGTGTACTCATAACCCAATGAGCACCTGTATACATCTTAGGTGAACCAACTGACACCAGTGGCTTGTGAGACCGGCCACCGCCCCTCGTCGGGGTCTCGACTGTATACACTAGTCTACTCTGGAGAATCGATGCCTTGTCTCGAAACTCCCACGACTAGGGACCATTTAAGGATGTGCTTATAGACTCCAGCTCTCACTTATATGATCGCCCTCATACTGCTGGTGGTCAAGCAAGAATCCTAGGGGCTCTATCAACGTGTAATAGCGACGTGTCAGGTCACCTAAAGCAGTACACGATGATAAAGGTAAACCAGATAGCATACTATCATCTCGAGTAAGACTGTTCTACCGGGATAGGTCCTCCCTCAATCATTGCAATCACGTGCCTGTGATCCAATAATTGACTCTGAGGGCACTATCTCCAACACGATGGTGATCAACGCCACTTCCTCGTGAGCTAGTCGCTCGGAAGCTGCGAGGGCAGCCTGAAGATCAGTGTCGGTCATAGGCGTGTCGAACAAACTTTCGTTGGTACCGTATTCGCACAAGCCCTCGCTGTAGGGAGAATGTGGCTCCTGGCCAAATATGACGTCGGCAGAAAACAGTGACTTCTTCTTCTTTTGCGAGCGAGCACCAGTGGCCGATGACAAGAGCTTACGCTTAACGGGCATTTTTGGGCGGCCAGTCCTGATTTCCACACCAACGCCAGACTCCGGGGACGCTGCAGCTACTGTTTCTATAGGAACGCGGGGTGGAGACTTCTCAGGGAAGGCGCACGAGACCACAACCGTAGCAGCTTCTCTTAAGGAAGGACGAACGGTGGTCTGTCGCTTCAAAGGAACTGCTGGATTACCAGCTGGGTCGGCATCCTTATGATCAAGTAATATCCGCCTCTCTTCCCTGATAATAGCACCTATCGCATGCTGATACCACGCCACGTAGGCATTCGAAGCTTTCGGCACGTAGCTTGGCTCGCTGATGAGAAAGCTAGACCTCGTGTTTAGCCGCATAAAGTGGTGCAGCGCGCTGCGGATACCCTCTTCCATAGCAACCGGCTCGGCTAAGAAAGACTCGAGTGGGACACCTTGATCATAACCCGACTGTTGAGAAAAACGGTGCGGGTTATACCTCATGAACAATGCCGAGGCGCCTTGCCTGAACACTAGAAAGCCGGGCCTGATCGAATATAAGTGCAGGATCTCCCGAGCCTTCAACGTAGGAGCCCGGTCTTTGAAAGTATCACACAGCGGTTGCACTGCCTTGGTAGATTCCTTGCCGATAGTTAAGACTCTGTCGACAAAAGTCATACTATCCCCGACCATACATGGGCGAAGGACCAGACGTCGAGCCCCTTGCTGCGACGGATCTAATGCGCAAGCGTCAACTAGGAACATGACCCGGGGAAAGTTATAACTGTCATAGAAACGGGGTCATTTGTGGACACTGAAAGCACCAAGCACGTGCATCTCGACCCAGGACGTAAAGTAGTGCAACGGAAGATGTACAGGTTTTACCCCAGGTTGAGTAGTATCCGCTGCTAAGCTCAGGCCGTGGTATAGATGAGCCAGCCTCACAATCCCAACGGCCATACGTGTCCCCGCAACCATGTGGTGGGTTGGGTAAAAGACTGATGGCCTCATATAGCGAGGGTGCATCGGAAGCACGAACCAGTTCAACCACAAGCCAATAAACCCCAGGAAGAACATCTCCTCATCGACGTCTGAAGCAGCGAGCTCTGCAAAAGGGACGACCAGGGTGTCTGGAATGAAGAAGCTTCTTAAATCTGCTTCCGCCGTCGGCTGGTTATCCAAACCGAAACCGAACGGGTCATCAAGCATAGCGAATTTCGCGGCTTGTTTTGACAAGATTTCTGGGCGAAGAAAGCGAGCGATAAATTCTGTGAAGCTAACCCCATGCCCTCCAGACTCTAGAAATAGACTCTCTTAAATGTTCAACACCTTGATTAGGCTCGGGAAACGATGTTGAACGGCATTTTCCGGGGTAAGACCCATCACTACCGATTTTGTGGTGAATATGTACTCGTCATGGGGTAATATCTCCTCGTAATGTTCCCCTCTGACGGGTAAGCCGGAGATCTCCGTGAACTCCTCCAAGGAAATTGAAACTTCCCGATTCGATAGAAGAAAGGTGTGAGTCGGGATGTTCCATTGCTCCATGAAAGCTTTGACCCACCATACATGCGGTGCGGGATATTGAAAAAGCGACGCATAAATTGCAGGATACAACCTGAGCTTCAGCAACAGCGACTTCTTGGCCGAAAGGATGTATCGAGCCCACTGCAGGTATCCGGCTGAATGGCGAGGAGTCAAACCAATCATATATACTTGTACCCAAGGGCGCGACTCGCCTTGACATATGCGTCGCCCCAAGATATCCAAAGCCATCGGAAGCTGTACGGGTATTGAAGCCATAGAAGGCCGAGACGACCCTCCGAGGTCCAGTTAGCCTCCTCTACATCGTAATTCACTTGAGGCGAGTCGGCGTAGTGAATTGCTGAAATGGGCTCTGTGGGTACTGCACAAGAAAAACCACGCCGACCCTGAATAATCTGATTGTATCATGACCCCCATAGATGAAGAGATTTCTGCTCTGGATCGTGATCTTTAATGAGCGCGAAGACTTCCCGATCCACGGGCGCATCAGCGAAGGCGCTCTCTGAACGAACGAAAGGAAATGAAGAATCGAAAGCCACGGTACCTGCATAAAAAAGGGGGCGAGGGTTAGTTGCCAACGCTATAATCCGAATTCTGACACTTGGTACTTTAAAATTGTACCACACTGCAATGCAGGAGAAAGGGACCAAGGGGGACCCACAAAATCAAAGTGACGGCTCATCATTGATGATACAGTCAATCATTAAGGAGGAAATCCTAAAAGGATTCTCATTTAATGAGAAACCCATTGGGCCAAGGAGTTGAACACCCTCGAGAGCAGTGCTCTGCAGACAGAGATCATATCTGCCAAATGTAATTAAGAGGGGAATAAAAATTCCCCAAAAATTTCTAAAGAGCTATGCTCTGAAAACCCCAAGATCTTTAAAACTCCGAAGTAAAAATCCTAGAAACTCTAAGAGTTCTTCATTAACGGGTTAAGAAACCCTAAAAAAGATTTTTTTTAGATCTGTGATCTAAGAAGAGCAAAGCTCTGTTTTCATTTAACGGGTTAAGAAACCCTAAAAACAACTTTAAGATCTGTGATCTAAGAAGAGCAAAACTCTATTTAATGGATTCGAGCATAATCCTTACCAAATTTTTGGACAAAGTTCTAACTCTAAAAAGAGTTCCCTTAGGCAGAGATCTAAGCTCTGAAAAAGAGAATTAAATTCTCAGAAGAACTAAGAAGAGAAGAAGATGAACAGCAGTCATCTCAAGAGCCAAAGGCCCTACTTATAGACAAGGGAAGTCGATCTAACTTCTAAGACGATCCAACGGTGAAAAAGTTGCCACCGCTGCACCCACGTGTGAGCCACATGAGCGCAACGGTGGGGGATTTGTTTCCCCCCAATAATAGAAGAGCAAGGCTCTGTTCAAAATTTGAAAAGAGGCAGCGCCTCACGTACCTTGCACGAGGGCGCCAGCGCTAAGAGTTAAAAACTCTGAGGCAGCGCCTTACGTGCCGCGCACGAGGGCGCCGGGGCAAGAACTAAAAGTTCTTTGCCGTTGGATCAAAGATCCAACGGAGATGATAAATCATAAAAATACATACTTAAATTCTGTTGAGAAAATCTTTCTAAACAAGAAAGATCACGCTCTGTAAAATAGAGCACCGTTGGATTAAAGATCCAATGGTGATTAAAAATTACCAAGATACAGAATAAGCTCTGTATGGGAAAATATTTCCCCAATCTTTCTAAACAAGAAAGATTGCGCTCTGTAAAACAGAGCACCGTTGGATTAAAGATCCAATGGTGATTAAAAATCACGAAGCTACAGAATAAGCTCTGTATGGAAAATATTTTCCCAATCTTGTTAAAAACAAGAAAAATATCTTCTGTAAATCAGAAGTCCTTAGATCAAAGATCCAACGGTGGATAAAATCCCCAAATCAATTAAGGGTCTCTCAATGAGAGATTTCTTTAACTAAATCAACAAACTTGCCTCCACTATATAAAGGCCCCAAGACTTCAAGTCTTGTAGAGAGGAACCCCCCTATAAACTTCAAGTTCAAAAAGAAGAGCAACCTAAAAAGAAAAGCTTCAAGAGAGAAGAAGGAAGAAGAACTTTCTTCAAGGTAAATAAAGAGAATAGAAATCAGAGCATCTCATCTGCATATCTAAGGGTTTAACCCTTATAAAAGAACATAGTTCTTTCCCTGGATCTGAGATCCACGAGACAAGTCTCCCACAAATGAGAATTTAATTCTCGTATGGATGAATTTGTTCTTGGGGATTGAAGATCCAGGGGAGAACAAAGAATCGAACTCTTAAGAAAAATGCACAAAGAAAGAGACAGTACCGAGCGCCCCACGTGTTACGCACGTGGACGCTGCTTAATAAAAAGTGCTTAGCACTCAGTGGTTGGCGCCCAACGCCAAGCGCCCCATGTGCCCCTCACATGGGCGCTGCTTAATAAAGAGTGCTTAGCACTCAGTGGTTGGAACCCAGCACCAAGCGCCCCACGTGCCCCTCACATGAGCGCTGCATAATAAAGAGTGCTTAAGCACTCAGTGGTTGGCGCCCAGCGCCAAGCGCCCCATGTGCCCCCTGAAGGGTTTACCTAGCACCTTATGAAGGGTTTGGAAGCATCACATGTACCAAAAATTAAAATTTTAGGGTGCTAAGTAAGCATACAAAGAATCATTCCTAGAAAAATTAGGGTTTCAAAAACCTACACTGTGTCACACTCCGGGTTTTTGAACTCCGCTAAAGTGTTGAGCTTTAGGGAATTTTGAGTATTTGATCATTCGTTCGAAAACTTTAATACTGTCTATTTATTTGGAATGTGATGCAATGTGTGGAATTCATATAGCAAGATATGAAATACGAAATATGTGATATTTCGTATTTACGATGTCTAAAAAGAATGTGGATTCCAGATATTGCAGTTTTACACTTTATTTTCTGTGACCGTAAGTGTAGTATGTCGATATCGCCGGTTTCGTTGCTATACATCAACAACAATTGGGGTACGCATACTTACTTACGTTGATGATATATGATATTATGTGTTGCTGAGATATAATGTGCAGGATTGTCGCGATTGAATAGCCGGGGGGTTTTATGTGAGATGAGAGTTTTATATTTTCATTCATGTAAATTCAAATGTAATGTAATATTATTTTATTTGGGGCACTTCCGGGTTGAGGTTGATGGCACCAGTGTTGTATATTATTTACTTTTCCGCATTAGGATGGACCCAAGGAGGGGAGCACAGGTGACCGGGTTCTGGGGTTCAGTGGGAGGCCATCTCGAGGAGTCGAGACCAGGTCTCCTAAACTCCAGAATTGGTAGGGTCGCTTGCCGCTCTCGTAGGGGTCCGGGGTGTGGGCTTAGCTATTCACCGCGACTATGGAATCCGTATTTTCTATTGTTGGCTAAATACTAAATACGGACGTCCTAGTATATCCCACATTATATCTATGTTTCTGCTGCGATATCTGTGATGTGATCATTAGATATGTTCTGTGATAAATATTGTATATAGTATATATGATATATTATATAGGTGTTACTTATGTTTTACACCCGCGCTAGCCCTGTCCTGCTCTGCCGTTAGTTACCTAACCTAACGGTGCACGAGGGGACATCGAGGCGAATGCGGATAGCATAAATGTACGTCGTATTTATCTGTGATGTTTAGGTGACTTAAATGATGGGACTTCATTAATGTGATTAATGAAAGATAAGAAACCTAAAAGATGTTGTAGAATCAAATTTTCAAATAAAAAGGGGTAGCTACAGTTTTGCTTTGCATAGCAATATATATGATATATCCCGCACCTTATTCGATGAGGAAAGAGCCGAGATCCCTTCACCGGGAGTGACCTCTTTAGCAAAACTGGAAGATGCTACAAAACTCGGTTTGGTTTTTGATTGCTTTTAGAGTTTTGCTTTGCACAGTGATATATATGATATATCCCGCACCTTATTCGATGAGGAAAGAGCCGAGATCCCTTCACCGGGAGTGACCTCTTTAGCAAAACTAAGGAAAGCCTCAAAATCACTCCATTTCAAAATTCACTCGATTCTACGATGATATCAAGTTCTTTACGCTTATGGTTTTCTGAAAAACCTGCGTAGCCCTCCGTCAATTTGGATAAGTAATATTTAGTATTCGTGTTGCGGTAGTTTGGCATGCGTCAAGGCGTAGTGTACGGTAGCTGATTATTACTTATCTGTAGCATAAGATGCGATTGGATTGGAGTATTCGTACGGCGTTGTTTGGCATGCATCAAGGGTCGTACGGGTGGGTTTAATTCAATCACGAATTGTACGGGTTGAACTTGACTAGCGGACTATGGGTTGTTTGGCATGCGTCAAGGTCATAACACGCTAAGGGCAAAATATTATCGGGAATTTCAAGTGTTGAGATTTGCAATGACATTGCATGCCTTCTCTGAGATAGTTGGATCCCGATACCCACTGCGAGTAATTGTTACTCCCGGGAGAGTTTTACACAGGATAATTAGCCGATCAAGTAGGTGTCTAGAAAGGTGTCAACGGGGTTACGCCTCTGGGAAAACTAGGTTTACTTTAATTAGGTCCGTGCGAAAGCACGGGGAACCTCCCTCAAAGTACCGACACTGACCTGGCTGAAAGATCGGCGAAGTTGTAGGGTGTAATTAATCCCGGCTAGTCTTTCCTTTTAGGGTTTGAAGGAAGATTTGATAAAAAAACAGTGGGAGCCATCCTGATTAGATAACATATTAACCAATCTGATCTTGCAAGAGCATACGCTAAAGTGTTTTTCTTCTCTCTCTCTCCAGGTAGCGATCATGTCATGCCTTAATCAAGATAATAATATGGATGTATTGACCGAACCCACATGTTATACTGTGCTGGGGAACGTTGGTTCCGTTCTTTCTTATAAGAGTTATAGGATTGAACAGGACATAGGGGAATACCAAGATTCCCATGCCACCCGAATGAAGAAAGTACATGATGATGCATTTTCTTCGGGTGTGTTCGTTACAGAGAACTGTTTCTCCATTTGCCCTACGTCCTGGGTATTAGATACCGGGTCAGGATCCCATATATGTAATCAGTTACATGGGTTTAAGAAAGGTAGAGAACTTGGAGAAGGTGATAAAGATATAAGGGTTGGAAATGGTGCAATTGTTGCAGCTAAAACCGTCGGGGAATATCACCTTGTATTGCCAACTGGTACTACATTGATTCTGAACGAATGCTATTACATGCCGAACCTGATATGCAACATTATATCAGTTTCTTTGTTGAGTAAAGAGGGATATAATTTTGTATTATAGGATAATGTTATGAACATTTTCCTTAACCAAAAGTTGGTTGGATCAGGCACGTTGTGCAATGGCATTTATGTTCTAAATCAATCAACAGTTCTGAGCATAACAAACACACACAAGAGGAAGAGTTCAGAACTGAACGAATCCTTCTTGTGGCATTGTAGACTAGGTCACATCAATGCGACACGACTAGCTAAGTTGCATAAGGATGGATATTTGAAACCGTTCGAATTTTTATCTTATGACACTTGCCAGTCATGTCTCAAAGGCAAGAGGACCAAAACTCCGTTTACGGGACACGGAGAAAGAGTTACCAAACTCTTGGGACTGATACATAGTGATGTATGTGGTCCCATGTCTACACATGCCAGGGATGGTTCTTCGTACTTCATTACATTCACTGAAGATCTCTCTAGATTCGGATATGTGTTCCTGATGAAACACAAATCAGAAGCTTTTGAGAAATTTAGAGAATATAAACAAGAAGTCGAGAACCAAACCGGGAAAAGTATTAAAATCCTTCGATCTGATCGAGGAGGTGAATACTTGAGCAATGAATTCCTGGACTTCCTAAAAGAGAATGGGATTCTCTCTCAGCTAACTCCTCCATATACACCCCAGCACAACGGTGTATCGGAACGGAGGAACCGCACCCTATTAGATATGGTGCGCTCAATGATGATTACAGCTGGGTTACCTATTTCCTTCTGGGGATATGCGCTTGAAACAGCCATAGACCTATTGAATAGAGTTCCTACCAAATCTGTGCCTACCACTCCATATGAGATATGGAAATGGAAGAGACCACATCTTAATTATATTAAGATATGGGGTTGTCCGGCCTATGTCAAAAGACAAAATCCGGACAAACTCGAGGCAAGATCAGTCTTATGTAAGTTTGTAGGATATCCCAAGAATTCACAAGGGTATATCTTCTACCATCCCGAGGAACAAAAGGTGTTTGTTTCTCGACATGCACTTTCTTAGAAAAAGGTTTTCTTATGAAACAGATTAGTGGCATTGAGGTAGAACTGGAAGAGGTTCCAGCAACACAAACCACAACAGAAGACTTGGTAGAACCAGAGGATTCGGTAGTTCCCGATGAACCCCAACCACTCCGCCGATCTAGTAGGGTTCCTCACCCACCTGAGAGATACTATGGTTTTCTCATGGATGGTGGGCGCGAGGATTGCATCATGGAGGATGATGACCCAACTAGCTTCGAGCAGGCCATCACGAGTGGGGACTCAGTGAAATGGCTGGATGCAATGCGGTCCGAGATGGAATCCATGTACACCAACAAAGTATGGACTTTGGAAGTTGCTCCTGAAGGGGTAAAATCCATTGGGAGCAAGTGGATCTTCAAGAAAAAACTTGGTGTAGATAGGAAAGTGGAGACTTTCAAAGCTAGACTTGTTGCAAAGGGTTTTCGTCAAAGACCAGGTGTGGACTATGACGAAACCTTTTCTCCAGTGGCTATGCTTAAATCCATCTGGATCATGCTTGCCATCGCTGCATATCATGATTACGAAATCTGGCAAATGGATGTTAAGACCGCCTTTCTAAACGGTGATTTAGAAGAGTGCGTGTAGATGACTCAGCCAGAGGGCTTCGTAGATAGCGGGAGTAGCGGGAAGGTGTGCAAGCTGCTTAAATCCATTTATGGATTAAAGCAAGCATCGCGGAGTTGGAACATCTGCTTTGACGTCGTCATCAAAGAGTTTGATTTCGTCAAAAACGTAGATGAACCTTGTATCTACAAGAAGGTGGCAGAGAGTAAGGTTGTCTTCCTCGTATTGTACGTGGATGACATACTCTTGATAGGAAATGACATTCCTATGCTGCAATCGGTCAAGCTTTTCTTATCACAAAGATTCTCAATGAAAGATCTTAGTGATGCCTCCTGCATATTGGGAATTAGGATCTATAGAGATAGATCCAAACGGATATTGGGATTGTCCCAATCCAGGTACATTGACACCATACTAAAGAGGTTTAGTATGGAAGAATCCAAGCGTGGGAACTTACCCACGATCTCTGGAGTCACTCTCTCCAAAGAGATGTCTCCCAAGACTGATTTGGAGAGAGCTCGCATGCAAGGGATACCCTATGCTTTGGCTGTAGGCTCAATCATGTACGCGATGCTATGTACCAGACCCGATGTAGCATACTCACTAAGTATAGTGAGTAGGTATCAAGCTGATCCTGGAGAGAGTCACTGGACAGCTGTGAAGAGTATTCTCAAGTACTTGCGAAGGACTAAAGAGATGCTCTTGGTGTATGGTAACGGAGAACTCCAAGTGGAGTCATTTACCGATTCGAGCTTCCAGAGTGATAAGGACGACTCTAAGTCGCAGTCGGGATTTGTCTTTACCCTTTACGGAGGGGCGGTTAGCTGGAAGAGTTCCAAGCAGGAAACCGTGGCAGACTCGACGATGGAGGCTGAATACATCGCTGCCAACGATGCTGCCAAAGAGGCTTTCTGGATCAAGAAGTTCATTACTGAACTTGGAGTGGTTCCATCCATTGAGCATCCAATACCTTTGTATTGCGATAACAATGGAGCGGTGGCTTTGGCCAAGGAACCCAGGTCCCATCAGCAATCCAGGCATATTCTGAGGCGGTATCACCTGATCCGGGAGATAGTTGATCGCCGGGAGATCGAGCTCAGGAGTGTTGACACGAAGAATAACACAACGGATCCACTCACGAAGCCATTCCCCAGATACAGTTTGAGAGACTCTTCGGGATGCTCGGTATGCGATACTACAGCAGTTTGCCCTAGTGCAAGTGGGAGATTGTTAGTTGTATGTATGCCCTAGAGGCCAGTATTGTACAGATGATATATATTATATTGGATGCTTGGACATATATAGAGATGACTTTCTTGCTCGATATGATAGTATGCTATCTGGTTGCACTTTATCTTAACATGTATACTTGTCTCTTTATACTGTCTTATAGTTACATGTTGGTAAAGCCCTTAGGATGTGTACTTGACTACCTGGACTATGATGCGGATCATACTAGTGGGGACATGGTAGTCCATAAGTACATCCTTCAAGGTCCCTAGTCGTGGGTATATTGAGACGGGGCATCGATATACCAGTGTAGACTAGCGTATACGCTTCTCGACCCATGAGATGGGCGATGGATGATCTCATATCCATTGGTGTTTGACATCAGAGATGGTATACGAGTGCTCAGTGGAGACTGGGTACACTGGACGGACTCGCCGAGAACTCCCAGATGGTATTATACCTCACGTCAGATGGCAGTTCTCAGGTGACACTTATGCAGGTTAGTCTGTAGACCCGAGATCGTCATAGAGTCCTGTGTGATTCCCACTGTGCTTTGATTTCCACCTTAGCACGTCCATGAGGGCGTGCAAAACGGTGGTTTTTGGGTACAGTCCCGAGTCACATGGAGGCAATGAGCGATAGGAGGAGTTTCGTCTTTCCCGGTATTGGGGGTTGATGTTGCGCTGTGCTCGATTGGCCGTAACAGGGAAGTCCCTGGCCAGGGCTGATTAGAGATTTACTGGTAAGTGTTACCAGTAGTTTCTCGACCCGTTATGAGCCTCACATCGGCACGACTTATCGGTTATTGGGGTCTGACGTTTACCACCCCTAGACTTGATATGCGACATATCAGACGAGGAGACCGGACTGCACGGGTAGTGTTGCCGGTTGGCTCGACGGGAGTTGTAGCAGGTTCGCTTGTTTTCTTCTGATTGCTCAATACCCGGGTAGCCGTTACGTTTAGCTGACCGCTTGCGGCTTGGGGGTGCTTGATATGATCATCACTCATTGTCGGCGTATTGACGAGTCTTTGAGTCCCACAAAGGAGTTACCTAGTCCAGGCGAAACGTTGTGGTGCGCGTATGCGATATGCGCATGGACCCGGTTAAAATGCGCGTATGAGATACCGTACATTAATCGGGCGGCTTGCTTTTGGTTGGGTCGTATGTGATATGACCGGATTGATAAATCAAGTGTTGATTTATCATTTAACCATTAGATTCTCACTAGAAATCATTTCTTGTATTTTTGGATGTATGAATGCATGTATGCATTCTTTCTTGATTCATGCACATATGGATGTGCATGCACACATACATACATACATCATCCTTCATGGTTGTATATACAAAGAAAATGGTGGCAATATAAGACTCACACCATGGTTTTATATATATGAATTATTATTGCATTTGATTTAAAACAAAAAGAAAAAGGAAAGGATAATTCATGGTTTCTTTCTACACACTTGTTTGACCTAACCATGCTTACCCACCATTTAACCATGGATTAACTTTCCTTTTGGGTTTTAACTCAAGTTCAATAATATATTTATTGTTTAACCATGGTTTGAGATGAGAGAAGAAAAATATATATATAGATATTTTCTATTTTCTTGAGGGGGTTTATCTTTTCTCTCATTCTAAAAGGCCACCATCTTCTTCCTCCTTCATCTTTTGCTCTCTAGATTTATCTAGTGAGCAAATTACTCATCAAGTTAGGATTTTGAAATGAGAAAAGCCACCACAACACCATTCTACACAAGTCTTGCCCACTTGTTTAGAGTGTTAGCTTCATTTCATTCTCTTGATAAAGTGAAGTTGCAAGCTTGGACAAAGCGGACTCCGGGTGGATCATCGTGGACCTAGAGGAGTTCAAGCGGACTTTTTCCAAACCCCAAGTAGCCGAGGAGTCTAGCGTTGGGAGCTACAAAGGTTGTACTCTCAAAACCCTAGCCTAATCTACTTGTGTTGAAGTGTAGGTTTTTGAAAGTACAACCTTTATAGCTCCCTACGCTAGACTCCTCGGCTACTTGGGGTTTGGAAAAAGTCCGCTTGAACTCCTCTAGGTCCACGATGATCCACCCGGAGTCCGCTTTGTCCAAGCTTGTTGTCACGACCCGAAAGTACGGAACATGACCGGCACGTAAACTACGAACGTCTCGAGGCGTACGTAATCTAAGTAAACCGAAAACCCAGAAATCCAAACCAAGAAAAGATGTAGAGTGCAGGAAAAACCAACTTAAAGCAAGTAGTTTCAATAGCATAAGCCGAATTATGCGGTTTTTAAAAACATCAAAAATTTCCTGAAAATTTCGGCAGAGTCTCCTTTGTAAATACTGGCCCCCAAATGGGATACAACATGAATAGTATACGAAATCCATAAAAAGGCATCCCCAAGCGGGAGCTAGCTCTTCGTCAATCGACGGTCACAACCACACAAGCAATATAATATACAACGCCAACGGCGAGGATCAAAATTCAAAAGGAAACTCAAAACCACAAGAAAACCACAGAAATATAACGCGCAACTCTAAGGTCGAAGGAATAACATCACCGGTCTCTATCTCAAAATAAATACATGTTTGGTTGATGGAACTCCTAGATACAACAGAATAATGGTATACAAGATATATAATGGGGGTACGATACAAGTAAACCCACCTACTAGCAAATCACCCGAAGGAAACTATGCCCGCAAAGCCGTAATGAAACCTGTACGGCAAACCTGCAAGAAACTGGGGCACAACGGGGGTGAGTTGCCAACTCGTGAATAGAAAAACATCTACGAAAAGAAATCGCATAAATAACGCAATCCTAGGTCAATGGTCATAATATATCCTCAAATATATAACCAGCAACCCATAACAATGGTTAGGGCAAATATCTAACCCAAGTGTAAATCCAAGTGCCCGTGTCAGTGCCTCAGGTAGCAATGTATGAATGCATGAAACAGAATGCATGTACTGAAGAAAACTGCTTTCATAAATCAGTGAGATTTCTGTATTTTAAAAGTGAGGTACCATAAATGAAATCAGCATAAAACAGTGCCCAGCATCGACACAAAACAAGTGTCCAAATATCTCGATATCTCTGTATCATAATCTCTGTACCTCAATATCTCAAAATCTCAATATCTCAATCACAATATCTAGGGCGCCGTCAATCCAGACCGGCCCCTACCATCCATCTCAAGACCACGACGGTATCCTCCGGATATCCGACGCGTCGGGAAAAATCACCGGTCGGTAGTGCTCCCCTGCCAGGCTCAACGTCAAAAACACGATCCTCTTGCCCCGGGGTACCGCACCGGGCCCACCATGTACCCGAAACGGTTCCTCCACTCCTCGAATCGGGTCTCGAAATCCATCAGCAAACTCATGGTGGACGACTCATACATCATGGGAAAACCGCACTTTTTATTTAAAAGAGAGGGAAGAAGCTTATACAAGTTTTGCGGTTTTCCCCCCAAATCCAGAAAATCTCATAGAAATCCGAATCCAAATCATCAATAGCATATAAACCCATGAATATAGGCATGAGAATCTATGAATACGGCATAACAATGAATAACAGTATGCATGAAGTGACAAGTAATAACTACAATATCTAAGCTGGCATATAAGGTAAGTACACTAACATTATGTCAAACTACTAGCTATCAAGCTAAGTTAAGCAATAATATTTTCTAAGGTGTACGTGACATGGCAATTACCGATGAAGATGTGTGTGAGCCGGCAAGTAAGTGTACGTGGTACATACGCATCATTGGTAATGGTGCTGGTGTCCTAACAGCATAATGTCAACAATGCAATATGAAATAACAATGTAAGTATGCGATGCGGAGCGAGCAACCAAAATGAGCGAGAGCTAAATATTAAACAATGGTGCCATTTGAAATAACACGAATCGTGGGGTTTTGAAAATAGGGCTACGGTAGTTTTAAGAAAGGATACGTCTTTTGAAATATCCGTAGATCGCTTGACCTGTCTTTTAAAATACCCACGATCCGCTAGTTTTGAAATAGGTAGGAGTCTAATCTAATCTAACAACTGCACTAAACTATGCTGAACTAACAAGCTGAACTACAGGTAAGGAAACCGCCTATCATCTGAGTCGATACAGATACATACCTGTATATGTATAGTCGGTGATCCCGCCTCAATAATATCATATCCGATACCATATCTATAATCAGACATCCCAAGTCAAGAGTGCGGATCAATCATCAAAATATAGCTCGTACGTAAATCCGTCGTACGGCATCCCCAAATCTGGGTACGGGTCAATATCATATTCATCACACTATTCATCCGGTATCCTCTTTATCAAAGATCAAAGTCTAAGGTACTGACCTAGGTCTAGTACAATACTGATATCATCAATAGTCATGATATGGCTACTGATCGACAGTCTCGTACAAACGGATATCATCAGCACATATCATCATCAAGGGGTATACATCCCCCGATATGGCCTAATATCAATATCCTAGCATATCATGCCTCATATCACGATCACATGTCGGCCATTTTATTTATAACACTATTCACCCGTATCGTCGCCCCAAGACCCGCTATAACACCAGGACGTACCTCAAGTACGAATCCGGCCATATCACCGATATCACAACCTCAACACAAATCTCATCGACTCATCTCAATCCTAAGTATCATTCTCAAATCTGTATGTGAACACATAGTCCCATACCTATGTGAACACATAACTATATATATTCCCGTAAACACAAACGGAAGAAGAATGTATGCAAGTATGGGTGGGTGTGTGCATGTATGGTGCGACCACGACTCTAGGGTTTCGCGATACTAAACCATCCATATTTATCATCAATAAACTCAACAATATATAAACAATATATATATGTGTGTATACGTGTTCGTATACATCACCACGAACTGCGGGGGTGCTATACGCCATCCACCCGACTTCTCTCCGTAGATAAAAATCTACTCACCTGGTCCTCGCTCGCCGGTGCCGACGTCGCCACGCGCTTGCTTGTCGTCTCGAAGTCCACATGGGGGTACCTACATATCATAACGCACCATATCGCATTAAAATCCGACTCATGACCAAAACGACGCATGAATCCCACGTAGGTCAAAACCTATGGTTGCTTTCACAAATCGACCCAAAAACCCTCGACGTCGGCGTACAAACTCCAAACCATCGAGAAAACTCTCAACATACTCATTTGTACAATTACAAGCACTAATTATAATATAAAATAGCTTAAAATTCACAAAAACCCCAATTTCACTTAAAAAGTCATTTTTCCGAAAATCTAGCAAGCACAAATCACCGTTTTAGTACAAAACTCGATGTATAAACGAATCTAGCGGCCACAATATTCTCTAAATATCTTACATAAGTCATAAAAACAATTCCCATAATTTAATCTCATTAAATTCCAAAAACCCTAAAATTCTAGTTTACAAAATACCTAAATTTTAACAATTTTATAGCAAAAATGCACAAACTACAATCTAGCTTGGATTTTCATGAACTAAAGTATTAAACTACACTTTAAAATGTTAATAATTCCATGAATACCCTAATTAGATTTTTGTCTCCATTATTTAATCAAATTCCAAAAACCTAGTTTGCTTAAAAACTTGATTTGGACAAATTAAATGCAACAATTTACATAATAGCAACAAGATTAGGTTTTCCAAACCTTAAGAGGTTCAACTACACAATTAAAGCATGAACAATTTATCAAAACCCTTATCTTGATCCAAACCCAATTGCTTACAATTTCAACTTGAAGGGTAAACCAAGTTAACACCTAATTAAACACTTAATTAAGCTAACATAAGCAATAATCAACAATTTAACTATAAGGTTAAAATTATACCTCCATAATTTTATTAATCACACAAGAAATCTAGCCTCCCAAAATGCTCTCTTTTCACCAAGATCCAAGCTTGAATGGCAAAGGAATAATGGGTAGGGATTAGATTTTGAGTTTGCTTTGATTTGTGTTGATTTTGGTTGATTTTTGAATGAATTTGGAGGTGAAGGAAGATGAAGACTTGAAGAAAACGGGGAGGGGCTGCCAACAGATCAGTTTCGGCCAGGAGAGGAGAGGGGTGAGGTGTGGTGTGGGTGTGGGTGAAATCAAGGGGAGAAAAGAAGACCAAGTCAACAAAAGACCATACTCTTTTTACTATTTTCTTATTTCCTTTGTTTTCTTTTCTTTGAAATTCAAGTGGGGAAAAAGGGTGGGGGCTGCTGAATTCAGCCAAGGGAACAAGTAAATGGGGGTGTGTGAGTGTGGGTATGGGTGTGGGGTGATGGAAAATGATAAATACAATACCCCAAATATCCATTTACACTAAAAAAAAGCCTTTTTTTCTTCAATAATTTCTAAACCGTTTTAGCAAACGATTTCGTTTCAAAAACCACATGATAAAATTTTATTTAAAGTTTTATGTTGCACAAAATTTGTTTCAACTCATTCCAATTTGTAATTTTCCCTAATTAAATGTATTGGTGACGGCTTAAAATAATATTAAAATAATTAATTTCGGAAAAATTTTCAGAAAATTTGAAATTTCACCAGTGGGTCAATAAACACCAAATACTAGCAATTACATAGCTAGAATATGTATATTTAATTTTTATAATAAAGATTTTTGTATTTTGACTTTTTATAGAAAACCCCCTTATTTTACCGTTTTTTCGAAATTTCACCGAAACGATTTTCAAAACGTTACACTTGCAACTTCACATTATCAAGAGAATGAAATGAAGCTAACACTCTAAACAAGTGGGCAAAACTTGTGTAGAATGGTGTTGTGGTGGCTTTTCTCACTTCAAAATCCTAACTTGATGAGTAATTTGCTCACTAGATAAATCTAGAGAGCAAAAGATGAAGGAGGAAGAAGATGGTGGCCTTTTAGAATGAGAGAAAAGATAAACCCCCTCAAGAAAATAGAAAATATATCTATATATATTTTTCTTCTCTCATCTCAAACCATGGTTAAACAATAAATATATTATTGAACTTCAGTTAAAACCCAAAAGGAAAGTTAATCCATGGTTAAATGGTGGGTGAGCATGGTTAGGTCAAAGAAGAGTGTAGAAAGAAACCATGAATTATCCTTTCCTTTTTCTTTTTGTTTTAAATCAAATGCAATAATAATTCATATATATAAAACCATGGTGAGAGTCTTATATTGCCACCATTTTCTTTGTATATACAACCATGAAGGATGATGTATGTATGTATGTGTGCATGCACATCAATATGTACATGAATCAAGAAAGAATGCATACATGCATGCATACATCCAAAAATACAAGAAAGTATTTCTAGTGAGAATCTAATGGTTAAATGATAAATCAACACTTGATTTATCAATCCGGCCATATCACATATGACCCAACCAAAAGCAAGCCGTCCGATTAATGTACGGTATCTCATACGCGCATTTTAACCGGGTCCATGCGCATATCGCATACGCGCACCACAACGTTTCGCCTGGACTAGGTAACTCCTTTGTGGGACTCAAAGACTCGTCAATACGCCGGCAGTGGATGATGATCATATCAAGCACCCCCAAGCCGCAAGCGGTCAGCTAAACGTAATGGCCACCCGAGTATTGAGCAATCAGAGGAAAACAAGCGAACCTGCTACAACTCCCATCGAGCCAACCGGCAACACTACTCGTGCAGTCCGGTCTCCTCGTCTGATATGTCGCATATCAAGTCTAGGGGTGGTAAACGTCAGACCCCAATAACCGATAAGTCGTGCCGATGTGAGGCTCATAACGGGTCGAGAAACTACTGGTAAGACTTACCAGTAAATCTCTAATCAGCCCTGGCCAGGGACTTCCCTGTTACGGCCAATCGAGCACAGCGCAACATCAACCCCCAATACCGGGAGAGACGAAACCCCTCCTATCGCTCATTGCCTCCATGTGACTCGGGACTGTACCCAAAAACCACCATTTTGCTTGCCCTCATAGACGTGGTAAGGTGGAAATCAAAGCACGGTGGGAATCACACAAGACTCTATGACGATCTCGGGTCTACAGACTAACCTGCACAAGTGTCACCTGAGAACTGCCATCTGACGTGAGGTATAATACCATCTGGGAGTTCTCGGCGAGTCCGTCCAGTGTACCCAATCTCCACTGAGCACCCGTATACCATCTCTGATGTCAAACACCAATGGATATGGGATCATCCATCGCCCATCTTATGGGTCGAAAAGCTTAAACGCCAGTCTACACTGGTATATCGATGCCCCGTCTCGATACACCCACGACTAGGGACCTTGAAGGATGTACTTATGGACTACCATGTCCCCACTAGTATGATCCACATCATAGTCCAGGTAGTCAAGTACACATCCTAAGGGCTTTACCAACATGTAACTATAAGACAGTATAAAGAGACAGTTATACATGTTAAGATAAAGTGCAACCAGATAGCATACTATCATATCGAGCAAGAAAGTCATCTCTATATATGTCCAAGCATCCAATATAATATACATCATCTGTACAATACTGGCCTCTAGGGCATACATACAACTAACACCCCCTCACGTGGACGCTGCTCTACAAGTAGTTCCTAGCACTCAGTGGTTGGCGCTCAGCGCCAAGCGCCTCATGTGTTCTGCACGTGGGCACCATAAAGAGTGTTTAACATTCCATAAAAAAAAAGGAGGGTGAGCGTCAGAGCCCGTATCAATGCTCAACATTGTTTGCACAGAAATGGGACTGAGCCAAAATTAGTGTTTAACACTTTATTCAAAGACTGAGTGGGCTGAGTCCAAGTTGACCAAAAGTCCCTAATTCAGATCAGCTGAGCCCATATGCTCACAATATTTCCAAATTGGTCTTAGTCCCAAACACGACTATTGATCTTCCAACGGACATTGGTTCAAGGGTACATCTCCTCACACCTCTGATAAATGACGTTGTAATTCTTCAGCATCTTCAAAGAGGTGGCGGGTCCCGATGATCAGCAACTCTTTAGTGTACTCTCAAATGGGCGGACACGTCCCAATATGGACCGTAATGTCCTTAAACTAGCTATGGACCGTAATGTCCTTAAACTAGCTGTGGACCGTAACGTCCTTAAACTAAAACGATAGAGCTCAAATGATCTTTTATTGGATCAAAAATGATCCCGAACCCCCGTTAAGTAGATCTTAGTCCAATATCGGATTAACGTATCCTTAACAGATATTTAAGTCGATCTTAATCTCAAAAAAAAGGTTAACGATCCTTAAATCAAACCAAACCCAAATCTAAGAAAATATAGATTTGGACTAATCCACGCCCTACGGACAATAACACAAATTAGTCTCCGTATACAATCCACGGGCAACCAAAAATAAAACAAACAAACACGACACGAAGTGACCTTCTCGAGAAGGAGAAAGTGGTTATCGCTACGCGGTAAAGTAATTAACTGCAGGGGCTTGCGCCTGCAGAGAAGAGCATCCCCACAATAAAAAAAACCATCGCAAACGAGGGGGAATCTGACGAAGTCTGCTACAACGTTCGCATCCGTCCAGAGCTCCGATATACAGTGTTATAAATCAATTTGGCATCCTCGGAGAGGTGGATGGATAAAACCAAATAGCATCCACCCCCAAATTCAGGCAAGACGACCTACGCGGTTTTGTCTTTCCCTATTTTCGGCGGTAAACAATCCTTACCCTCCGGTTATCTTCTACGAAGATCCCCCATCGCTACGGAGGGTACATATGGGTCCTCTGCCAAGGGAAGACGAAAGAGCCTTCAACCAGCCTATCTCGGCCGCTTCTAAAGATAAGCTGGCACTGAAGACCAGTGGGCATGAATCTGCATATGAAGCCCGGCGAGCACATTTCCGCAGGAAGGAACAACGGCTCAAAAAAGCCATACTATAAGCACCCTGGCGTATCGGTATGTGTGTTTTCCGTATCTTTCTTTTGGCAAGTAATTTGTATCGCTTTTATATCTTCTTATCTTTGCGAAAACTTTGCAGGGACTTCAGCAACGAAAGAGGATTTGAGCCCGGGTCATGCCATGACCGTGGATTCAATAGATGTCTCCCACGACGCACCGGCAGGTGCAGAAGAGATCATTACAGCCGTTGTTCCTGTTGTGGAACTTCCGGTGGTAACTCTTGTTCCTTCGGTGTATATTCCTCCAGCGGAGGTGACCCCGTTGACCGCGGACCCTATGGACGTCTCTAGTGACGCATCGAAGGGTGTAGAAGAGATTGTCGAAGTTGTCAATCCCATATTGGAGCTCCCGGGGTGACCTCCATCTCTTCAGCGTCTGTACTTTCCACAGAGGTGACCTTGCCGGCCGTAGATCTAGTGGATCTCTCTGGTGGTGTCCTGGAGATTGTAGAAAGGACCGCCGAGGCCGATGTTCCTTCTTTTGAGCCTGAAGTGGCGGCTGTTCCGCAACTGGAAACTTCTACACCAGCAAATATCTACGGTGATGTTCCTGAGGGTGTGGAGGAGGTTGCTGAAGCTGCTATCCCTCTAATTCACGGCGGGTGGAGTATCGAAGGTAATCTTCTACATTTCATTTTAATGATCTCCCCGTTATCTGAACTCTTCTTTCCTTCAGAATTGCGGGAATTGGCAGCTTCCATCGTGGACCTATCTCCCAGGAAATCCTTCCACCGTCTACTTGATATGGCTGCCCTACAGGCGATATCCCCGCAAAGAATAGTCCTTTCTTCCGAGAAAGGTCGGTGTTATTTGACTCCTTTGTTTTATTATCATTTTTTTATAACGATGCTAATATTCTCTCTGCAGTTCTGGAAGCTGATGATGAAGTGGGGATCCTTGATGGGCCTGGGGATCTTTCAAACCACCCTTGCATGACTGTGGGTAAGTAAAGATTTATCCTTGGCATTGTTTTGTTTATTCCATGTTTGCCAGTCTCGCTGACTATTCATAAATATTGACTGCTTTGCCAGCCCTGACCCCATTAGAGTCTCGAATCTCTATGCCACCGAGCCCATATGCCCGACGTGCGTCTGAGCGGATGGCGAAACAAAGCATTCACTCCTTGTCGGCTCTCATTGAAGATCTCCGTGCCGGTAGTTCTGTGACGGCCAAAGAATTTGCTGCCGAAGCCAACACATCCCTGCTTTTTCTTGCCACTTATCATGACGAAATGTTGGTGCATGTTTAGGTTGAGTACTGTCGTCGAGTGGAGGCTTGTCTACATGGGCTTGAGTGCACATGCCTTCCCTCTGACATTTTGACCGTAAAAAAGAGCCTGCAGGGATGGATCGAGCGTTGTTCCGCTAACCTACAGTCATGCGAGAAGCGACTCAACCGGAAGTTCTCGGAGCGAGAGTTAGCTTCGAACGCTTTGGGGGAGCTTCAGGCTCAGCTCACCGCCAAGACTACTCGCGCATATGAAATTTGGTTGGTGCTTCAAGAAGCTATTACGGAGGTGGTGGCTCTTGACAAAGCCGTTATCTTTACCCGAGAGACGGTTGAAGCCCATAAAGTCGCCGGCAAGGAGTGTAAGTCCACGTTGCCCACCCCGGTGCTTACGGGGAGGCGGAAAACATAATAAAAATCGGATTTTTATCAACTATAGGCAACATGGACTATGCTTTAAGGATCTTTACTAAACAAAAACTTGCTAAAGCTAACTTGAAAGTAGCTAAGTGGTAGAAAGGTTATACCTTTGGTCTTTTGTCCTTCTCTCCTTGCTCCTAGAAGTAGTGGAAGGAGGTCACCTTGTCGTCTTCTCCTGTCAAAGAAAGATCCACCCGAAAGCCTCAACCTTTGGCTTCAACTCCAAGTTAGGAGTAACTAGGGTGCAAGAAGTGCTAACACTTGAACCCTAGATGAGAGTAGAGAAGATCAAGAGAGGGTTTTTCTCAAGCTCAAGTGTTTCTCAACACATGAGAGGGAGAGAGCTTGAGGGAGAAGAAAAACAAGAGAGAGAAAGGATATAAGATAATGAGAATAATTGAACCATTCTCACAAGTATATGTGTATTATTTTAATTAAATAATTAGCTAGATAATTGTCATGGTTAATCATGATATGACCATTATCATTTCAATTTGTGAGGATCAAAAAGCATCTTCCAAAGGAAATGATGATGGTCAAAGTGTCAACCTAGGTCAACAAGTCAAAGAGGTCAAATGGTCAACAAACATAACCATGGACAATTATTAAACTAATTATTAATTAACAATAACACACACATAAACATTAGGGTTAATAAAATGACAATAGCCATTAACCCTAATCAAGGTCCTCTCCCTCAATCTCAAGCAACTGTGAATACGCACCCGCATTCGTGATCCGAGGAACACGAATACACTGAGAAAAACCAATCTCAAATCATATACTAGGATCCGGCTTAAACCAAAGCCCGCTAGTATAAACTGTCCGGACAGCAAACGTGCACAAGTGCGCGAATGTGAACGAACCCTGTCGAAAAACCATGCGACCTCTACTCATTTTGCCTAAAGGTGAATAGCTCTCTGTGTGGGACTCTAAAGACTCGACACTACGCTGGCAGTGGGTTTAACCACAGACCGCAAGCGGCACTAGCTGTACGTAACGGTCCCCAGGTAGATGTCGATAACAAGACTGATGAGGTGAACCCCATCTGAACTCCTACTGAGCCTGTATGTGACAATCTCCGTACAGTCCGGTCTGTTCGTCTGATACATCGCATGGCGGGCCTAGGGGGGCGGTGAACGTCAGTCCCCTAATAGCGGTACAAGTCGTGCTGGAGTGAAGCCCAGAACACCCTGAGATAACACTGGAAACCTACCAGTATATCTCGCTTGCCCTGGCCAGGGACTACTCGTGTAATGGCTCTCCTGGACACAGCACGATGTCAACCCCCAATACCGGGAGAGACGAATCCTGTCTAACCGTCACTGCCTCCAAGTGCTTCGGGACTGCACCCAAAAACTACCTGTTTGCACGACTCCTTTGAGCCGTGGTAAGGTAGTAATCAAAGTGCAGTGGGAACACACTCGAGGCGAAGTGACAGTGTCAAGTCAGCGGACTAAGCTGTACTCATGTCACCTGGGAACTGTTAACTGAGGATAGGTATAATACCAACCAACAGTCCCCGACGAGTCCTGTCTAGTGTACTCGTAACCCAACGAGCACCCGTATACTATCTCAAGTACGACGTACTGACGGCTGTGGGACAGACCGTCTCCCACACTGGGATGAGAAGCGCATACGCTAGTCTACTCCGGAGTATCGATGCCCTGTCTCGATAGTCCAACGACTAGGGACCTGTATAAGGATGTGCTTATAGATCACCCAGCTCCCACGAGTGCGAGCGCCATCACAACGCTGGTAATCAAGCAAAGATCCTAAGGGCTCTACTAATATGTATATCAGCAATATGCTAAAAGAAACACATGCACATATTAAAGCAGAGACAAACCAAGTAGCATACTACCATTTCGAGCAAGATTGTATATACAACTGTGAATATCCCAAGCTTCCATCAAGTAATATACAAACTAGTATGATACAGTAATGGCCTCTAGGGCATATACACTAACAATCTCCCACTTGCACTAAGGCCATGTACTGGCGTATCGAAGACCTATCATCTCGATCAGCCGCTCGAACTGAGTCTGGGGCAAGGCCTTGGTGAATGGATCTGCTGTGTTACCCTCTGATGTAACTCTCCGGACCTCGATCTCCTGGCGATCCACGATCTCCCTGATCAGGTGATACCGCCTCAAGATGTGTCTGGATTTCTGATGGGATCTTGGTTCCTTTGCTAAAGCTATAGCCCTGTTGTTGTCGCAATACAGAGGTATTAGGTCAACAATGGACGGAACCACCTGAAGTTCTCTCAAGAACTTCCTCATCTAGACAGCTTCTTTTGCGGCATCAGATGCAGCGATGTATTCCGCTTCCATCGTCGAGTCTGCAACGGTTTCCTGTTTGGAGCTCTTCCAACACACCACCCCTCCATTGAGGGTGAAGACAAAACCCGACATGGACTTGGAATCATCCTTGTCACTCTGGAAGCTGGAGTCAGCAAAGGGCTCAATCTGCAGGTCTTTTCCGCCATACACCAAGAACATCTCCTTAGTCCTTCTCAGGTACTTGAGAATGTTCTTTACTGCTATCCAATGTTTCTCCCCTGGGTTTGACTGATACCTGCTTACCACACTCAGTGCATAAGCCACATCCGGTCTGGTACACAACATCGCATACATTATAGAGCCTACCGCAGAAGCGTAGGGTATAATAGACATGCGATCCCTCTCCAAATCATTCTTGGGAGACATCTCTTTGGAGAGGGTGATCCCATGACAAGCCGGTAGATTACCGCGCTTGGAATCTTCCATACTGAATCTCTTCAGTATGGCGTCGATGTACCTAGACTGCGAAAGTCCTAATATCCTCTTGGATCTGTCACGGTAGATCCGGATACCCAAAATGTAAGAGGCATCACCCAGGTCTTTCATGGAGAACCTGTGTGACAAGAACCCCTTGACAGATTGTAGCATAGGAATGTCATTTCCTATTAAGAGAATGTCATCCACGTATAAAACGAGGAATACTACAGTTCTCGCTACAAATCTACAATAGATGCATGGTTCATCTGGATTTTTGATAAAGCCAAATTCCTTGACCGTCTCATCAAAACAGATGTTCCAACTCCGCGATGCCTGCTTTAGTCCATAAATGGACTTAAGCAACTTGCACACCTTTCCGCTGCTCCCACTCTGAATGAAATCCTCTGGCTGATCCATATAAACACACTCCTCTAAATGACCATTTAGAAAAGCTTTCTTTACGTCCATCTGCCAAATCTCATAATCGTGGAAGGCAGCAATGGCAAGAAGGATCCGAATGGATTTCAGCATAACTACTGGAGAAAAGGTTTCGTCATAGTCCAAACCAGGTTGCTGACGAAAGCCCTTTGCTACCAATCTAGCTTTATAGGTCTCAACCTGTCCATCTACACCAATCTTCCTTTTGAAGATCCACTTGCATCCTACGGGTTTTACCCCGTCTGGAGCAATGTCCAACGTCCATACTTTGTTGGTGTACATGGACTCCATCTCGGTCCGCATTGCATCCAGCCATTTTACCGAGTCGACGCTCTGATTGGCTTGCTGGAAGCTAGTAGGCTCATCACAGTCTATGATGCAATCCTCTCTATCCCCGTCAATGAGAAAACCGTAGTATCTCTCGGGCGGATGAGACTGCCTACTACTCCTGCGGAGTGGCGTGGGAATGTCCTGATCTTTCGAACCCTCTGGTTCAACCAAGCTTTCAGCAATAGCTCGTGGTTCTGGAATTTCTTCCAGTTCTATTGTGCTCCCACTTAATTCCTTTTCTATGAACTGGTGTTCTAGAAAGTGGGCATGGCGAGAAACAAGGAATTTTTGTTCCTCTTTGCAATAGAAGTAATATCCCTTGGAGTTCTTTGGATATCCCACAAACTTGCACTGTACTGAGCGTGCCTCGAGCTTGTCCGCATGCTGCTTTTTTACAAAAGCTGGACATCCCCATGTCTTAATATGATTAAGATAGGGTTTCTTCCCACACCACATCTGATATGGTGTAGTACGCACAGTCTTAGTTGGAACCCGGTTCAAAAGGTATGCAGCTGATTCTAGCGCATATCCCCAAAACGATCGCGGCAACTCAGCGTTACTCATCATGGACCGTACCATATCTAATAGGGTTCGGTTCCGTCTCTCCGATACACCGTTATGTTGCGGAGTGTATGGAGGAGTAAGCTGAGAGAGAATTCCATTCTCTTTTAAGTAACCCAGGAACTCGGCACTCAAGTATTCACCACCTCGATCAGATCTCAGTGTCTTTATACTTTTGCCTGTTTGTTTTTCTACTTCATTCTTATATTCCTGGAATTTTCCAAAAGCCTCGGATTTATGTTTCATTAAGAAGACATAACCGTACCTTGAAAAGTCATCCGTAAAAGTAATGAAGTAAGAATAACCGCTTCGCGCATGTATAGACATTGGACCGCACACGTCGCTGTGTACGAGTCCCAAGAGCTCGCTCGCTCTTACTCCGTGTCCAGTGAACGGAGTCTTTGTCATCTTTCCCTTGAGACAGGATTGACAAGTTGCATACGATTGATATTCGAACGAATCCAAATATCCTTCTGTGTGTAACTTAGTCAACCTTCTCTCATTGATGTGACCCAGTCTACAATGCCATAAGAAAGTTTTATTGATTTCTGGAGACTTTCTTTTGTGTGTATTCTGGACATTGAAAATCTGTGGTTGGTTTAATACGTATATACCGTTGTTCAATGTACCTGACCCAATCAAAGCTTGATTAAGGTGAATGTTCACTACATTACTTACAAATGCAAATTCATAACCTTCTTTAGATAATAAAGATACAGAAATGATATTACAGGTTGCATTTGGTACATAATAACAACTACGCAAAACCAAAAAATGTCCATCTGACAATCCCAGGTGATAGTCCCCCACGGCCTCAGCATCCATGCTAGCACCATTCGCAACTCTGAGGGTCATGTCACCTGCCTTCAAAACTCTACGCTTTCTCAACGCCTGCAAAGAATTACAGATATGAGATTCTGATCCGGTATCCAATACCCAGGAAGTAGAGTTTATCGATAGACAGTTTTCAATAACATACACACCTGAAGCTGAAGCTGCAACTCGCTTCAAATCCTGTGTTCTGGCTTTCCAAGCCTTGCAATCCTGTTTCCAGTGACCACTTTTATGACAATAGAAGCATTCTTCCTTCCCCACTAGCTTCCCCGCTATATTTGTTGCTTTACCTTTTCCCTTCATATCCACTTTACCGACACCTCCTCTTGGTTTGGCGGGGGCTTTCTTCTTCTTACCCTTGGCTTTCGCCTTGGATCTAGAAGAGGAAGATCCTCCTACAAACAAAGCGGATGTCTCCCTACCTTTCTGTAGGGTGCCCTCAGCACTCCTCAACATGTTCAGAAGTTCGGAAAGTTCTACCTCCTTTCCTTGCATGTTGAAGTTCAGAATAAACTGGGCGTAAGTGGAAGGAAGGGACTGGAGAATCAAATCAGTATAGAGTTCATTCTCCAACGTGGTCCCAAGGTCCGCGAGCTCCTCAATGTAGCCAATCATCTTAAGCACGTGTTCCGCTACCGATGATCCGACGGCCAACCTTGCCGAAAATAGCTTCTTCGACACTTCGTATCTTGCGATACGAGACTGCTCCCCATACAGTTCTTTTGTATGAAGAAATATGGACTCTAGGTCCATATTCTCGTGCCTCCTCTGATGTTCATTGTCCATCGAGGCTAATACGAGGCATTTGGCCTTCGCGCAATCTATCTCCCATGTCTTACGGATTTCCTTATCCGCGACGCTGGAGGTGGGACCTGGGACAGGGGGTGATTTGGTGGTAAGGACATACCCTAACTTGTCGTAAGTGATTGCCATCTTGACATTCCTGAGCCAATCTTTGTAGTTTGGCCCTGTCAATATGTTTTTATCTAGTAATAACTTAAGTCCGGTCATCTTGAATGGTCGCTGCAATTAGGAAAGAGAAAAGAAACACTTTAGCATGATGCTCTTGCAAGTTTAGAGTGGTTTTTAGTTTGTCTAAACTGGATGGCTCCCACTGTCTCTCGAATCCCTTCTCAAACCGTAAAGAAAGGATTAGTCAGGATTACTCTCACCGTACAATACTCGCTTAACCGTTCAGCCAGGCAAGTGTCGGTACTTCGAGGGAGGTTTTCCAACGCTTTCGCGAAGTTCCTTAATTAAGTAACCTCTTTTCCCTGTGGGCGTAGCCCCGCTAACACCTTTCTAGACACCTACTAGGTTTATAGCATTGATCGTTAAGTGAGAGTTTTCCCGAGGAGTAGCATATACTCACAGTAGGATCGGGATCCAAATATCATCGCGTGATAAAACCGAAGGAATCCTACCAGAATCATCACACTCCAAATGGTATGCAAAGCTAGCAAGTTTCAGTACTTATGAAACTCCCGATGTGGATTTTTGCCCCATGCTCTTATGACCTTGACTTTGGCCAAAATATCATAAGTCACATGTCAAGTTCTACCCGTCATTCTCCTGGTTAATTTGGACCCACCCGTACCTACCCTTGACTTTGGCCAAAATGGCAGCACGACTGTCCCAAACCAACGCATCTATCTATGCTGCACATGAATACCCAATAGCTACCAATCACTATGCCTTGACTTTGGCCAAAATACATAGCTTGAATACTTTTTGACCATTCATGTGGAATGACGGAGGGCTACGGATGGTTTTGGCGAAACCGTGAACGTAGTGAACTTGATCTAATCGATGGAACGAGATAGCTTTTAAAAGGAGTGGTTCAAGCTCCGCGTTTAAAAGTTTAGTTTTGAAAAAAACCGAGTGGTTTGCAAAGTGTTCCAATCGACTTTTACTTGGTTTATTTTCTTGCATTAGTTCTTTTAATGCATCCCATCATTTAGTCCTACCATTGCAGAAAACAACCAAAATATGACGTACGCTTATGCCATTCGCATTCGCCACGGGGCCCCGTCATCACCCGTTAGGTTACTTAACTAACGACAGAGCGGGGGCTGGGCTAGCGCGGCTGTAAAATATAAGCAACGCCTAAATAGTTATCATATATAAATATATAGCAATGATAGACATTACAGATCACAGATGAATACATTGGATATACTAGGAATCCGCAATCTGTTCGAACCTGCAACGAAAAGCGGATTACACGATCGCGGTGAATAGCCAAATACCCCACCCAAGACCCCTACGGGTGCGGCAAACTACCCTCCAAGTACCCGAAGCGAAGCAACCTCCCTCACCACCGTGAGTAGGCCACTCGGCACTTCGAGCTACCCGGTAGTTTGTGCACCCCCTCCATGGGTCTATCCTAGGAGCATAAACAGTAAAAAGAATTATACAATGGCGGCTACAACCCCGACCCGGTTGTGCGGCCAAACAAATAATAATATTACATCAATTTACATATTACAAATGAATGAAAGAAAAGAAACACTCATCTCACATCCATCCCGGCTATTCACCCGCGACAATCCAACCCATTCATATACACAAACCAGTATCAAACACAGATCACAGAGATGTATAACCCCGACTAATCGACATATAGCGATTAGTCGACGTTCAATACATGCAAACATCACAGATATAACCTTCATAGTCAAAGTGTAGTGAAGTTCGGAAAAAATACGGAATTATAGGCCCCCAAAAATAAATTTCTATTCTGGAAAATCTGGGCACATATAATATATCTCAAAAATCCAGAAACCAAGCCAGAGATACACTGCACCAAACTCGACCCAGTGAGGAGTCCAAACGGCGGCAGTTCCGCGGCGATAGCTTGCTATTGCCGCGGAAACGCGGCGGTTTAGTCGACTCACTGGAACGGGTTTTGTGGTTATCTTTAAAAAACCCTGAGATGATTTTAGGTGTATGACAAATTTTGTTTTGACCAGAAAAAATTTTAACAGAAACTAGGGTTTTTGAAAACTCGGATTTTGGATTTTTCGGTTTCGAACTTCGTTACACTTCACTACCTAGCTAGTTTATGTTTGGTTAGGCTCTGATACCACTGTAAGTCCACGTTGCCCACCCCGGTGCTTACGGGGAGGCGGAAAACATAATAAAAATCGGATTTTTATCAACTATAGGCAACATGGACTATGCTTTAAGGATCTTTACTAAACAAAAACTTGCTAAAGCTAACTTGAAAGTAGCTAAGTGGTAGAAAGGTTATACCTTTGGTCTTTTGTCCTTCTCTCCTTGCTCCTAGAAGTAGTGGAAGGAGGTCACCTTGTCGTCTTCTCCCGTCAAAGAAAGATCCACCCGAAAGCCTCAACCTTTGGCTTCAACTCCAAGCTAGGAGTAACTAGGGTGCAAGAAGTGCTAACACTTGAACCCTAGATGAGAGTAGAGAAGATCAAGAGAGGGTTTTTCTCAAGCTCAAGTGTTTCTCAACACATGAGAGGGAGAGAGCTTGAGGGAGAGGAAAAACAAGAGAGAGAAAGGATATGAGATAATGAGAATAATTGAACCATTCTCACAAGTATATGTGTATTATTTTAATTAAATAATTAGCTAGATAATTGTCATGGTTAATCATGATATGACCATTATCATTTCAATTTGTGAGGATCAAAAAGCATCTTCCAAAGGAAATGATGATGGTCAAAGTGTCAACCTAGGTCAACAAGTCAAAGAGGTCAAATGGTCAACAAACATAACCATGGACAATTATTAAACTAATTATTAATTAATAATAACACACACATAAACATTAGGGTTAATAAAATGACAATAGCCATTAACCCTAATCAAGGTACTCTCCCTCAATCTCAAGCAACTGTGCATACGCACCTGCATTCGTGATCCGAGGAACACGAATACACTGAGAAAACCAATCTCAAATCATATACTAGGATCCGGCTTAAACCAAAGCCCGCTAGTATAAACTGTCCGGACAGCAAACGTGCACAAGTGCGCGAATGTGAACGAACCCTGTCGAAAAACCATGCGACCTCTACTCATTTTGCCTAAAGGCGAATAGCTCTCTGTGTGGGACTCTAAAGACTCGACACTACGCTGGCAGTGGGTTTAACCACAGACCGCAAGCGGCACTACCTGTACGTAACGGTCCCCAGGTAGATGTCGATAAGAAGACTGACGAGGTGAACCCCATCTGAACTCCCACTGAGCATGTATGTGACAATCTCCGTACAGTCCGGTCTGTTCGTCTGATACATCGCATGGCGGGCCTAGGGGGGCGGTGAACTTCAGTCACCTAATAGCGGTACAATTCGTGCTGGAGTGAAGCCCAGAACACCCTGAGATAACACTGGAAACCTACCAGTATATCTCGCTTGCCCTGGCCAGGGACTACTCGTGTAATGGCTCTCCTGGACACAGCGCGATGTCAACCCCCAATACCGGGAGAGAAGAATCCTGTCTAACCGTCACTGCCTCCAAGTGCTTCGGGACTACACCCAAAAACTACCTGTTTGCACGACTCCTTTGAGCCGTGGTAAGGTAGTAATCAAAGTGCAGTGGGAACACACTCGAGGCGAAGTGACAGTGTCAAGTCAGCGGACTAAGCTGTACTCATGTCACCTGGGAACTGTTAACTGACGATAGGTATAATACCAACCAACAGTCCCCGACGAGTCCTGTCTAGTGTACTCGTAACCCAACGAGCACCCGTATACTATCTCAAGTACGACGTACTGACGGCTGTGGGACAGACCGTCTCCCACACTGGGATGAGAAGCGCATATGCTAGTCTACTCCGGAGTATTGATGCCCTGTCTCGATAGTCCAACGACTAGGGACCTGTATAAGGATGTGCTTATAGATCACCCAGCTCCCACGAGTGCGAGCGCCATCATAATGCTGGTAATCAAGCAAAGATCCTAAGGGCTCTACTAATATGTATATCAGCAATATGCTAAAAGAAACACATGCACATATTAAAGCAGAGACAAACCAAGTAGCATACTACCATTTCGAGCAAGATTGTATATACAACTGTGAATATCCCAAGCTTCCATCAAGTAATATACAAACTAGTATGATACAGTAATGACCTCTAGGGCATATACACTAACAAGGAGCTTGGGAATCGGTTTGCTTCATACCAGACTCAGCAGACTCAGGTGGGAGCCCGTCTTGCAGCAATAACGAAGCTTGAAGTCGAGGTAAAACGGAAAACTGACGAACTCACTAGCTTACTGCACCGTCCACCGGCTTAAGCATTTTTTGTCGTTGTATACTTCCCCCCCTTTTATATTCACTCATGAATGAGAGTGTCTTGTATTCAGTTTGATTCTTTTATGAAATGTACCTTGTATTCACTTGAATTCATGAATAAAAGATATATTTTATTTCATATTGGCGTATTGCTTTGGCAAATGTGGCCCATAGATAGTCTATCTTGATCTCCTTGAAGGGCAGCGATGGCTTAGGAAACAGGTTCAGATCTCCCGCCTAAGACTTTTCAACTTTATGAGCCGTGAGGGTCTCATAAAGATTTTCTTCATACGAGTCGTGAGGATCCCGCAGGTGTGTTTTCTCCTTAGGAGTCGTGAGGACTTCTAAGTGCGTTTTCTCTTGAGAGTCGTAAGGATCTCACAAGAGAATTTTCCCCCTAACAAGTCGAGAGGACTTGTAAGTGGTTATTTCCCTCATCGTCGACATTCGACTTTGGAGAGTGTGGCCCGTGGATAGTATGCAATAGTCCATCTTAGACTCACTTGCAGAGCCCCAGTGCTTAGAAAACAGGTCCTTATCCCCGTTGCCTAAGACTTTTCCCTACGAGTCGAGACGAGTCGAGAAGTTCTCGCAGGAACATTATTTTCCCCACGAGTCGAGACGAATCGAGATGTTCTCGCAAGGATGTCCTAACGTCACAGTTAACTCCTGGAAATAGAAGTCCGTTAGGGTCTGTGGTACTAGGGTTTTTTACCCGTCGTACCGTCGCATTAGCCGATGTATTCCCCGATATGCAATCTTGTTGTTTGAGTAGCCCCGCGACTGTCGTGTCTCTGATCCCTTCGGGGGCTGGAAAAGACGTCATCAAGTAATCTTCCGGGTGATATTACCGTCGAAAGATCAAGCGTTTAGGGATATTCCATGCCACTTTTTACTTGAGGTTAGGCTCGGTTTGGGAGCCCCGATGAGTCATGACCACTCCGTGCTGGTGTGGGATGATCTCCGATAGTCTTTCAGGTCTCATTTGAGTTGCCGTCAAGACTCTGAAGCTAGGGATCTTCCTTTTCATTGTTTGTTGACATTGTGTCTGCAATATTGCAACGACTGTCGAGGTTGTCTCTTGGTTGTCAGTGAACCGTCAAGGCATGGAACTAGGGACTTTGCCATGGCTCCGTTGTTTTGACCCTGAGGTCGGTTGTTGACGTTGCGTTTGCATCCTGCTTTCAGGTCTCATTTGAGTTGCCGTCAAGACCTGGCTCTCCTTCTGATGGAGCCTGGTGGGAAAATATGGTTCCCTTTTTCGTTTGTGCCCATGGATTGTATACAGGGGTCGATGTGGACTTGCCTGCAGGGCAGAAGTTTCATTTTTTTGTTTCTTTCTGCGATGCTCTATTATTTCAGCTTTTTATATCGCAAAAGTCGCGATTGCCCAATCCTTTCGGCTATTTTTTGCGGTGCCCAATCATTTCGGCTGTTTTTTTCTTTTTAGTCGCTGCTTTTTATTGTGAGTTGCCCAAACATTTCGGCTATTTTATATTCATACATTTTGCTCGTTGATTCTTACTGTGAGTTGCCCCATCATTTCGGCTATTTCATATACAATTTTGCTCGTTGATTTTTATTGCGAGTATGGAACCCGAGGTCTGATACCAATCTTAGCATCAGTATTGCTGCGACTGGAATATTGCCAGGAGCGAATCATTATTTGCCATGAAAAGGCTTGGAATTTGATACCGATTTAGGCATCAGCATCCCTACTACAGGGATATTGCCGGGAGAGAATCATCATTTGCCGGAAACTTTGGGAGTGTGATGGCTTAAGAACAGGTTCGGGTCCCTGTATCTTAAGGCTTTTGAATCCTATGCGCCGTGAGGGTCTCGTAGGGGGGAATTCTCCTTACGAGTCGTGAGGATCTTGTAGGTGTATTTTCTCCTTGGGAATCGTGGGGATCCCTAAGTGTGTTGCTCCCTTGTGAGTCATAAGGATCTCACACAGGTATTTTCTCCTTATAAGGTCGAGAGGACCTTGCAAGTGTGCCTGAATTTTTTTTACGAGTCTGCGCCCTTGCGGGTTTTCACAAACTCGCCGGCAGTCCTGCTATTTTTACTCACGGAGCCCTTTTGGGTTTTCATCCGTGCCCATTTCGCTTGTGGACGTACTGTTTTTTTTTTTTTGCGATCGTGATGGGACTTCTCCACCGAGGTAGCTGTGTAGGCAGCGGGATTTGAGTTGCAGTCTTTGCCGCTGGGACCTGTGGACTTGAATTCCTCTATCACCGTGTTTGAGGCGACGTATTTAGTTTAAGGACATTACGGTCCATTGTTAGTTTAGGAACATCCCGGTTCATAGCTTCGAGGCGAAGTTTTGCCGGATACTACTTACAGAGTGCTGACTCAGGAAGATAGTGAGCGGACACGAGCGTCATCATCTATCGTTAACCTGAGTTATGACTTGTCAGGGGTAGTATTTCTTAAGGAAGCGGCCGTTTATTGGCCGGAAGGGTCTTTCGCCATGCATATCTGTTCATATCAGAATTTTGCATTATTATATCGCCCATTCTTAATCACATTACATACAAATAGGTGCTTTTGATCCATATCAGAAAATAGTTACAGGTTACAGGTTCTCAGATCGTTACAGTGAAATTCATGAAAAGTCACTACAATGTGAGACTACGACCAACAATAGATGAATCCGTATGATCCTCATACCAGTTCAAGCGGAGTTCAAGGCAAAAGTCCATTGCTGACTATCTGGAAGAGAACAGAAGAGATTTTGAGAAACCAAGTGTACCAAACAGAAGATGAAAGCAACATGGAGAAACCCTGAAGAGATGGACCCATGATTCCACCAAACGGCAGCGGAACCGCAGCCAAACAGGCACTTCTGCCGCGGAACCGCGGCCGTGTTATGCACGTATCGGTGACAGTGTCGGTGCTTTGACTCGGCTCTCTTGGGGTAGTTTTGTAAATTAGTGATTGGATCAGAATGTAAACCTAGGGTTTCTTATCTATAATTAGGAGAGCTCAAGGCCTTTCTTAGTGTGCCTCTTTTAGGGTGCCTCTTTTTGGTGCGCCTCTTTTAAGGATACCTCCCTTTAGTTTTTAATCTCTTTTCAATTTTTAGATTTAATTCTCATTTTGTAATGAATCTCATTTTGTAATGAATCGTTGAGAGGTCATCAATAAAAGTAAGTCTTTTTATTCATCTCGCATTTTTTATCTGCAATTTATTATCTGCTATTTTTATTTTGTTCTTTTATTATCTGCAATTTAGGTCATTAAATAAAAATATAAAAAATGAATTTTATTGTCACTTTCCTAATGAGTGAGTAATTCCTCACTTGTTAGGGATAGGAGAGGGAAGGTTTGAGAGAAGGAAATCTCTCTCACTCCTTTCTTTGACCAAATAATTTTAATACAGACTCCCTTTAATTCAACCATAATCCGCTCACTACGGCACCATATCCTAAATGATAACGGTGATTACCTAGTTAGACCGGTTGTGGTTGAATTAACCGGAGGTTAGGGCTAAGAGCCAAGAACGGACGGACAAGAACCAAAAGGAAAAAACTAAGTTTCTTCCCAGTCGTGCTAATCCCCGTTGTTGACTATTACCCTAACTCCTATATTCTTAACTAGGGCATTTAAAGAAGTGAGAAGAATCCCTATTTTGAACTAACCTAATCCTAACCCTAGCAAGACTTTAAATCAATTGAATCTAATTCTTAGATTTTAAAACAAAACCTACCAAAAATAGGACTCAACTCGTTAGAACTTAAAGAAAAGAACACCATTTCCCTGTGGATCGACTCGTACTCAACCGGTTAGCTACCAAGCGAAACCATCTTGATTGCGGTAAATTTAAATTTAAGGAATGCGCAAATAGCACATCAATCAAATGGCGCCGTTGCTGGGGAGACGGTAATTTCTTTCTTTGTGTAATTTCGGGTTAATTAAAAATTTAAAAATATAAAAATTGAAAAACCCAAAAAAATTAAAAATAAAATAACAAAAATAAAAATCATCTTGTTATTTTTGAAAGGTTTTTGTGCAAGTGTGCAAGCTTGGAGCAAACTCTATTTCAGAACTGGAGCAAATTCAGTGAACAAATCAATATTCAGGAGATTTAGACAGAAAGAGGAAAACAAACTCAGCACAGGGAACAATTTTGAAGCAGTCAAACGTCTGAACAGCTGCGGAACCGCGGCATAATCGACAATTTGACCGCGGAACCGCGGTCAAAGGGTGGCATCACTGCGACTTCTTTGGATCAACAATTCCATTCACCTTCTTATCCAAATGTTAATCCTACTCCTGTCCAACCATTCAATTCCTACCGGTCCTACCCGACTTTCGCACCTTCCCTAGACATTGCTTCTACACAGCCATTTAGGAGTTTCCAGTATCCAAACAACTTTGAATTTTTTACTGAAACTCCTTCACAACCCATGTCTAGTCTGGAACAGGCATTGGAAGACTTTAGGGTAGCGTCAAACCAACAGATGATGGATTTGAATACGTCCATGGCCGCCCTCATACAACCTAGTGACCCGGTAGCTAATTTCTAACCAGCTCCACATTTCCCAATTTATGATGAGGCGGTAGGACAGGTTGAGAATTTGAGTGGAGAAAGTGAGTTGTACACCCTTCCAAATCAAACCTACCAGTCCCCAATTGAAACCCACAATTCCGGTTTTGAATGTCTATCGAGTGTCCCACGTGATTCATCAATTGAAGATAGAATGATTAATGAGTTGTGCGACTTTGTAGTGTTTGATTTGCCAGATTGTGAAGGGTCCCTTTCGAGTGAACCCACACCCAATCCTTTTGACCTCTACACCTCCACTCTAGAATATGAATTAATTGATACCCATGCTTTTGATGAGGTATCTGAGAAACTTGATTTTCACTTGATCAAGGATATTGACACAGGGAATATTTTGGATGATGAACCAGCAGTTTTGGATGAGTTTTCTTTCCAATTCATCATCCCGAGACATTGAATGTTTCTCCCGAACTTCATATGCGTCTTGATTTTGATGAGAATTGCATGGATAAGCTAAATTTTGAGGAGAGTATTGAGAAAATTATTGAGGATGATGCAGTTTTACTTGAGGAGTCGGATTTTCCAATTCATTCTATCCCTTTCATTGACTGTACACGCCCTCCTGAATCTTTAACCGATACCCTTCCTCAATCACTTCCCTCCATCCTCACTCCGACCTTGTGAGAAACCGTTACACTTTAATTTTCAATGTCTGGTTTACCAAGTTCGACGTACCCATGTTTTCTCACGAATCTTGAAGGATTCGACCTCATTTCTCAGTGGGTTGATTGATTAGTACAATCGCTTTTTACACATCGGTCATTACAAATTGTGCTAATTTATACACTCCATCTCCACCCTCAAGTTCGTATTCAACTTCTTTCTCCCACTTTCTCTGGTTCTTCTTCTAATTTTCCCTTAATGATAGCGAGTGTTAATGAATCACAATCTGATATTTTTAGTTCGATAATTCTAGAAAAACAACTTGATTTAGACTCTTTTGAGAATAAGGTAGATGAGCCTTACGAGTCTCCTACCTCCATAATTTTTTAAAAATCAAGTGTGTTGAATTCTGGCGCGACACTTATTGACATTGAAACGTTCAATCGGACCATCGATTAAAGTTTCGAAGATATTTTCGCCGACGAACTCGTATTCCTAAACGACACGGATTTTGTGATTAATCAACCTCCACCTGAAGAAGTCGAACCACCACCATTTCTTCTTATCCCATACGAGAATGTGACCATTCTTCCCATTCCTAATCATCTACATTCTCGTTTCCGTTCACCATTATTGTTTCGTCTCTACAAATTGAGACGTAAACCTTTTTTTTTACACCACTTATCTCTTCCCCACTTCTTCCTGGCTCCATACACCATGTTCTTCCACCAACCGGTGCGTTTCACTGATAAATTCTTCGAATGGTTAGTGTTGACTTTTAGTCTTTGCAAAGCTTGGTATTGACTGGTAACTTTGACCCCCCTCTTTAAAAGCTTAACATTGTTTAACTTAAGTTTAGGGGGGTATAATTTGGCTCTTGAAAATAAAAAAAATTTAACTCAAAGTGGTGAGCCAAAAATAAGTTTGGGGGAGATTTTCACAATCATATTTCATGTCCCCGTTAATAAATTTTTCCTCCCAAGTTTATAGGTTTATGAGATTTAAAAAAATGGTAACAGTGGAAACATTGTTTCACTTAAGTTTGGGGGGACCATTTTGTGTATATATATTTTGTTTTTCTATTAATAATAATCATAAAATAATAATAATAAATAAATAAACAAACGGGAGACCGCCGACAATTTTAGCCCTCTTGGTGTAGCCTGACAGTGAGGGCACTGTCAAGTTTAAGTTTGGGGGTGTGCTCGATAAGCTTTCTACCTTCGCATTCATGTGTATATTTTTGCAGTTGCATATTTATTAAAACCCACAAAAATCGGAAAAATTTCCAAAAATTATAAAAATTGAAAAGTTCAATTTTGGCCATATTTGAATTAAGTTCAACATGACAGTTGACTAGTTAGGAAAAACTAGATCCTAAACTTAGTAAATTAAAAACCCTAAAAATAACCTTTCTGTCACGACCCGAAAAGTACCGAGCGTGACTGGCACTTAAATTACGAAACGTCTCGAGGCGTACGTAATCTAAGTAAGCCAAAACCCAGAAATCAAAACCGAAAGAAGCAGTAGAGTGAAGAAAAAAACAATTTAAAGCAAGTAGTTTTAATAGCATAAGCCGAATTATGCGCTTTAAAAACATCAAGTCATTTCTAAAAATTTCGGCAGAGTTTCCTTTGTAAATACTGGCCCCAAACGGGGTATAACATGAATAGTATACGAAATAATAAAAGGCATACCCAAGCGGGAGCTAGCTCTTCGTCAATCGACGGTTACAACCACGCAAGCAAGATAATATACAACGCCGAAGGGCAAGGATCAAAACTCAAAAGAAACTCAAATCAACATGAAAACCATAATAATACAACGCGCGACTCTAAGGTCAAAATAAGTACAAGTCTGGTCTTCTATCTCTATCAAATATACAAATCTGGTTGATAGAGTTTACTAGATACAACTGAATATAAATTAAAATACAAGGGTGGTCGTGAAGAAAATGAAACCACCTACCGAAGCAATCACCCGGAAGGAACAGTGTGCCAGCAAGGCCGCAACGAAACCTGTACGGCAAAACCTGTAAGGAACTGTAGCACAACGGGGGTGAGTTGCCAACTCGTGAGTAGAAAATGTTGGAAATAGTGCCCTCAGAGTCAATTATTGGATCACAGGCACGTGATTGCAATGATTGAGGGAGGACTTATGCCGGTAGGACAGTCTTACTCAAGATGATAGTATGCTATCTGGTTTATCTTTATCATCGTGTACTGCTTTAGGTGACCTTACAGGTCACTATTGCGCGTTGATAGAGCCCTTAGGATTCTTGCTTGACGGCCAGCAGTATGATGGCGATCATATACGTTGGAGCTGGGGTCCATAAGCACATCCTTAAAAGGTCCCTAGTCGTGGGAGTTTTCGAGACAGGGCATCGATACTCCAGAGTAGACTAGTGTATACAGTCGAGACCCCGGCGAGGGGCAGTGGCCGGTCTCACAAGCCACTGGTGTCAATTGGTTCACCTAAGATGTATACAGGTGCTCATTGGGTTATAGGTACACCGGACAGGACTCGCCGGGAACATGCTAGTTGGTCTTATACCTGACGTCAGATAGCAGTTCCCTGGTGACATGTGTACAGGTTAGTTCATCGACCTGATATCGTCATTTGTCTCGTGTAAGTTCCCACTGTACTTTGATTACTACCCTACCACGGCTCAAAGGAGTCGTGCAAACAGGTTTAGTTGGGTACAGTCCCGAACCACATGGAGGCAGTGAGCGGATCTGCAGGAGTTCATCTCTCCCGGTATTGGGGGTGAGGACGCGCTGTATCTAGGAGAGCCATTACACGAAATCCTTGGCCAAGGCAGGAGATTTACTGGTAGGTATTCCAGTAGTATCTCAGAGTGTTCTGGGCTACACTCCGACACGGCTTGTACCGCTTTTGGGGGTCTGACTTTTACCAACCCCTTAGGCCCGCCATGCGATGCTTATAGACGAACGGACTGGACTGTACGGATATTGTCACTGACAGGCTCAGTAGGGTGTCAGGATGAGTTCGCTCATCGACGTCCCTTTTGGTCATTACCTGGTAGCCCGTTACGTATGGCTAATACCTCTGACGTGCTAGTGGTTAAATCCACAGCCAAAGTATTGACGAGTCTTTAGAGTCCCCCACAGACAGTTTCTCAAGTTTCGGGCGAAACGTTGTAGAGGCCGTATGGATATATGGCAGGGTTCGATCATATACGTGCGATATTGCACGGATCATGATCGGACGAATAATACTAGCGGGCTTTGGTTTAAGCCGGATCCTAGTATTGTACAGTGTAGATTTTGTCTCATTGCATTTGTATTCGGTCGGAATACAAATGCGGGTATGTATATACAGTCGCGGGGTTTTCCTGTAATTTATTACGGGATCGATTTTCTGAAGTTGCCAGTTTGCATTCCGTTTCGGCCATTTTCCTTTGTTTCTTTCTTTGGCTGAAAATTGGTGTGGAGGGGCTAATTTGCAAATGTGCAAATTAGAAATTTGGAGGGTGTTTCTTGTTAGTTGTTGCTTCATGATGGTTCAACCATCATTTGACTTCTTTGTTCATCATCACTTGACTTTTGAGATATGATGGGCTTAGTGATGGGTCTTTGATTGGACTTGGTTGTGAATCATTATCATGGTTATCATTCATTTCCTTTTTGCTCATGATGACATTTTCCTTCTCTTCCCTCTATTATGCTTGGGTCGGCCACTACTAGGATGGGGGGCTGTCCAAAAATTTGGGGTGGGGTTTTCATCTCTTTTGGCTTGCACAAAAACCCCTTAGCTCATCTCCAAAGTATATCTCCTTTCCCACTTCCAAATGGCAACTTCAACAACCCCTAGAGACAAACCATTCTACACTTAGCCTACAGCACTCTTGGACACGTCGGCTCGCCAACTTCGTGCCCGAGTTGCCTCGGTCCAGAGGTGGGAGCCCGTAAAAGAATTCGGCTTTGTGGTGCCCTTTCCGACATGGAGATGAAGACTGGAGATTCCGCGGGGAGATCGGGATGGAGGCCGAAGACCGAATGACACGGATCGCTCGGTATAGCTCTCTACCTTTTCTCTAGTTTGCTAGTAGTAGGTTAATGGTCCGATCCGGGTTTAAAGTCCGCGGTAGCGCCGGTTTCACCTTTTCTCTAGTTCGCTAGTAGTAGGTTAATGGTCCGATCCGGGTTTAAAGTCCGCGGTAGCTCCGGTTTCTGTATAAATAAAAGTTTTCATATTCCACATTTTGGCCTCGTTCAGACGGCCGGGGCGCTGCCGTGCACTTACAAAAAACATCTACGAGCAGAAATCGCATGCATAATGCAATCTTAGGTCATACGATCGATAATATCCTCAAATAATAATATGGCCTGGAGCAATATAATGGTAAGGGTAAACATCTATCCCTAAGTGTAATACCAAGTACTCGTGTCAGTGCCTCAGGTAACAACATGTCGATAATATGATGTACAAATGTCAGGTAGCAATATGTCACTAAAATGATGTGCAAATGCATAGAATGAGAACAAAGTACATCATGAAACAAGAACTGTTTTTCTTTATTTAATGAGATTTCTGTATGTATATAAATCGAGATATCATCAATGAAATCAACATAAAACCCTTGTTCAGCATCGACACAAAACATAAATCCTCATATCTCAGGCATCCGTATCATCTGTGGGATCGGCCTGCGGGCTCCGGCAGAACGGATCAGCCTGTATCCATCTCATGACTCCGGCCGGTATCCTCCGGATAACCGACGAGTCCAAATAATATCACCGGTAGGTAGTGCTCCCCTGCCAGGCTCATCGAATACAACTTAAGCTTCTTGCCCCGGGGTACCATACCGGGCCCACCATGTACCCGAGACGGTTCATCCAACTCCTCGAATCGGGTCTCGAAATCCAGCAGCAATCCTGAAAACTCATGGTGGACGACTCATACATCACGAGAAAACCGCAACTTGCCTTTTAAAGAGAGAGAGAGAAAGAGAGAAGTTTATATATATTCTTGCGGTTTTCCCCCAAATCCAGAAATCTCATGAAAATCCGAAATCCAAGAATCAAGAGTAAGTAAACAGTGAGTATCGGCATAAAACCCCAAAATACTGCATGACCAATGAATATATGAATGCCTCTGATACCATGCAATGAGTGCAATAGTTAAACTAGCATATGAAAATGAAGACATATTGCAACTATCAGCTAGCAAGCTATGTCAATGAAATAGTATTTTCTATGTGTACGTGACATGGCAATTACCAATGATGATGTGTGTGAGCCGGCAAGTAAGTGTATGTAGAGCATACGCATCATCGGTAATGGTGCCGGTGTCCTGACAGCATGGTTTCATAATAATTACAGATAACGTATGTATAAGCATGCAATGCGATGAAACATCATGAATATACAGAAAGTGATATGGTAACAGCAACCCTGAAGGATATGCCTATCCAATATACGAGTCATACAGCTTGGTATTTAAAACTACTCATGATTCACTGCATTTGAAAACAGGTATGACTCGAGCCCAGTCAAAAGGGTAATGAAATCCACCTAGTCTGAGTCGATCTATATATATATAGTAGTCGGTGATCTCACCTCAATAGTATCACGTACGATACAATATATCATATAACATCCTCGAGTCAAGAGTGCGGATCTAATCATCATAAATATATCTCGTACGGTAAATCTATCGTACGGCATCCCAAATCTGGGTACGGACCAAATATCACAATTATCTCATTATTCATATGGTATCCACATCATCACATATCGTGAGCAGGGGTACTGATCTAAATCGAGTACACTACTAATATCATCAACAATATCATGATCTGGCTACTGATCTAAAGTCTCATACAATTCGATGTTATCAACACATATTATCATATAAAAGTACACATCGCCAAGTGATCCATTATAAATACCATAACATATCTCATCTCATATCTCGATCGTATGTCAACTATCATATATATATCATCATCCACATAGTATCGTCGTCCAACGATCCGCTATAACATCATGGCATATCTCGGTCACATATTAAGATCCCACGACAACAGGTCCTATCATATCGACGCAATCCCAAGTATCATATAACATCCTCATTATCCATGTATACGTGTATGTATATATATAATATCACCAAAACATCCACATAAACCGGTATATATACATATGACGTATATACCCAAAACCATACCTCGTATGTGTATATGTATGAGTACAAACTTGCCCTAGGGTTCACGACTAAGAAAATAACTAAATCACTTTCCTCAATCTCTCTAACACTAACTCAAGATCTCCTAACCTTTTATTGCTAAGGGTTCAATCTCTCCATAACATATAAATGCATATCAATATCATATCACAACATTTCTTACGACTTTGCGGGGGTGCTATACGCTATCCACCCGACTTCTCCCCGTAGATATATATCTACTCACCTTTGCTTTCTGATGCCGATGTCGCCACGCGCTTGCTTGTCGCCTCTAAGTCTTCACGAGGGTACCTACATATAATAAACAATCGCAATTGCTATTAACATCAAGTCCAGAAACCAAAACGGCACACGGATTGCCTATAGGTCAAAACCTATAGCCCACGCGTGCAAAAACGACTAAACAACCCTTGTTGTTGATGTACAAACATGCAACAACCCAATACGAATCCAAATATCAAGAATTAACATTTCAAAATACAGAAAAACATAGCCAAAATCACACTAGAATGCTCCCAGATTTTGACTCAGGTCAAAAGTAGTTTCCAAAACAAGTCTAGGGGGTTGTATATGATGTATATGAGCTACTGGACCAACCCCGACACCCTACCCCACCAAGTGGCCGGCCCCTACCCCTAAAATTCCGAGCTCGCCGGCCCTGGGTTCTCCAATGGTGTTTGTCTTCCTACAGGGGGTTCCTAGGGTCAAAAATGGGTCTCTGGTATTGTTTGTGAAGCTCAGAAAGTCCCCGGGTTGCACCAGATTTCCCTGCACACCCTATATCCTCACAAAACCTACATGGATCAATTCTAAAGTTTGTATTCTCTGTGCTAAACTCAGTTCTAGGTCTAGGATTTGATCCCTAGGGTCTTGTACAGCCATCATACATCACTAATTCCCAAACCCATCACTTAGGATTTCAAAGTTCACAAAATCAACACTAAACGACTTCTAAACTTAAACAACAAGCTAGGAAATAAAACTACCCTAAATGAAAAGAGATATAACTCATGGTTACTCCAAAACAAAACCCTAAAAGTCTCAATATTGTCAAAATCCCATTTTGCTTGGTCCAATGTGTAGAGGGTGAAGAGGTGGTCATTTTTTTGTGAAAGGGGTATAGGGTTTTGGTGAAGGAATTGAGATGGATCCATGGAGTGAAGGTGGAGGGAGATGAGGAGGAGGAAGATGAAGAATATGGTTGAAGAACAATGAGGAAATGAGGCAGCACCCCCCCCCCACCCTCTCTCTCAAGCATGGTCTCCTCTCATGATTATGTCCCATTTTCTCTCACCTCAAGTCATCATTACACCATTTTTCCATTATTTTTCTTTCTCACCGCAATAGAACCAAATATATAACACAAATGAAATGAAACAACATGTAACGTGTCAGGGTGCACTAGCCATGAAAACTGTAGAAACACGGATTTGGCTTAATCGCGATTAGCGGTGCGCTAATCGGGTTTTTTTATCAAAACTGCATATAATCAATTTTAAAAATGCCAAATCCTTTAAATTTATTTATAAATGAATAAATCATTTTAAATTTCCATTTATTTCATAATTATATGTATATATTTATACCCTTTTTCGAAAACCCCAATTTCGCAAATCGAGCAGTTTTCGGGAAATATATTATTTTAATATTAAATTCCAAAAATAATATTTTATATTTTCTGAAATGTTACACTTTCTTAAAGTTTAACTGTAGAAAATATACGTCCTTGTAGTTTATTTAGAAATAGGCAAATTTTGAGTTCAGTTCTTGGGCTAAATCGAAATAAAGGAAGAGTATTGAAGGCTCTATTTGAAGTATAAGTCTGAAAAATAATTGTAAAACTTAAGTCCAAATTCTAAAAGTATATACCCTACTTTACGAACTCACACATATCTTGAAACTTGGGATAGTAGAGGATACCTTGAAATGCTCTTGTCTAAAATCCTTAGTATGAAGGAAAAGAAAATAAAAGTATAAGAGATGAATAAAGAGATAAAAAATGAATATTGGTTTTGTAATTACTTAAGGCAGCATAAATAAAAAATATAGCGAGGGTGCTTTATCACCTAGTGCCTTAGACCAACTAGTTTGGGAGTCACTGCTAAGCCTTAGGTATTGCAAGACGAGGAATTACGCCTAAATGCGCAAGCACATTTTGTAATCGGTCGTTTAATATCTCAAGAAGTATTAACAAACGCATGAAGGATGTGTGAGAAATTTCATCTAAAATTCACCGACTAAAAGTATTTTTGAAGATGGACAAGAGTATGATAGCTTGAATTGAATTTCCAAGTGTATGGGTGATAATTACACACACGTAGGGGTATATAATTGGAGTTTGGAGGAGAGATAGGAATAAAATATAGGGCTTATATCTTTAGTAAAGATGATAAAAATTCCTGAGTTAAGATTGCACCTTAGAAGGAAAACTTAGAAGAGGCTGAAAGCTTTATAAACTTGCAAAACGTATATATTCTTAAGTTAAATGAAAAGGAAGTGTGAAAAATACGGGTTGATGATTTCTAAGTTGAAGATGATAGATTTTCTTGCTAGAATACTGAATTGAAGGATTAGAGTCAATGGTCAAATTGATCGGATTTTGTGGATAATATCCGCTGAAAACCCTCAGGAGACAACACTCCTCCTACTAGGGACACCTAGAGGTTTAACAGCTTGTTGCACGAGCTCAGTGCAATCGCGTTCCCTGCGAAAGTGAGGTTAGGAATTTTTTAGAATAAAATTGGTTTTGTTCGGGACGAGCAAAAGATAAGTTTGGGGGTATTTGTTCATATCAGAATTTTGCATTATTATATCGCCCATTCTTAATCACATTACATATAAATAGGTGATTTTGATCCATATCTGCTAAATAGTTGCAGGTTACAGGTTCTCAGATCGTTACAGTGAAATTCATGAAAAGTCACTACAATGTGAGACTACGACCAACAATAGATGAATCCGTATGATCCGCATACCGGTTCAAGCGGAGTTCAAGGCAAAAGTCCACTGCTGAATATCTAGAAGAGAACATAAGAGATTTTGAGAAACCAAGTGTACCAAACAGAAGATAAAAGCAACATGGAGAAACCCTGAAGAGATGGACCCATGATTCCACCAAACGGCCGCGGAACCGCGGCCAAACAGGCACTTCTGCCACGAAACCGCGACCGTGTTATGCACGTATCGGTGGCAGTGTCGGTGCTTTGACTCGGCTCTTTTGGGGTAGTTTTGTAAATTAGTGATTGGATGGGGTAGTTTTGTAAATTAGTGATTGGATCAGAATGTAAACCTAGGGTTTCTTATCTATAAATAGGAGAGCTCAAGGCCTTTCTTAGTGTGCCTCTTTTAGGGTGCCTCTTTTTGGTGCGCCTCTTTTGAGGATGCCTCTCTTTAGTTTTTAATCTCTTTTCAATTTTTAGATTTAATTCTCATTTTGTAATGAATCGTTGAGAGGTCATCAATAAAAGTAAGTCTTTTTATTCATCTCGCATTTTTTATCTGCAATTTATTATCTGCTATTTTTATTTTGTTCTTTTATTATCTGCAATTTAGGTCATTAAATAAAAATATAAAAAATGAATTTTATTGTCACTTTCCTAATGAGTGAGTAATTCCTCACTTGTTAGGTATAGGAGAGGGAAGGTTTGAGAGAAGGAAATCCCTCTCACTCCTTTCTTTGCCCAAATAATTTTAATATGGACTCCTTTTAATTCAACCATAATCCGCTCACTACGGCACCCTATCCTAAATGATAGCGGTGATTCCCTAGTTAGACCGGTTGTGGTTGAATTAACCGGAGGTTAGGGCTAAAACCAAGAACGGACGGACAAGGACCAAAAGGAAAAAACTAAGTTTCTTCCCAGTCGTGCTAATCCCCGTTGTTGACTATTACCCTAATTCTTATATTCTAAACTAGGGCATTTAAAGAAGTGAGAAGAATCCCTATTTCGAGCTAACCTAATCCTAACCCTAGCAAAACTTTAAATCAATTGAACCTCATTCTTAGATTTTAAAACAAAACCTACCAAAAATAGGACTTAACTCGTTAGAACTTAAAGAAAAGAACACCATTTCCCTGTGGATCGACTAGTACTCAACCGGCTAGCTACCAAGCGACACCGTCTTGATTGCGGTAAATTTAAATTTAAGGAATACGCAAATAGCACATCAATCAATATCCATGAGCAAATAGGCACCACCTTGATAAACTTTGTCTATGACGTATGGGCCCTCATAGTTCGGCTCGACTTTCCCCCATTTGGCACGGTTGGGGATCATAGGTCTTATTACGACTAGCACGAGTTCGCCTTGGCAGAATGTTCTCGGCCTAGTTAGTCTTTCGTATGAGTGCGTCATCCTTGCTTTGTAAGCTTCTAGGTTTTGCTGCGCCATGAGACGAGTTTCATTGAGGGCATCGAGCTCCTCAAGCCGAAGATAGACATTTTCTTCATCTGTCAGCTCGTATCAAACTGCTACTCGTAGAGAGGGTAGCTCTATCTCCAAGGAAAGTACCGCTTCCGTGCCGAATACCAACGCGAATGGTGTTGTATTCGTGGCCGTTTTGAACATGGTTCGATACGCCTAGAGAGCTTCATGCAATTTCTCGTGCCAGTCCTTTTTTATTTCTGGACACCGTTTTCTTTATGATCTTAGTTAAGGTTTTGTTGAAAGCCTCAGCTAGACCGTTAGCTCGGGGATTATAGACTGAAGAATATCTCCAATCTATATTATGTTGTTGTGCGAAGCGGCTGATTTTGTGGCTTCTGTAGGCTAACCCGTTATCAGAGATAATCCGTCGCGGAGTGCCGAACCGGTAGAGGACGTGTGTCCTGAAGAAATGGAGGATGTTCTCCGTCTTCACCTCCCTTAGCGGTACTGCTTCCGCCTACTTAGAAAAGTAATCAGTCGTTGCCAAAATGAACCGATGTCCCTTGGATGATGTTGGTTCAATAGGCCCGATTATATCGGTTCCCCACATCTCGAACGGCTAGCTTGCCAGTGTTGGGTGTAGCAGATTCGGATGCTGATGGATGAAGTCCCCATGAATCTGGCACGAGTGACACTGCTTTGCATATTCAATGCAGTCTTGAATCATTGTGGGCCAATAATAACCCATTCTCTTGATTTTTAACTTCATCTTTGGCCCAGCTTGATGGGAACCACAGAGTCCGTCGTGAGTTTCTTGGATGACTCTCCTTGGTTCTTTTGGTCCCAGGCATCTCAACCACAGACAGTCGAATGGTCTCTTATATAGAGTATCATTGACGAAGGCAAAAGACAGAGCTCGTTTCATGAGCTAATGTCATGAAGATGCGTTTTCGGGCATTCAATGGGATTTGAAGTAGTCTATGAAGACTTCTCTCGAATCCTTAGCCTTTTCTTCGTCCTCTACTTGGAAGGCCGCTTGTTTGGTCGCTTCCTCTTCTTCGGACGACTCAGGACATATTTCTGATGGTGCGAGAATCCGACGGCTTTGCACAATGATCCTTACGTCATCGAGGTTTTCGTCGGCCGGTTCTTTAGCGAGCTTGGCTAACGCATCTGCCTTTCTATTTTCCGTCCGTAGTATGCTTTCTAGGACGTAGGAGGGAATTTGAGTCAGCAGTTGCCGCACTCTTTCACCATATTTTACCAACTCTGGCTTGCATGTCTAATAGTCGCCCTTTACTTGGCTAACGACCAGCTGGGAGTCTCCATATATGAAGAGGTTCTCGATTCCCATGTCAATGGCGATCTCGAGAGCTGCTACTAGAGCCTCGTATTCAGCCTCGTTGTTTGTCCTTGGCTCTGTTAAGGAAAGGGCGAAACGCATTATCCCTCCTTGCTTAGTCACAAGGATAAGGCCCACCCCGGCTTTGATTATGGGGGTATTTTTCTTTCGCTTCTTCATAGACGATGCTCCATCAAAATAAAGTTTCCATCGGGTATCACTCTCTTCTTTCTCCCCGTTGATTGTGTCGAACGCATATTCATCCGGCAGCTCGCAATTTAAAGGAGAGTCAGCGGGTATCGGATGCTCTGTGAGAAGTCGGCGATGGCCTGGCCTTTCACTGCCTTGAGAGGTCGATAGATATCGAGAATTCCATCAAAAGGAGGGTCCATTTGGAAAGCCTTCCCGTTAATATGGCTCTTTACATCAAATATTTGAGAGGATCCACCTTTGATATGAGATGGACCTCATGTGCCAAGGCGCAATGTCGGAGCTTCGTTACCGCGAAGATTAATGCCAGGCAATGCTTTTCAATGAAGGGGTAGTTGTTTTCTTCCTCCAGGAGAACTCGACTCAAATAGTAAAGGTCCTTTCCCTGATCGTTCTCCTGTGCCCATAGCACGCCTAAAGAACCTTCAAGGGCTGTTGTGTACAGAATGAGGGGCTTTCCTTTGACCGGAGCGGTCAGTACCGGCGGGTTCTGCAGGCATTGCTTGATTTTGTAGGGTTCCTAGGCACTCCCAAGAGGTCTCACAAGGCATCAACCATGCCAATTTCAAAAAATACGGTGCCGAGAAACCCTAGACTACGGATCGTTGGCTAGAATTCTAGGCGAAAGATGCAACTAGCTAACAAATTAACTAAAGGAACGGAAATACAACCTTTGTAGATCCGGTCCTCCACCTCCATAGCTCCGCAATGATGTCTCTCCGCTGTCCAAAATGAATCCCGGGCTCAAGCGTCGGCTTCATCGGAGAAATGGGCGGGCAAGGTCGTCGGCTTCGTGCCGAAGATGATCTACGTCGAGGCATCACTAGATCAAGCTCCAACTTCACCAAGTCAAGAAACTTGTGAAGAAAACACACTCTACTACTTGACAAGAGGTAGAGGATAAAGAAATAGGAAGTGGGTAGACTTTAGAATTGGATTTCTCACTTGTTTTCATCAATCACCATTGATGGAATCTAGTTTCTCTTCTTGAAGAAGAAGAAGAAGAAGATGATAATGTTATGATAAGTTGTTATTAAAAATAAAAAAAATATGATAATTATCATAATCTCAACCATGGTTTAGTGTAGAGATTTAACTAAGGTTAGATGAGTGGTTAGGGTTAGAGAAGAGACAAGAATGGTGGACTTGTTCAAAGCTTCAAGAAGCTTCAAATAAAGCAAAATTAGCAACCATTCTTTTCTCTTTATCTTTTCTAAATGAAATAAATAAATGAGAAAAGGAAATGAAACCCTAACCACTTATGTAACCATGGTTTAATTCTTTACACAAACCCAAACTAGCATGTATCATCAAACATGATACAAACTTGTGTACAAAAGTATATCACATATACAATGTGCACAATCCAAGTGAGAAAATCCATTTAAAGTGAACCAATACTAGTTAATGCAAAGTAATATATCAAATATATAATTATACATTAAATCAACACTTGATTTAACGATCCGGTCATATCGCATATAACCGACTAGTATCCAATGTATCGGCTTATCGAATCAATCCTTGATTCGATAACTAGGTTATATCGCATACAACCATTCGATACATTCATCGCGAGAATAGAATACGGTATCACATATACGTATTATTCTCGGTCCCGCACATATCTCATATGCGCTCCTATTTCGTTTCGCTTGAGCCAGGAAACCTCTGTGTAGGACTCTAAAGACTCGTCAATACGCCGGCAGCAGATGATGATCATATCAAACACCCACAAGCCGCAAGCGGTCTGCTAAACGTAACGGCCACCCGGGTATTGAGCGATCAGAAGATCGACGAGCAAGCCCGCTCACACTCCAGTGAATCCAACCAGTAACACTACCGTACAGTCCGGTCTCGTCGTCTGATATGTCGCATATCTTGCCTAGGGGTGGTAAACGTCAGACCCCAATAGCTCGATAAGTCGTGTCGATATGAGGTCTATAACAATTCGAGAAACTACTGGCAACACTTACCAGTATATCTCAGCAACCCTGGCCAGGGATTTCCTGTTATAGCCAATCGAACACAGCGCAACATCAACTCCCTATACCGGGAGAGACGAATCCCCTCCTATCGCTCATTGCCTCCATGTGACTCGGGACTGTACCCAAAAACCACCGTTTTGCATGCCCTCTTGGACGTGGTAAGATGGAAATCAAAGCACAGTGGGAACCACACAAGACTCTATGACGATCTCGGGTAAACAGACTACTCTGTACCAGTGTCACCAGAGAACTGCCATCTGACGTAAGGTATAATACCATCTGGGAGTTCTCGGCGAGTCCGTCCAGTGTACCCAGTCTCTACTGAGCACCCGTATATCATCTCTGATGTCAAACACCGATGGATATGGGATCACCCATCGCCCATCTGTATGGGTCGAGAAGGTACACGCTAGTCTACTCTGGTATATCGATGCCCCGTCTCGATACACCACGACTAGGGACTTTGAAGGATGTACTTATGGACTACCATGTCCCCACTAGTATGATCCGCATCATAGTCCAGGTAGTCAAGTACACATCCTAAGGGCTTTACCAACATGTAATAGAGAGACAATCTGAGTACACGTTAAGGTAAAGAGTAACCAGATAGCATACTATCATGTCGAGCAAGAAAGTCCTCCCTATATATGTCCCAGCATCCACTACAATATACATCCTATGTACAGTAATGGCCTCTAGGGCATACATATAACTAACAATCTCCCACTTGCACTAGGGCCATCTGTAGCAGTGGTTGTAGTATCTCATACTCAACCATCCCATAAAAGTCTCTCTCTGGGAATAGGCCTTCGTGAGTGGATCCGCCGTGTTGTCCTCTGAGTCTACTCTCCTAACCTCGATCCCTTAGAGATCAACCATCTCCATGATCAGGCGACACTGCCTTAGAATATGTTTGGGTCACTGATGGGACCAGGGTTCCTGGACCAAAGCCACACTTCCATTGTCACACAATGGTAGGAACCTAGTTCATCTCATGAACCAATATACACCCAAACAGCTTCTTTGGTAGCATTTTTAGTAGCGATGTATCCTGCCTTTATCGTCTAGTATGTCACGGTATCTAGCTTGGAACTCTTCCAACATACCGTCCCTTTACTGAGGGTAAAGACAATGCCTGCGACTGACATTCAGTCGTCTTTATCACCCTGGAACACTTCCAGTGATTCTTCCCAGGATCGATTGATACCATCTCACTACAACCAGTGAGAATCCTAACATCCAATTAAATCTATCTCATAGATCCAAAACCCAGGATTTAGTAGGTATCAATTTGATCCTATGTGGAGAATCATTGTGATAAGCGGAGATTGATCGAGCGTAGCATAGGAAACTCCTTCCCTATCAAGAGTATGTCATCCACGTACTCTATGAGGATCACTACCATACTCCCTACTACCTTTTTGTTTATACAAGGTTCATCTACCATTTTGATGATGTCAAACTCTTTGACTAATCCATCAAAACAGATGTTCCAACTCCGCGATGCCTGCTTTATCCTATAAAGCATCTCGCACACGTTTCCGCTGCTCCCACTGTCTACGAAGCCCTCTGGCTGTGTACTTATAGACGCACTCTTCTAAAACATCATTTAGAAAAGCAGTCATGACACCCAACCACCAGATATCGTAGTCATGGTATGTAGCCGTGACAAGTAGGATCTGGATGGACTTAAGCATAGCTACTTGAAAAGGTTTCATCATTATCCAAACCTGGTCAATGATGCAAACTTTTAACAAGTCTAGCTTTGAAAGTCTCAACTTTTCCATGTACACCAAGTAATCTTCTCAAGATATACTTGCTCCTGATGGGGATTTAACCCTTCAGATATAGCAACCAAAGTCCATACTTTGTTGGTGTAGATGGATTCCATCTCAGATCACTAAGCATCCAGACATTCTTACAGAGTCTCACTCCTGATGGCCAGCTCGAAACTAGTTGGGTCATCATCTCATGATGCAATCCTCGCTCCCACTGTCATAGAGAAACCGAAGTATCTCTCATGTGGGTGAGGAACCCTGCTAGATCGGCGGAGAGGCTGAGGTTCGTTGGAATCTATTGAATCCTTTGGTTGTACCAAATCATCTGTTGTCATTTGTATAGCTGGAACCTTTCCAGTTGTACTTAACAGACCTTGCCTCGAGCTTGTCCGGATTTTGCTTTTAGACATAGGCCGGACAACCCCAAATCTTAACTAACTTAAGACATGGGCTCTTCCCATTCCATATCACATATGAAGCGGTAGGCAACTGATTTGATTGGAACTCTATTCAATAGGTATGCAACTTCTCAAGTGCATAACCCCCTAAGGAAATAGGTAACTCAGTATTACTCATCATAGAGCACACTTTATCATATAGGGTGTTTCTGCTCCGCCCCGATATACCATCATGCTATGGTGTATACGGAGGAGTAATTCTGAGAGAAAATCTCATTCTCCTTTAAAATAGTCCAGGATTTCCGTGCTCAAGTATTCTCCTCCTCGATCACATCAAAGGACATAATACTTATACCCGTATTTTGGTTCTCTACTTCTAACTTATATTCTGTGAATATCTCAAAAGGTTCGGACTTATGTTTCAACAGGAACATGGGTCTGAATCTCGAAAGATTATCAGAGAATGTAATGAAGTATAAAAGAACCAGTCCTAGCATGTATAGACTGGGGACCTACATACATCAACATGTATCATCCCAAGAATTCACTAACTCTTTCTCTGTTTCCAATAAATAGGGCTGTGGTCATCTTATCTCTGTGACATGACTGGCAAGTTTCACAAGATGTAAATTCAAACTAATTTAAATATGCATCTTTATGAAACTCTAGCTAGTCGGGTCACATTGATCTGACCTAGTCTACAATACCTCAAGAAGAATTCGTTCATTTCTGAACTCTTCCTCTTGTGTGTGTTCTGTATACTAAGAACTGTAGTTTGATTTAGAACATTAATGCTTTTAGATAACGTGCCTGAACCGATCAACTTTTGATATAGGAAATGTTCAAAACATTATCCAACAATACAAAATTTTATCATTTCTTTACTAATAAAGAGAGTGATATGATTTTGTATATCAGGTTCGGTATCTAATAACATTCGTTCAGAATCAATGTATTGCAATACAGGGTGACAGTGACCGACAGACTTGGCTGCAACACTTGCCCCGTTTTCTGCCTCATGAAACTTATCACCCGTTCTCAGTTTTTCTACCCTTTTGTAGCCCTATGTAACAGATTACATATCTGGGATCCTGATCCGGTATCATATACCCAGGATGCGGAGGATACTGAGAAACAGTTCTTTGTAATGAACACACCCGAAGATGATGCATCAGCATGCACTCTCTTCGTTTGGGCGGCATGGGAATCTTGGTATTCCCCTATTTCCTGCTCTGTCTTATAACAATTATAAGTTGGAGCAGGACCAACGTTCCCCAGCTCAGTATAACAAGCGGGTTCGGTCAATAATCCGTATTATTATCTTGATTAAGGCGTGATATGGTCGCTACCTGGAGAGAGAGAGAAGAAAACACTCAGCGTGCGCTCTTGCAAGAATAGATTGGTTATTATTTTATCTAATCAGGATGGCTCTCACTGCTTTTTATCAAATCTTCCTTCAAACCCTAAAAGGAAAGACTAGCCGGAATTAATTACACACTACAAGTTCGCCAATCTTTCAGCCAGGCCAGTGTCGGTACTTTGAGGGAGGTCCCCCGTGCTTTCGCACGAACCTAATTAATGTAAACCTCGTTTTCCCAGAGGCGTAACCTCGTTAACACCTTTCTAGACACCTACTTGATCGGCTAATTGTAATGTGTAAAACTCTTCCAGGAGTAACTCTTACTCGAAGCGGGTATCGGGATCCAACTATCTCATAGAAGGTATGCAATCTCATTGCAAATTTCAACACTTGAAATTCCCGATAATATTTTGCCCCTAGCGTCCTATGACCTTGACGGAGGCCAAACTACCCATAGTCCGCTAATCAAGTTCAACCCGTACATTTCTTGATTGAATTAAACCCACCCGCACGACCTTTGACGGAGGCCAAACAACGCCGTACGAATACCCTAATCCAATCGCATCATATGCTAGCAGATAAGCACTAGTTAGCTACCGTACACTACGCCTTGACGGAGGCCAAACAACCGCAGCACGAATACTAACTAGTACATATCTGAAATGACGGAGGGCTACGACAGGTTTTTCTGAAAACCTATTGCGTAAGGAACTTGATATCGTTGTAGGATCGAATGAATTTTGAAATGGAGTGTTTTTGAGGCTTTTCTAGTTTTGCTAAAGGAGTCACTCCCGGTGAAGGGATCGTCGGTCCTTTCCTCGTCGAATGAGGTGCGGGATATATCATATATATCACTGTGCAAAGCAAGAACACTTAAAAACAATCAAAAGACAAACCGAGGGGTGTAGCATCTGCCAGTTATTGCTAAAGGAGTCACTCCCGGTGAAGGGATCTCGGTCCTTTCCTTATCGAATAAGGTGCAGGATATATCACATATACCGCTGTGCAAAGCAAGAACTGTAGCTACCTGTTTTATTTTGAAATTCGATTCTACAACATCTTAGGTTTCTTTTATTTCATTAATCTCACTAATGAAGTCCCATCATTTAAGTACCTAAACATCACAGATAAATACGACGTACACTTATGCCATCCGCATTCACCTCGATGTCCCCTCGTGCACCGTTAGGTTAGGTAACTAACGGCAGAGCGGGGCAGGGCTAGCGCGGGTGTAAAACATAAGTAACGTCTATATAATATATCATATATACTATATACAGTATCTATCACAGAACATCACATGATCACATCACAGATATCGCAGCAGAAGAATCATATGAAATATTGGATATACTAGGACGTCCGTGTTTTCAATACGAGCCAGTATAAAACACGGATTCCACGATCGTGATGAATAGCCAAACCCACACCCCTAGACCCCTACGAGAGCGGCAAGCAACCCTACCAATTCTGGAGTTAGGAGACCCGGACTCGACTCCTCAAGTTGGTCTCCCTCTGGACTCCAGAACCCGGTTACTTGTGCCCTCCTCCTTGGGTCTATCCTAGTGCGGAAAAGTAAATAATATACAAAGGGTGACTACTTCCGCAACCTGGAAGTGCCCCAATAAAAGAATATTACATACAAGTTTTTACATGAATGAAAATGAAAAACACTCATCTCACATAAAAAACCCCGGCTATTCAAACACGACGATCCAATATAACATATCCAGCAACACATAACATCACATGTCATCAACGTAAGTAAATATGCGCATCCCAATTGTCGTTGACATATAGCAACGAAACCGGCGATATCACATATTACACTTACGGTCACAGATAAGAAAGTGTAAAACTACAACAGTTGGAATCCGCAACCACCTCAGACATCGCATGCCTGACCAAATGAATTCCTTAGACATCGCATGCCTAACAATTATAAACCCCGCATTTTAGTCTCAAAATCGAAAACTCTTTTCAATATCAAGTCGGGCAATTCAACAAGATTCCCGACATCCTGATCGAATGCTCGTCGCAAACTTTAGTAGACGGCCGCACCCTCGACGCCGTCGACGAAGTGCACCAAGGCGAAACACCGCCACCGTGAGCACCCGAACGGATGCTTTCGGCGACGGGGTTCTCCTACAGTCACTTGGTTGGGGCAATGGAGTGAGGCTGTCTATTAAGTTTACCCGGCGAGTATCCGCGTACGCTACGTGATTGCGACGGACTTTTGATCACATCAAAATTCCGTGGCAACCGATCAAGTGAGACTAAACTGCTATGTTTATAACATTCATTCAGTTATCACATAACTTTTGTGAATTCCAATTGTTGTATCACATTCCGGATAAACAGAAAATGTTAAACTTTCCGATTGAACATTCGAACACCCAAGTTTTCCCGATACAGATCAACACATGAAACAAGTCTAAAAACATTCAGTTCGTGCCTCAGTACCAACGGTCCAGCCGTAGAAGGGTCAAGCCAACGCCTCACATGTGGCACGCCGTACTGCCCCAAACCCGAAGGTTCAAAGGGCAGTTCAAGACGGTCACATAATCGAGTTAAGGTTTGTTGTCTTCTAGAGGGTCCATCGAGTTACTTGCACTACTTAGAACGTCTTTAAACCACGGAAAAATCCAACACTTGGAAATTTCCCGACAGGGGAAAAATTGGGTATTTATATCCGGTCGAACTTTTTAACATATTCAAAAAATTATCCGGAATAACACAGAGACAAAATTAGACAGTCCGATCGAATCTTCGAATTCCCTAAGCAACCCCAGAAAACTCAACTGTAGAGTAAATATTAAAATATTCCAGAAAATACAGCACTAAAAATGAGGAGTTACTGCGAAAAAGACAAAAGCTGATGTGGCTTCTTGGCCGCGGAACCGCCGCACAAGCCAGCTTGTGCCGCGGTTCCGCCGCACTTTGGAGGAATCAACGACACGTGCTCCACAGTAATTCATCAAATTCCCTGCTGATTTTTCTGCATATTTTTAATTTCGAAAAAGACCAGATTTCTGAAAAAGTACAGAGAGCATTTTTGGGTTCTAGTTTTCGGTTCGATCGGACTTCTAACGTCGTCTAGACTTCTCCTAAGGCTCTAGCTAGGCTCTGATACCACTGTAGGGTTCCTAGGCACTCCCAAAAGGTCTCACAAGGCATCAACCATGCCAATTTCAAAAAATACGGTGCCGAGAAACCCTAGACTACGGATCGTTGGCTAGAATTCTAGGCGAAAGATGCAACTAGCTAACAAATTAACTAAAGGAACGGAAATACAACCTTTGTAGATCCGGTCCTCCACCTCCATAGCTCCGCAATGATGTCTCTCCGCTGTCCAAAATGAATCCCGGGCTCAAGCGTCGGCTTCATCGGAGAAATGGGCGGGCAAGGTCGTCGGCTTCATGCCGAAGATGATCTATGTCGAGCCATCACTAGATCAAGCTCCAACTTCACCAAGTCAAGAAACTTGTGAAGAAAACACACTCTACTACTTGGCAAGAGGTAGAGGATAAAGAAATAGGAAGTGGGTAGACTTTAGAATTGGATTTCTCACTTGTTTTCATCAATCACCATTGATAGAATCTAGTTTCTCTTCTTGAAGAAGAAGAAGATGATGATAATGTTATGATAAGTTGTTATTAAAAATAAAAACAATATGATACTTATCATAATCTCAACCATGGTTTAGTGTAGAGATTTAACTAAGGTTAGATGAGTGGTTAGGGTTAGAGAAGAGACAAGAATGGTGGACTTGTTCAAAGCTTCAAGAAGCTTCAAATAAAACAAAATTAGCAACCATTCTTTTCTCTTTATCTTTTCTAAATGAAATAAATAAATAAATATATGAGAAAAGGAAATGAAACCCTAACCACTTATGTAACCATGGTTTAATTTTTTACACAAACCCAAACTAGCATGTATCATCAAACATGATACAAACTTGTGTACAAAAGTATATCACATATACAATGTGCACAATCCAAGTGAGAAAATCCATTTAAAGTGAACCAATACTAGTTAATGCAAAGTAATATATCAAATAAGTAATTATACATTAAATCATTAAATCAACACTTGATTTAACGATCCGGTCATATCGCATATAACCGACTAGTATCCAATGTATCGGCTTATCGAATCAATCATTGATTCGATAACTAGGTTATATCGCATACAACCATTCGATACATTCATCGCGAGAATAGAATACGGTATCACATATACACATTATTCTCGGTCCCGCACATATCTCATATGCGCTCCTATTTCGTTTCGCTTGAGCCAGGAAACCTCTGTATAGGACTCTAAAGACTCGTCAATACGCCGGCAGCAGATGATGATCATATCAAACACCCACAAGCCGCAAGCGGTCTGCTAAACGTAACGGCCACCCGGGTATTGAGCGATCAGAAGATCGACGAGCAAGCCCGCTCACACTCCAGTGAATCCAACCAGTAACACTACCGTACAGTCCGGTCTCGTCGTCTGATATGTCGCATATCTTGCCTAGGGGTGGTAAACGTCAGACCCCAATAGCTCGATAAGTCGTGTCGATATGAGGTCTATAACAATTCGAGAAACTACTGGCAACACTTACCAGTATATCTCAGCAACCCTGGCCAGGGATTTCCTGTTATAGCCAATCGAACACAGCGCAACATCAACTCCCTATACCGGGAGAGACGAATCCCCTCCTATCGCTCATTGCCTCCATGTGACTCGGGACTGTATCCAAAAACCACCGTTTTGCACGCCCTCTTAGACGTGGTAAGATGGAAATCAAAGCACAGTGGGAACCACACAAGACTCTATGACGATCTCGGGTCAACAGACTACTCTGTACCAGTGTCACCAGAGAACTGCCATCTGACGTAAGGTATAATACCATCTGGGAGTTCTCGGCGAGTCCGTCCAGTGTACCCAGTCTCTACTGAGCACCCGTATATCATCTCTGATGTCAAACACCGATGGATATGGGATCACCCATCGCCCATCTGTATGGATCGAGAAGGTACACGCTAGTCTACTCTGGTATATTGATGCCCCGTCTCGATACACCCACGACTAGGGACTTTGAAGGATGTACTTATGGACTACCATGTCCCCACTAGTATGATCCGCATCATAGTCCAGGTATTCAAGTACACATCCTAAGGGCTTTACCAACATGTAATAGAGAGACAATCTGAGTACACGTTAAGGTAAAGAGTAACCAGATAGCATACTATCATGTCGAGCAAGAAAGTCCTCCCTATATATGTCCCAGCATCCAGTACAATATACATCCTATGTACAGTAATGGCCTCTAGGGCATACATATAACTAACAGATTTTGTCTAGCGTATTTTGGCATTTACGATCCTAAATGAACGGGGTCCCCTTCTTCATTAGATGGCTATAGGGGCGGCATTTTCCGAAAAGGTTAGCTATGAACCGTCGGATATACGTGAGCTTTCCTTGGAGAGACCGCAGTTGTTTGAGAGTTCTTGGCGTGGGCATTTCCATGATCGCCTTAATCTTCAATGGGTCTATTTCGATGCCTCGGTGTCGGATGATGAATCCTAGGAATTTACCTGAGGATACTCCAAACGCGCATTTCAGTGGATTCATCTTCATATTTTATTTCCGAAGGCGCTGGAACACTATTTTCAGATGCCCCTAGTGCTCCTCGTACGATTTGCTTTTCACTACGAGGTCGTCGATATAACATTCGACAATCTCGTGTATAAGGTCATCGAAGTTCTTTATCATGGCTCTCTGGTAGGTAGCGTCGGCGTTCTTCAGACCGAAAGGCATCACTTTATAGCAGAATATGCCTAGTGGAGTCCGGAAGGCGGTGTGCTTTTGGTCTTCAGGGTGCATTTTTATTTGATTATACCCTAAAGATCCATCCATGAAGGAGAAGACTTCATGAATGGACGTGTTATCTATCATCAGCTCGGTAACCGGTACTGGGAAGTCATCCTTCAGGCAAGCTTTGTTGAGGTCCCGGAAGTCCACGCAGATGCATACTATCCCATTTTTCTTCATCACTGGGACAATGTTGGCAATCCAGTCGGGGTATTGAACTTCTTTGATGAAGTCAGAGTCAATTAGCTTCTTGACTACGGCATTGATTCTCATCTCGAGTTCGAGCCGCATTCTTCTGGGCGCCTGTTTGACTGGCTTGACATCCGGCGAGATAGCCAGTTTATGCACAGCTATTTCTGGATCTAGTCCCGGCATCTCAGAATAGTTCCACACGAAGCAGTTTTTATACTGCATAAGCACGTCTTTTAGTGTAGTCACCTGCTCTTAGGACAGCAGCTCACTAACGAACGTTGGCCTTGATTCATTTTTCGTCCCCAAGTCGATTCTCATCAGATTGTCCGCTGTGGTATGTATCCCATCTTCCAGCTCTTTTGGCGCCGGTGGAAATTATAAGAACACCTCGTCCTCATCTTCATTTGTGAAGCACTGGGAGAAGTCGTCCACATTCTCGTGCTCTCCCTCCTTTGAGAATGTTATCATGTGGCAGGTACGAGCTCATTTCCAAGCTCGATGTTGATCTGAACTTACCCTCGCAGTGTAGGTTGCTTTTGGCTCATGCTTTCGTGGTGGAGCTACCCTCCAATTGTCAGACAAAGCAAACTTGCCTTGTTGATACTGATCTTCGACCCAGTCTTTAAAGGTGAAGCAATCTTCGAGAGCATGTCCTATTGCTCGGTGGTAGGAGCAATAAGCCGGATGATAGACCTCGTTTATTTGCTCAGGGTGCCGAGACTCCGGGAGCGTCATCATTTGGTGCTTCATGATAAGGTTGAATATCTTCCTTGTCTTGTCTTGGGGGAAAGAATATTCCTGACCCATCTTTTTCATCAGCGATGAATTCCAGCGGACCTTTCCTCGATCGCGCGTCTTCTTGAATCCGCTTCGTTGTTTCTTCGATCCTACCGGGCATGCCAGAATCTGTTCACCTCCGAAAACGGAGATGAACCAGGATGGATCATCTTGCCTGAATTTGGGGGCAGATGCTATTTGGATTTATCCGTCCACCTCTCCGAAGATGCCAAGTTGATTTATGGCACCGTGTATCAGAGGTTTGGACGGATGCGGCCATTGTAGCAGACTTCGTCAGATTCCCCCTCGTTGTGAGTGGGTTTTTATTGTGGGGACACTCTTCCCTGTAGGCACAAGCCCCTGCAGTTAATTACGTTACCGCATCACGGTAACCACTTTCTCCTGCTCCAGAAGGTCACCTCGTGTCGTGTGTGTTTGTTTTATTTTTTGGCTGCCTATGGATTGTATACGGAGACTAATTTATGTTGTCGCCCGTAGGGCGTGGATTAGTCCAAATCCGTATATTCTTAGATTTGGGTTTGGTTTGATTTAAGGATCATTAACTTTGTTTGAGATTAAGATCAACTTAAATATTTTTTAAGGATACGTTAGTCCGATCTTGGACTAAGATCTACTTAACGAGGTTTGGGATCATTTTTGATCCAACAAAAGAGCATTTGGGCTCTATTGTTTTAGTTTAGGGACGTTATGGTCCGTAGATCGCCATTTTTGGGCTGAGGGTTTAGTTTAAGGACGTTACAGTCCACAGCTAGTTTAAGGACATTGCGGTCCATTGGGATATGCTCATGAGTTTGGGAGTGCACCCAAGAGCTTTGGGCTGTTGGAACCCTCCACCTCTCTGAAGACGTTGAAGAATTACAATGACATGTATCGGAGGTATGGAGAGATGTACCCTTGAACCAAACTTCAGATTGAAGGGAGAGATCATGGTGGAATGAATACCATTTTAGATATCATCTGTTAGGGGATCATTAGTCATCTTTGGAACTGAGATCGATTCGGGGAGGCCTGAGCATAGGAAGGCTCGATTAATTGGTGATCAAAGAGTTTTGGCCTTTGGAGACTTGTCTAGTTTAAGTTAGGGTTGGCCTATCATAGTGTTAAACACTAACATATGCTTGGCGCTCACATGCTTCCACGTGATGCTCTAAAGCAGTGTTAAACACAGAAATTTGGAGCGCTCGCATGTGGCACGTGAGGCGCCTGAGGATTGGGCACTGCTTCTTTGGGTTTATTCTCTTATTCTTTTATAAGTGCTAAGTGTTGGATATAGTGCCCTCAGAGTCAATTATTGGATCACAGGCACGTGATTGCAATGATTGAGCGAGGACCTATGCCGGTAGGACATTCTTATTCAAGATGATAGTATGCTATCTGGTTTATCTTTATCATCGTGTACTGCTTTAGGTGACCTTACAGGTCATTATTGCACGTTGATAGAGCCCTTAGGATTCTTGCTTGACGACCAGCAGTATGATGGCGATCATATACGTGGGAGCTGGGGTCTATAAGCATATCCTTAAAAGGTCCCTAGTCGTGGGAGTTTTCGAGATAGGGCATCGATACTCCAGAGTAGACTAGTGTATACAGTCGAGACCCCGACGAGGGACGGTGGCTGGTCTCACAAGCCACTGGTGTCAGCTGGTTCACCTAAGATGTATACAGGTGCTCATTGGGTTATGAGTACACTGAACAGGACTCGCCGGGAACATGCTAGTTGGTCTTATACCTAACGTCAGATATCAGTTCCCTGGTGACATGTGTACAGGTCAGTTCATCGACCTGAGATCATCATTTGTCTCGTGTGAGTTCCCACTGTACTTTGATTACTACTCTACAACGGCTCAAAGGAGTCGTGCAAACAAGTTTTAGTTGGGTACAGTCTCGAGCCACATGGAGGCAGTGAGCGGATCTGCAGGGGTCCGTCTCTCCCGGTATTGGGGGTGAGATCACGCTGTGTCTAGGAGAGCCATTACACAAAGCTCTCGGCCGAGGCAGGAGATTTACCGGTAGGTATTCCAGTAGTATCTCAGGGTGTTCTGGGCTACACTCCGACACGACTTGTACCGCTTTTGGGGGTCTAACTTTTACCAACCCCCTAGGCCCGCCATGCGATACTCATAGACGAACGGACCGAACTGTACGGATATTGTCACTGACAGGCTCAGTAGGGTATCAGGATGAGTTCGCTCATCGACGTCCCTTTTGGTCAATACCTGGTAACCCGTTACGTATGGCTAATACCTCTGACGTGCTAGTGGTTAAATCCACAGCCAAAAGTATTGACGAGTCTTTAGAGTCCCCCACAGACAGTTACTCAAGTTTCAGGCGAAACGCTGTAGAGGCCGTATGGAGATATGGCAGGGTTCTATCATATACGTGCGGTATTGCACGGATCATGATCGGACGGATAATACTAGCGGGCTTTGGTTTAAGCCGGATCCTAGTATTGTACAGTGTAGACTTTGTCACATTGCATTTGTATTCGGTCGGAATACAAATACGGGTATGTATATACGGTCGCGGGGTTTTCCTGTAATTTATTACTGGATCAGTTTTCTGAAGTTGCCAGTTTGCATTCCGTTTCGGCCATTTTCCTTTGTATCTTTCCTTGGCTGAAAATTGGTGGAGGAGGGCTTATTTGCAATTGTGCAAATTAGCATTGTGGAGGGTGGTCTTTGTATATTGTTACTTCATGATGGTGCACCATCCTTTGACTTCATCATGGCTTGACTTTTGTGATGACATGGGTTTAATGATGGGTTTATGAGTGTTGAACTTGGTTTGTGATCATGATTCATCATGATAACCTTTTCTCTCTCTTGAATTATTTGGCTCACTCGTTTTTTGATCCACACACACTCTCCTCTCATTCATTCCTTAATGATGGCCGGCCATTCTTCAAGGGGGCTGTCCCAATTTTTTGTGTGGGAAAATACTCTCATTTGGCTTTGCAAAAATCATATAGCTCCTCCTCCAAAAGTTCATTTCTTCACCTCCATCAAAAGGGCAACTTCATACAACCCCATGAGACATAGAGTTCCAAACTATTCTACAGCAATTCTTGGACACATCGACTCGCCAACTTCGTACCCGAGTTGCCTCGGTCCAGAGGTGGGAGCTCGTAAAAGAACCCGGCGATGTGGTGCCCGTACCGACGAGGAGATGAAGACCGAAGATTCCGCGGGGAGATCGGGACGACGACGAGAAGACCGAAGGACACGGATCGCTCGGTATATCTCTCTACCCGTTCTCTAGTTTGCTAGGATTAGATTAATGGCCCGATCCGGGATTTTAGTGCGCGGTGGTGCCGGTTTACAAGTTTCGTAAAAGTATCGTTTCCACATTTTGGCCTCGGATTGACGGCCGGGGCGCCGCCGTGCACCAACATGGTATCAGAGCCATGCCATTAACCTAGTCTAGCTTGCTCTAACATGTTTACAAGTTCGATCGATCGGATTTTCCAAAAACCGCGTTTTTCATGCATCAGTTTTCTGTCGAATTTTTTTTGGCTCGAAAACTTTTTCAGTACATTGCAGAAATACGTGCAGGGAATTCCAAGCATTCTGTGAAAATTTAATCGCGTGAACTCACTATTCCACCATGGAACCGTGGCCAAACCCATGCTTGGGCCGCGGTTCTGCCGCCATGTTTACTGTTCAATGCACCAAAATTTTATAGAGAGCTTCTGAGTTGAAAATGGGGTTTTTGGAATGTTCTTTTTGGGCCCAGATTTTCTTTGATTGCTACAGTAGTGCTTGGGACCCACTTCGGCAAATTTGATCGATCGAAAATTTTAAATATGTTAGTTCACAGTATTTACATTATATCTGCGACCGTGAATGTCACTTGATCGGTAAATCCTGTCTAACTGCTATAACCCTTTTAGGCGGATTTGCGAACGTTACATTCACGTTGATGTTCTGTGTTGTGCTGTGATGTTGCGGATTTGTCGTGGTGGATAGCCTAGATGCAATGGTAGTACAGTTTGGTTTATTATGTACATTTGATATTGCGGGGCGAGCGTCCGACATGTGGACTGCCGTCACTGCCTGTTTGTATATTATTCTTTTGGGGCACGACCGGGCTGAGGTCGATATACCCGTTGTATATATTTTACTTTCTGTACTAGGATAACCCTGCGGAGGGGTGCACGGATAGCCGGGTTCTAGAGGGCAACGGGCCCGCATCTCATGGCGTTGAGACGGAGGGGGCTTCACTCTAGAATTGGCGGGCTATTCGCCGCACTCGTAGGGGGTACAGGTTGACCCAAGGAGGGGTGCCCAAGTTACCGGATTCCGTGAAGTGCTGGGTGGTCCATTCACGTTGCTGAAGGGGACTGCCTCACTTCAGGTTTTGGAGGGTAACTTGCCGCGCCCGTAGGGGTCTAGGATTTCATTGCACAGGCTATCCACAAGACTAGGGGAACGTCGGGTTTCAGTAGCGGCTCTGTGAAACCAGGGGATCCCAGATATCTGTATTGTTCTGTGATACTTAATACATTTCTGTGATGTTGCATTTTATCACGCCTTGAGCAAATATTATATATTGATATATATACTAGTAGATGTTGTATATGTTTTGCATCCGCGCTAGTCCAGTCCCCGCTCTGTCGTTAGTTAAGTAACCTAACGGGTAATGACGGGACCCAGTGGCGAAAGCGGATGGCATATACGTACATCATTATTTTCGTTCTTTGTGGTGTGATCAATTGATTGGACTGCATTGATTCGGATCAATGCAAGCTAAACAAACCTATTCTGATGTTGTTGGAACATTTTTCAAAAAGCTATTATTGCAAGGACGTTCTCTTTTGTTTTGCACAGTGGTATTCGGTTATGAATATCCAGCACCTCAGTCGACGAGGCAAGGGCCGAGATCCCTTCACCGGGAGTGACCCCTTGGACAGAAGTTTGCGTCAGGGCAATAACTTCACTATAGCCGGTTGCCTTTTGCTTTGCATCGTGGTATTCAGTTGGAATATCATGCACCTCATTCTACGGGGAAAGAGCCGAGATCCCTTCACCGGGAGTGACCTCTTTAGCAAAGGTTTTCGTCACTATATTTTTATAAAAAGTTATCCGGTTCCTTCAACGATATCAAGTTCATTACGTTAAAGGTTTTTTGCCAAAAACCAGCCGTAGCCCTCCGTCATTTCAGATTAGTATTGCTTAGTATTCGTGCTACGTATGTCGTGCTCAGCCGAGGCGTAGTGTGCGGTAGCTCTGTAATGCTTTTCTGTCTTATGGATATGTGATTGGTTAGGACAGTCGTACGGTCATTTTGGCTCAGTCAAAGACTCGTGCGGGTAGGTCTAATGTAATCAAGATAATGACGGGATGAACTTGACTAGGATCCTTTGATATGTTGACTAGGATCCTTTGGTCCTAGGGGTAAAAATCTTATCGGGGGTTTCTAAAGAAACTTGCCAGGCATGCGCATACCTTTTGGAGTGTGATAACGTGAGTGGATTCCGTCATGTTATCATGCGATGATAGTTGGATCCCGATTCCTACTGATGAGTTGGTTTACTCTTCGGGTGATCCCGACTAATTCTTCTTTCAGGTTTGGAGGAGAATTTGACGTTACAGTGGGAGGTTTCCTGATTAGATAAAGTGATAACCATTCTGATCTAGGTTAGAGTGCACGCTGAGTGTTTCTTTTCTCTCTCTATTTGGCAGCGACCATGACCCGACCCGTGACTATGACTCAGTGACCAAGTTGACCGAACCTTCTTATAAGACTGGCTTTTGGATTGTCTGAGTTGCATACCTCATTGCCACTCCTACTTTTACCCTTTTCTCCAGGACACCCCGTATTACTACGAACGTCCACTTCCATTGGACAAAACCATCGTATGGTTATATACGAACTCGAAGGAATTGATTCGAGGATGGTTTCCGGTTCTGGAGAAAATGAATAGGACTATTCAGTTGTCTTTTCCTTTTACCTTCTCTCAGGTTGCGAGTACTCCTTGGTTTAGGAGATAGTACACCCGTTACGCCTATCGGATAGTCTTCTTCCAAACCTTAGGCTGGTGCCGAATGGTAGGGAATGAAGAAAGCCGATTAGCCTAATTGTGGTGTGCAGAAGGTATTAAGTTAAGACAAATAAAGGGATTAGTAAGAGGGCAAAGTAAATTGCGACTGCTATTCATGACAAAACCAAGTATTTCATTACCACTCCCACTTCACCTTTGTATTTCTTCAGGACACTCCGTATCACTACGAAGATCCACAGTTATTTGGATACTCCATCGTATGGTTATATACGAACTCGAAAGGAACTTGTTCCAGTTCGGGGATGGATTCTGGTTCAGGAGAAATAGGAATAAGGTTTATTCGGTTGTCTTTTATCCTCACCGTCTCTCGGGTTGCGAGTGCTCCTAGGATTAGGATAGTACACCCATTATGCTTATTGGATAGTCTTCTTCCAAACCATAGGCTGGTGCCGAACGGTAGGGAAGGAAGAAAACCATTTAGCCTAAGAGGGTGTACAGAAGGTAATGACTAAAGACATATAAAGGGATTTGGAGAGATAGCAAAGAAATATACGGTTTCAGTTGTGAATCTGATAATGGAAGAGGTATTACTAGGAATACCCGGATACCCCTACGAAACATTTCAATATTTCAGTTTCACTGTGTACTGTTAAAAGAAAACTGATTTCCCAATTAGCCCCTGCTCCAGGGTATGTATTTACCAGTTATGATTCTCACATCTGTATGGTCTTACAGATAATGAGTGGGAGTAAGTTATTGGGAATTGGGTGATTATCCTCATTATATCGGGATTCGTTGTAATTGGTGATATTTGAGGAAATCACCTGGGTTGTTTGCCGGACGGCAAATATTTGGTTTTGAATATCCGTCGTTATGCACCAATTTCAAATTGATATATTTGTACGTCTATTTTTATAGAGTGAGATATAACTTTTTGAAATTATGTCGGTGACATTTACCTATATCAGTAGATGGTTAGGTAAGGAGCATTAAACAGCGGTGTAATTCTTCTTAACCACAAGTACAGTTTTCAACCTACGACACACAGGGAATGAGTTATTAGACTCAGAGGACTTATACAGGGTATTGTATGTTTTCCAGCGTCCATGAGGACAGAAGGGTTGGTTCTTGTACTATATTCTGTTTACTTATGACTTCTCTAGTTTTTAGACAGGTGTTTCGTAGAAACACAGGGTCCAAGTTTTGAGAAGTTATAGGTATGTGGATAAAGTAGAGAACCAGGTGTTGCAAGTATCGGGATTATTCAAGGTGATCGAAGATGTAGATACTTGTGTATGGTATTCAGTTGATAGTAATGATTAAGAGAACTTGCTTCCCTTTCAGGTTACTCATAATTGGAAGTATTCCTAAGTTGAGTAATGTTGATCGGCCTCCTTCCGTTTAGTTGACATGCACTGGAGACAGCTGCATGATTTGAATCTGGTTCAATTAAATCAGTGCCTCTATTTCTGTATTGGATATAGAACAGTTCATATCTTGACATTGTTAAGGTACGGGGAGTTTTCCAGCTTATGCTTAAAACCAGACAATGGACAACTCAAGGCACGTTTCTGTAATGGCTGTTTGTGGGTTGACCCAGGTTTTGACGAGGGTTGACTTTCTACCATCTGGAAGATCAATAGTGATATTGATCTTGACTCGCCACAGTTTTAATAAAAATGGATTTTTCAGAAAACAGTAGTGGGAGTATGGTAGAACTGGAAGTGATTCCAGAACCGCAAACGATTACTGAAAATTTGATAAGAACCTAAAGATTCAATCTGGTTTGACATTCCATTAGCCACTCCACAGATTTGGTGGGTAACCTCAGGCACCCGAGAGGTACTCCGGTAGCCTCAAGGACGGTGGCAGAAAGGTTCATGTTTACCCAGACTTTCCATTGCTATTGTTCCAGACTGTGAGACCCGGCAGGAGGATGAGTATAGCGTCGTTCTAAACTAGCTTTAGAAGTGTACATTTATATGACTCTGCCAGAGGGTTGTCGTAGTCAGTGGGAGCAGCGGAAGCATAGTGGACAAGTGGCTTATGTCTATTTATAGACTAAAGTAGATACAGCGGAGATAGATCATCTATTTCTGATGTGACAGTCATAGGTTTGACTTCATCAGAATAGGGGATGGATCTGTTAAGAAGGTAGTAGGGTGTGATGTCCGGTTTTTAGATGACACACACAGAGTAGGAAGTGAAATTCCTATACTACGATCGGTTATACTTCGGTTGTCACACAGTGGTTTCTCCACAAAGGACTTGGATATTATATCAGACATTCTGGTCACTAAATCTAAGGTTTTAGATCTAGATTTGGGTGTTTTCCCAATCTGGGTACTTAGACAGCATTCTAAAGGTGCTTTAGAATGGATGACTCCTGGCACGGTAGTGTACCTGCAGGTGATGGAGTCACCCTCTCTAAAGGTGTCTTACAGACTAAAGGGGAAAGGGATGTGCATGATTGGAAGATCACTTGCTTAGGAAATTGAGTCAATCATGAGATGTCAAGTACCACACCAGATGTTGTTTTTACAGTAGATGCAATAAGTTGATATTAATCCAATCCTGGAGAAACGATCGGAAGCAGTTTTAGAACATAAGAGAATGTTCTACGGATATGATAACGACAGCCTCATTCGGGAGACAGTTATCATTCCAGACTTCCAAGGTGACCTGGATGACAGAGTGACTGTCAGAGCTATAGTTTTCCCTCTGACGAGGGGCAGTATTTTGGACAGGAGGTCCAGGTGGACACTGAGGGAGGCATGGCGCAAGATATTGATTAAGTTCAATTGACGATACAGTCTAAGAAGTTTGGATTTGGAGTTCATTTATGAACTAGGTCCCATCAGATATCCAAACATATTCTAAGACAGGTATTGCTCATTTCGGGAGATGGCTTTCTCCGCGAACTTGAGATTAAGAGATACATAGAAAGAAACATCAAAGCGGATCCACTCACTGAGGCTATTCCTCAGACGCATTAGTTTCGCAAACGGGTTTTGTGAGACTGATTAGTAGAGGAGTTGGGTGTTCGGTATCACACGGGCTGTGAGTATACGACATCGCAATAATTAGCCTTGAGTGCAAGTGGGAGATTGTTGGATATAGTGCCCTCAGAGTCAATTATTGGATCACAGGCACGTGATTGCAATGATTGAGCAAGGACCTATGCTGGTAGGACAGTCTTATTCAAGATGATAGTATGCTATCTGGTTTATCTTTATTATCGTGTACTGCTTTAGGTGACCTTACAGGTCACTATTGCACGTTGATAGAGCCCTTAGGATTCTTGCTTGACGACCAGAAGTATGATGGCGATCATATACGTGGGAGCTGGGGTCTATAAGCATATCCTTAAAAGGTCCCTAGTCGTGGGAGTTTTCGAGACAGGGCATCGATAATCCAGAGTAGACTAGTGTATACAGTCGAGACCCCGACGAGGGGCGGTGGCCGGTTTCACAAGCCACTGGTGTCAGTTGGTTCACCTAAGATGTATACAGGTGCTCATTGGGTTATGAGTACACTGGACAGGACTCGCCGGGAACATTCTAGTTGGTCTTATACCTGACGTCAGATAGCAGTTCCCTGGTGACATGTGTACAGGTTAGTTCATCGACCTGAGATCGTCATTTGTCTCGTGTGAGTTCCCACTGTACTTTGATTACTACCCTACCACGGCTCAAAGGAGTCGTGCAAACAGGTTTTAGTTGGGTAAATTCCCGAGCCACATGGAGGCAGTGAGCGGATCTGCAGGGGTTCGTCTCTCCCAGTATTGGGGGTGAGATCGCGCTGTGTCTAGGAGAGCCATTACACAAAGCCCTCGGCCGAGGCAGGAGATTTACTGGTAGGTATTCCAGTAGTATCTCAGGGTGTTCTGGGCTACACTCCGACACAACTTGTACCGCTTTTGGGGGTCTGACTTTTACCAACCCCCTAGGCCCGCCATGCGATACTCATAGACGAACGGACCGGACTGTACGGATATTGTCACTGACAGGCTCAGTGGGGTGTCAGGATGAGTTTGCTCATCGACGTCCCTTTTGGTCAATACCCGGTAGCCCGTTACGTATGGCTAATACCTCTGACGTGCTAGTGGTTAAATCCACAGCCAAAAGTATTGACGAGTCTTTAGAGTCCCCCACAGACAGTTACTCAAGTTTCGGGCGAAACGCTGTAGAGGCCGTATGGAGATATGGCAGGGTTCGATCATATACATGCGGTATTGCACGGATCATGATCGGACGGATAATACTAGCGGGCTTTGGTTTAAGCCGGATCCTAGTATTGTACAGTGTAGACTTTGTCTCATTACATTTGTATTTGGTCGGAATACAAATGCGGGTATGTATATACGGTCGTGAGGTTTTCCTGTAATTTATTACGGGATCAGTTTTCTGAAGTTGCCAGTTTGCATTCCGTTTCGGCCATTTTCCTTTGTATCTTTCCTTGGCTGAAAATTGGTGGAGGATGGCTTATTTGCAATTATGTAAATTAGCATTATGGAGGGTGGTCTTTGTATATTGTTACTTCATGATGGTGCACCATCCTTTGACTTCATCATGGCTTGACTTTTGTGATGACATGGGTTTGATGATGGATTTATGAGTGTTGAACTTGGTTTGTGATCATGATTCATCATGATAACCTTTTCTCTCTCTTGCATTATTTGGCTCACTCATTTTTTGATCCACACACACTCTCATCTCATTCATTCCTTGATGATGGCCAGCCATTCTTCAAGGGGGCTGTCCCAATTTTTTGTGTGGGAAAATACTCTCATTTGGCTTTGCAAAAATCATATATCTCCTCCTCCAAAAGTTCATTTCTTCACCTCCATCAAAAGGGCAACTTCATATAACCCCATGAGACATAGAGTTCCACACTATTCTACAGCAATTCTTGGACACGTCGACTCGCCAACTTCGTGCCCGAGTTGCCTCGGTCCAGAGGTGGGAGCCCATAAACGAACCCGGCGATGTGGTGGCCGTACCGACCAGGAGATGAAGACCGGAGATTCCGCGGGGAGATCGGGACGACGACGAGAAGACCGAAAGACACGGATCGCTCGGTATATCTCTCTACCCGTTCTCTAGTTTGCTAGGATTAGATTAATGGCCCGATCCAGGATTTTAGTGCACGGTGGTGCCAGTTTACAATTTCGTAAAAGTATCGTTTCCGCATTTTGGCCTCGGATTGACGGCCGGGGCACCGTCGTGCACCAACACTAAGCATTATTAAGGGGTCACATGGGATCACGTGAGGCGCCCCAAAAATGGGAACTGTTTTTGGGTTTATTCCCTTTTCTTTTATAAGTGCTAAGCACTATTAGAAGGTCACGTGGGATCATGTGAGGCGTCCCAAAAATGAGAACTGTTTTTGGGTTTATTCTCTTTTCTTTTATAAGTGCTAAGCACTATTAGGGGGTCACGTGGAGTCACGTGACGCGCCCCGAATATGGGAACTGTTTTTGGGTTTATTCCCTTTTCTTTTATAAGTGCTAAGCACTATTAAGAGGTCACGTGACTCGATCTCAGTTGCTCCTTTTTGATCCTCAGAGGTGCTCACGTGGGAACATTTGATCTGTTGTGATAGCGTTGAACGCTAATCATTTCTTTTATGTGCATGGAAATCTTGATCTGAGTTTTGAGAATTTCAAGTCCCTTATTTTTATAAGAATTAAATTCTTATGCAGGGTTAAACCTTAGTTTTATCAGAGAAATTAAATTCCTATATTTTTTGTAAGAATTAAATTCTTTGAACTTAGTTCTATCCTCTAGGTTTTGAATCTGCATGACAGAATCTCCCCGATGAGAATTAAATTCTCAACTTATGGAGAGATCTGCTTTTGCAGACATCAACCAGAGGAAGAACTAAGTTCTTTTTAGAAGAGTTAAACTCTTGGAATGGAGAAGAAAAGATAAAATAATCTCTCTGTCTTTCTTCTTACCTAGGGTTTCTTTTTCTAAAAGAGAACTTCTCTTCTTTTTTTTTTGTTTTCTCAAATCTTAGGGGGGGTCTCCTCTGTACAAGACTTGAAGTCTTGTGTCCTTTATATAGTAGAGGCAAGTTTGTTGATTTAGTTAAAGAAATCTCTCATTGAGAGATCTTAATTGATTTGGGGATTTTATCCACTGTTGCATCTTTGATCCAAGAACTTCTGTTTTACAGAATATATTTTTCTTGTTTTTAACAAGATTGGGGAAATATTTTCTCATACAGAGCTTATTCTTTTTAGAAGAGTTGATCACCATTGGATTTTTAATCCAACAGTACTCTGTTTTACAGAGGGTAATCTTTCTTGTTTAGAAAGATTCAAGAAAATATTTTCCAAATAGGGTTTTGATCCCTTCACTTAAAATTTAATCTTATCGGCTCAGAAGGCATTTGAGATCACTCACGTGTAGCACGTGACTCCACAGAGTTAAACTCATTTGCGTATGTGCAACAGCCAAAAGAGGGCATCACGTGCTGACACGTGAGCCTTCCTGGCCTGTCATTTGTTTTAAAAGGCGCCTATATACTTAGTATATAGATGCTCACGTGCTTGCACGTGAGGCTTAATTTCAGCATTAATAATTAAGCGTAATGCATATAATCTTTGCTCCAAGACGCATCACGTGTGGGCACATGATGCTCCATTAGGAGAATTTTTCTCATCGCATTTTTTCTCTTTTTTTTTTAAGGGAACAAACGTGTTATGATATGGGGTTACCCTGCTTATGTCAAAAAGCAGAACCCAGACAAACTCGAGGAACGATCAGTTTTGTGTAAGTTTGTGGGATATCCAAAGCGGTCAAATGAATATCTATTCTACCATGCAGAGAAAGAAAGGATTATTGTTTCTCGGAACACCACATTCTTAGAAAAATAATTTCTTGCAAAAAATATTAGTGGGAGCGTGGTAGAACTGGATGAAGTTCCAGAAATATAAACTGTAACTGAAGATTTAATGGAACTGCTAGATTCAGTAGCACTCGACGAAACTCAGCCACTCCGTAGATCTAGTATGATTTCTCATCTGCCCGAGAAATACTACGGTTTTCTCATAGACGGGGATCGAGAGGATTGCATCTTGAAAGAAGATGACCCTACTAGTTTCAAACAGGTCATTACCAGTATGGACTCTGATAAATGGCTGGATGCTATGTGATCCGAAATGGAGTCCATGTACACCAACAAAGTTTGGACCTTGGATATTGCTCCTCCTGGGGTAAACCCGTTGAATGCAAATGGATCTTCAAAAAAAAATTGGTGTAGATGGACAGGTAGAAACATATAAGTCTAGACTTGTTGCAAAAGGTTTTCTTCAAAGACCCGGTGTGGACTATGACGAAACCTTTTCTCCAGTGGCTATGCTAAAATCCATTCGAATCATACTTGCAATTGATGCCTTCTATGAATATGAAATCTGGCAGATGGACGTAAAAATGGTTTTTCTAAATGAAAGTTTGGAAGAGTACGTTTATATAGATCAGCCGGCGGGATTCGTGGACAGTAGGAGCAGCGGGAAGGTATGCAAGTTGCTTAAATCTATTTTTGGATTAAAGCAGGCATCACGGAGCTGAAACATTTGTTTTGATAAGACGGTTAAGGAATTTGACTTCATCTAAAACGAGGATGAGCCTTATATCTATAAGAAAATTGTAGGAAGAACTGCTGTATTCCTAGTCTTGTATGTGGACGACACTCTCTTGATAGGAAATGACATTCCTATATTATAATCGATCAAGTTGTTCTTGTCATAAAGGTTCTCTATGAAAGACCTGGGTGATGCCTCCTACATTCTGGGGATTAAGATCTACAGAGATAGATCCAAGAGATTGTTGGGACTTTCACAGTCCAGATACATAGAAGCTAATTAAAGAGATTTAGTGTGGAAGATTCCAAGCGCTGTAATATACCCTCTTGGCACAGAATCACACTCTCCAAAGAGATGTCTCTTAATACTGATGAGGGGAAGGCTCGCATGAGCATTATATCCTATATTTTGGCAGTAGGATTTATAATGTATGTGATGCTATATACCAGACCAGATGTAGCTTACGCACTTAGCGTAGTGAGCCGGTATCACTCAAACCCAGGAAAGAACCACTGGACAGCAGTGAAGAACATTCTTAAGTACCTGAGAAGGACTAAGGAACTGTTCTTGGTGTACAGTAATAGGGACCTCCATGTGGAGTCATTTACAGACTCGAGCTTCAAAAGTGATAAAGATGACAGCAAGTCTATCTCGGGTTTTGTGTTTACCCTCAACGGAGGGGATGTCTGTTGGAAGAGCTCCAAACAGAACACCGTCACAGACTCGACGATAGAGGCTAAATACATTGCTGCCAACGATGCCGCAAAAGAAGCGGTCTGGATAACGAAGTTCATTACTTAACTTGATGTGGTTCTGTCCATTGTTGATCCAATACCTTTGTATTGCGACAAAAATAGGGCTATGGTTTTAGCGAAAGAACCACGGTCCCATCAGAAATCCGAACACATCTTGAGGCGGTATCACCTGATTAGGGAGATCGTAGATCATCGGGAGATCGAGGTGCAGAGAGTAGACACAAAAGAGAACACGGCGGATCCATTCACCAAGGCCCTCCCTCAAATACAGTTCGAGAGACTATTTGAGATGTTGGGTATGCGATATGCCAACAACTGTCTCTAAAGCAGACGTTGGATACTCAATACGCCAATATATGGCCTTGGTGCAAGTGAGAAATTGTTGGATATGTATGCCCTAGAAGCCATTATTGTACATGTATGTATGTGTGTGTGTATAGTGGATGCTTGGACATATGTATGCACAAGACAATCTTGTTCGATATGATAGTATGCTATTTGGTTTGTCTTTATCTTAACATGTGTATATGTTTTACTTGTTATTACATATCATTAATACATATTGATAAAACCCGTAGGATTATTGTTTGACTACCAACGTTTATGGCGATCATAGATGTAGGGGCTGGGTAGTCCATAAGCACATCCTTAAATGTCTCTAGTCGTGGGAGTATCGAGACTAGGTATCGATATTCCGGAGTAGACTGGTGTATATGTTTCTATACCCCGACGAAGGGCGATGGTTATTCCCACAGCCATTGGTCTTTGGCACCTAAGATCGTATACAGGTGCTCACTGGGAGTGAGTACACTATACAGACTCGCCAAGAACTTCTAGATGGTACTATACCTATCGTCAGATAGCAGTTCTTAGGTGACATGAGTACAGGTTAGTATTTAGACCTGAGATCATCATTTGTCTCGTGTGATTTCCCACTGTACTTAGATTAATACCCTACCACGACTCTACTGAGTCCTGCAAACTGGTTTTAGTTAGGTACAGTTCCGAGCCACATGGAGGCAGTGAGCGATTGTAGGGATCCGTCTTTCCCTGTACAGGGAGTCGATATTGCATTGTGTTCGGTTGGCCAGCACCATAAGACCTTGGCCAAGGCATTTGGAATTTACTGATAGTTAGATCAGTAGTTTTCCGGATTGGTCTTAAGCCATATCGGCACGAATTATCGGGTTATTAGGGTCTGACATTTACTACCCCTAGACCTAGTATGCGATACTCTTAGACGAAGAGACCGGACAATACGGAGATTGTCACAGATAGGCTCAGTAGGGGTTCGGATGAGCTTGCTCGTCGGCCTTCCTTTTCGACAGGTATCCGGGTAGCCGTTACGTACAGCTAGCGCCGTTGACATGCTTGTGGTTATAGATTTATCCAGTAACTCTCTGTCGGCCTACTATCGAGTATTCAGTGTCCCACACAGAGAGTTTTCCTGGTTCAGACGAAATGATGTAGTGGCCGTATTTTGATACGTGCATAATTCCGATCAAATGAAGGTACTGGCTATCCGGACTTTTGATCTGACGGTTGATAATACTAGCCAGCTTAGGATTAAGCCGGATTATTAAATCAAGTATTGATTTAATAATTTACATATATATTTCAATATGTATATTCTAGTAGTTCTTTGTATTATTCTATCTCTTTGGGTATTCATATTTTGATAGTAATACGGGTATGTATATACGGTAGCGTGTATTCTGTATTTATACGGAAAAACATTCTAGAAGGTGGACACCTCATTTTTTGGTTTATCCATTTATTCATTTAAATGGAAAATGAGCTGTAAAGGTAGTGATGTGAGAATGGTGAGAACCATGCTTGAATAGGATTGACAAATGAATTGTAAATTCATTTTTTAAAACTATTCAAGTATGGTTGCTATATTTTATTTGCAAAAACCATTTATACAAAACCATGCTTGGATATTTTCTCTCACATGAATTAGTTCATTCTCACCATTTGCTTCTCTCTCCTCACTTGCTCTTTTCTTGAGCTCCTCCTTTTTCAATCCTACACTCTCATGAATTGAGAATCAAGAGTTGATGTAAGATATAAAAATACTAGAACAACACTACTACATCTCTAAGCACTTTAAACTAGCAACCTAGGGTTTTTAGTTGCTCCACTTGTTTTTAGTGTGGAACTAGAGCCATGAACCACATCTCTCGGATGGATCATCTTTGACGGAGGAAGACTGGCTGTCAAGCTCGATCAAGAAGCTAAGGAAGAGGGGATGAAGACCGAAGTACTCAATCTCTTGGTATAAACCTCTTCCATAATAGTTAAAACATCCTTGTAGTTTTTCTAGTTCATGTGTTTAGTTTAGATTCTAAGGTTTCAAGTTTCTAGCGCCTCTAGATTTTTGTTTTTCGTTCTGCATAGGCCACGGTTGTGGCGGCTAAGGCGCTAAGAACCTTAACATCCTCCTCATCCGAGAACATTCTTAAAATTTCCGATCGCTCGTTTAAGCTCTTTATATGTGAATCTTCTGAACTCACTCGATATCATTCCGTACCCTTCTTCGGGCGATGTAGGTTTCTTCTCCCTCCTGAACATAAACCACCAGCCGAAAGCGATAAACAAGAACTATATCGAACCTAATGTTGATAAGAATGAATAATAATAAACCCATTTTGTTTTTCCATCTTTGTTATACATCTCAGAAGAACCGGCGTATTTTCATCTTTAAGAAAAGTGCAACTTGGTTCTTACTCATCAAATATATTGTTTCTCAAGATTGCGAAACTTTTGGGTACTTTCATGTACATGTTGCCAGGGTGATCTAGAGCTGCTCTTCCGTTGAAAAGTACGCTTTTTTTTGTAGCATTCGTCGCTTCCCATTTTATACAAGAACAATCCTTTCTACAAAGATTTTTACAAACTTTCAGCGATATTGTTGCGCATTGATGACATCGTAACCCCACAAGTCGGTGTAGGGAAGTTCAACAAATTTGAATTTTTCTGAGCTCTCGCAGCTGATGTTAAATTTCCGCTTCCACCCTTCTCTCCAGTCGGTTGGATCGTCACTCATTTCGTATCCTGGAGCACAAGAACAAATTAGTTTAGATTGCTTATAAGAACAAATGTCATTCATGCCACACAACCGGTGCACATGACATTGTTAGGAATATGTATGCCCTAAAAGCCATTATTGCATATTATAATGGATGCTTGGACATATATATAAAGGATATTCTTGCTCGACATGATAGTATGCTATTTGGTTGCTCTTTATCTTAACATGTGCACTTGTTTTAGTTTACTGTCTCATTGATACATGTTGATAAAACTCTTAGTATGTTGGCTTGACTACTAGGACTATGATGCAGATCATACTAGTGGGGCTTGTGTAGTCCATAAGCACATCCTTAACAGTTCCTAGTCAAGGGAGTATCGAAACAAGGCATCAATATTCCAGAGTAGACTAGTGTGTACGTTTATTGACTCTATATGGGACGATGGTTGATCCCATAATCATTGGTGTTTGACATCAAAGATTTTACACAGGTGCTCATTGTTGAATGGGTACACCGAACAGGACTCACCGAGAACTCCTAGATGGTACCATGCCTATCGTCAGATAGCAGTTCTCTGGTGACACTTCTACAGATTAGTCTGTAGAACCGAGATCGTCATAGTGTCTTGTGTGATTCCCACTGTACTTTGATTTCCTCCCTACCATAGCTCAAATGAGTCTTGCAAACAAGTGATTTTTGGGTACAGTCCCGAGTCACATGGAGGTAGTGAGCGATAGGAGAGGTTTCGTCTCTCCCGGTATTAGGAGTTAATGCTGCGCTATGCTCGATTGGCTATAACAGTAAGTCCCTGACCAGGACTGATGAGATTTACTGATAAGTGTTATCAGTAGTTTCTCGAAAGATTATAGGCCACACATCGGCATGACTTATTGAGTTAGTGGGGTCTGACGATTCCACCCCCCAGACTCGATATGCGACATATCAGACGAAGAGACCGGAATGTACAATAAGTGTTGCTTATAGGCTCTACGGGAGTTTGGATAAGTTTGCTTGTTGATCTTCTATCCGTTCAATACCTGGGTAGCCGTTACGTCCAGTTAGTACCGCTGACGGCTTGTGGGTATCTGATATGATCATTACCTACTGCTGGCGTATTGATGAGTCTTTAGAGTCCCATATAGATGTTTCCTAGCTCAAGCGAAACGAAATCGGGCACGTATGGAGATATGTGCGGGAGTTTGATTAAATACGAGTATATGATACCGTATTCTAATCTAGCGATATTTGATATTAGCCGGGATATATATGATATAACCGGATTATTGAATCAAGTGTTGATTCAATGATTTTTATATATATATATATATATATATATATATATATATATATATGTTTATATATTTGATATTAGCCGGATTATATATGATATAACCGGATTATTGAATCAAGTGTTGATTTAATAATTATATATATATATAATATTGAATATTAGCCGGTTATATGTGATATAACCGGATTATTGAATCAAGTGTTTATTTAATAATTATATATATATATATATAATATTGAATATTAACCGGTTATATGTGATATAACCGGATTATTGAATCAAGTGTTTATTTAATGATTTGATATACATATATATTTGATATTGGCCGGGTTATATATGTTATAACCGGATTATTGAATCAAGTGTTGATTTAATAATTTGATATATATTTATATATTTGATATATATATATATATGAGGTTAATGGAGGAAAGAGGCCATTGGAGGGAATTTCCTCCTATGGCGTCGAAAAAATACACCCTCCCTCATTTTTTCTGATGATCGGCACCCACCATCTTCATCGTTGTCATCTAAGATATGGGTACACCAAATTTCGTGTGATTCTACAACTTTTTCACCGTTGATTTAGTGGGTTCAAAATTAACGGTTTACCGACAATAAAAAATTTTACATTGCTAAATCAACGGTGAAAAGGTTGTAGAATCACATGAAATTTGGTGTACCCATATCTTAGATGATAACGATGAAGATGGTGGGTGCTGATCGGCGGAAAGAATGAGAGAAGGTGTATTTTTCGACGCCATAAAAGGAAATTCCCTCCTATGGCATCTTTCCTCCATTATTATTATTATTATTATTATTATTATTATTATCATGGTTGATGATACATTATACATGGATGTATGAGAATTACACAAGAGGTAAACATGAGATGATAATGATCAATATATATGAATTAAAGAAAAGATGAACGAGTTATGGTTTCTTGATGTGCTTGTAGAAGTATTGAGAAGCCATGACTCACCTCTTCTCTTTTGTTTTATTCATTGATATTTATCATTCTCATTCTCATCTCATCCTAGCTAATGGTTCACACTCATTCCATGGTCATCTTCTTCTTCATCTCCTCACTAGATTTACCAGGGTTGAGAAAAAGAAAAGAAAAAAAAAATTAGTGAGCAAAATTCCTACTTCATCAATCTACACTACTATGGCCCATTAGTATAGGTTGTTAACTTCATTAATACCTTGATTAGTGAAGTGTGAGCTTGAGTGTGAATTATCTCAAGGTGGGTCATCTTCGACGACGAAGACTACAAGCAAGCTCATTCCATTCTTCAAGTGGAGTCAAAGAAGAGTTCTAGAGACTACTACTTTAAGCGTTAGAAGTGAAGGACTAGACTACAAAGGTTGTAGACTCTCTTCACTTAGATTAGAACTTGTTTGCTTAACTTTAAAACCTTAATTCTCTAGTTCGATTCTTGTTTAGTATACTTAGACATCTAAATTTTTAAAATTGCATACTTGATACTCATAAAAACATAGTAGGGGTACTAAGACATACTTTCAGACATATCTTTGGAAACTATTCCCATGAAATCACCTACATCTTCGTCGTCACTCCCAAAGTTATACAACCGAGGATTGCCGTCATAATCCAGTGTCAACTGCCTTAAAATATTCTGAGAACCAATGTTAGAAGGGTTGAAAATGAGTCGTCGCTAGCTAAAAACCGCCGTTCTTCGTCGAGAACTCCATATCTGCTGCTATTATAATTTGTTCCATTCTAAAACACATTGTAATCAGGGTTAGGCTAATAGATGCTAAAAATCTCAGGGCTATTATATATCAGCGTAAGAATGTTATTGTTGTCAAAAATGAAGCTATAATTGCCTGAAGAGATCGATCCTTTCGCTCTTGCCGATATCAGCTTTATATTTTTAGTAATCGGTTATGTAGGAAGAAGAGTATCGGTCGGAGAATCAAAACTTTGTCGTACAATACTACCATCCGAGTTCACTATGACAAGGTTGCCCATATCCAAAAGTTGCATGCTATCTGCCGGATTCGAGGTAGAATTAGTTCTCCAAACGACATCATTGTCCGCGTCCATCAATGTTATGCTTCCATCATCATGAAATATGATTCTTGATCCACGACCATTCACAGAGCGTTCATGATTCGCGGTCCATGTGATGGTCTTGTCTACAGAGTCGGAGAACCAGATCGAGAATGCATAATCGTTAGTACCGATTTTGTAGAAGCCATATTTGAAAGACTTATTTGGTGATTCTAAGAACTCAGAGACATTCTCTACAGAGAGAGATGATCCTCGTGATAGAGAACTAAGTTAGGCTTCTAATGTCGAGGGAGTCGAGGAAAAAATGAGGAAAACCATAGAGAAATGATGAAAGAGAGAAGGAAGTTTTCAAAATGCTGCCAAATTTGGTAATGAGAGCATCTTTCCTATACGTTGAATTATATGTGTTACGACAAACGGATCCCAACACAAATAGACGGCTAACAAAGTATAGCACGCGGAACAATAGAAGAAATAACCAGCAGACGAAATGGATAGCACACGATTTAACGTAGTTCGGCCAGATTAACCTACATCCACGGGCGAAGACAGCAGCAGCAGGATTCTATTATCTTGAAGAGGAGAACACAAAAAAGTTACAATACTCTTAATCTCATCCAACCCTTCTAACTCTTAAAAAGCATCTCAAACAAAAGAAGAGTAGAGAGCAAAACAACTCTTCTGACTCTCTCTGTATTTCCCCTCACACAAATATGTTCTCCGGAGGAAATGAAGCTCTCACACTTCAATTCACTTCTCGAATGCATGTGATGCATTCCTATTTGAAGTGATTCAAACCCCTCATACTATCAACAAGAGCAGGACCACAATACCCATTTTATAAAAGGCATTCAATGTATTGTCTCTTTTAGTCTAAGAGGACAAGTCCCATCAACAAACTTGTAATAATTGTTCTGACTTTGTAGCCATCACAAAGTCAGGGACAAGAAAACAAGATGGTAGATGGACAATTAAAGCCTTTGTCTTTCTGGACTCAAAATAATTATCCTGCACAAGGGGGTAAGTTTGAGTCACATCAACAAATCTCCACCTTAACTCAAACTGTTAAATCTTCTCGGAGTCCTTGATGTCTTCTCCACACAAGCCCCTGACAGGCTTAACTTCCGCTGTTGCGACCACCAAAAAATTCGAGATCACACTCGAATTTACGCGAAGGTAAAATATTCATCATCACATATGCCGGACTACCGTAGACCAAAATATATCCTTTCAATGATTTAACCAGCTCGAATGTCTAGCTCTTAAATACAGATTCATTCTCTATGGTTATAGCAACAGTCCGCTGAACAACCGAATCGCTTCTGATAGCCTTCTTGTAGGGAGAAATCCCTAGAATCACTATTGCCACATTTAGAGTATAGGCAAAAAAAATCAGCAAATGCACATCGCTAAGGTGGTCGGATTTTCCTTTTCTCTCCTGGTGGAAATTATGTATTGTTGCTCTAAAGGTGTATAATCGGCTCGAATTGAACCTTCCACAATATCAACGTTCAACTTGAGTATGGTCGGTACTTACTTTGGAGTTGTACTTGCTAACTTCACATGCTCTCTAATTTCCTCTCTTGAACCTGTAGTTACAACAAACTCCTTTTTCGAGTAAAGCATGGAATTTTCACCAAAATTAATCCCTAGTAATAAGAAACTTGGATGATTTACAAACAGGATAACAAAACACGTATCCCTTCACCCTAGTAGCATAAACAAGAATATGCATTTTCTTTTTGTCCTAAGCTTAAGCTTACAATTATCAAAATAAAAATAAGCAAGACAAAACAATTATTTTTAAATGTGAATAATTAGCAGGATTACCACACCATACTTCTTTCGGAGTTCTGAAATCAATCACCATAGCAGACGACTAATTCATCAAATAACATGTCTTTCAAAAATCATCGACTAATATTAAAAGATAACCAGCTTCACCTTTTGATGAAACCAGAGAGAAGCAAAAACTCATATGGCCTGACTGCATATGTCACAGACGAGTCCCATCTGTAAGTCCACGGTAGCGCCCCGGCCGTCTAACAGACGCCAAATGCGGAACGAAAACTTTTTTCAACTGGCGCTATCGTGTACCGTAACCCGGATCTGCCATTAAAGCTAAACTAACAAACTACAAAGTGGGTAGAAGAGTTATACCGAACGATCCGAGTCCTTCGGTCTTCAACCATCATCCCATGCTTGCTGCGGCTGCTCCGATCTCCTCGATCTCCAGTCTTGTCGTCCAGGTGGCACCACGTCGACGGATCTTTAAACGGGCTCCCGCCTCCGAACCGAGGCAACTCGATCGTCAAGTTTGCTAAAAGAGACGACCAAGATGAAGTAGAGAATGAGTAGAACACTTTGTCTCGTTACGTCCAAGGCTATGGACGAACGGTTATTGAAGTTGCCTTTTGGATCGTGTCACGCCCCGCTTCCCAAAGTACGCTAAAGTGGGCACGTGACATAGCCAACCATGCTACCTGTGGATAGGAAAGATCCTTCCACAGTCACATTACGGCTGTGGAGATATCAAGAACAGGAAAAGTAAACTAACTATCTAGTACATGTCCATAAGCCAGAGCAAAAGATTCAAGAGGTAACAATATGCGGAAGCCAAAAGATACAATAAATGAAACACCTGGAGTGAAACTACATACCGACAGGAACCTCACCGCTCGTCTAATAGCGGCAAAACTCCTAATCAGTCTGCAGCAAGGTAGAAGAATCTGGGCCATGCAAAACCCAGACGTCAGCACGTCAAGTCATCAAGTAATAAAATAATAAACAGGGTAACAGGCAATGCAAATATAAACATGAATAAGCAAGAGCAACAATAATATAAATCAGAGCAGTGCAGGGTAGTGTGCAGTGGGTAAACTAAACTGTTCTATCAGGTTTTCTATTCTAAAGTAATTGAAATCAATTGATGAATCGTCGATGTAACTCAATAGTATCCCGTGCGTGCCCGGGACCACGGTCAAGACTCTCGGGCTGAATCCGAGACGTGCCGCTAGGCAGTAACAGGTAGCAGGATGGGCGAGTGATGTCAGCATCATCACTCCGGGGCTGGCCTAGCCCGTAAGACTGATCAGAACAGGTATCGAACTGTTGAGTTACAAGTCAGGTTTCACCTTTGATTTCCCCATACCCCCAAGTTATGTATGTCAAGTCAGGTATTCAGTAATCAAGAACTAATGCCAACACAGGATCAGGTAAAAGCAGGTTTGTCTGGATAGACAACAGGAACGGTCCATGAGAACTACATGTCAGGTTTGTTGGCATTAGACACAAGATAAAGTAACGGGTCAGGTCATGGTACATCAGGTCAAGTCAACAGTATACGGTACCATGTCAGGTATACCAATATATATATATGTAGCAATGTCAGGTCAAGATGTAAACAATATCGTGGGTGTGCTCACAATCAGTTATATAATCTAGCATGGGTATCAACAACATGAGATAAGCAATGAATTAAATAATAGGCAGTTTCATTCAATTTGCAATACAGTTATCAAATTTGTTACAGAGATGATTACAAGAGTGCAGTAAGACAAGTATAGCCGTTTAATCATGTTAACAGGTTTAAGAACCCTTAGAGGTGCAATGATCTATGTAACGGTTCAGTACAGCTATTTCAGGTTAAAAGCATACGAGTGTCCGAATGGAACAGAACTACAGGGATAAATGCCATACGCTACGTTAACATTAAAAAATGTGATTAAACAGGTAAATATGGTTATTAGGTTCAATTTGCAATTGTAGGTTCCAAGTTTAACGGTAAAATGATATAATGCAATATTGTACCCGAAAAAGAGAAATGATCGTACCAAGTTAAATTTACAGGTTTAGGGTGTCATAATATATATGTAAATATTGTATAGCATGTAGTAAGGGGTACTTGCCTCGACGGGTCGCGAATCGGGAAACGGAACGTTAACCGTCGGCGGGGAAAGACTCGCGACGGTCGCACGGTTCACGGAATGAACCCAAACGACGAACAGTGGAACCCCACGGGTCAGGGTACCTTGCTGGAACGTCGGGACGCATCGTCGGCATGATGGAATTCCGGCAACACAAGAACAGTTAAAAAAATTGAGAAATAAGACATGAAGCAAGAAGAGAAAGAATGATGAAGAGAAGTACGAGAGAGGGATTACCGTAGAGGTTTCCTGTGTGTGCAGAGAGGGGATGTGAAGGGGTCAACGCCGGCGAACGGAGCTCCGGCGATGGGATCTTGCTGTTAGGGTTCGGTTAGGGTTTGGGTTGAGTGCAGGGACATTTCTAGGTGGTAGGAGGAAGGACTGAGGAGCTAGGGAGAGAAAGGGGATGGTGATGATGGTGGTGAAAGGTTAGGGTCGTCGGAGGTGAAGGAACGACGACGAGAGAAGGTTCCGGCATGTGCAGGTGAGGGCTCGGGAAGGTGGTGAGGTTGATGGTGGTGGTGGTTTGTGGTGTTGGGGATTGGAGAGGGAGGTGAGGAAGTGACGAGGTCGGGTGGTGATCGGCGGTGAAGTTTCTGGTGAGGTTGGGCTCGCGGGGTTGCACGAGGGTGGCATCGTCGGGGTGTGCAGGTGACGTGGGGGAAACGGAGGAAGGAGGTGGGTGTGGCTGCGATGAGGGCGAGGAGGCTGGCAAGGGTGGTGCCGGCGTTTGGGGCTGCGGCTGCGAGGGGCACGCGGCAGGGGCTCGACGAGGTTGGGTTTAGGTTACGTGAAAGAGAAATATAGGATGAGGAAGATGAATATATATATGAGAGAGAGAGAGATATGGGAGAGAGAGAAAGTGGAGAAAGAGAGAGAGAAAGAGAGGAGAGAGATAGAGAGAGGCGGTGAGAGAGAGAGGAGAGAGATGGGGCCCACGGGAAATAAGGAAAGAAATGTGATTGGTTGAGGGATTAAAATTGAGAAAGATTTTAAAGGATTATATAATATTTTATGGTTAAGTTAGAATTATACGATGGTTTTAAAATATTAAAATTTGGGATTTTGGCGCAAAATAAAATATTTCCAAATCGCGCCCGGGTCGGGTCCAAAAAATTGAAATTGAAATAATAGAATTTTAAGCGGGATCCAAAAGTGAAAATGAAGTATTTTATGATTAAAAAGCATACCCCCAAAACGGACACACGTACGTGCACGTAGCCGTCCAAACTTGCCCGTTTCACTGAACGGGACGAGAACACGACGTACGGACGCTACAACGGGATTAGGGGTGTCAAGTAGGCCAAGATGAATAATTTTAATTTTACTTTAGGTGCCAAAAATGTTATATGCAGAAATGAATTTGCCGGGTAAAATTTTACAGTAAGTCACAATCAAGCAAGATAGGTGAAAAGAGTACCACATTACGCTCAAACAGTAACTGAAATTAGTAGCATTAGGCTCGGGTATTACATTATACCCAACTACAAAAGAATTTCGTCCTCAAAATTCCAAGAATACAAAGATAGAAAACTACAAGAAAATGTGAGGAAACTTCTGCCGGATTTCATCTTCTCGTTCCCAAGTGGACTCTCCATGCGAGCGATTACCCCAAAAAACAAGCACAAGAAGGATCACCTTGTTCTTAAGAACCTTTTCCCTTCGATCCACGATTTCAATCGGTCGCTCCTCAAAAGTCAAATCTTCTCGTACTGTTAGCTCCGAATGATCCAATACATGCGTTTCATCTCGAACATACCTACAGAGTTGAGATACGTGAAACACATCGTGCACATTCGCCATGGACTGCGGTAACGCCAAACGATATGCTACATCACCAACATGCTCCAAGATTTCAAAGGGTCCAACGAATCGAGGACTAAGCTTTCCTCGGCTTCCAAAACGAATCACCCCTCTAGTCGGTGATATCTTCAAGAATACCAAATCACCCACGGCGAACTCTAGAGGTCTTCTTGACGTGTCTGCCCAACTCTTCTGTCGGTCTTGTGCTGTCTTTATATGGTTTCTGATAGTGTTAACCTTCTCAACTTTCTGCACAACCAAATCTGGTCCCAAAAATCTTCGTTCACCGACATCGTCCCAACAACAGGTGAACGGCAGTTACGACCATACAAGCTTCAAATGGAGCCATCCGGATAGTTGCCTGAAAACTGTTGTTGTAAGAAAACTCCACCAAATGCAGATGATCCTCCCAAGAACCCTTGAAATCCAACATGCATGCTCTCAACATATCCTCAAGAGTTTGGATTGTTCTCTCCGACTGACCATCAGTTTGAGAATGATAAGCTGTGCTAAACTTCACTCGAGTCCCCACTTTCCTGTAAACTCCGCCAAGAGTGTGATAGGAACCGAGTGTCCCGATCGGACACGATGCTCACCGGTACTCCATGCAATCTTACAATCTCTTGCATGTACCGCTCTGCCAAAGTCTCTGTTGATTGACCAACCTGGAAGGGATGAAGTGAGCTGCCTTGGTCAACCGATCAACAATCACCATACAGCATTGTTGCCCTTTGGGCTCTGTGGTAAAGCCGTCACGAAATCTATGGTTATATGTTCCCACTTCCATTGAGGAATCGGAAGTGGTTGCAATAAACCAGCAACCCTTTGATGTTCAGCCTTAACTTGCTGACACACCAAGCACTTTGCAACAAAGCGAGCAATCTCCCGCTTCATGCCTTCTCACCAGAAATGCTGTCGAATATCTCGGTACATCTTTGTGCCTCCAGGATGTACAGAATAAGCTGAACTGTGTGCCTCCTTCATAAGTTCTTCACGAATATCTCCCTTTGGTACACACAAACGACTACCATACCTCAATGAACCATCTTCGCGGATCAATAAATCTGTTCGTAGTCCGGCTTCAACCTGCTCTCGAAACTTTTGCAGTCTAGGGTCCTGCGATTATGCTGCTTTAATATTCTCGATCAACAATGAATGTACTTGCAGCTGCATCAACTGTCCCGTAGAATGCGGTAGCACAACCTCCAAGTTAAATCTTCGAAAATCTTCAACAAGCTCTTTATGCGTAGTTAACACCTGAATTGCTGGTAACCGACTAAGCGCATCCGGCACGACATTAACCTTCCCCGGATGGTACTTAAGATCAAGATCGTAGTCAGCCATCAGCTCCAACCATCTACGCTGCCTCATATTAAGCTCCTTCTGTGTGAACACATACTTCAAGCTCTTATGATCAGTAAAACTTTGACCCTTTCGTCTAAAAGGTAGTGTCTCCAAATCTTCAAAGCAAAAATCACAGCCGCAAGCTCCAAGTCATGAGTTGGATAATTCTTCTCATGGGTCTTCAACTGTCTCGATGCGTACGCTACAACCTTCCCATGCTGCATCAAAACACATCCCAATCCTTTCCCAGATGCGTCGCTGTGAATCACCAATCCTCCGGAATTGTCTGGCACGGTCAAAAATAAGGGCGGTTATCAACTTCTGCTTCAACGTCTCAAAAGCTATCGCACACTTATCCGTCCATACAAAAGGTACCTCCTTGCGCGTAAGCTTGGTCAACGGCTCTGCCAGACGAGCAAAGTTCTCCACAAATCTCATGTAGTATCCGGTTAAACCAAGGAAACTTCTTATCTCAGCAACATTCTTTAGAATCGGCCAATCTCGAACTGCTGCAATCTTTTCTGGATCGACGGCAATGCCATCGCCAGACACAACATGCCCCAAAAACCTTACTTCCTCCAGCCAAAACTCGCACTTACTCATCTTCGCATAAAGCTTCTCCTGTCTCAATGTCTGCAGTGCGATCTTCAAATGCTCAGCATGCTCTTCAAAACTCTTCGAGTAAACCAGAATATCGTCAATAAATACCACAATGAACTGATCCAAGAACGGTGAAAAGATTCGGTTCATCAAGTCCATGAATACTGTCGGCGCATTCGTTACTCCGAAGGGCATCACTAAGTATTCGTAATGTCCATACCGAGTTCGGAACGCCGTCATGCAAATATCTTCTGCTTTCGCTCGGACTTGATGATATCCGGATCGCAAATCCAGCTTTGAGAATACCCTCGCGCCACTAAGCTGCTCGAAAAGTTCGCCAATGCGAGGGATCGGGTACTTGTTCTTAATAGTCACCCGGTTTAATTCTCGATAGTCGATGCACATCCTTCATGTGCCATCCTTCTTCTTTACTAGAAGAACTGGAGCTCCCCAAGGCGAGTTACTGCTTCGAATCCAACCCTTTTCAAGCAATTCAGCAACATGTTTCTTGACTTCTTCCAACTCTACTGGTGCCATTGGATAATATGCTTTGGATACTGACGCTGCACCAGGAATAAGATCAATTGCGAACTTCACGTCTCGCTTCGGCGGTAAACTCGATATATCTTCAAACACGTCCATAAAATCGCGAACAACAGCCGGCTCTTCACTTAAGTCAACTTCCATTGCTGCAAGAATACCATTTGTCGGCCTAGCCCTAAACTCGACTGGCCCGACAGAACTGCCGCTTCCTTACCGTAACTGCTGTCTGCTGCAAACTCCCCTTCATCCCAGATAAACTCTGCTGCTCTCGTCTGCCGCAAGTACTTGTGAGAAAGTGGTCAAACCCAGGGAGACAATCTGCCTCTGGATGTCCACGTCCAAGCTGCGCATGAACCTCTGTGCCATGTCTGCATCGTTGGCAACTAAAGGTCTAGCGAATCCACTGAGTCTTGTCCATTCTGCTGCATGCACATCAACGGGTGTTCCCCTCTGCTTTAGCCTGATGAATTTTTCTTCCATTTCCTCCCGTGCAGTCCGCGGGAAGAACTTCTCCAGGAAACTCTTTGAAAAATCCGCCCACTTAATCGGCTTGGGCAAACGGTTCTCTTCCACAAGCCACCATTCTCGGGCGTAGTCCACTAACTGAATGCGTACCACATCCACTCTTTTCTCATCTGGAATCTGTGCCGCAATAAGCAAGTTTTCTGTGTCAACTAGCCACTGCTCTGCTGGCAACGGCTCCTCCAAACTAGTAAATGTAGACGGACCCAAACGTCAGAAATCTGCTACGGTCCCTACTCGGTCAACTGGTTTAGCTCCAACATTGTTTACAGACCGCTGAACGATCAGCAAACCTTCCTGGAATGATTCTGCTTACTGCTGGATCAGCTCGGTCTGTTTCTTTTGATTCTCCAGCATTCCCCTTGTTACTCCAAGCATGGCGGCTTCGTCCACACGCCTTTGGTACGTCTTCAAATTCTTACCGGCCATATCAAACACCCAACATTAGCATGATGATAGATTCAAAATACAGATCAAAGCTAGAACTCCAAGATACTTAAATAGAGTGCCGCATTGTAACTATGCCGCGGTATCATAGCCACAATTACATAACTCCATCCAAGTCGCCTAAGTCCTAGAGATAACAAGGAATCAGGTTTTCAAGTCGATATGCAAAGGAAGTTTGCACATCGTAAAAGATATAATCAGGAAGAATGTGATTCAAGAATGGTAAAACGGTCAAAGTGGCAGGACATGTTTCCTAAACACGGGTATTCTGATTCGTGTATTGGGTACAATACCCAACTACAAAAGAATCAACCCGACTATCCTATGGCTCTGATACCAAAAGAACCATGTCACGCCCCGCTTCCCAAAGTACACTAAAGTGGGCACGTGACATAGCCAACCATGCTACCTGTGGATAGGAAAGATCCTTCCACAGTCACATTACGGCTGTGGAGATATCAAGAACAGGAAAAGTAAACTAACTATCTAGTACATGTCCATAAGCCAGAGCAAAAGAGTCAAGAGATAACAATATGCGGAAGCCAAAAGATACAATAAATGAAACACCTGGAGTGAAACTACGTACCGACAGGAACCTCACCGCTCGTCTAACAGCGGCAAAACTCCTAATCAGTCTGCAGCAAGGTAGAAGAATCTGGGCCATGCAAAACCCAGACGTCAGCGCGTCAAGTCATCAAGTAATAAAATAATAAACAGGGTAACAGGCAATGCAAATATAAACATGAATAAGCAAGAGCAACAATAATATAAATCAGAGCAGTGCAGGATAGTGTGCAGTGGGTAAACTAAACTGTTATATCAGGTTTTCTATTCTAAAGTCTTTGAAATCAATTGATGAATCGTCGATATAACTCAATAGTATCCCGTGCGTGCCCGGGACCACGGTCAAGACTCTCGGGCTGAATCCGAGACGTGCCGCTAGGCAGTAACAGGTAGCAGGATGGGCGAGTGATGTCAGCATCATCACTCCGGGGCTGGCCTAGCCCGTAAGACTGATCAGAACAGGTATCGAACTGTTGAGTTACAAGTCAGGTTTCACCTTTGATTTCCCCGTACCCCTAAGTTATGTATGTCAAGTCAGGTATTCAGTAATCAAGAACTAATGCCAACACAGGATCAGGTAAAAGCAGGTTTGTCTGGATAGACAACAGGAACGGTCTATGAGGACTACATGTCAGGTTTGTTGGCATTAGACACAAGATCAGGTAACGGGTCAGGTCATGGTACATCAGGTCAAGTCAACAGTATACGGTACCATGTCAGGTATACCAATATATATATATATATATATATATATATATATATATATATATGTAGCAATGTCAGGTCAAGATGTAAACAATATCGTGGGTGTGCTCACAATCAGTTATATAATCTAGCATGGGTATCAACAACATGAGATAAGCAATGAATTAAGTAATAGGCAGTTTCATTCAATTTGCAATACAGTTATCAAATTTGTTACAGAGATGATTACAAGAGTGCAGTAAGACAAGTATAGTCGTTTAGTCATGTTAACAGGTTTAAGAACCCTTAGAGGTGCAATGATCTATGTAACGGTTCAGTACAGCTATTTCAGGTTAAAAGCATACGAGTGTCCGAATGGAACAGAACTACAGGGATAAATGCCATACGCTACGTTAACATTAAAAAATGTGATTAAACAGGTAAATATGGTTATTAGGTTCAATTTGCAATTGTAGGTTCCAAGTTTAACGGTAAAATGATATAATGCAATATTGTACCCGAAAAAGAGAAATGATCGTACCAAGTTAAATTTACAGGTTTAGGGTGTCATAATATATATGTAAATATTGTATAGCATGTAGCAAGGGGTACTTGCCTCGACGGGTCGCAAATCGGGAAAACGGAACGTTAACCGTCGGCGGGGAAAGACTCGCGACGGTCGCACGGTTCACGGAATGAACCCAAACGACGAACAGTGGAACCCCACGGGTCAGGGTACCTCGCTGGAACGTCGGGACGCGTCGTCGGCACGACGGAATTCCGGCAACACAAGAACAGTTAAAAAAAATTGAGAAATAAGACATGAAGCAAGAAGAGAAAGAATGATGAAGAGAAGTACGAGAGAGGGATTACCGTAAAGGTTTCCTGTGTGTGCAGAGAGGGGATGTGAAGGGGTCAACGCCGGCGAACGGAGCTCCGGCGATGGGATCTTGCTGTTAGGGTTCGGTTAGGGTTTGGGTTGAGTGCAGGGACATTTCTAGGTGGTAGGAGGAAAGACTGAGGAGCTAGGGAGAGAAAGGAGATGGTGGTGGTGGTGGTGAAAGGTTAGGGTCGTCGGAGGTGAAGGAACGGCGACGAGAGAGGGTTCCGGCATGTGCAGGTGAGGGCTCGGGAAGGTGGTGAGGTTGATGGTGGTGGTGGTTTGTGGTGTTGGGGATTGAAGAGGGAGGTGAGGAAGTGACGAGGTCGGGTGGTGATCGGCGGTGAAGTTTCTGGTGAGGTTGGGCTCACGGGGTTGCACGAGGGTGGCATCGTCGGGGTGTGCAGGTGACGTGGGGAAAATGGAGGAAGGAGGTGGGTGTGGCTGCGATGAGGGCGAGGACGATGGCAAGGGTGGTGCCGGCGTTTGGGGCTGCGGCGGCGAGGGGCACGCGGCAGGGGCTCGACGAGGTTGGGTTTAGGTTACGTGAAAGAGAAATATAGGATGAGGAAGATGAATATATATATGAGAGAGAGAGATATGGGGGAGAGAGAAAGTGGAGAGAGAGAGAAAGAGAGGAGAGAGATAGAGAGAGGCGGTGAGAGAGAGAGAGTTAGAGAGAGGAGAGAGATGGGGCCCACGGGAAATAAGGAAAGAAATGTGATTGGTTGAGAGATTAAAATTGAGAAAGATTTTAAAGGATTATATAATATTTTATGGTTAAGTTAGAATTATACGATGGTTTTAAAATATTAAAATTTGGGATTTTGGCGCAAAATAAAACATTTTCAAATCGCGCCCGGGTCGGGTCCAAAAAATTGAAATTGAAATAATAGAATTTTAAGCACGATCCAAAAGTGAAAATGAAGTATTTTATGATTAAAAAGCATACCCCCAAAACGGACATACGTACGTGCACGTAGCCGTCCAAACTTGCCCGTTTCACTGAACGGGACGAGAACACAACGTACGGACGCTACAATGAGGTTAGGGGTGTCAAGTAGGCCAAGATGAATAATTTTAATTTTACTTTAGGTGCCAAAAATGTTGTATGCAGAAATGAATTTGCCGGGTAAAATTTTACAGTAAGTCACAATCAAGCAAGATAGGTGAAAAAAGTACCACATTACGCTCAAACAGTAACTGAAATTAGTAGCATTGGGCTCGGGTATTACAGATCGGATGAAAATGACAGAATGAACTTATGAAATTTCCATGAGGCAAATTTCATATACTTTTTCAAATCAACAACCATGAGCTTTCATCAAGGGGTGGCCGGCCATTTAAGGAGAGGGGGGAGGTGAGTGTAGGAGAGGGAGGGTGACTCTAACAATGAAGCTTATCATGACTCACCAATGACACCTAGTGTGAACACATTAATTAAAGTGATGATTCATAACCATAGTCATCAACTCATTTAATGCACCATTAATGAACAAAGCCACCTCACCATCCTAGTCACCTCTTCTAGAAGCTTCCACATAAATCTCAAGAAAAGATAAATCCGTATTTAACCGAATGTCAAATACGGCTGATAGAAAACTGGAAACTGGTAACTTCCAAAAGTGATCCTGAAACGAATTTCAGGATAACCCCGTATCAGTATAAACATACCCGCATTTGTATTACGACCGAATACAAATGCAACTGAGACAAAGATATTATATCTACACAGTATAATACTGGGTTCCGGCTTAAACCAAAGCCTACCAGTATTATCTGCCCGAAAAATGACACGTGCGAAAACGCACGTGCTTTTTCTGAATCCTGCCATATAACCATACGGCCTCTACAACGTTTCGCCCGAACTTGGGAAAGTGTCTGTGGGGGACTCTAATGACTCATCAACACACTGGCACTGGGTATAACTGTTAGTTGTATGTATGCCCTAGAGACCAGTATTGTACAGATGATATATATTATATTGGATGCTTGGACATATATAGAGATGACTTTCTTGCTCGATATGATAGTATGCTATCTGGTTGCACTTTATCTTAACATGTATACTTGTCTCTTTATACTGTCTTATAGTTACATGTTGGTAAAACCCTTAGGATGTGTACTTGACTACCTGGACTATGATGCGGATCATACTAGTGGGGACATGGTAGTCCATAAGTACATCCTTCAAGGTCACTAGTCGTGGGTGTATCGAGACGGAGCATCGATATACCAATGTAGACTAGTGTATACGCTTCTCGACCCATGAGATGGGCTATGGATGATCCCATATCTATTGGTGTTTGACATCAGAGATAGTATACGGGTGCTCAGTGGAGACTGGGTACACTGGACGGACTTGCCGAGAACTCCCAGATGGTATTACACCTCACGTCAGATGGCAGTTCTCTGGTGACACTTGTGCAGGTTAGTCTGTAGACCCGAGATCGTCATAGAGTCTTGTGTGATTCCCACTGTGCTTTGATTTCCACCTTACCGCGTCCATGAGGGCGTGCAAAACGGTGGTTTTTGGGTACAGTCCCGAGTCACATGGAGGCAATGAGCGATAGGAGGGGTTTCTTCTCTCCCGGTATTGGGGGTTGATGTTGCGCTGTGGTCAATTGGCCGTAACAGGGAAGTCCCTGACCAGGGCTGTTTTAGAGATTTACTGGTAAGTGTTACCAGTAGTTTCTCGACCCGTTATGGGCCTCACATCGGCATGACTTATCGATTATTGGGGTCTGACGTTTACCATCCCTAGGCTCGATATGCAGCATATCTGACGAAGAGACCGGACTGCACGGTAGTGTTGCCGGTTGGCTCGACGGGAGTTGTAGCAGGTTCGCTTGTTTTCTTCTGATCGCTCAATACCCGGGTGGCCGTTACGTTTAGCTGACCGCTTGTAGATTGGGGGTGCTTGATATGATCATCACCCACTGCCGGCGTATTGACGAGTCTCTGAGTCCCACAAAGGAGTTACCTAGTCCAGGCGAAACGTTGTGGTGCGCGTATGCGATATGCGCATGGACCCGGTTAAAATGCGCGTATGAGATACCGTATATTAATCGGGCAGCTTGCTTTTGGTTGGGTCGTATGTGATATGGCCGGATTGATAAATCAAGTGTTGATTTATCATTTAACCATTAGTTTCTCACTAGAAATCATTTCTTGTATTTTTGGATGTATGCATGCATGTATGCATTCCTTCTTGATTCATGCACATATGGATGTGCATGCAAACATACATACATACATCATCCTTCATGGTTGTATATACATAGAAAATGGTGGCAATATAAGACTCACACCATGGTTTTATATATATGGATATATATTGTATTTGTGTTAAAAACAAAAGAAAAGAAAAGGATAATTCATGGTTTATTTTCTACACTCTTCTTTGACCTAACCATGCTCACCCACCATTTAACCATGGATTAACTTTCCTTTTGTGTTTTAACTCAAATTCAATAATATCTTTATTGTTTAACCATGGTTTGAGATGAGAAGTGGAAAATATATATACATATATTTTCTATTTTTTCATATGAGATTATATTTTCTCTTCTTCTTCAAAAAGCCATCATCTTCTTCTTCCTTGCTCCTTTGCTATCTAGATCTCTCTAGTAAGCAAAATACTAAACAAGATAGGATTTTTAAGTGAGAAAAAGAACCACAACATCATTCTACACAAGTCTTGCCCACTTGTTTAGAGTGTTAGCTTCATTTCTTTCTCTTGATCAAGTGAAGTTGCAAGCTTGGACAAAGCGGACTCCGGGTGGATCATCGTGGACCTAGAGGAGTTCAAGCGGACCTTTTTCCAAATCCCAAGTAGCCGAGGAGTCTAGCGTAGGGAGCTACAAAGGTTGTACTCTCAAAACCCTAGTTTTTCCTACTTGTGATGATGTGTTGTTTTTGAAACCCTAATTTTCTAGGAATGATTCTTTGTGTGTTCACTTAGCACCCTAAAAATTTAATCTTTGGTACATATGATGCCTTCAAACCCTTCATAAGGTGCTAGGTAAACCTATCATTGGTATCAGAGCCGACCTAGAACATTAGGCGACACTTTAACGAAGTTAAAACTCCGATCGAATCGAAAAATACGGTTTTTGAGCACTCTCTGGACATTTTTTCAAATCTGTTATTTTCAGAATTAAAAATACTTTAAAAATACAGCAGGCAAATCTAAGACAAACTGTGAAATACGAAGCAGTAAACAGTAAACCCTAGCGCGGAACCGCGGCCAAAGCTTGCTTAGGCCGCGGCTCCGCGGCCGTATAGGTGATTCACTGCCTTGTTTTTATATGGTTTTTCTCCTACCTGCTTATGTACATTTTTGGGTATGTTTAATCTGAATCTAGTACTGAATATTCTGGGGATGGTTTTGGACCCGGTGATTCGATCGGAATTTTAATTTCGTGTTTTTTTTCCGGATAATTAGAAAGTATTGAATTGTTCGAACAAGTGTCATTTGCTCACTTTTCACGGGGTTTAAATCTTTCGGAAATATGTGCAAGTATTGTGGTGGACCCTCTAGAAGACAACAAACCTTAACTCGATTATGTGACCGTCTTGAACTGCCTTTTGAACCTTAGGGTTTGGGGCAGTACGGCGTGCCACATGTGAGGCGTTGGCTTGACCCTTCTACGGCTGGACCGCTACTACTGTGTCACACTCCGGGTTTTTGAACTCTGCTCAAGTGTTGAACTTTAGGCAATTTTGGGTATTTGGACATTCGTTCGAAAAATTTAATACTGTCTATTTATCTGGAATGTGATACAATATGTGGAATTCATAAAGTTAGGCATGAAATACGAAACATGTGATATTTCGCATTTACGATGTCTAAAGAGAATGTGGATTCCAAATATTGTAATTTTACACTTTCTTTTCTGTGACCGTAAGTGTAGTATGTCGATATCGCCGGTTTCGTTGCTATACATCAACGACAATTGGGGTACGCATACTTACTTACGTTGATGATATATGATATTATGTGTTGCTGAGATATGATGTGCAGGATTGTCGCGATTGAATAGCCGGGGGGGTTTTATGTGAGATGAGAGTTTTATTTTTCATTCATGTAAATTCAAATGTAATGTAATATTCTTTTATTTGGGGCACTTCCGGGTTGAGGTTGATGCCACCAGTGTTGTATATTATTTACTTTTCCGCATTAGGATGGACCCAAGGAGGGGAGCACAGGTGACCGGGTTCTGGGGTTCAGTGGGAGGCCATCTCGAGGAGTCGAGACCGGGTCTCCTAAACTCCAGAATTGGTAGGGTCGCTTGCCGCTCTCGTAGGGGTCCAGGGTGTGGGCTTGGCTATTCATCGCGACTGTGGAATCCGTATTTTCTATTGTTGGCTAAATACTAAATACGGACGTCCTAGTATATCCCACATTATATCTATGTTTCTGCTGCGATATCTGTGATGTGATCATTTGATATGTTGTGATGGATACAGTATATAGTATATATGATATATTATATAGACGTTACTTATGTTTTACACCTGCACTAGCCCTGCCCTGCTCTATCGTTAGTTACCTAACCTAACGGTGCACGAGGGGACATCGAGGCGAATGCGGATGGCATAAGTGTACGTCGTATTTATCTGTGATGTTTAGGTGACTTAAATGATGGGACTTCATTAATGTGATTAATGAAAGAAAAGAAACCTAAAAGATATTGTAGAATCAATTTTTTTCAAAAAGGGTAGCTACGGTGTTTGCTTTGCATAGCGGTATATATGATATACCCTGCACCTTATTCGATGGGGAAAGAGCCGAGATCCCTTCACCGGGAGTGACCTCTTTAGCAAAACTGGCAGATGCTACAAAACTCGGTTTGGTTTTTGATTGCTTTTGGAGTTTTGCTTTGCATAGTGATATATATGATATGTCCTGCACCTTATTCGATGAGGAAAGAGACGTGGTCCGTTCACCAGGAGTGACCTCTTTAGTAAAACTAATGAAAGCCTCAAAATCACTCCATTTCAAAATTCACTCGATTCTACAACGATATCAAGTTCATTACGCAATGGGTTTTCAGAAAAACCTGTCGTAGCCCTCCGTCATTTCAGATAAAAACTGTTTAGTATTCGTGCTACGTTTGTTGGCCTTTGTCAAGGCGTAGTGTGCGGTAGCTAAATAGTGCTTATCTGCTTATGCATATGATGCAGATTGTTTTAGGTTAGTCGTACGACCTTGTTGGCCTTTGTCAAGGGTCATGCGGCTGGGTTTGATTCAATCAAGAAATGACGGGTTGAACTTGACTAGCATCCTATGATTTGTTGGCCTTTGTCAAGGTCATAGGGGTTAGGGGCAAAATATTATCGGGAATTTCAAGTGTTGAAATTTGCAATGAGATTGCATACCTTCTATGAGATAGTTGGATCCCGATACCCACTGCGAGTAATTGTTACTCCTGGGAGAGTTTTACACAGGACAATTAGCCAATCAAGTAGGTGTCTAGAAAGGTGTCAATGGGGTTACGCCTCTAGGAAAACGAGGTTTACTTTAATCAGGTCCGTGCGAAAGCACGGGGAACCTCCCTCAAAGTACCGACACTGGCCTGGCTGAAAGATCGGCGAAGTTGTAGGGTGTAATTAACCCCGGCTAGTCTTTCCTTTTAGGGTTTGAAAGAAGATTTGATAAAAACAGTGGGAGCCATCCTGATTAGATAAGATAATAACCAATCTGATCTTGCAAGAGCATACGCTAAAGTGTTTTCTTCTCTCTCTCTCCAGGTAGCGACCATGTCATTCCTTAATCAAGATAATAATATGGATGTATTGACCGAACCCGCATGTTATACTGTGCTGGGGAACGTTGGTTCCATTCTTTCTTATAAGAGTTATAGGACTGAACAGGACATAGGGGAATACCAGGATTCCCATGCCATCCGAATGAAGAAAGTACATGATGATGCATTTTCTTCGGGTGTGTTCGTTACAGAGAACTGTTTCTCCATTTCCTCTACGTCCTGGGTATTGAATACCGGGTCAGGATCCCATATATGTAATCAGTTACATGGGCTTAAGAAAGGTAGAGAACTTGGAGAAGGTGATAAAGACATAAGAGTTGGAAATGGTGCAATTGTTGCAGCTAAAACCGTCGGGGAATATCACCTTGTATTACCAACTGGTAATACATTGATTCTGAACGAATGCTATTACATGCCGAACCTGATATGCAACATTGTATCGGTTTCTTTGTTGAGTAAAGAGGGATATAATTTTGTATTACAGGATAATGTTATGAACATTTTCCGTAACCAAAAGTTGGTTGGATCAGGCACGTTGTGCAATGGCATTTATGTTCTAAATCAATTAACAGTTCTGAGCATAACAAACACACACAAGAGGAAGAGTTCAGAACTGAACGAATCCTTCTTGTGGCATTGTAGACTAGGTCACATCAATGCGACACGGCTAGCTAAGTTTCTTAAGGATGGATATTTGAATTCGTTTGAATTTTCATCTTATGACACTTGCCAGTCATGTCTCAAAGGCAAGATGACCAAAACTCCGTTTACGGGACACGGAGAAAAAGTTACGGAACTCTTGGGACGAGTGCATAGCGATGTATGTGGTCCCGTGTCTAACATGCCAGGGGTGGTTCTGCGTACTTCATTACATTCACTGACGATCTCTTTAGGTTCGGGTATGTGTTCCTGATGAAACACAAATCAGAAACTTTTGAGAAATTTAGAGAATATAAACAAGAAGTCGAGAACCAAACCGGAAAAAGTATTAAAATCCTACGATCTGATCGAGGAGGTGAATACTTGAGCATTGAATTCCTGGACTTCCTAAAAGAGAATGGGATTCTCTCTCAGCTGACTCCTCCATATACACCACAGCACAACGGTGTATCAGAACGGAGGAACTGCACCCTATTAGATATGGTGCGCTCTATGATGAGCACAGCTGAGTTACCTATTTCCTTCTGGGGATATGCGCTGGAAACAGCAGCATACCTATTGAATCAAGTTCCATCTAAATCTGTACCTACCACACCATATGAGATATGGAGTGGGAAGAGACCATGTCTTAAACGTGTTAAGGTATGGGGTTGTCCGGCCTATGTCAAGAGGCAAAATCCGGACAAACTCGAGGCACGGTCAGTTCTATGCAATAGGATATCCCAAACATTCACATGGATATCTTTTCTACCATACTGAGGAACAAAAAGTGTTTGTTTCTCGACATGCCACCTTTTTAGAAAAGGAATTTCTTACAAAAGAAATTAGTGGCAACGAGGTAGAACTAGAAGAAATTCCGGCTACACAAACTCAAACTGAAGATTTAGTGGAACCAGAGGATTCGGCAGTTCCCAATGAACCCCAGCCACTCCGCCGATCTAGTAGGGTTCATCGCCCACCTGAGAGATACTACGGTTTTCTCATGGATGGTGGGAGCGAGGATTGCATCATGGAGGATGATGACCCAACTAGCTTCAAACAGGCCATCACGAGTGGGGACTCAGTGAAATGGCCGGAAGCAATGCGGTCCGAGATGGAATCCATGTACACCAACAAAGTATGGACTTTGGAAGATGCTCCTGAAGGGGTAAAACCCATTGGGAGAAAGTGGATCTTCAAGAAAAAACTTGGTGTAGATGGAAAAGTGGAGACTTTCAAAGCTAGACTTGTTGCAAAGGGTTTTCGTCAAAGACCAGGTGTGGACTATGACGAGACCTTTTCTCCAGTGGCTATGCTTAAATCCATCCGGATCATGCTTGCCATCGCTGCATACCATGGCTACGAAATCTGGCAAATGGATGTTAAGACCGCCTTTCTAAACGGTGATTTAGAAGAGTGCGTGTACATGACTCAACCAGAGGGCTTCGTAGATAGTGGGAGCAGCGGGAAGGTGTGCAAGCTGCTTAAATCCATTTATGGATTAAAGCAAGCATCGCGGAGCTGGAACATCTGCTTTGACGTCGTTATCAAAGAGTTTGATTTCGTCAAAAACGTAGATGAACCTTGTATCTACAAGAAGGTGGCAGAGAGTAAGGTTGTCTTCGTATTGTACGTGGACGACATACTCTTGATAGGAAATGACATTCCTATGCTGCAATCGGTCAAGCTCTTCTTATCACAATGATTATCAATGAAAGATCTAGGTGATGCCTCCTGCATATTGGGAATCAGGATCTATAGAGATAGATCTAAAAGGATATTGGGATTATCCCAGTCCAGGTACATTGACACCATACTAAAGAGGTTTAGTATGGAAGAATCCAAGCGTGGGAACTTACCCACGATCTCTGGAGTCACTCTCTCCAAAGAGATGTCTCCCAAGACTGATTTGGAGAGAGCTCGCATGCAAGAGATACCCTATGCTTCGGCTGTAGGCTCTATCATGTACGCGATGCTATGTACCAGACCCGATGTAGCATACTCACTAAGTGTAGTGAGTAGATATCAAGCCGATCCTGGAGAGAGTCACTGGACAGCTGTGAAGAGCATTCTCAAGTACTTACGAAGGACTAAGGAGATGCTCTTGGTGTATGGTAACGGAGAACTCCAAGTGGAGTCCTTTACCGATTCAAACTTCCAGAGTGATAAGGGCGACTCTAAGTCGTAGTGGGGATTTGTCTTTACCCTTTACGGAGGGGCGGTTAGCTGGAAGAGTTCCAAGCAGGAAACCGTGGCAGACTCGACGATGGAGGCTGAATACATCGCTGCCAACGATGCTGCCAAAGAGGCTGTCTGGATCAAGAAGTTCATTACTGAACTTGGAGTGGTTCCATCCATTGAGCATCCAATACCTTTGTATTGCGATAACAATGGAGCGGTGGCTTTGGCCAAGGAACCCAGGTCCCATCAGCGATTCAGGCATATTCTGAGGCGGTATCACCTGATCCGGAAGATAGTTGATCGCCGGAAGATCGAGGTCAGGAGGGTTGACACGAAGAACAACATAGCGGATCCACTCACGAAAGCCATTCCCCAGATACAGTTTGAGAGACTCTTCGGGATGCTCGGTATGCGATACTACAGCAGCTGGCCCTAGTGCAAGTGGGAGATTGTTAGTTGTATGTATGCCCTAGAGGCCAGTATTGTACAGATGATGTATATTATATTGGATGCTTGTACATATATAGAGATGACTTTCTTGCTCAATATGATAGTATGCTATCTGGTTGCACTTTATCTTAACATGTATACTTGTCTCTTTATACTGTCTTATAGTTACATGTTGGTAAAGCCCTTAGGATGTGTACTTGACTACCTGGACTATGATGCGGATCATACTAGTGGGGATATGGTAGTCCATAAGTACATCCTTCAAGGTCCCTAGTCGTGGGTGTATCGAGACGGGGCATCGATATACCGGTGTAGACTAGAGTATACGCTTCTCGACCCATGAGATGGGCTATGGATGATCCCATATCCATTGGTGTTTGACATCAGAGATGGTATACGGGTGCTCAGTGGAGACTGGGTACACTGGACGGACTCGCCGAGAACTCCCAGATGGTATTATACCTCACGTCAGATGGCAGTTCTCTGGTGACACTTGTGCAGGTTAGTCTGTAGACCCGAGATCGTCATAGAGTCTTGTGTGATTCCCACTGTGCTTTGATTTCCACCTTACCGTGTCCATGAGGGCGTGCAAAACGGTGGTTTTTGGGTACAGTCCCGAGTCACATGGAGGCAATGAGCGATAGGAGGGGTTTCTTCTCTCCCGGTATTGGGGGTTGATGTTGCGCTGTGGTCGTTTGGCCGTAACAGGGAAGTCCCTGGCCAGGGCTGTTTTAGAGATTTACTGGTAAGTGTTACCAGTAGTTTCTCGACCCGTTATGGGCCTCACATCGGCATGACTTATCGATTATTGGGGTCTGACGTTTACCATCCCTAGGCTCGATATGCAGCATATCTGACGAAGAGACCGGACTGCACGGTAGTGTTGCCGGTTGGCTCGACGGGAGTTGTAGCAGGTTCGCTTGTTTTCTTCTGATCGCTCAATACCCGGGTGGCCGTTACGTTTAGCTGACCGCTTGCGGCTTGGGGGTGCTTGATATGATCATCACCCACTGCCGGCGTATTGACGAGTCTCGGAGTCCCATAAAGGAGTTACCTAGTCCAGGCGAAACGTTGTGGTGCGCGTATGCGATATGTGCTTAGACCCGGTTAAAATGCGCGTATGAGATACCGTATATTAATCGGGCGGCTTGCTTTTGGTTGGGTCGTATGTGATATGGCCGGATTGATAAATCAAGTGTTGATTTATCATTTAACCATTAGTTTCCCACTAGAAATCCTTTCTTGTATTTTTGGATGTATGCATGCATGTATGCATTCCTTCTTGATTCATGCACATATGGATGTGCATGCAAACATACATACATACATCATCCTTCATGGTTGTATATACATAGAAAATGGTGGCAATATAAGACTCACACCATGGTTTTATATATATGGATATATATTGTATTTGTGTTAAAAACAAAAGAAAAGAAAAGGATAATTCATGGTTTACTTTCTACACTCTTCTTTGACCTAACCATGCTCACCCACCATTTAACCATGGATTAACTTTCCTTTTGTGTTTTAACTCAAATTCAATAATATCTTTATTGTTTAACCATGGTTTGAGATGAGAAGTGGAAAATATATATACATATATTTTCTATTTTTTCATATGAGATTATATTTTCTCTTCTTCTTCAAAAAGACATCATCTTCTTCTTCCTTGCTCATTTGCTATCTAGATCTCTCTAGTAAGCAAAATACTCAACAAGATAGGATTTTGAAGTGAGAAAAAGAACAACAACATCATTCTACACAAGTCTTGCCTACTTGTTTAGAGTGTTATCTTCATTTCTTTCTCTTGATCAAGTGAAGTTGCAAGCTTGGACAAAGCGGACTCCGGGTGGATCATCGTGGACCTAGAGGAGTTCAAGCGGACCTTTTCCAAACCCCAAGTAGCCGAGGAGTCTAGCGTAGGGAGCTACAAAGGTTGTACTCTCAAAACCCTAGTTTTTCCTACTTGTGATGATTTGTTGTTTTTGAAACCCTGATTTTCTAGGAATGATTCTTTGTGTGTTCACTTAGCACCCTAAAAATTTAATCTTTGGTACATGTGATGCTTCCAAACCCTTCATAAGGTGCTAGGTAAACCTATCAATAACCCCTAGCACGTCAGAGGTACAAGCTGTACGTAATGGTTTGCCTATGTATTGATTGGAAGGGAAGCTGACGAGCGAACTCATCCATAAACCCTACTGAGCCTAACAGTGACAATGTATATACATTCCGGTCCGTTCGTCTAAAGAGTATCGCATATCGAGTCTAGGGGGTGGATAAAGTCAGACCCCTAATAACGCGATAAATCGTGTCGGCATGAAGCCCATCACCACCTGAGAAACTACTGATCCAAATCAGTAATTCTCCACTACCTCGGCCGAGGATTCCTAGTGATGGCCACCCGTGCACTGCGCGACATCAACCCCCAATACCGGGAGAGACGAATCCCCGACGATCCGCTCACTTGCTTCCAATGTGGCTCGGGACTGTACCCAACTAAAACCTGTTTGCACAACTCCTTTGAGCGTGGTAGGGTAGTAATCTAAGCACAGTGGGAACTCACACGAAACAAATGACGATCTCAGGTCGATGAACTAACCTGTACACATATCACCAGGGAATTGCTATCTGACGATATGTATAATACCAACTAGCAGATTCCCGGCGAGTCATGTCCGGTGTACTCATAACCCAATGAGCACCTGTATACATCTTAGGTGATCAAACTGACACCAATGGCTTGTGAGACCGGCCATCGCCCCTTGTCGGGGTCTCGACTGTATACACTAGTCTACTCTGGAGTATCGATGCCTTGTCTCGAAAACTCCCACGACTAGGGACACTTTAAGGATGTGCTTATAGACCCCAGCTCCCACGTATATGATCGCCATCATACTGCTGGTAGTCAAGCAAGAATCATATGGGCTCTATCAATCATGCAATAGCGAACTAAAGCATGTATACGATGATAAAGACAAACCAGATAGCAAACTATCATCTCAAGTAAGACTGTCATATCGGTATAGGTCCTGCCTCAATCATTGCAATCACGTACCTGCGATCCAATAATTGACTTTGAGGGCACTATCTCCAACAATCTCCCATTTGCACTCAAGGCTAATTATTACGATGTCGCATACTCACAGCCTGTGTGATACCAAAAATCCAACTCCTCTACTAATCAGTTTCACAAAGCTAGTTTGTAAAACTCTTGTGTTCGAGAAATAGCCTCAGTGAGTGGATCCGCCCTGATGTTTCTTTCTATATCTCTCTTAATCTTAAGTTCGCGGAGAAAGCCATCTCCCGCATCGAGTAATACCTGTCTTAGAATATGTCTGGATATCTGATGAGACCTAGTTCATAAATGAACTTCAAATCCAAACTTCTTAGACTGTATCGATAACTGAACCTAATCAGTATCCAGCACCATGCCTCCCACAGTATCCTCTTGGACCAACTGTCCATAATACTGTCCCTCGTCAGAGGGAAAACTATAACTCTGACAATCACTCTGTCATCCATGTCACCTTGGAAGCCTGGAATGATAACCGTCTCCCTATGGAGGTTGCCGTTATCAAATCCTTAGAACATGCAATCATGTTCTAAAACTGCTTTCTTATGTTTCTCCAGGATTGGATTAATATAAACTTATCGCGTCAAGTGCAAAAACAACATCGGGTGTGGTACTTGACATCTCATGATCGACTCAATTGCCTAAGCAAGTGATCTGCCAATCATGCACATCCCTCTCTCCTTTAGTCTTTAAGACACCTTTAGAGAGGGTGACTCAATCACCTGTAGGTACACCACCATGCCAGGAGTCATCTATTCTAAAATACTATTAGAATACTGTCAAAATACCCACATTGAGAAACTACCCAAATCTAGATCTAAAACCATAGATCTAGTAACCAAAATGTGTTGATATTATATCCATATCCTTTGTGGAAAAATAACTATGTGACGACCAAAGTACAACCGATCGTAGTATAGGAATTTTACTTCCTATTCTGTGTATGTCATCCAAATACCAGGACATCACACCCTACTACCTTCTCAACCGATCCATCCCCTATTCTGATGAAGTCAAACCCATGACTGTCACATCAAAAATAGATGATCTATCTCCGCTATATCTGCTCTAGTCTATAAATAGACATAAGCTACTTGCCCACTACGCCTCCGCTGCTCCCACTGACTACGACAACCCTCTGGCAGAATAATATATACGTGTACTTCTAAAACTAGTTTAGAACGACGCTATACTTATCCTTCTGCCGGGTCTCATAGTCTGGAACAACAGTAGTGTCAAGTCTGGGTAAACAAGAACCTCCCTGTCACCGTCCTTGAGGCTACCGGAGTACCTCTCGGGTGTCTGAGGTTACCTACCATATCTGCGGAGTGGCTAATGTAATGTCAAACCTGATTGAATATATAGGTCCTATTAAATTTTCTGTAATCGTTTGCGGTTCTGGAATCACTTCCAGTTCTACCATACTCCCACTGCTGTTTTTTGAAAAAATCCATTTTACTAAAACTGTGGCGAGTTAAGAACAATATCACTATTGATCTTCCAGATGGTAGAAATGTCAACCCTCGTCAAAGCCAGGGTCAACCCACAAACAGTCATTACAGAAACGTGTCTTGAGTTATCCAGTGTCTGGTTTTAAGCATAAGTTGGACAACTCCCCGTATCTTAACATCGTTAGGATATGAACCATTCTATATCCAATATAGAAACAGAGGCACTAATTTAATTGGAACCAGATTCAAATCATGCATCTGTCTCCAGTGCATAACTACTTAATGGAAAAAGGCTAATCAGCATTACTCAACTTAGGAATCCATCCAATTATGAGTAACCTGAAAGAGAAAGAAGTTTCTCAAAACCATTACTATTATCTGAATACTATCACAAGAATCTACATCTTCGATCTCTTTGAAGAATCCCAATACTTGCGACATCTAGTTCTCTACTTTATTCTTATACCCACAACTTCTCAAAACTTAGACTTTGTATTTCTACGAAACACTTGTCTAAAAACTAGAGAAGTCATAAGTAAATAGAACATAGTACGAGGACCAACCCCTTTGTCCTGATAGACACTGGACAACATACAATACTCTGTATAAGTCTGCTGAGTTTAATAACTCAAAAACCTGTGCATCGTAGGTTGAAAACTGTACCCAGGCGATTTCCTCAAATATCACCAATTACAACGAATTCCGATATAATGAGGATGATCTCCTAATTCCCAATAACTTACTCCCACTCATCATCTGTAAAAACATGTAGATATGAGAATAAAACCTGATAAATACATACCCTGGAGTAAGTATACAATCGGGAAATCATTTTTCTTTTAACAATGCACTGAAATATGAAAATGTTTCATAGGGATATCCTGGTATTCCTAGTAATGCCTCTTCCATAATCCAATTCATGACTGTAACCGTACATTTCTTTGCCATCTCTCCAAATCCCTTTATTTGTCTTTAGTCGTTACCTTCTGTACACCATCGTTAGGCTAAATGGTTTTTCTTCCTTCCCTACCGTTTGGCTGTCACGTCCCGAAAGTACGGAATATGACCGGCACTTAAACTACGAATGTCTCGAGGCGTACGTAATCTAAGTAAGCCGAAAACCCAGAAATCCAAACCAAGAAAAGTAGTAGAGTGGAGGAAAACCAATTTAAAACAAGTACTTTTAATAGCATAAGCCGAATTATGCGGTTTTTAAGAACATCAAAAATTTACTGAAAATTTCGGCAGAGTCTCCTTTGTAAATACTGGCCCCCAAACGGGATACAACATGAATAGTATACGAAATCAAAAAAGGCATCCCCAAGCGGGAGCTAGCTCTTCGTCAATCGACGGTCACAACCACACAAGCAATATAATATACAACGCCAACGGCGAGGATCAAAATTCAAAAGGAAACTCAAAACCACAAGAAAACCGCAGAAATATAACGCGCGACTCTAAGGTCAAAGGAATAACATCACTGGTCTCTATCTCAAAATAAATACATGTTTGGTTGATGGAACTTCTAGATACAACAGAGTAATAATATACAAGTTATATAATGGGGGTACGATACAAGTAAACCCACCTACTAGCAAATCACCGAAGGAAACTATGCCCGCAAGCCGTAATGAAACCTGTACGGCAAACCTGCAAGAAACTGGTGCACAACGGGGGTGAGTTGCCAACTCGTGAATAGAAAAACATCTACGAAAAGAAATTGCATAAATAACGCAACCTAGGTCAATGATCATAATATATCATATGAATGAGGTATGAATGCATGAAAACAGAATACATGTAAATGAAGAAACTGTTTTCATAATTTAGTGAGATTTCCTTTGTATTTTTTTTAAATGAGGTATCATAATGAAATCAGCATAAATCAGTGCCTAGCATCGGCACAAAAAGTAATCCCAATATCTCGATATCTCTGTATCACAGTCTCTGTAGCTCAATATCTCGAAATCTCAATGTCTCAATCACGATATCTAGGGCGCCGTCAGTCCAGACCGGCCCCTACCATCCATCTCAAGACTACGACGGTATCCTCCGGATATCTGACGCGTCGGGTAATATCACCGGTAGGTAGTGCTCCCCTGCCAGGCTCACATCGTCATCATCACGCGCTTCTTGCCCCGGGGTACCTTACCGGGTCCACCATGTACCCGAAACGGTTCATCCAGCTCCTCGAATCGGGTCTCGAAATCCATCAGCAAACTCATGATGGACGACTCATACATCATGGGAAAAACCGCGCTTTTCATTTAAAAAGAGAAAGAAGAAGTTTGTATGTGTTTTGCGGTTTTCCCCAAATCCAGAAAATCTCATGGAAATCCGAATCCAAAACCTCAATAACACGTAAAATAGTGAATATATGCATGAGAATCCATGAATGCGGCATAATAATGAATAACAGTATGCATGAAGTAGCAGGTATTAACTACAATGTCTAAACTATTAGCTAACAGGCTATGTCAAGCAATGATATTTTCTAAGGTGTACGTGACATGGCAATTACCGATGAAGATGTGTGTGAGCCGGCAAGTAAGTGTACGTGGTACATACGCATCATCGGTAATGGTGCTGGTGTCCTAACAGCATGATACTAATAATGGAGTATGAAACATAATATAAGCATGCGATGCGAAGCGAACCACAATGATGAGCGGGAGCTGAATACTAGACGCAACTATAACTAATCTACACTAATCTAATATAAGTCCTACAAATGGTGCCTTTTGAAATAACATGAATCATGGGGTTTTGAAAATAGGGGCTACGGTGTTTTTATGAAAAGATACGTCTTTGAAATATCCGTAGGATCCCTTGGACTGTCTTTTAAAATACCTACGATTCGTTAGTTTTTGAAATAGGTAAGAATCGAATCTAATCTAACAACTAAACTAAACTAAAGGGCTAAGCTAACAAGCTGGACTACAGGTAAGGAAACCGCCTAACATCTGAGTCGATCCATATACATACCTGTATATATATTATTCGGTGATCCCGCCTCAATAATATCATATCCGATACCATATCTATAATCAGACATCCCAAGTCAAGAGTGCGGATCAATCATCAAGATCTAGCTCGTACATAAATCCGTCGTATGGCATCCCCAAATCTGGGTACGGGTCAATATCATATTCCTCACACCATTCCCCTGGTATCCTCTTTATTCAAGATCATAGTCTAGTGTCATGACCCGAATTTACGGAACATGACCGGCACTTAGACTACGAACGTCTCAAGGCGTACGTATGCTAAGTAAGCCGAAACCCAGAAATCCAAACCAAGAGAAGTAGTAGAGAATAGGAAAAACCATACCAAATCAACCTGTATGCATCATAATATACAACGCCTAAAGGCGAGGATCACAACAGAATGAAACTCAACCAGCAAGAAACCCAAGGAAATATAACACACGACTCTAAGGTCAAAAGAATAAACACCACTGGTCTCTATCTCAAATAAGTACAAGTTTTGGTTGATGGAACTTCTAGATACAACTGAATATAATATACAATGTATACTGATGGGTATGATACGAATAACCCACCTACTAGCAAGTCACCTGAAGAAGATGTGCCCGCAAAGCCGTAATGAAATCCGTACGGCAACACCTGCATGAAACTGGGGCACAACGGGGGTGAGTTGCCAACTCGTGAGTAGAAAAAGATCTACGAACAGAAAATCGCATGTATGACGCAATCCTAGGTCATACGATCAATATATATAATCCTCAAATATATAACCAGTAATCTATAACCATGGCTAGTGTAAATATCTAACCCAAGTGTAATCCCATATGTCCATGTCAGTGCATCAGGTAACAATGTATCATATAGATGATGTATGAATGCATGTAACAGAATGCATATACTGAAGAAAACTGCTTTCATATTTTGTGAGATTTCTGTATTTTTAAAATGAGGTATCATAAATGAAATCAGCATAAACAGTGCCTAGCATCGGCACAAATCATAAATCTCAATGCCTCGATATCTCTGTATCACAATCTCTGTACCTCAATATCTCAAATCTCAATGTCTCAATCATAATATCCAGGGCGCCGTCAGTCCAGATCGGCCCCTACCATTCATCTCATGACTACGACGGTATCCTCCGGATATCCGACGTGTCGGGTAATATCACCGGTCGGTCGTGCTCCCCTGCCAGGCTCAACGCCATCTCCTGCGATCTTCTTGCCCCGGGGTACCGCACTGGGCCCACCATGTACCCGAAACGGTTCATCCGCCTCCTCGAATCGGGTCTCGAAATCCATCAGCAAAACTCATGGTGGACGACTCGAACATCAAGGAAAAACCACATTTATTTAAAAAGAGAGAAAGCAGTATATATATGTTTTGCGGTTTTCCTCCAAATCCAGAAAACATCATGGAAACCCGAATCATCAATAGTATGTAAACCATGAATATAAGCATGAGAATCCATGAATGCGGCATATAATGAACAACAGTATGCATGATGTGACGAGCAATAGCTACAATGTCAAGCTGGCATATACGGCCATGCACTAATATCATGTCACTACTAGCTAACAAGCTAAATCAGGCAATAATATTCTCTAAGTGTACGTGACATGGCAATTACCGATAAAGATGTGTGTGTGACAGCAAATAAGTGTACGTGGTACATACGCATCATCGGTAATGGTGCTGGTGTCCTAGCAGCAGGATATTAATAATAGAATATGAATCACAACAGTATACGATGTAGAGCAACAATAATAATATGCGGCAGCTGAAATAATGAATACCATGACCACTGAACTGCATCTAATGTCATAAGACCACTATAAGGCTGAGCTAAAGCTAACAGTAGGTAAGGGAAACCGTCTAATCTCTGAGTCGATACATATAAATATATACATATAGTCGGTGATCCCGCCTCGATAATATTACATCCGATAACATACCTCTATAATCAGTTATTCCCAAATCAAGAGTGCGGATCAAATGTCAAACTATAGCTCGTACGTAAATCCTTCGTACGGCCTCCCTAAATCTGGGTACGGATCAATATCACATTGTCATATCATTCATCAAGTATTCTCTTTATCAAATATCATCATCTGGGTACTGACCTATGTCTGGTACAATTCTAACATCTATAATGAAGATCTGACTACTGATCGACAGTCTAGTATAAATTGATATTATCATCATATACTACCTCAAGAAGTAAACATTTCCGAATACTGCCTACCACAATTATCTGGTCAAAACATATCATATCATATCACTGCCTATCTCATATCATAATTACATGTCGATCATCTAAATATAAGTATCACTATGCATATGGCATCGTCATCCCAAAATCCGCTAAAGGATCAAGACGTATCTCAATTATGAATTTTATCATATCACCGACATCATAATCTAATATCAAACCCATCGACTCATATCAATCTCATATGTCATCCTCAAATCCGTATGTGAACACATAATCCCAAACCCATGTGACCACATGTCTATATAGAATCCCATAACCACATCTGAAATAAGGATGCATGCAAGTATGTATGTGTGTATAGGTATGTGTAGTGCACCCACTACCTAGGGTCCGCAATACTAAATCATCAAGTCCACCAATTATCCATCCTAAACAGCAGTAATTTCCCAAACAACATATAATAATTGAAAGTGTGTATACGCATCCGTATACATCACCACGGACTGCGGGGGTGCTGTACGCCATCCACCCGACTTCTCCCCGTAGATATAAATCTACTCACCTCGCTTTATGCGTGCCGGTGCTAACGTCGCCATTCGCATCTCCAACGCCTCGACGCCACGTGGGGTACCTACAAGGATATCACACGCTAAAACACATGAAAACCATGTCGAAAACCAAAACGGTACAAGCTACGCTCATAGGTGAAAACCTATAGCCTCGCATGCAAAAACGACCAATAACCTTTTGTCGTTGACGTTCAAACACCACCCGACAGAAACGAATCACCAAATACCAAATCTTAAATCTATAAACATCAATAAAAACATGGCAGCAACTCAGAAAAGTGGTCCCAGATTTCTGTTCAGGTCAAAACATGGCAATTAAACAACTCTGGGGTGATGTACAGGGTATATATGACCTACCGAAGAAAATTAGGCACCTATCTTTACAGGGGGGCCGGCCACATACCCCTAAAAACCGTCCAGGCCGTCCCTACAAGTGATTTGGGCTCTCGTCTGCAGAGGGTGGTCTCCTGGTGGTCTATCTAAGCCCCTAGTATTGTTTACTTTTCTAGTATTGGCCCCGGATCGCTCCAGATTCACCTGCACGCTCTAATTCCTCACAAACCGACATGAAAAGTTCTATAAATCCGTATTTGGTGAAACCTGAGACAAATCTTGGTTTAACTGGTTTCAAGCACACTTAATAAGGTTACACTAATAATCAAAACCATCACCTGGCCAAATCTCGCTCAAATCACCTAAACTAGCACTAGATTACAGATATAACAGTAAATTTCAGTTTTAACAGCTATAGCTTGTGAGATAGGAATTGGGTTGCAAGATTATACCTCAAGAGGGTCCTTGGATGAAGGAGAAGGGAAGGAGGAAGGGTTGTGCTGTTGAGGAGTTGCTCCATTGGCTGTTGCAGCATCAGGCTGCTGCTTAAAGCTGATGTTGTTTTTTGTAGTTGTTGCTGCTGCAACTCTCTCTCTCTCTCTTTTGCTCTTCTTTCTCTTTCTTTTTCTTTCTCGTGTTGCAGGAGCAGCTGCAACACTTCAAGAAGGGGGTATATATGGTGCATGTGATGTGGTGTGATGAGGGTGTGGGTTGTTACTGGTGCTGCTGTTGTTTTGTAGAAACCATGGGCTGATTGGTGGCTGAAGTCAGCTATTGGGGGCTGAAAAGTATGGTTTGGGAGTGTGCAGGTCAGCTATTATGGCTGAAAGTGTTGATGGGCTGGTGGCTGCAGTCATTGGGGGCTAAAAAGTGATGATGGGAGTGTGCAAGTCAGCTATGGTGGGCTGAAAATGTTGAGGGTAGGCTGATGTATTTTTTTTCGAAATGTTACATCTAGGATACTAACCTATGTCTAGTACAATACTAATATCCTCAATATACTCATGATCTGACTTCTGATCGACAATCTCGTACAAACCGATATCATTAACACATATCATCATCAAGGGGTATATATCGCCCAATACGGCCTAGTATCAATATCCTAGCATATCATATCTTATATCACGATCACATGTCGACCATTTTATTAATAACACTATTCACCCGTATCGTCGTCCCAAGATCCGCTATAACACCAGGACGTACCTCAAGTACGAATCCTGCCATATCACCGATATCACAACCCCAAAACAAATCTCATCGACTCAGCTCAATCCCAAGTATCATCCTCAAATCCGTATGTGAACACATAGTCCCATACCCATGTGAACACATAACAATAAAGAATCTCATGAGCACATATAAATAGGAATGTATGCAAGTATGTATGTGTGTATGTGTAGTGCAACACTACCCTAGGGTTCGCAACACTAAAATAATCCAACACACCAATATCCATCCTAAACATCGTTATTAATCCCAAATAACATATAATAATTGTTGGTGTGTATACGCATCCGTATACACCACCACGGACTGCGGGGGTGCTATACGCCATCCACCCGACTTCTCCCCGTAGATATAAATCTACTCACCTGGTCCTCGCTCGCCGGTGCCGACGTCGCCATGCGCTTGCTTGTCGTCTCGAAGTCCACATGGGGTACCTACATATCAAAACGCCCATATCGCATTAAAATCAAATTCGAAATCGAAACGGCACACGAAAATCAAATCGACACACGTATCACGCATAGGTCAAAACCTATCGCCTACGCATGCCAAAATAGCCAAACCAACCCTCGATGTCGATGTACAAACGTCAATCAATCGAGAAAAACCCAACATACCAATCACGCGTTCATAACGCACTAGAATTTAATTGAAAATATGGTGCAATTCATAAAAACCTTAAATTTGCTCAAATCGATTTATTTCACAAAACCTAGAAAGCACTTAATTACCGTTTTAATTCGAAACTTGATGTTTTAACCCAACTAATAGCCATAATATTCACTAAGTATCATAACCAGGTCATATAAACCATTTCCATATTTTTAATCTCACTAATTATCATTAACCCAAAATTCAAGTTTGCAAAAGTAACCAATTTTAACAATTTTTAAAGCAAAATTCATAATTTAACAATTAAGCTTGGTTTTGCATATTTTAAATGGTTAAACCACACACGGAAACCTTAATGATGTGCTAAAAACCCTAACTAGATTTTAATCCCACATTTTAATTAAATTTCTAAAACCTAGTTAGCAATTTAGCATAATTATCACAATTTGGGAAATATAAATATAACAATTTGCAAATTAGCTACAAGATTAGGTTTTGCATATCTTAAGATGCTAAAATACATCATACAACTATGAATAAATTATCACAACCATAACTTTAATTTAATCCTTCTCTTGAATTTAAACTTGCAAATTTAAAACCTAAATTAAACACCTAATTAAGTTGATTTAAAGTATTTAACCTACAACTAAACACTTGGGTTAGGATTTACCTCCACAATTTTAGAGATCTCCCATGCAAACTTGGCCTCCCAACTTGCTCTCTAGCTCTATGATCCATGGTAGATAAGGCAAAGAAATAATGGGTAAATGTTAGATTAATGATTTGTGTGGTTTTGTGTTGATTTTGAGTGAATTTTTGATGCTAAGTTGTGGATTTTATGAGATGGAATGAAGTGGAAATTGGGGGGGAGATGGGGCTGCAGATTCGGCAGTGGAGGGAGAGGAGTGAGGTGTGTGTGAGGGGGGGGGGAATTCTAAGTCAAAGCAAAATTAATCCATACCTCAAGTATGCCCATACCTCATTATTTTATTAGTTTCTATCAAATTTCTTTTCTATTTGATTTGAAAAGGAAATGAAATGGAGACTTGGGGATTTGGGGGCAGCCCATGGGTTCGGCCATGTTGGGTGGGTTTGCGGGTTAGTGTAGGAACTTCTCCAAAATTCACATTCATTAAGTCTTTTATTAATTATTTAGTTTTCTTTTATTTTCTAATAACTCATTCCTAAATTTCTAGAACCCTTATGACAACCCAATTCATTTAAAAGCAACATGTTACATTTTGTTTTAGTGTGTCATGATGCACAAAATTTGTTTCGACTCATTCCAATTTGTAATTTTCCCTAATTAAATGTATTAGTGACGGCTTAAAATAATAATAAAATAAATTTTTTTCAGAAAATTTGAAATTTCACCAGTGGCTCAATAAACACCAAATACTAGCAATTACATAACTAGAATATGTATATTTAATTTTTATAATAAGATATTTGCATTTTGACTTTTTACAGAAAACCCCCTTATTTTACCGATTTTCCGAAATTTCACCGAAACGATTTTCAAAACGCTACATTGGCACCAGCCTATGGTTTGGAAGAAGACTATCCAGTAAGCATAATAGGTGTACCCTCCTAATCCTAAGAGTACTCGCAACTTGAGAGAAGGTGATGATAAAAGACAGTCTGAATAATACCTTATTCTATTTCTCCCGAACTGGGAAAAAAGCTAAGGTGAAATAGGAGTAGCGATGAAGTACGCGGTTTGGTCGTGAATGATAACAGTCGCAATTTACTTTGCCTTCTTTCTAATCCCTTTTATTTTGTCTTTAGTTATTACCTTCTGTACACCCAACGTAGGCTAATTGGTTTTCTTCATTCCTTACCTTTCGGCACCAGCCTATGGTTTAGAATAAGACTATCCAATAAGCGTAATAGGTGTACTCTCCTAAACCAAGGAGCCCTCGCAATCTGAGAGAAGGTGATAATAAAAGACAACTGAATAAACTAATTCTATTTCTCCTAAACCTGGATCCATTCTCGAAGAAGTCCCTTCGAGTTTGTATATAACCATACGATGGATCTATCCAATGGAAGTGGATATCCGTAGTAATACAGGGTGTTCTGAGAAATGCAAAGGGTAAAAGAAGGAGCGACAATGACTTATGCAACTCAGACAATCCAAAATCCAGTATTTTAAGAAGGTTCGGTTAACTTGGTCACTGAGTCATAATCTAGGGTCGGTCAATGGTCGCTGCCAAAGAGAGGGAGAGAGAAGAAACACTCTGCGTGCACTCTAACCTAGATCAGACTGGTTATCACTTTATCTAATCAGGAAACCTCCCACTGTTCCGTTAAATTCTCCTCCAAACCTAAAAGAAGAATCAATCGGTATGACCCGAAGAGTAAACCAACTCGTCAGTGGGAATCGGGATCCAACTATCATTGCATGATAACGTGACGGAATCCGCTCACGTTATCACACTCCAGAAGGTATGCGCATATCTGGCAAGTTTCCTGTATGTTTGAAACTCCCGATGTAATTTTTACCCCATGCTCTTATGACCTTAGCGTTAGGTCAAAATATCATAAGTCACATGTCAAGTTCTATCCGTCATTATCCAGGTTAATTTGAACCCACCCGCACATGCCCTTGACGAAGGGCCAAGTATGACAGAACGACTGTCCCAAATCAACGCATCTATCTATGCAACAAATGAATACCCAGCAGCTACCAATCACTATGCCTTGGCGTTAGGTCAAAATACATAGCTTGAATACTACTGACCATCCATAAAAAATGATGGAGGGCTACGGCTGTTTTTTGGCGAAAAACCTTTAACGTAATGAACTTGATCTCGTTGAAGGAACCTGATAGCTTTTTATAAAAATATAGTGACGAAAAACGTTTTGCTAAAGAGGTCACTCCCGGTGAAGGGATCTCGGCTCTTTCCTCGTGGAATGAGGTGCAGGATATTCCAACTGAATACCGCGATGCAAAGCAACTTGTAATCGACTATATTAAAGTTACTACCCTGACGTAAACTTCTGCCCAAGGGGTCACTCCCGGTGAAGGGATCTCGGCCCTTGCCTCGTGGAATGAGGTGCAGGATATTCTAACTGAATACCGCTATGCAAAACAAAAGGAAACATCTTTGTAATAACACCTTTTAAAATTTGTTCCAACAACATCAAATATAGGTTTGTTTTATCCTTGCATTGATAAGAATCAATGCAGTCCCATCAATCAATCACACCAGAAAAGAACGAAAATATAATGTACATATATGCCATCCGCATTCGCCACTGGGTCCCGTCATCACCCGTTAGGTTACTTAACTAACGACAGAGCGGGGGTTGGACTAGCGCGGGTGTAAAACATATACAACATCTAATAGTATATATATCAATATACAATAATCGCTCCAGGCGTGATAATATGCAACATTACAGAAAAGTAATAAGCATCACTGAACAATACAGATAATCTGGGATCCCCGGGTTTCACAGAGCCGCTGCTGAAACCTGACGTTCCCCTGTTCGTGTGGATAGCCTGTGCAATGAAACCTAGACCCCTACGGGTGCGGCAAGTTACCCGCCAAAACCTGAAGCGGGTAGTCCCCCACAGCATAGTGAATGGAACACCTGGCACATCTCGGAATCCGGTAAATTGAGCACCCCCTCCTTGGGTCAACCTGAACCCCCTACGAGTGCGGCGAATAGTCTGCCAATTCTAGAGTAAGGTCCCTTTGCCTCTCAAAGCCATGAGATACGGACCCGTTGCCCTCCAGAACCCGGCTATCCATGCACTCCTTCGCGGGATAAACCTAGTACAGAAATGAAAAATATACAATGGGTACATCGACCTCGACCCGGTCGTGCCCCAAAAGAATATTATACAAACAGGCAGTGACGGCAGTCCACATGTTGGACGCTCATCCCGCAATATCAAATGTACAAATAAATCCAAACTGCACTATCATTGCACCCTGCTATCCACCACGACATATCCGCAATATCACAGCACAACACAGAATATCAACGCGAATGTCACGTTCGCAAACCCGTCTAAAAGAACTATAGCAATCAGACGCGGTTTACCGATCAAATGACATTCCCGGTCGGAGATATAATGTAAATGCTGCATACTAACAAATTTAAAATTTCGATCGACTAAATTTCCCGAAGTGGGCCCTACGTACATCTGCTGTACAGTAACAAAATTTGAGCCCAAACAAATATTCCCAAAAGCCACAATTTCCTCATAGAAGCTCACTGTGACAAATTGATACACTGTTCCCACTAAAGCGCCGCAGTTCCGCGGTCAAACCCTAGGTTTGACCGCGGATCCGCGGTGTTCTTGTGGCATCACGTGCCCAATTTTCATCAGTATGCTTAAAAAACCCTGCTTAATATTCTGTGATATGTAAAATTATTTTTAGGCCCTTTGAAAAATCGACAGAAACTCAGTGTGCATAAAATTGCGATTTCGGAAATTTCGTTCGATCGATCTTTTAAACGTGTTAGCACAAGTTAGTATAGCTTAATGGTGAGACTCTGATACCACTGTAAGTCTACGGTAGCGCCCCGGCCGTCTAACAGACGCCAAATGCGAAACGAAAACTTTTTACAACTGGCGCTATCGTGTACCGTAACCCGGATCTGCCATTAAAGCTAAACTAACAAACTACAAAGTGGGTAGAAGAGTTATACCGAACGATCCGAGTCCTTCGGTCTTCAACCATCATCCCACACTTGTTGCGGCTGCTCCGATCTCCTCGATCTCCAGTCTTGTCGTCCAGGTGGCACCACGTCGACGGATCTTTAAACGGGCTCCCGCCTGTGAACCGAGGCAACTCGATCGTCAAGTTTGCTAAAAGAGACGACCAAGATGAAGTAGAGAATGAGTAGAACACTTTGTCTCATTACGTCCAAGGCTATGGACGAACGGTTATTGAAGTTGCCTTTTGGATCGGATGAAAATGAGAGAATGAACTTATGAAATTTCCATGAGGCAAATTTCATATACTTTTTCAAATCAACAACCATGAGCTTTCATCAAGGGGTGGCCGGCCATTTAAGGAGAGGGGGGAGGTGAGTGTAGGAGAGGGAGGGTGACTCTAACAATGAAGCTTATCATGACTCACTAATGACACCTAGTGTGAACACATTAATTAAAGTGATGATTCATAACCATAATCATCAACTCATTTAATGCACCATTAATGAACAAAGCCACCTCACCATCCTAGTCACCATCCTAGTCACCTCTTCTAGAAGCTTCCACACAAATCCCAAGAAAAGATAAATCTGTATTTAACCGAATGTCAAATACGGCTGATAGAAAACTGGAAACTGGCAACTTCCAAAAGTGATCCTGAAACTAATTTCATGATAACCCCGTATCAGTATAAACATACCCGCATTTGTATTACGACCGAATTCAAATGCAACTGAGACAAAGATATTATATCTACACAGTATAATACTGGGTTCCGGCTTAAACCAAAGCCTACCAGTATTATCTGCCCGAAAAATGACACGTGCGAAAACGCACGTGCTTTTTCCGAATCCTGCCATATAACCATACGGCATCTACAACGTTTTGCCCGAACTTGGGAAAGTGTCTGTGGGGGACTCTAATGACTCATCAACACACTGGCACTGGGTATAACCCCTAGCACGTCAGAGGTACAAGCTGTACATAACGGTTTGCCTATGTATTGATTGGAAGGGAAGCTGACGAGCGAACTCATCCATAAATCCTACTGAGCCTAACAGTGATAATGTATATACAGTCCGGTCCGTTCGTCTAAAGAGTATCGCATATCGAGTCTAGGGGGTGGATAAAGTCAGACCCCTAATAACGCGATAAATCGTGTCGGCATGAAGCCTATCACCACCTGAGAAACTACTGATCCAAATCAGTAATTCTCCACTACCTCGGCCGAGGATTCCTAGTGATGGCCACCCGTGCACTGCGCGACATCAACCCCCAATACCGGGAGAGACGAATCCCCGACGATCCGCTCACTTGCCTCCAATGCGGCTCGGGACTGTACCCAACTAAAACCTGTTTGCACAACTCCTTTGAGCGTGGTAGGATAGTAATCTAAGCACAGTGGGAACTCACACGAGACAAATGATGATCTCAGGTCGATGAACTAACCTGTACACATGTCACCAGGGAATTGCTATCTGACGATATGTATAATACCAACTAGCAGATTCCCGGCGAGTCCTGTCCGGTGTACTCATAACCCAATGAGCACATGTATACATCTTAGGTGATCAAACTGACACCAATGGCTTGTGAGACCGGCCATCGCCCCTCGTCGGGGTCTCGACTGTATACACTAGTCTACTCTGGAGTATCGATGCCCTGTCTCGAAAACTCCCACGACTAGGGACACTTTAAGGATGTGCTTATAGACCCCAACTCCCACGTATATAATCGCCATCATACTGCTGGTAGTCAAGCAAGAATCATATGGGCTCTATCAATCATGCAATAGCGAACTAAAGCATGTATACGATGATAAAGACAAACCAGATAGCAAACTATCATCTCGAGTAAGACTGTCATATCGGTATAGGTCCTGCCTCAATCATTGCAATCACGTACCTGCGATCCAATAATTGACTTTGAGGGCACTATCTCAAACACCATCTGAAACTGAAACAATTAATGACGAAACAGCTGCAACACTTTTCGCGGTGCTACCTTGAAGGACATAGAGGGCATTTACCGTTTTTGCCTTTATCCGAACAAGTGAGCCCTTAGTAACTCTCAAAACTCCACCTTCAGCTGAAAGCTTACAGCCATCAGAGTAAAGTGTGACTTGAGAAATGAGACTCCTTCTTAACTCTTCCATATAACGAATGTTACCGTCAAACATCTGAATCTTGATCGAACCAATTCCAAATATCTTACAGGGTTGGTTATCCACATAAAGACATTCCCACCATCAATGGATCAGTAAAACATAAACCAATCTCTGTTAGGACACATATAGTAGGAGCAACCTGAATCAAGAACCTGCTCGTTTTTCAAGTAAGGATCACCGATGGTAATAGCAAATAGAACTTCTAATGTAGAAGCTTCTTCTGCAACAGCGACCAAAGAATTCTCATTTTGAGTTTTTTTCACAGCATCATCTTAGGACATTCGGACATTATATGTCCAAATTTATGACAGTATTGACAATCAAGATTTCTTTTGAACTAGACTTCGATCTAGCAAACTTGTCCTTAGCAGAACCACCCTTCTCCGAACAACCACTAACAAATAAACTCACAACCGAAATTTCACTTCCACCAACCGACACTTTCTGCCTCAACTCTTTAGAATGCAAGGCTGATTTAATATCTTCCAAAGAAAGTGCATCTCTACCATAGAGTATGCTATTGGCAAAGTTCTCAAAAGAACTTGGCAGTGAACATAATAAAATAAAGGCTTGATCTTCTTCATCAATTTTAACGTTCATATTTTTCAAATCCATAAGAATTTGATTTAATTCATTTAAGTGCTCTTTAATGGACGTACCTTCTCTCATGCGAAGGATAAAGAGGCGTTTCAAATAGAGCTTGCTTGTGAGAGATTTCGATATATACAAGCTCTCCAACTTTAGCCATAAACCAGCGACCGTATCTTCATATGCAACTTCCCGTAAAACCTCATCGGCCAAACAAAGCTGAATAGCACTCTGTGCTTTCATCCTAAGTTCTTCTTCCTCGTCTACTGAAATGGAGACGGGTAACTTGTCCTTTCCGGACAAGACTTTGAACAAATCTTGTTGCACCAAAAGTGCACGCATCTTCACACATCACAAACTGAAACTATTTCTGTCGTTAAATTTCTCTACTTTGTAACTTGTCGAAGCCATCTAGAAACCCAAAACAAATCAACGCCAAAGCTCTGATACCGATTTGTTACAACGAACAGGTCTCAGCACAAATAAACGAATAACAAAGTAGAGCACGCGGAACAATAGCAGAAATAACTAGCAAACGAAATGGACAGCACATACGATTTAACGTGGTTTGGCCAAATCGACCGACGTCCACGGACGAAGACAGCAGCAACAAGATTCTATTAATAACAAACTTCGCCAGATCGACCTATGTTCACGTGATGCATTCCTATTTGTAGTGATTCAAACCCCTCATATTGTCAACGCGAGCAGGACCACAAGCCCTATTTTCTAAAGGACATTCAATGCATTGTTTCTTTTAGTCTAAGAGGCTCATCAACAAGCTTGTAATAATTGTTCGGACTTCATAGCTTGATAGCTATCAGAAAGTCAGGGACAAAATTCTGAACTCTTGTATGTTATAAAATGGATATTGGGTTAAGGCTATACCTTTTTTAATGGAAGAGCTTGGACTTTTCTGGCCACTTGCTAAACCAGTTGAGCAATCAACCTCCATGGCTCAAGTTGCAAGCATGTCCATGGCCACGAAGCCCGCAGCTGAAAATTTTCAACGGTTTTAAAGAGTGGAGCACACGGTATTACTAATCTTTTACCTGTTAAGGAATCCTTCATCATCGTTCTGAATGATCAACTTCTTCAATTTTCGAGAGCGTTGATTCCGAAGGAGCAAGTCAAAAAGACTGAGAAGTATAACCATCCAATGTGATTCATTCTCAATAGTTTCACATGATCTCAAACTAGTCAATTACAAAGTCAACATATACATTCTAATATAGGCTAGACACTAAATCACGCTCTCACTGAACATAAACACACGATTTATTTGTTGAATAGGTTTTTTTTTTTTTTGAAACTGGCATCCCAGTTATTTTATTTATGACTTCAAAGTATAACATGGGCCAAGCCCATTACAAACAGCCCGCCTTCTTCTCTGTATATACAAGTTTTCAAGTGAGCGAAAGGGCAGCGAGGTATTTTTATTTTGATGCCCCAAAAAAATGAATATTACATGCATCTTATCAATGAGGTTTTAATTGATAACAAAATTTTGACAATTCATGCATCTGTGCAACACATTTGCCTGGAACTAATACAATAATCTGCAACTTAAAACATCAAAAAAGACATAATAAATTTGATGGCCTTCTCCAAAAATGACAATAATTAATTAATTAATTAGCTAATTAATTAAATAATTGTTACAGAACCAAAGAACTCAAAATTTCTTCCTGAATTCTATGTGGTGAATTAGAATCGAGCGCACGAAGCGCATGCACAATTCAAGCTTCCAATGAGAATTCCAACATTGATCAATAATGCAACTTCTGTAGACTTACAACTCACGATCACTTCTTGATCAATCTCAGAACATCCCCCACGAGGTGTAAAGAACCAGTGACCAGGACCTAGAAGCAAAAATTATTTGATTACATCACTGCATTCACATGAGAATACATTAGACAAATTTATCGGGATTTGTCTAGGTTTTATGCATGATATGATGACTAATCTAATAATCATAAGAAAAGAATCAAAACCAACACTCAATTCTCAATCAGAATCAGAGATGAGAATATTAGGATAAGCTGACATATAAAAAGAATAATAATGTCAAGAGATGATCCATGAGAACCTATTACAACAAAAGCAGCTAGTCAAAATTAATCATCGATGAGAAGAGCCCCGAGAAAACAAATAGCAGAAAAGGATGAAAGGTTGTAACAATGTTACCCGGAACGTTCGCTACGCGAAACGAAAACGATATCGCAGAACGCCACTTGTATTGATGGTATGACAACGGTAATTTTCTTCGATACACTTATAGGGAATGGAAATTGTAGCTCTGAAACGCGGGGTGTTTTTGAATCGTTTGTATATGTATGTGCATATGGACATGTATGTTGTATTACACACAAATTATTTAATTTCTTTGCCATATATTTACGTTCTTGAAAAATAATTAAATATTTTTCGTATAATTTAACACAAATCCGACTTTATGCCCATTTAACTTAGGAACCTAATGGGTTAGATGATTCTTCCGATATGGAATGCCGGTATTCCCCAATTGGGCCAATTGGGAGCGATAATTTCAAATCACAAATCGGTTTGGCAATTTATGGGGTAACACAAGGTTGTAATTGACGTCGTGATATTTCACATTCTGCAAAAGCGCTTTCAACTGCAGGTATGCAATAAACTTCTTGATAAGTTTACAATATTTCACATTTCAGATATGATTTAATATAACATGCCATAATTCCTTTCTTGTCTACTTTGTGATACTAATGTAAGGACTAGTATTTTCAATGATAAATATAAATAACAAAAACTATAACAAAATAGCTAATTATATCAGTTCTTTATTTCTCAACGTTACTTTCACACCAAATGTTGATGCATGTCTTGAAGATTTATTAGCACATAATCTATTTAGTAATTCTAAAATAATGGACAAAAATATATCTGAATTTTACATTGCTAGTATGTACCTGAAAACGAATCGATCTATTTTGTTGAGCATTTTCCCTGAGCCACTTAATAGCTAATGGGAGTGAGGGAAACACTGAACTGCTCTCCACTCCCTTCATGGAATTTAGCTCTTCCTGCTTTTTGCCTTCAGAAAAAATCCACTATCTTGTTATTGCCGAGTTCTACATAAATAGTAATTATAAGAAAACGAAAATTACAAAAAAAATACTTCATTATAACTAAGAGGCAAATGTCAGACCTTTGCCTCCATGAACAAGATTTTCCCAGACTCTTTGAATTGCTAACTGCCAAGAGAGATCAACCTGTTGTGCATCGTTTTGTGGTGTTGCATGAGAACCAACCTTGTTATATGCAGACTGATTTGGCACGAAAAAGGCTTTATCGAAGTGGATCCCTGAAATATATAACCAGCTCTGAATTGGTTTAACTAATAATGTATATGTAAAGTGCAAATATTAATTATAGGAATGTCATAGACAGAACTTCATTTGTGAAATTAATACATATTCAGAAAAACGCGACACAAACTGAAAATAATGTTAAACAACTTTTGTGTATTTCAATGCACCAGAGTACAGACATATCTAAAATTTGGTTGATTTACGAATTTAATAGATGTTCCTAAAATCATGTCATTTCGAATTTCTAAGTAGACATACAAAATTTTGATGAATGTATCTTCCATGCACATGATAGCATATCCTGTTCTGAAAATATATTATTAGTCCCACGAAAACATCAGTCCAAAAATTTTATATTCTGTAACTTCCAAATCTAGTTTTTAATAATGAAACAAGATGTATCCTTTATTTTCTATAAATAGGCTATAGGTTATCACGTCTATGTGTAGATAAATATCGAACACAGTTCGCTTGCAAATATGCAATGACCTTGACCTTGAGGGTATCGAAAGTTATTAGCCTTCTCGAGTTCTTTTCATGTTATTTTACCAGCCTTCTCGAGTTCTCGTCTTCAAATACTCAAAACAAATATATCATGCAAGTATGCTCTTTGCACCAATCTAAAATTCACATAGACAGGCCTATGGAAGCATATCAGTTTACAAGAAAACTACAAAATTACAAAAGCTTGGTCCATAAATATCTTCTAGGTATATAAAAGGTTGGTAAAATAACATGTCCCGTGATAGTAAATTATATGGCAACCTATATTATAGTGAAGAGTCGAAATTCCAAGAACATTATATATGAGGGAGAATCAATCAAACTCCACAAACCTAATTGTGCTCTGGACCAGCTTAATCTTACTTATTACAATAAGAAACAGTAATAGCCATGAACTCACCATGTCGAGCACAAGTATTTACTAGGGGTGGAAGCAGAAGTTGAGGGTCTCTCACCGACATGCAATTGAACAGAAGTATCTGCAAAATATGCTTTAGAAATATATTCCTAACCCTGCCATATAATTAACATAAGATAAAGAGATAAATTTAAGTGAAAGCCCTACCTGTTTAGATTTTGAGCTTTCATCCGGCTCTTCATCCAATTGAGTTCCTTCTCGAATAACATTAGAATACCATCTTGCGCACACCTCCAAACTTTCTGGGCTATGTGCTCCATCCAAATAGAAAACTAATCCTCCTAGACCCAAATTTTTGTTTCGTGAGCAAACATAGGAATCGGGGACAATTTGTGCCCGCCCTTGCAAATTCGCCATCATGAGCCCTCTGACAAATTGCTCCGGTAGACTAATCTGCTTTATATGTGATACATGTAAATGCCTTTGGGAATATAAAATTATTCCAATGAACCGTCACCACAATTTCAGAGTTTTGGTACGGTGGCACAGATGCTTTATGATCATATTAGAACCCCTCAGTTTCAAATTCCACCAGACACATTTTATAAAGTGGATTTGATAAATAGGAGGGTTAATTGAACAAAATCTGTAGTTTTCCCCTTACAACACTTGTACCCGATCAAGTGATTTTTTAGCACAAAGCTGAAAACACGCCCACTGTTTGACAGAGAAAAAACCCCTGAAAAACACTCAAATTCTACTCTAAACAACACAAACAAGCTCCGGAGTTATATTAGACAATCATCCGAGTTGTCTAGAGTTAAATATGAGCATTTTATATTTGGTTGCTGAGCAGGAGTGTTTATGCTAATAAATCACCCAAGGGGAGGAAGGGGGGTATGAATTAATCCTAAAAAGAATATACCGTTACACAAAAACCTGGGTTTCAGCCTAACATGTTTGCCTCGACCTTCAACAAAACTTCAGAGTTTTGGTGCGATAGTCGCAGAAATATTAAGAGAATCCAAATCAAACTAATCAATCTTTTCATACCGTACTGTCAAGAATGATATTCTCCGTGTGCCCGGTTCTTTGAAGCCAAGCTTGTGATAGGGCAGTTGCAAGGCCTGCATTTAGATACTGATGTTCACCATGAAGTCCAAGTTGCAGGCCCTCCAGTGATTCCTTTTGTAAAGGTGATGCAACTAGAAGGGAGATCTGTAACAAAATGAAGCAGATATCATTATTAAATACCCAAAGGATGCATTGCATTTGTGCTTATTCAAAATTAAGAGCAAGTCTTCTTCAGTAACAAAGCACAGCTATGAATTCTTACGCCTAATTGAGAAGCCTTATCCTTGAGTGATAACATCGCTTCTTCTGGCTGAGGCACAGTGTACGCTGGAACCCCTTGCTGTTTCAAGTGAAAATAAAAAGAATGAAGATGAATCGATGTACGAAATAACTCGACTCATATGAAAACATTTTATCAGTATCAAAAATTCCATTCAGAAACATAATAAAGGATCAAAACCTTGAAGATGCCAGCTTTCTCTCCTGCAATTTGTCCCAAGGTATTTCCTGTAGATAATGGGCAACATTCTCAATTGGACGCCCTTCTCAATGGCATCATTACATATGTAATAGGAAAAATCAATTATTGTTTCATATTTCTTAATACATGGAAATACATTTACTTCCAGGGCATCATTTAATAGGTCTCTACGTCTCTTTTGTGCAATCCAGTGAAAAATTGATAACAAACTTGAAGGAATATTTCACCTACATGTACGCATCTGAGTGTGTTTTGAAGCATCCAGGTCTCTACATGAATATTCTTTTACAAGTTCATTTATTGACTTCCACTCTTACCAATCTAACAAAAGGATCAACAGTCATGATTTTATTGACAAAAAACGATGGGACCAATCTATATATGTAAAATGTGTGTACGTTTGCATTTGCATGTGCATGTATTGAATCTATCAACAGCGTCAACTTGAAAGATGACTGACCCAATATTTCCATATGGTCATACCCTAGAGAAGATATTCCACAAACAATAGGTGCCTTCACCTGCAAAAGGATGGACAAACTGAGAAGATACTTTTGATAAGATCTAATGCATACTGATAAAATAAGGTTTTTCCTATATATTACCCCCCAAAACTTAGCTATTTCCATATATCACCCCCATAAACTTCATATTTCCATATATCACCTCAATAACTAATTAGTTATCCAAAAGCCTCCTTTAAGTTTTGCAAACCAACAATATTTTGAAAATATTTCTCTAATAGTTGATTGGTAGTCATTAAAAATTCGACGCACCGATGGTAAATGAACATTTTCCTCTCACAATGATCAAATTTAAAAACTTATAACTTGCTCTATCAGAAGAAATGAAAAGCGGTATGACACCTGTGGGTGTTGGTTTTCGCAAGTACTGTAAATTAAATAATTAAACTGACGTGATTAGTTTAGTCATAATATCAAGTTAGATTGGTTACATGTCACCGAGAATGTGGGGTTATTTGGGTAATAACAACAACAACTACCGAGCCTTTTATCCCAAGCATATGGGATAGGCTACATGAACCAACATGAGAACCACGCCGGGTCCAGCACATGAATCCTCTGCCTCCACTCACTCCTATCGAATAATATACTTTCATTGAGGCCTTTGGCAACCATATCTTTTCGTATCACCTCCATCCATGTTTTCTTCGATCTCCCTTTTGCCCTTTTGACATTGCCTATATTGAGAGTATCTATTCGTCGAACCAGTGTTTCCATAGATCTACGTCGCACATGACCAAACCATTTTAGCCGGTTTTCCCGCATCTTCTCCTCCACAGGTGCTACACCAGCTTTTATTTGGGTAATGACAAATTTTTTTTGGAGGTGTATATAGTGCATCAGGGTTTGGAGTGCTATATGGAAAAGGCTATGTTTCGGAAGGTGGAATAAGAATAATTCTATAACTGCACTTACATAACCTTTACAATGATCATCTTGAACCTTGACTGATACATTTTTTGTGGGAAAACTCTGAAATATGGAGGAAAAAAGCATACCACATTAGTTGCATCAAATTTCCCTCCAAGACCAACCTCCAAGATAGCAACATCGACCTGATGCATGGGGAAAAACACCTTTAAAGTATTTATGATATGTTCACCAACGATTTGATCTGGTGCCGGAGTTTATATTACAGGATGCAGTTCACTAATTAAACAACTCAGAAGTTTAAAGCGGAGAAGGAAAAAATCAGGACATGGTATAACGAGGGCTACCCACCAGGGGCATGTGTGTGTGTGTTCTCGATATTGAATAAAACAAATGTAATAAGAATTCGGCTAACATATCTACCTCATTGAAAATATTCAGAGCACACTCTATATAAGAGTACTAAAAAGATTTTTGTGTTAACTTGATAATTAATGCAAGCATCTAATTCAAAGAGAATGCATCAACTAATTCAAAGAGAATACATCAACTTGCATATTGTTGTATGATGTGAATGCTCGGTAGCTTGTACAGAACAGACAAGTAGCCAACACCGCTCACAGATTCTATTTCAATTGGTTCGGCTTCTTATTAATCAAGTCAAAATCCCACATAATAATGGCTTGCCCAAAATGTCATCCGACTTTGTTCAAGTATAATTGTCGAATGCCATTTGTCCTGATGCTAAAATGTTCTCCTCCCTCAATTTTCAGATACCCATCATTATCTTGTAATAGCCTAGGCCATGGATATAAGAAGCAGCACCCAACTTATTCCCTCACCAACTATATATAGCAAACCACCAATTTGTATTGGTTTGGCTTGCTTTATTTGTAGTTTCTTTCCTTCTTCCAGTTTTGGAATGAACTTTACCAAACAAATTAATCCATTTATAGTAGTGAGAAGATCAAAACAACTTAGGGAAATAACCTTGAGAAAAAAGTTCTTGAGAAAACATCTTACAAGTTGCAACTAAAACAAGTGAAGAAACAATATCACATCATATTCCCAAGGAAAAGACATAGGATATGTCTTTAAACTTACTCGAATATCATGCTATATTGTAAAGAACTGCTTGTTATTAAGGAGAAACTTTGCAACTCATCCAACTTTTAGTTGAAGTTGAATCCATCAAAAAGTTGAAATTTCATGATTATAGATATATGGTGACTATGAAGCACGGATACTAATATATGCCTCACAAAACGTCCCCGATCACGTATAAGAGTCTGAAACTCTCATATTCTTTTGAATTCGCTTGGACTTGTAAATGTCTAACCAACCCCTCTCGAATCGACACCTCCCCTCTTTCTCTTGAAAATTAAGGCTCTCAAAAGTTTGAAAGTGCATTGAATATATGATATAATGCTATTCTTTATTTATATTATTATATATTGGTATGTACACCTTAATATATATTCATATTTATTTAATTTAAAATCAATATAAAAGTGTATCCCGTATTCAAGGTTTTTAGAAAATTGTGAATCCGTGAATCTGTATCGTAAACCCATGCTGCAAAGTATGGTGAAATGAATTATACTCAAGTGATAAACAACCCGATATAAAGCAACACATAATATGGCAAACTAAGCAATTAAAAATATATTATAAAATGAGGCAGAAGAGAGATTTAAACCTAATAAAAAGCTAGAGAAGCATGAGATCGACCTGTTCTGCAGAGAATATCTTGAATCCGAGCAATGCAAGGAATCGGAAATAGGTCGGCATGGGTACATCATCATTCGTTTTCTCCTTCAAACCCAAAGAAATGCACAAATATAAAATTTATCTCACTACAAGGATTATACAAAATTCACCAAGCAAACAAAAAAAACTCATTGCATATTACCTGCAGTCTATCCCAACACCACAAAAAGTATGCCAAAAACTTGTCCTCGGATATTTCCACTCTAAAATACCAATTAAACAATACAAATCAGACTATCTTTCAATGATAATAATTATGAATTATTTAAAAAATTAAATAAATTACCCATCAATCCGAAACCGCTCCCTAACATCAATCAAGTGTGGAGAAGTGAAGAGCCCAGTCCGAAACCCACAATTTCTCAAAATCGACTCCGTAAACGTGCAAGTAGAACCCTAATAATAAAAATCTCAACTTTAACAAAATATTACCAAAACCATCTAAGACAACACCAAAATGCCATTACCTTCCCTTTAGTACCCGCAACATGAATCACATTCAATCCAGCAACATCCTCCTCCAAATCCAACATCTACAAAAAACATCAATCAAAATCAAATCTTTACATCAAAAAACCAACACAAAAACAACTTCTTACTCTCAAATAATCAAACATCGTATCGAAATGATCCCCCCGATTCGACCTATCACCTCTCGTCCTTCTCGTTATCAGCGACGACAGGCAACTCAACGCCTCCTCGTACGTCGTCGGCGATGATCTCTCCTCAATCCCTACATCATCAAATCAAAAAAATTATATCCAAAAGATTTGAATTTTGAGCTGGAAAAGGTGGCACCTTTGGCCATGTCTTTGGGAGAGGTGGAGATGTGGAGATTGGAACGGAGGAGGAGCGGGTGGGTGAGGGGATGGGGGTGTGTGGGCGGGTAGGCGGGTAGGCGAGAGCGGCGAGGGTGGCGTGTGGGGAGCTGGGGAGGGGTGGGGGTGGGTGGTATTTGGATGGGCTTTTTGGACCAAGCCGCCATGGGTGGTGAGAACAGACCGCAAAATAAATTTTGGAATTTTTTTTTAAAACAATTTTTGTATGGATAAATTATGAGAAGATACGATTAAATTAAAAATTGTAGAAGCCATTCATGTGTCATCTCAGATAGATAGATCGATGCTTTTTGGTGTCCGTGGACAGAGGTGGTTAAGGATTTCAAAAAATTTATGTTTTTTTCCCTTAATTCTCAGTTTAATATTTTATTTTTTTCTGCATATACCAGCAATGTTCACATTGAGCCTAATCGGGCCGGCCCAATACCCAATCCAGTGGGCGAGTGTTCGGGTCTGGGGTCGGCCGACCCGACCCGTTATAGAAAGCCGAGTCTAAATTGGACGCGAGCTTCATGATGGGGTCAACCTAGGAGCCGGTTCAACCTTATTAAAGGGTTTGGACCCAATGCAATCTCAACTGTCCGTTTGTTCATTTACCTATATATACATTAGGTAGAGGTTAGAATTTGCAACGAATGGAACCAATGGATGGACACATACATTGATAGAGAGGGAGCCATGAGAATATGCAACTTATGGAGAACTAGGGTTCTAAGGCTCTTAATCGTTTTCCGAGTAACACCGTGATTGATTCTCGTACGGCCATCCGAAAAAGAAGACAACCATGGAGAACGGATCAGCGGTCCAACGATTATCAGGTTATCTACTACCTATAAAGGTATGCAGAGCTTAGTGCTCGTAAAAAACCAATCGTATTTTTGCTTCCGCTATCTCTATGAGATTCTCTTGCCGATCGGATCTGTATGAGTCGATCGGCAATTTAGGAATCGCTCCATCATTATCCTACATTAGTATCGAAGCCATCATGGTTGTCTGATCCGTTTATCGAAGTTTTAATTATGATTAGGTTATGATCTAACCATAAAAAATTTGTATTTTTATTAGATTTGTTTATTATGGGAACCTTAAAGATTTTAGATCTTGAAAATTTATATTTTTTTAGATCTATAGAGCGCATAATAAAAACACGATTTTTCTTATTGATCGATCCCATGAGACTGATTTAAGGATTAAAACTTATATTTTAAATTTGGGAAAAAACATAATTTTTAGCAATAAAAAATAATTTTTGTACGCGATGAATTAGCGTTGACGGCGGCCACCATCATTGTGATTGTGCCATCGCAAAGAGGCGATGGGGATGATAATCGCTGAAATTATTTCTAGAGGAGGGTGAATAGGAATAAACTACAGAAATACCCAAATTAAAAATTCGGTATTTCCCCTCGGTCCCCCTTGCGGGGTTGCTGAAGGAGGCCAGAATGAGGGGTTCTTCAAGTTCATCCCGATCCCACGTCAGGCCGCTAAGCGAACCCGGGGCCCCTACTGCGCTTTCCACCGGGTGCTGGGCCACGCCACGGAAGACTGCAAACAACTGAGGGACTACATCGAGGGGCTCATCCGGTCCGGGCACCTCGCCACCTACTTAAGGGACAAACGGCAGACCGACCGCGAGCAGGAGCAGCCTCGCCCAACCACCGACCTGACCATCGGCCAGATCATGCTCGTTTCGGCGGACAGCCAGCCCGGGGCTCAGGGAGCCCCACGCCCGATGCCAAGCGCGGGAGCCGGCAGCCCTTCAGGGGGCTCGCCCCGAACCAACAAAGTCATCCTTTAACCTGTACCTGTTCTTTTTTTTAGCAATGTAAATTCTTCCTAGAATCTACCGTTGACTAAATAAGGATCAATGGAGCATTGCGAAAAAGAAAAGAAATCTTTGTTTATTCAAAAGGTATTATGAGCTCCTCAGTCGTACATGCAAAAAAAAAACGCTAAGTTACAATAGCGGGGGTAAAGGGTGCAGCGAGCACTGCTCGTGGTACTCGGCGAAGATCTCCGCCAATCGGGGCCGCGCAAGTTCCAGCCTCTGCTCCCGATTCCCCCCGCGGGCGCTGACCCCAAACCTCAGCTCGTAGCATTCGCGGACGAGCGCCTCCAAGCGCGCCAGCCGGTTCACGGAGATCAAGCCGAAGCGCCTCAAGGACCGCAACTTGCCCACGGCCTCGTCGAAGAGCTGCTCCGACAGGGGGTTGTAAAGCCCCGGTGATGCCCTCCAGATGGAGTACATCAATAGCTACAGCAGGGAGGAGCGCCTGGAGAGCAGCCGACCGAAGTGCTCCTCAATGCGAGCAACAACCAACTGCACCGTGTCCTCGGTGCGGTCGCAGTCATAAAGGTACACATCCGCAGAACTGATGATTTCGGGGATAGTGAAAGGGAAATCCTCCATTTTCGATGGCCTATCTGCGAAGAGGGAAGAACCGGTACTCTTTATATAGCCCGATGTGCAGCCCAACGGCCGCCACGCGGCGTCCATCGATCGTTACCCGGTGGAAACGAAGCGACGCGCTACGCGGCGTCCTTCAACGTTACTCGGGGTAAATGAAGCGACGCGCCCCTGTCGCTTCGCCTCCCCCCGCATTCAATGCACTAGATGCGCGCACCGTTGCCCCGACCGTTCCCATTCCCCGCACCTACAGCCGAACGATCAGGCTGCGCCTCGTCAAAGGTTCAACCCAGCAGCCGCCCTGCTCAAACATCCTCGCCCGACGGCTTCCCTGCCACAACGCCGGGGATCAGAAAGCCCTCTTAGAGGCAGCCGAGCCAGAGATTCCCTCACTCGGCTATCCCCCGCGGTCAGCTTCCCTGCCACGACGCCGGGGATCAAAAAGCCCTCCTAGAGGCAGCCGAGCCAGAGGTTCCCTCACTCGGCTATCCCCCGCGGGCAGCTTCCCTGACACGACGTCGGGGATCAAAAAGCCCTCCCAGAGGCAGTCGAGGCCAGAGGTTCCTTCACTCGGCTATCCCCCGCGGGCAATTTCCCTGCCACAACGCCGAGGATCCAAATGCCCTCCCAGAGGCAGTCGAGGCCAGAGGTTCCCTCACTTGGCTATCTTTCAGGACAAAAGCCCTCGCCAAGAGGCACCGGGCAGTAACCCTGCCCGGCCAAAGGTCCTTGGTGGGCTTCCTACAGCCTTATAGCTTTCCTCGCGCCAAAGGCCAAAGTCCTCCCAAAGGTAGTCGAGTCCTTGCCCGGCTATCCCCGGCTGGTAGCTTCCTACCATAACCGACAGGGATCAAAGTCCTCGCCAAGAGGCACTGGGCAGTAACCCTGCTCGGTCCCCATCCTGTAGGATCTGAAAGCCCTCCCAGAGGCAGCCGAGCCCGAGGTTCCCTCGCTCGGCTATCCCCGGCGGGCAGCTTCCCTGCCACACGCCGGGGATCAAAATTTCTCCCAGAGGCTGTCGGGCCCTTGCCTGGGCGTCGACGGCTGGTAGCTTCCTACCACTGTCCTTAAGGATCAAAAGCCCTCATACAGGGGGACCCGAGCAGCTACCCTGCTCGGTCAAACCCCGGCTCCTACCATCTACGCCAGGGATCAAAAGCCCTCACAAGGACATAGGAGCGGCTACCCCGCTCAACCCTCCAAGGCTGGTAGTCGCCTACCATCAACTCTAAAGAACCAAGCCCTGGAAAGAAGGCGACCGAGCAGCTACCCCTCTCGGCCACCCCTGGCGGGTAACCCCCCCTGACGCCGCAACAGATGCGTGAAGCCTTAGCTGGAAATGACGGCGCAGCTACCCTGCCCGGTCACCCCCAGATGATATCCGATACTCTAAATCAGAAACAAATGTCAGGTCTGCCCAAGCCTAAACGATCTCCCACCCAACCTCGGGGCCCAAGGAGATACCTCCTCGGAGACGCTTGTCGACAAACAACTGCAGTCAGCTCGACGGACGATCGTTGGACAGAGAGCCAACCTGACATGAAAGCATAACGGCGCAAGTAAAAATATCCCAAAGCGAGTATTCTTCACAAACAGATGGCAGAAAGGAAAACTTTATCACAGCTGAAGAAGAAAAACTTTATTACCACCGCCAAGCATAATTTTTTTTTACAAAAGGTATTTTCTGGCTCCTCAGCCTTACAAAATTCAAAAGGAAAACAAAGTGAAGATAGGAGAGCGGGGGCTCTATACCTCGGGCCCGGGCACGACCTCGAGGTCCTCAACCTCCACCACTGGGGGCGCTGGGTCCTCGGCCCCTTCCCCGCCGGGAGCCTCTCCCCCTTGCTCATCGACGCCCACGAGGGGGAACTCGGCCCGCAAATCCACGTCGTCGAACTTCGGCATCCGAGACTCGACGGCATCAAGGGCGTCGTGCCAAATGCGAGTCGTGGCCATGGCCAGATCGTCATAAAAGCCCCTCGACCCCTTGTAACTCACCACGGCCCTCGATTCCGCCGACTTATAGGCCTCGGCCACCGCCCCCAGCTCCTTCCGGAGGGTCTTCACCGTCTTCTTGAGGTTGCCGGCGAGCACCTGGGAGTCCTCGAACTTGCCCTCAGAGATTGCGGCGGCCTCGCGATGCCGGGCGACCTCCCTTTTCCCGGCATTCACCTCGCCCTCCAGGGCGGCGATCCTTGCCAACATTGCCTCCTGCTCCCGTCTGGAGCTCTCTTGCAACGCGGAGAGCTGGCCCGCGGCCTCCACCGCCGGTGCTACCACCTCGGTCTCCATGCGAAGGGCGAGGGCCACGTGCTGAAGAGTCTGGAAAGGCATAAAAAGGAGAAGGATCAGAAAATATGAAGGAAAACACTAAATCTCACCGCGCATTGGGGGCTTACTTGCACGGCTTCCTGGGCGATCGACGCCAGCTGAGCCTTGAGGGTTCCCCCGGGAACCCGACCCCCGGCCGAGGTCTCTATCTCGTGGAGGAGGCTGTCCGCGACCGACAGCCCGGACGGCACCGCGAACCGAAGCCCCCCTTCCTCCACCACGGTCGGCGAAGACCGGCCCCGGGAAGGTCTCCGGGAACTCCTCTTGAGCGTCTCCGAGGGGGAGCCGATCTCCTCTTCCGAGGACGTGTGCTCCACAATCAGGGCCCGCTTCCGGCCCGACACTCTGCTGGGGCCCGGGGCGGGATCCACCACCGAGCTCCCTCGGGGCACCGCCACCGGGGCGGTGGGAGCGGGGGCAGCCTACGCCCGGGAAGAGCTGGAGCCCCTAGCCCTAGCAGGCTGCCTCGGTTGGTGCATAGCATCTCGGAGAACGCCGAAGTCCATGGATCCTGCACAAAACAAACACCCCACTTATCAGCAACGCGAGTAAAACATAAACCCAGAAAGCAAGCCTAACTTACCAACGAACTCGACGGGGCTAAGCCTGGCCCAGCTCAAAACCCTCTCGGACAGCAGCACGTCGTATCGAGGGATGGGTTCCCACGACGCCACTCTCACCGCGGCGGGGTCATTGGACAGGTTCCCCGGCAGACTCTTCTCCCTCAACCACATGGTGGGCACCGGCCAATCCTCGCCCTCGGGAGGGGAGACGAAGAAAAACTTCTTCTTCCAGTCGTGAATGGAGGAGGGCAAGACCACGACCCCAGTTCCGGTGGCGACCTCGGGCCGCTTCCTAAAAGTGAAATAAACCCACCTCGGGTCGCCAGCTCGACCGTCGGGGTGACTTTTAAAAGCATGGGAGGAATCGAGAAGGGAAAGGCTGAAAGGAACCCCCTGCAGCTTCAGGCGGATCAGGAACCCAAGGAGGATCCTCCATGCGTTCGGCACTAACTGGCCGGGAGCCAAGCTGAAGAAATTCAGAGCGGCGACGGCCTCAGGAGAGAAGGGCAAGCGCATTCCGCCCCAAAAAGCTTCCAAATACAGGGCAATCTCCATGCCCCGTACCTGGTCTGCCCTCTCTCCTTCCTCGGCCAGACGAAGCGTGTAGCACGGGGGAATGTGGAAGTGGGCTCGAGCACTGGCGAGCTCGTCCTCATGCCTCACACAGTACGGGGTGCTGGGGGCTACATCTACTGCCTCCTCCCTGGAGGCGGCCCCCGCCTCACGGCCTCGGGTAGAGGGCCCAGCCCCTGCTCCCCGAGGGGACTCGGACACATCTAAAGGAACCCTATCATCTACTCCTACGACGTGTACTGATTCTACAGGGGAAGACATCTAACCTGGGAAGGAAACTCTTCAAAGATTGGGAACGAGAGAGGGGAGACGAGCGCCGAGCAGCTGGGGCTTGAGAATGAGGAATATGAGAGAGTAAGGGCCTTAGGGCGGGCCCCACCCGTATTTATTACCGCATACGGCCTCATCCAATGGCGCCCGTCGTCTCCCGCCGAAACGGCTCCCTGCGCCCAGCGGCTCCGATTGCTCTACGTGGCAGCCCAGCGATTGACCGTGTCCCGTCAGACGCCGCAGACCTGCGTACGTTACATCAGCCAGTTGGCACTAGACACGTGGACCGTCGCTTCGACTGCAGAGTGCACGAACCGGCGCACCCTCTTTAAATGCAAAGATCTCGCCTCGATTCGCTAGCGGAAAAGACAACCGACGGCTCGAGGACTCATCCTGGCATAACCCTGAGAAGGAGCTCACCTCAGGGGGCCCGGCAGTCCACTCCTGACCTGACCCGCTAGCTGGACGGGGAAAGAGCGGGGGGCTAATGATGGCGCTCGATACTGGCGACCTCCAAGATCAGGACACGTGGTAGATGACGTGTCCCAAGACTCAGAAGAAAGGGCCCGCAGGGGCCGATCAGGTCCCCTGTGCCTGATCTGCAAGCGCAAACTGGCCCTCCTCGGGCCCCCATGCAAATTAGCCTCCTCGGCCCCTCAGCTCGCCCGAGCTGCCACAGGACAAAGACTCCTCGGCCTCCTCGCTCGTCCCCGAGCCCTCAACCGAGACCGTCTTCCTCGTCCCTCCGACTAACTCCACCACTCACAGGCGTAATCGGCGCTCCGCGAATCTCGCCATGCGTAGATTCTACGCCAACAACATCCCACGTTCCACGCCCTCACGATTCCCATTAATGGGCGATCCGCTCTCTGCGCGGGCGTGACGTCGGGAGCGTAACTGCCGGCGAGATTCTCGCGCCTGCCGCTGCGTACCGCCACTGCTATATAAACCCCCATCACAGAGGGGTCAAGTAAGCCATTTTCTTCACACTTACGTCGTTACTCTGCTCGGATCTCATCACTAACTTGAGAGTCGGAGGGTCCTCGGTGGTACCAAACCACCCCGGGACTTCTTTGCAGGTACTCGGCGACAGCCTCCTCATCCCACCTTCTCCTTTCAAAACCATTGAGACCCACACGCAACGAATGACAATCGGTCAAGTTAACCTCGAGATCAACAGAAGACAACATCTGACGGAGGCCCGAGAAGGAGCCCCATCACTCGTCTTTATTAGGATCCTCCCATGTCAAGAATATACTTGATTCAGATGCGCTAGCGGACACGTGTCGGCTCGCGAGACATCATGGCCGCATTGGTGGGTTCGGGATAGCAGCCATTGTGTTGGGTTTAAGTTTGTTTTGGGTTGTTATTAGAATCTACATTGTTATTTAAAGATGAGTATAAAGCTGTTCTTTAGAGATAATTCTAATTATCTCAATGTTATCTCTAATTCTATGAAAGGGCTGTAAATATAAACCTGATATCTTAAGGTTTATATGAGAGAAAATTGAAGAGAGAGAGGAGACAAGTTGTGTATTGTCCTCGTCTAAAAATCATGTTCTTATAATTATTCACAAATAGTGAAATTCTCTGTTGATCGTCGTGATTTTTGGTTTTCCACGTAAAAATCGCTCTCTCTCTTTGCGTTGTTAATCTTTTCTGATTTTTGTCTTTGATTTATTCTTTTTCCACTTTTATCTCGAACATCGGTAACAAACAAAGCCATGATTATACATCTCCCTCTCTTCCATCTTTGTTTTTAATTTTTTATGTGACATTAGCCTGTTATTCATGTTTTATCTTAATGCGTTTTAATTTGGAGAATATATATATGTTTGTGCACATCATCTTATAATTTAAGCATTCATTACTTAATCTAAATTGAAATATTATCTTATGATCTTATCAAATTTCATCTCCATACACGAGCATCTCCAACTATAGCTTCAACTTTTATCAATCAAAGTTACATTATTTCAGATTTATTGCAAAAATAACTTCAACTTGGTATGTCTCAACTTCAACTGGGCGGACTCAACCATTTCTTGAACTCAATCATTCATATATTGTTATATTCTGATTAAGAATCCGTATTCAAGTTCATTTTGAAGGCTAAAGTTGGCCCAAGTTCAGTTCAGAGCCTACAAAAGTGTGGCACAAGGAGTTGAAGCCCATGAATTCCATGAAGAAGCGGCAGCAGCATGCATGAGGATCTGGTGATTACAAAGCTTCTCATGCTACATCTCACAATGCGAGAGGCTGACAGAAGCTTTTGTCGATTTCGTGCGATTATCCTCGAAACACGTGGCGGACTCTGATTTGAGGCCACACAGCTGAGGAAGACGTGGCTGCTTGCGAGAGGTGTTCTCGTGGCGAATTCTGCCGGATTAAGCGGTTGTTTTAAAGTAATTTTATTAGCCCGGCTAGTTTCGATAATAATCTTGGTTGGGGTTTCGGTTTACATGATAATACAATATACATAAATATAGATATATTAAATACTTACATTTATGATTCTATATTACCAGGACAATGATCCCAGTGTTTAAAAATCCAGGCATGATGCAAAATATATTGAAAAGTGTACTTGGATAAGTATTAATATAGGGTTTGAGTTCACTTTTTTACGGTTTTTTAACAACAAAGGCATACAATGATGGTGACAATGGTATAAAAAAAATAAGTTTTTAAAGGTTTCAGCCGAAACAATATTGTATGGTCTTTTTGTATTGCTCATTTGAACCAGTTGCGCGATGAAGCTGAGAGGCTTAAAGAATCTAATGAAAGCACTTCAAGCTACCCTTAGAAGTCGAAAGGTAAAAATATTGTTGCTGCTGCTGCTGCTGCTGCATGCCTTCCAATGGTTGATGTCTTATATTCTCAATGGGTGATTTCAATATAAATTTAATGGCCATAACCAAATAAAAGTGAAACCCAACCACACTAACCACCTTCAAAAGGGATTCATCTCGTTAAATTAAACTATTATTATTAAAAATATCTAAGACCTTGCCACATGGCAATATGGCATGCATTGTTTACATAAATCAGATTAATTGAAACCCCCTTCCCATTTTAGGAGTTTGTTTGGTTTGACCATTCGAGGTAGTTGGAGACTTGCGCAATTCCAACTACACCAGAATCTAACAATAGGATGTTTGCTTTCATGCAGTGGTTGCTCCCACATGTGGTTGCAATTTGATTTAGAAGACATGTGGTTGGAACTACGCTCTAATCAAACATTTTTCAACTGCAGCATTGAAATGCAGAAGATAAATGGACAAGCAGTCACTGCATTGCAACCACACCGAACCAAACACATTTTGCGAAACATGCAGTTAGAACAACATTTCAACCAAACAAAGAAATGCAGTTAGAACAACATTTCAACCAAACAAAGAACTGTCGTTACAACAACAGTATCTGAAAATGCATGTAGTTGCAAGTGCATATCTTTTAACTACAACCATCCAATCGCGTCCGAAGTAGATATGTTTCACGAGGCATAAAGAAACAGGTTCATGTTTTATTGCAGGAAGAGAAGTCAGAACTAAAGGACGAGAAAGTAAGGCTCAAGGCCGAGAAGGATCGAATGGAGCAGTTGGTTAAAGGCGCAGGCAGCACACATGCTTTCATGTCACACCCTTCTGCTGCATTCAAAACCGTCCCGTATCCAAACTACACACCGATGGGCACATGGCGGTGGCTACCTCCGTCAGTTCGGGATAATTCTCAGGATCATGTTCTTAGGCCTCCTGTTGCATAAATTTTCTTCAGGTTTCTCTTAGTGTTTTCTTACTCGAAAACGTGAGCTCAAGCCACATATATGTAAAATCTTATTGGTTTATGAATGATATTATTATCTCTAGTGTATCTCATGTACTAACGTCCAAAGCTTAATTGAGCTGTTGGGATTCAACATCACTATGTAGCAAATACCAGTTATGCTATATTTTACTAATGATAAATAGATGGTGTAAGCCAATGGCATTGGTTTTACTTCTTCGAGATCACTCTCCATTTATCCCAAACTGGTTGCTGGAGCTCAAGTCACCTATATAAATAATGTTGTTGGTATATGGATGGTTTTCTGTTTTTCAGTGCTGCTTATTTTACTTGCACCCAAAGCTTGATCAAGCAAACAAATTTCAGCATTGTTATTCAGTAAATAGTGGTTATGATCATGCTTAGTTGCTTACTAATAGAACATTGGTGGCGTAAGCTATTTCGTTGGCTTTGCTACTTTCTAGCATACCTGGTACATTGCTTGTGAGTTTACATTATCTGAATAAATTCTATGTTTTCTTTTTTCCATCAGAATCTCATTGCTATAGGAATCTCTTGTACAAGAGAATGAACGATTTCCCTGCCTTACTGGAACTATACCCTTGTAACATATATCTGCCTGAAGAATAAAGTGCTTTGTGTGTGTGTGTGTGTGTGTTCGTGCAAGATATGTGTGTTGCATGATTGTGAAGCTGCTACAGAAGTGGAATTCAGTCAGATGCCTGCAGCAGATGAATTGAGAATAGATGGTGTGCATCCTCAAACAACATTACAGCAAATTACAAGCCCAGGTACATTTCATGCTCTCTGCATTCATTAGATACAGGCTCTATTCAGATATATAGATTGCGGTTGAATATTCTTGGCCCTTGCTTTTCCAAGTTTCATTTCTTTTTTCGGTTCATCTATTCTTTTGATAAACAATTCTCAGGTAATAGCAGTCGAAAGAACTTTACCTAAATTGACGTAAGTTTGGATAAATGCAAAGGGGTTATTGGTACAAGTACAACACACCCCAATAGTTTACCTTGTATATAACTTATACCCTCTCTAGTGATTTATTAGCGCAAAGTCTCCCTCTATTCATCGACCAATACCCTCAAAAACATTCTAAACAACTCTAAACAGTTCAAAACGACTGTCTAATTTAACTCTAGAGCTTATGAAAAGATTTACATTGTAATAACATCAGCTGGAATGAACATAAAAAATATACTGTATTAGAGCTCATGACCTTCAGTTAAATGGTAGCAAATTCCTCTGGTTAAGACAACATCTACAACAGCTAAGTTGCATCAACCACAATTTGCATCTCTTTAAGCTTCAATTTGTTTGCATAACTAAGTAACCAAATCCTTTAATATATATATATATATATGGAGGAAAGATGTCATAGGAGGAATAATGGAAGATAATGGATAATGGAGGAAAGTTGCCATAAGAGGGAATTTTTTCCTATGGCGTCGAAAAAATACACCCTCAATTTTTTTCAACGATCCACACCCATCATCACCATCTTTACAATCTAAGATATGAACACACCAAATTTCATGTGATTCCATCACTTTTTCACCGTTGATTTAGTGGGTGCTAAATTAATGGTTTACTGACAATAGAACTTTTTACATTGCTAATTCAACGGTGAAAAAGTTGTGGAATCACATGAAACTTGGTATATCCACATCTTACATGATAATGATAGGTGCCGATCGTCGAAAAAAATATGGAGGATATAGATATTTGACGCCACCTAACAAAAAAGCTTGCTGGGGTCTCTTTTCTTCATTATTCTTATATATATATATATGGAGGAAAGATACCATAGGAGTGAATTTTCTACTATGGCGTCGAAAAAACACACCCACTATCGTGTTTTCCGACGATTGGAATGCATCATCTTCATCATTATCATCTAAGATATGGGTACACCAAATTTTATGTGATTCTACAACTTTTTCACCGTTGAATTAGTGGGTTCAAAATTAACGGTTTACCGACAATATGACTTTTTACATTGCTAAATCAACGGTGAAAAAGTTGTACAATCACATGAAATTTGGTGTACCCAATCTTAGATCATAACGATGAAGATAATGCATTCCGATCGTCGGAAAACACGTTGGAGGGTATGTTTTTCAACGCCATAGGAGGAAATTCCCTCCTATGGCCTCTTTCCTCCATTATTCTCATATATATATATATATATATATATATAGAGAGAGAGAGAGAGAGAGAGAGAGATTAATGGAGGAAGAGGCCATAGGAGGGGATTTCCTCCTATGACGTGGAAAAAATACAACCTCCACAATTTTTTCCGACGATCGGCACTCATCATCATCATCGTTATCATCTAAGATGTGCGTACACCAAATTTCATGTGATTCCACAACTTTTTCACCGTTGATTTAGTGGGTTCAAAATTAACGGTTTGCCGACAATATAACTTTTTACATTGCTAAATCAACGGTGAAAAAGTTGTAGAATCACATGAAATTCGGTGTACCCACATCTTAGATGATAACGATGAAGATGATGGGGGCCGATCGTCGAAAAAATTGGTGCAGGTTGTATTTTTTCCACGCCTTCCTCCTATGGCCTCTTTTCTCCATTATTCTCATATATATATATATATATATATATATATATATATAGGGAAGTGATCCGTTACAACCCGGATTGCACAATAAGAAAAACGGGAACTCTTAAACGATGCTAGATTTGAATGATCCAAACCGTTCATCATCTAATGCATACCTCAAAGTGCTTATGTAGGAAATATCAAAACATTTGGATATCTATCACCTATTCATCAAATGTATGCAAAATGAACGTCTTTTCAATAATAGAACATAACGTCCATTAGATTCATAGGTTAGAAGGCTCCAAATATTTTGATATTTCATACGGACAATTTAGGGTATGGATTAGATGAGCGGTTTGGATCGTTCAAAGCTTGCGTCATTTAGACGTTCCCCTTTTTTTTATTGTGCAGCCCGGATTGTAATGGATCACTCCCATATATATATATATATATATATATATATATATATATATATATATATATATATATAATCAACCCCCTACGGGGATCGAACTTGCGACCTCTCACATTGGAGTGGAAATTGGTATCAACCGAGCTAAGCCCAGTTGGTAAATCCTTTAATATTGGTATACTGCATTCGCTTCAACTGTGTTTTTGCTTTATATCCAAGTGTCATAGCCATCCTTACAAGAAACAAAACGATATAACAATTTATTGTGCGCCATTCTCACCTGGTACATGTATCAATTAAGATTTCATGAACCAGATTGAGAGAAATTTTATATTGTGGTATCCTCTGATTCTGTATACTGAATTTGAGGCAATGTATCTGCTATGCAGGGGTGATGCGTCCATGAGTTGGCATGTCCAAGTTGTCGTCACAGTGTTGCTTGAGCAACAAGAATTGAAAACTAGTCCGCAAGATTAGCTTCAGTGATGCATGCATCAAATTTGGCCCCTATCCTGAATTTCTATGAATACCAATTATGTAGCCATCACTGGGAATCACCTGCAATCAAACAAAACTCAAGAAGGAACAAGAGGGCATTTTTGATCTTGTAAGGTACTTTGTTTTTATACTTTTCCCCCTTATTTTGGTTCAATGGTAATTGACATAGAGCTTGATGAGGAATTAAGATTTCAATGTTGTCATGAATGATTACATAAGCATTGTTGGGTTGTCATATTGTATTCATCTCCTAATTGGTCGTAGAAGCTTTGCCTGTGAATATGCTCTAATTTTCGCTCGGCTTTATTTGTGCCTCAAAGTTAAGCATAGCTTCTTGTCGCAATTATCATCTTTTCCGTTCATATAAACTTCTCCATAGTCTATGAGAATTTGCAGGATGCCAACTGATCATTTATGATTGTGACAAGTCTTCATTCCTCACTCGGTAATTTTGCACTCAAGAAAGGCTGATTTTAGACTGATGACCGGTTGTTTGAATCTTTCATGGAGCTTCGCCTCATAGCTGACTGCATATTGTATGACAGAATTGCCTTCAAGCCAATTAGCCAGGTTTATTAAGATTATGTTTCCCATTTGTCAAGGCCATACTTTGATTCCAGGAAACCATAGAAGGAATATCTGCGGAGCAAGCTGTTCACTGATATCACTAACAATGCCTCTTTTGGTATTGCTCATTTGATAAATGTCACTTGGTTTCATGTTTTTATGTTCTTTCTTGATTTTGAAACAGGACTCTACCATGGCGGAAAATGTACCGTCCTCTTCCGAAAGCAATGCAACTATGCTCCCAAAATCTCCATGCATTTCAATTTCAAATGCAATCTAAGTGCTGTCATTTGCTAAGGAATTCATTAGCAACTATGCTATCCACTTATATTTTATATCTGTATAATATTTATGGTGGGATTTTATGTGATGCAGGATAAGAAAATTGGTCGTGAGCAACTGGTTTATCATTTTCGTAAGCTGGTGGGGGATAAGCTGCTAATTGCTACCATCAAAGCGTACACCAAGAAGGTATGGGCAGCTTTTGAAAAACAAAAAGAAGTTATGGCAATTTTCCAAACATTTCTGGAGCTTTATATAAATTCTATTATTCACAACTTTTAAATTGGTTTCTTAGATTACTTTGTACTCACCATTCAAATTTTATTTTCAAAACTGAAAGGAGATCTAAAGACTTAATGATGTTTCATATTTTGTTTTGCTACACACTATAGTAGTTCATCATATTAGGCTCTTCCCCTACTCCTTATGCTTCTATTGATACATGTCTTATTATTATTTTTTATTCAGCAATTGAACCATAATATTGGAATAACGCTAATTTATTTATTTTTGGATGAAAAGTTGAGCCGTAGCCCACCTCAATAATAATATATTAATAGTAATAAAAAAAAGGTTTTATTACATCAGAATCATTTATCTGGTTGAGATAAACGAAATTCTTAGGCCTATAACTCTTTGTTTCTATTTATCACCTCAACACTATATCTAGTTTATAACTCATTGTTTTCGTGCATGTGCACATGATCAAACACTGATAACTTCCTATCGCTAAATCTAGGTGTATTAGATCTACTAATCAGGTATCCATTTCTAACATGATCATTTACTAAAAGTGTCCTTAATGACTCGAGAAACATGATGTTAACTTCTTGCTTTAAATTTTGTATGTAAAAAGGGCCAGGGGAAAAAGCTTTACACTTAACTAACACATGAGATCAAAGTTCTCAGTAATTTGGTTCTCAATTCCAAGTAAATTGGGGTTAAAGTGTGTTCTTAAATAACATAGCATCAGATTGTTCACAAGAAACAAAATTGGACCCATTCTCTGCTAAAAGCAATGCTCAGGTTTCTTGTTAGATGATATAAATCTTCATTTTTATGAAGACTTGGTTATAATTGTTTCTGTTATTTTCTGTAGATGGTGGCAAAAGAATAAAAGAAACCGTGTGCGATATGGGCTAGATTTAAAAAAAAAGTTGGACGATTATCTGAATATAATGTGTCCGTTACTTTTCATTTTGTTATAATAAAGGGTAAATTGTTGAAAAGCCCCCGAGCTAGGCTTTTCCAACATGTTGAAAACCCTGGCCCGTCAATTTTTTAGCAGCATTCTCCTAAATGTGTCTTTAAAGATACACATGAAGATGAAAAAGTTACCGATTGGCAATTGATTTTTTTTTGTCTATGTATCCGCAAACGGGTTTGGCAATTTCGTACAGAGATACCTACTATTATCACAAAAGAGAGCAATCATAGATACATTACAACTACCTCCAGATGAAACTAATTTAACCAATTACCAATTAAAACCGCATATTGTCATATTTTCTCCTCGAATTAAACAAAATCCCCAACAATTTGGGTACAAGTTGGTTTTCATTAAGGTTATAGTTAGGATTTGAGTAACATGTAACACATAATCACTCATGTCAGGTTAATAAGAATGAACAAAAAAACTAAAATATTTATGAAAAATTACCTAGTTTGAAGGTGGTGGCAACATTAGCAAGATTTGTGGATGATGGATGGTCTCGGCGGCAGGCAGGACTATTGAAGGGAAATCGAAGACGGATGTATGTTGACGAGACAGTAAAGATGAGGGAGGAGATAAAGCGATCACAATTGAGGAAGGCAGAGAGGGAGCGTGGGCGAAGGAGAGGAGGAAGGCAGAGCGGAGAAGGGATTGGAGGATGTGGTTGAGCTTGGGACGGAGGAGGTCGAGATCGTTGACGTGCTCGTTGGTGTAGCACTCGTGGAGGAGGCGCCAACGTCGGTGAGGGATCAGATCCGAAAGAAGGTTGAGGGGTCGCCAAAGTCGACGGTGACATAGGGATGGTTGTGGGGTCATCAGGGGCTGACACGAGGGGGAGAGAGTCGGTGGCGGGGGTCGTCGGGGTCGGGGATTGTCGACGGTGAAGGGGAGAGAGAGGGAGGGTTCGCAAGGTTTTTTTTTACCGAGAGAGAGAGAGAGAGAGGGGAAATTCAGTTTTGTATGGGGTGTATTTTCGTCCTTGCACCAGAATATTATATCCATGTCTTGGGCGAAGGGTGTTTAGACCACAAAGTTTTTGAACAGTAGGGCCTTTCTTCCTATTTTGAAAATACCAGGGATTTTTAGACAGGTTTGAAAAGGGGTTAGGGTTTTTCAACAATTTACCCTATAATAAATAGCCCATCAATTATTGTGCTTGTGAAAATGTTTAGTGCTATATTAAAATTTTATATGTGGGGGCTTCAGTCATTATTACATTGAATAGTTTTGTCCTATGATTAGAAGAACAAATTAAGGCGCTATCGATTACTAATTACTGCAATGACTTTATTATGCAACACTATAAAGCTGCAATGGTATTTTTCTGGAAGCTGCAATGGTATTTTTCTGGAATCTCTAGGTTTGGGGCGGGGGGGGGGGGGGGGCAGGGGAGGAACGGTAATTACTTGTGAAGGGGGTTATGCATACAAAAATATATCTCCAACAGTATTTTGTGCGCGCTCGCGTGCACAAGTATATACTTCTTTGAGATTTTGTTTGCTTAAGATTTACATAAAAGATGTATATGAATAATGCTCCATCTGCAACATTATATTTGCTAGATGGATTAAATAAACTAGCCATAAATTAAATAATTTGGTAGAATTCAGAAAGAGCATACTATCTAAAATAGACCTTAACTTCAGTTGGCATATGCCCATGACTGACTGCTAATTTAAGCACCCAATCATTCCTGCAATAATAAAGGAAAGATGGGAAACTCTTTAGGACACAGATAGTGCATAAAGATGGAAGATTATATAAATGAAATAACAAATGTAATATATAATAAAGTTAAAGGGACAAAGCTTATTATATTTCCTCTAAACTGCACTTTTCCACAGATATATATATATATATATATATATATATATATATATATATATATATATCACAAGTACATTATTCTACAATGACAACCATATAACATCCTTGCTTTCTGACAAATTCATAATAAACCTGAGAAATTGTAAAACCTTACATTAAATTAGGAGTTGCTGCCTCATCAATTGATTGTTGGATAATATCCTCAACATTGTATTTGAAATGAGATCAAAGAAATAATCAGTTCTTGTTACCTTACGATTGAACTAGTAATAAGATAATTTTGTACCTTTTGAATTCAAAAGAAATACCAAAATATTTGAATGTCATAGTCGTTCTAACAAATATACAGTAAAGCGTGATAGTCCTCGTCGCATTGTATCTTTTCTGAGGGCGGCATCACAACATAACTACAGCGAAACTGTTTCCCTTTTAGAAATCTACACAAAGCGTTGAGTGTTAGTGAAACTAACTAGAGGAACACCAAAAACGCCGAGAAAAACCAGCTTGTATATATTTTTTCTAACAATCATATGGTAAATTGCTCATGCATGGCCATGCAACTACCATACCCATGATCATGGAAAACTTCACTAAATCCTGACAGGCACCCTTCGCGTTCTGAAGAAGAAAAGATGAAGAACGCTATTTTTTACCCTTATTGCAGAAAAACTTCCTGAAATCCTAAAATGATTATTATTCTAATATTCTGCGTGTTTCATTATCAATGAACTTTATCAAACCGACATAAACTATGGCAGACGTAGGTTGCATACTTTACTGAGTTATTGATGCAAATAGATGCTGATTAGCCGAATGGAAGGCGAAGACTTTTATCTTTTCGTGCTCTCCAAGCACTTTTAAAATCCGTTCTAAGTATGATGCCTTCATATTATTTTTCACACGTTAGACTTGCCGATCGAAATCAGTGTTGTGCAAGATTGATCGGATAATGTGTGATTTTCTTCAGGGAGGCTCATGTACCGCATCCAAAGCTTAATCAAGCACTGAGGATTAAATATCACTATTTGGCAAATGCTAGTTATGCTCATTTTTAATAATGAAATATATAAGGCGATGCCATTAGTTTTGCATCTTCGAGATCACTCTAGTTATGCTTATTAGTACAAGAGCTCAATTTGTTGGTATATGCATGACATTTACTTGCACCCGAAGATCAATCAAGCCTCAGGGATTCGCAATAGTTATTCAGTAAATCGTGGTTATGATCATGCTTACTAATAAAATATTGATGGTGTAAGTCTAGGTTGCACAGACACAAGAAAATAGTCCCGTGCCTATGTCATCGGACAAGGATTCATGCACATGCACAACATGAAAATTCCATGTCCGCTTTGAAAACAATAGCGCTTCTTATCCAACATGACTAAAATCCTTGAGAACACTCAAATTAAACACTCATCATCTCAAAAGGATTGTGTCATATAGATTTAGAACTTAGTCAAACAAATTTGAGTGTTTTGGTCGATAAATAAAGACGGTCTTTGCACTTTATACATCAATCGAGAGGGTACAAGAGCTATACAGGATAGGTGTTTTGTTCTATTAACCCTGGATAAAATGTGCAACAAAAAACCAAGTCCAAGAAAGAAGAGGGAACCAAATTTATACTTCACTAGCTATCTAGAAATTTTTATATTTGACTATCGATTGCTGACTCCCAATTAATACCTTCAGAAAAGAATGCATAATCGCGATAAATAAAGGAGTATAATTTACAGTGACCATTCTTCATGCTAACCTTGCATATTCAAACAAGATGAACTTTGATCCCCGAGTCCCAAATGTCGACGGGATTACCAGTCTCTGTCACTCCAAATAATTTCCAAAATTTCCTAAGCACTCAACACGATGGAATTTAAACCGTCGTTGCTTACGATGCTAGACCCTAGAGATTTAATCATTCCTTTCTCCTTCATCAACTCTCTTATCTTATCGGCGTCGGCCCATCTCCCACCCGAAGCATACATATTTGCCATCAACACGTAGTAATCCGGAGTCCCCGGTTTGAGCTTCATCATCCTTTTCGCAGCCACTTCCCCAATGTCCAACCTTGAATGCATCAAACACCCGTGAAGCAAAGCCCCCCATACACTAACATCGGCTTCGACCGGCATTCCTTCTATAAACTCAAAAGCTTCTTCGATCTTTCCGGCCCGCGCTAACATATCCACCATACAAACGTAATGCTTCTTGGAAGGGACTATGTTATGATTCTGAATCATTCTCTCGAAGTACTTCTTGCCTTCGTTGATGATGCCGGCATGGCTACAAGCCGACAAAATATTAGTGAAAGTTACATGATTAGGCTTCATTTCATCTTTCATCATTTTGCTGAAAAGATCGAGAGAACCTGCAGAATCCCCTTGCATTCCATATCCCCCCATCATCGCACACCATGTCACGGTGTTTCGATTGCTTGTGTCGTCAAATATCCGACGAGCCGATATCGGGTCCCCGCATTTATTATACAGGTTCAAAAGAGCAGTACTAACATATACACTGGTTGTAAAATTGTGTTTCATGGCATAACAATGAAAGGAACTGCAGACACATAGATCACCCAAACACGCACAAGCCGAAAGAGCACCGACCACAGTGATAGCATCGGGCAACCAACCATCTAATCTCATCCAGTTGAAAAGCGCTAGAGCTTTGTAACCAAAGCCGTTTTGAGAAAAGCCTGCGATCATAGCATTCCAAGCGACGACGTCTTTGTGGAGTATCCTTTCAAATACGTACTCGGCTTCTGATATGGCACAGCATTTTGCATACATATCAACAAGAGAGTTCCTTACACCTTCGACCTCTTCGATCCCTAATTTAAACGCGAGAACATGAATAGATCTCCCCAAATCCAATGCCCCCAACTTGCCAGAAGCAGAGAGAACACTCGCTATAGTAACCGAATTAGGAACAAATGCAGCCCATTTCTTGTCACAAAAAAATTTCAATGCTTCAGTTGGGCATCCTTTCTGAGCGTACCCAACGATCATCGCCGTCCAAAAAACAAGGTCGACCTTGTCAAGCTCGTCAAAGAACGATCGGGCATCGGTAATTTCCCCGCATTTTGCGTACATATCCAACAATGAAGTAGCCACAAAAGCATTCTTGCTCATCCCAAGTTTCAACGCAGCTCCATGAATCCATTTCCCTTGATGCGATGATTCCGTCATCACGCATGACGTGAGCAAGCTCCCCATCGTATGTTCATTGGGCTCGACACCAGTCAATCTCATCCGATTAAACAGAACCAGCCCGTCCCCCGGGCGACTGTTCTGGTTACAACCCGTTATGATCGAAGTCCAAGAAACCACATTACCGTCATCAGATATCTCGTCAAACACCCGCATCGACGACCCCAAGTCCCCGCATTTGGCGTACATGTCGACAAGGACGTTCAGCAAGAAAACATCGGGGTTCCCGACCTTCGCGATACGGCAATGCACCTTCCTCCCCTCGCCGAGGTCGAGCAACTTGGTGCAAGCTTTAAGCACGAGAGAGAAGACCACGTTGTCGCAAACTCTGATATGCCTATAAAACGCGATAGCCTCCGAGTCAGAACCGTTCATGAGGTAGCATTTCAGCATCTCCTTGAAGGAGTAGAGGTCCGGGTGCGGGATTCTATCGAACACCATGCGTGCGTGCCGCGTCTCGGCGGCCGAGCCGTAGGAGTTCAGCAGCTTGGTTTGGAGCAGGAGGTCCCAGGAGTGGCCGAGGACGAGGAGACGGGCATGGATTCTGTTGAGAGGGAGGAGGTTGTCGGTGGTGCAGGGGTCCAGCATTGAGAGGAATTGTTGTTTCGTCCATGTCTCGACGAGACGAAAATGGGGTGAGTTGATGGCACTACTGGGATCCTTGGTTTGGTGGCAGAATCTGAGGCTGCTGACAGGGGAAGTTTGAGGAGGTTGTTGTAGACTACGGCTGCAGAGGGGAAACAATCCTTTCATTCCTCTTGAAACAGCCAGCTCTAAACAAAGACGGGGTGTAAATTTCATAAAATCAGGGTGTTAACTGAGATTTTACCTGCGAGGTCATTTTTCCCAAAAACAAAAATAAAAATAAAAACAAAACCTAATTCCTCTCTCACTCTCTCTCTCTCTCACTCACTCTCATGGTATCTTTCTCTTCTTTCTCATCTCAGTGCAGCCACGAACAAGGAAAGCCCCTTTCTCTTCAACGAAATGCCCTCAAATCTTTCTCCTTGAGCGCGACCCCTGTTGCTTTATTTGAAGGTGGGAAAACCCCTAAACTAGCTGAAAGTTTCTTGCATTTAATTTCAAGTCTTTAATTTCCTGTTCCTTATTAACTCAATTTTGTTGTTGAGTATAATTTATACGCTGAAAATATCGAATTTTACTTTCCAACATATTGAATTTTGCTATTAATTGTTAAAAGAACGATTTTCAACTGCTTCCTGATTTCTTTCTATTAGGAAAATGCTGAAATTTATTAAGTTTTTTGCTAAAACTATTTAAGCACAGTTAGAAAAATGTTAAACTCGTATGGTTTTTTGGCTGAAATTATGTTAAATACAGTTAGCGAAAATGCTAAAATCATATTTCCTTTTGCGGTCTTGTTTTATGTTGTTGTTGATGTTGTGTATGTGTGTGTATTTTTGTATAACACTATGAGAAGTATTTTGTGGTAGAAGCTAGGAGATGATGTGGCGTATAAAGTGGCTCAGTAGGAAATTTACTCCAGCGGCTTGAAAAGTCAACTATCTGCCATTTTTTGGACGATAGGCACTGGTCATACTAATCTCCATGGCCTAAACCACAGGAACACCGGTTTTCATGTCATTTGGACACTTTTTGCCCATTCATTTAGCATTTTAAAATGTTCTATTATCGGAAAACCATTAATTTTACAATCATCTGATGCAAGGGTAAACGATATCCAATTCACATGAAAATTAATGGAAACATATTTAAGGACATGATTATCAAGATGGCAGATGCCGATCGTAAAAAAATCGACGGCTGGTTGACTTTTAGAGTCGCCAATATAGGACATTCCTTACCGTGCCACTATTACACTATATACTCCCTTCTCTCATATGCATGCATGCACGTGTGTACACACACAAACAAACAAACATATTTACTTTGTTACCCAAAATAGCCCCAAATCTTCCTCATCTCTAAACAAAACCCCCAAAGTTTTGGATTCCCACAACTTCTAGTTACTAAAAAAAGCTAATGAAACTGAAAATTTTCTCTGATATGCTTGGCAAACCACCCTTAACCATCTTTCTATTCATTAAACTACCTTAAAGTTTTTATATTATGGTAAACTCCCTCAAACTTTGGTTTAAAGGAGGTTTTATTATTAAACTGCATGTATGTTTTCTAGTATGTTAGTATGCTACAAATGCCATGTATTTGTGAATGTGTGTGTGTGTGCGCACGCATGTGATAGCATGGATTATGAAGATGCTATCCAAGTGGGTCCATCAGTCTTTAGCATATTCCTCCTCAGATGTCAGCAGCAGCAGATTGAATCGGCAACGACAGTGTGCATCCTCAAACGATAGTAGAGCAAATCATAAGCCCAGGTGCATTCCATGTCCTCTGCATTCGTTGAATGCATACGCTATTCAAATATATTGATTGCAGTTAAAAAAAATATAACATTATGCTTTTCCAGCTTATCTTTTTTCCTTCTCGGCTTTATCTTTTGATAAATCTTTATCAATCATCAAAGGTCTAAAATTAGTACTCCGACGGTATGTTTTAGATGAGATCAGGCAATATGTCCCCTTCGTTTTTTATTTCAGACTTAATAAATAAACAATTTAGTGTCTAGCCTGGGACCCTGGCAGGAAGTTTAGGCTTCAAAAAAAGTGAAAATAAAAAAAGAATACTGCAAGTAATGAACTGAAGTTTGAAGATCATCAAAATTATACTGTATTGGAGCTCATGGCCTTCAGATAGAGGATTGAAAACCCCTTTGATTGAGACAAGGCCTATACGGGCTTAGTTACCAAAACCTGCATCTCATTTTGCTTCAATCTAGTTCCATTTACCAAGTGGCCGAATTCATTGACAGTAATTTATTACAATCGCTTCAACCGCGGTATTGCCTAACATCCAAGGGTCATAACCAATGACCAGTACAACAATGTATGATTCGCCATTCTCACTAAGTACATGTACCAATCAAGACTGCCACTACAGGAAATGGGGTTTTTTCACCGGATAAAGGTCGGCGAAATAGATCTATTTCGTCATGAATTAATTATTTCATCGGAAAATGTCTGACGAAATAGCCTCCATCGCAATAGGTTCTATTTCGTCGGTATATTTTCTTATTTCGTCAGAATATTATTTTGCATGAACCTAAACAAGAGAAATCTGATTGTGCATGTGGTGTCCTCTGAATCTATAGAGCACACTGAGACAATGCATCTACTCAATATCAAAGCATTGCTTGAGCAGCAGCCATCAAATCTCCTCGTATTTATAGGGGTGATGCATCTATTAAGTTGTTTATCATGGAATTGCTTGAGCCAACAAGGTTCGGAAAATTTGTCCTCGAGATTAGTGCCATTGATCCATGAACCACATTGTCCCTTTCGATGCTATAAATACCCAGCCATCTGCATAAATACCCAGCCATCTGCAAACAAACAAAGAAAAAGAACAAGCGGGCTCACGTCTTTTGATCTTTTAACATACTTTTACCTATACATTTTTTGAACCATTATTTTGGTCCATCTTTTGATGATTTGTTCTGTCCACCTCATTCAATTAGATTAGAATTAGAGCTTGTTGAGAAGTAAGCATATCAATTTTTTCATGCCTTAGATTATGATTGTGAATTACCATAGTATGGTTATGTCCTGATTGATAATGGAAGCTTTATTTCTTAAAACCAAACAAAAGGCTTGAGTTTGCTATTATTTTCTAATGCGTCCGGCAACGATTCTTGTAAAACAAAGTAAAGGTAAGGAGTGACATATATATTCTGATATCACTAATATACTGCCTCTTTACTACGTTTTGTTGTTTTATACTTCTGTAAGTATTCTCTCTCGCGAGGGTTGATTGTTTATGTTGCCCTTTCTTGATTTTGAGTCAGGACTTGACTATGGCGGAAACCACATCTTCGTCTGACCGCAGTGCAATTAAATTGCCAAGATCTCTATATATTTCTATTAGTAAAGCAATAGATGCATTGTCGTTGTCTCTGCCTCTGCCGATTGAAACTATTTGCGCATTGAAGGAGTTTCAAAAGGAATTTGTAATGGGCGCAGTTTCAAACTATGCGTCACATACATTTGTAATGGGCGCAGTTTCAAACTGTGCCCTTTAAATGTAGCAAAATAATATGAATCATTGAGTTCACCATTTTCATTGTTGGGACTTTATTTATTTTTTGGGCGCAGTTGCAAACTGCGTCCCAAAATGAAACATACTCATTCACGGATCTGTGATTTTTATGGTGCAGTTTGTAGGTACGTCCCAAAAGGAAACACTGCCATTTACGGGTATGTGTTTTTCTGGGGCGCGGTTGCCAACTGCGCCCAAAAAAACACATACCCGTGAATCATTGTGTTTCTTATATAAAGAGTTCAATCTCTTCCTCTCTATCTCGAATCTCACTTTCTGTGCCGAGCTCTCTCACACTCTCTCAGATCTCATCGCCATCACCATCTCTATCTTTCTTCCTCTCGGTTCTCAGTCTCTCTCTCTTAATGTCGGGATTTTCATCTGCCGGATTACCATCAATCGATGAAATTAAGAGGTGCATTCCTTATACCGTCGTGAAATCTGTATACACGAAGATAGACTATTTTAGTTACGAAAGCATTCTCTATCAATTACGGGGGGTATGAACTGGCCGATGAAGATCGCAGTGAAATCCTGCGGCTCTTGCACTTAGTCGTATTGGATGCATTCCCGTCTCCCCTGAAGAAGTAACCCATGACCATCATGGGGAAGCAAATCGTCGTCTCCAATTCTTTCATTCTATGAGTTCTTTCTGGTCGCAATATCGAGTACTCTACTGCATCTTTATGCTCCGTCGGACTTTGAACCATCTTGAATTCGTGAAGATTCAGTGGTAGATGATGAGGCCATTGATGCAATTACAGAGCGGATTAATTTTGTTGCTGCGGAGCTCAGTAACGTAGATGATTTATTTCTGAAATTTTAGTAATGAATTATGGTGTTACTGTTCTTGCTATTTATTTTGTTTGTATCATTCTCATGTATATTGTGGATGCGTGTACCATGTGTGTCGTATATGAAAATGTGTTTGTGTGAGAGAATTAAAATGAATTAAAGTGTTTTTTGTAAAGAAATAATGTTTGAAAATCGGACACCTTTGTAAATTTTGAATATAATTAATGTATAAGGATAGTAAAATAATAGTATCCATAGATGGAGCTAACTCAACGCCCAAACGGCGGAGACTCAACGCCCAAACGGCGGAGACCAATAAGTTAAAAACAATAAACAATGTAAAATAAATAACGAAGTTATCGCAACACAATACAACACAAACACTCCGTGCAATCTAACGAAGTCGTCGCACCATTCCTGGTGTCCTCTTCGCTACAGGACGTCGAGGCTGTGATGGTCCGGCATTGTCGGCGGCAGGTGGCTAAGATGGCTCTGGTTGTGGTGGTCTATGTTCGTACTCATCGGGATATTAAGACTGCTCCGGTTGTGCCCGTCTAAGTCTTGTTCGTACATATGTGATATGAATGGTAGGTGCGGACACAGCTGGTGGAGACACGGGTGGTGCAAAGACGGGTGGTGGAGACACGGGTGGTGCAGGGACGGATGATGCAGGCACGGCCGGTGGACGTGTGAATCTGTGCCTCATCATTACACTCCTGATGAGGGGCTTGATGTTCATAAAGCAGCTCGCTGAGTCCCTGGTGCCACTAATCCCGTCATCAGTTATATCCTCTAACACGTAAATGGTTTGGACCTATATTGATGGTAAATAAGATAATGAATTTCATAAAAATAAGATTATAGTTTTAAAATATTTGATATAAAGTTACCAAATCTCTCTATCAGTCCTCGATACATATATGAGGTGGGCGGAGGGGCGGCTGTGATGACGAATCTGCGGATAATCATCCAATACCAAGCAAGCAACTGAGCTATCGATATACCTGGTTGTATCTCATTGGCTATGTGGTTTATCCGACCGTACCATCAACCCATCCAAATTTGATACTCCATGAGCCAAGCATTCCCAACTACCACTCCACCTTGACGCGGTGTTCGTGTTGAAGATAGTGCCCTCATAGTCAATTATTGGATCACAGGTACGTGATTGCAATGATTGCGGAGGACCTATACCGGTAGGACAGTCTTACTCGAGATGATAGTATGCTATCTGGTTTGTCTTTATCAGTCGTGTACATGATCAGGTGACTGATTACATGTTACACTTTGATAGAGCCCTTAGGATCTTGCTTTACCACCAACAGTATGATGGCGATCATATACGTGAGAGTTGGGTGGTTTATACGCATATCCTTAATTGTGATCCCTAGTCGTGGGAGTTTCGAGACAGGGCATCGATACTCCGGAGTAGACTAGTGTGTACAGTCGAGACCCCGACGAGGGGCGGTGGCCGGTCTCACAAGCCACTGGTGTCAGTTGGATCACCTAAGATGTATACAGGTGCTCATTGGGTTATGAGTACACCGGACAGGACTCGCCGGGAATCTGCTAGTTAGTATTATATCTAACGTCAGATAGCAGTTCCCTGGTGACATGTGTACAGGTTAGTTCATCGACCTGAGGTCGTCATTTGTCTCGTGTGAGTTCCCACTGTGCTTTGATTTCTACCCTACCACGGCTCAAAGGAGTCGTGCAAACATGTAGCTTTTGGGTACAGTCCCGAGCCATATGGAGGCACGTGAGCGGATTGGCAGGGAATTCGTCTCTCCCGGTATTGGGGGCGAGGTCGTGCTGTGTCTAGGAGAGCCATTACACAAAGTCCATGGCCATGGCAGGAGATTTACTGGTAGGTACTCCGGTAGTATCTCAGGGTGTTATTGGGCTTCACTCCGACACGATTTATACTGCTATTGGGGGTCTGACGTTACTAGCCCCCTAGGCAGATATGCGATACTCATAGACGAACGGACCGGACTGTATATACATTGTCACTGTTAGGCTCAGTAGGGTTTTCCGGATGAGTGCGCTCATCGGCATCCCTTGAGGTCAGTCCATGGGCAGCCGTTACGCATTGCTAGTGCCGCTGACGGTTTGTGGTTAAACCCACTGCCAGGGTACTGACGAGTCATTAGAGTCCCCCACAGACAGTTTCCCAAGTTCGGGCGAAACGTTGTAGAGGCCGTATGGTTTTATGGCAGGGTTCGGAAAATGCACGTGCGTTTACGCACGTGTTATTTTTCGGGCAGATAATACTAGTCGGCTTTGGTTTAAGCCGGATCCGAGTATTATATTGAGTAGGTATAATATCTTTGTCTCAGTTGCATTTGTATTCGGTCGTAATACAAATGCGGGTATATTTATACAGTTTCGGGGTTATCCTGAAAGTCGTTTCAGGATCACTTTTGGAAGTTGCCAGTTTTCAGTTTTCTATCAGCCGTCTTTTAACATTTGGTTAAAGACGGGTTTATCTTTTCTTGAGATGAGGTGAGTCATGCTTCTAGAAGGTTCTAGAAGTGGTGATTAAGCATATGACTCATTTGTGTCATTAATGGTTCATTAATGATGCAAGGTGACTAGGTTTAATGTGATTGGTTCCATTTAATGATAGTTGATGATTCATTCTTTCATGATTGTTATGATAACTATCATTTGTTATGGTCACCACTTGAACTCTCCTACACTCACCTCCCTTCTTTGATATATATGGCCGGCCACTTCATTGTGGGAGAGATAGATTTGATTCATTCATTTTTGGCCAAAGATTTCATATAGTTTAGTGTATGGAAATTTCCTAGTTCAATTTCCATTCACCTGATTCCCTCGGCAACTTCATTAACCGATCGTCCACGGACTTGGACGAAGTGAGACAAAGTCATCTACTCATTCTCTACATCATTCTTGGTCGTCTCTTTTAGCAAACTTGACGATCGAGTTGCCTCAAGTCAGAGACGGGAGCCCGTTTAAAGAATCGATCATGTGGTGCCACCTCGACGAGGATATCGGAGATCGACGAGATCGGAGCAGCCGCAACGGAGCGTGGGATGATGGTTAAAGAACGAAGGACTCAGATCGTTCGGTATAACCTTTCTACACTCTTTACAGTTTGTTAGTTTAGCAATAATGGCAGATCCGGGTTAAAGTATACGATAGCGCCAGTTAAAAAGTTTTTGTTCCGCATTTGGCGTCTGTAGACGGCCGGGGCGCTAGCGTAGACTTACAGTGGTATCAGAGCCTCACCATTTTGCTATACTAACTTGTGCTAACGTGTTTAAAACATCGATCCGACCGGAAATCGAAAATTGCAAAATCCTAGCTTGACAGTTTCTGTTGTTTTTAAACGGTGTCCTAAAATTTTTCTACACATCTCAGAATACTGTGCAGGCTTTTCTAAGAACCACGACAAAATTTGGGCTCGTGACCCCACCAAACCGCTGCGGAAACGCGGTCAAACCCATGGTTTGACCGCGCATCCGCGGCCACTTGGTGAGTTCATGCTCCCAAATTTGTACAGTGGGTTCTCTGTTGGATTTTGGGGTTTTTGGTAAATATCGTTTTGGCCCAGATTTTGTTACTGTTCACCAGTAAGCAGTGGGGCCCACTTTTTGATATTTGGTCGATCGAAATTTAAACACGTTAGTTTACAGTGCTTACATTATATCTCCGACCGGGAATGTCATTTGATCGGTAAATCGCGTCTGATTGCTATAGTTCTTTTAGACGGGTTTGCGAACGTGACATTCGTGTTGATGTTCTGTGTTGTGCTGTGATGTTGCGGATTTGTCGTGGTGGATAGCAGTGTGCAATGGTAGTACAGTTTGAGTTTATTTGTACATTTGATATTGCGGGACGAGCGTCCAACTTGTGGACAGCCGTCACTGCCTGTTGTATAATATTCTTTTGGGGCACGACCAGGTTGCGGTCGATGTACCTATTGTACTATTTTTTCATTACTGTACTAGGTTTTGCCCCGCGACGGAGTGCACGGATAGCCGGGTTCTGGGGGGCAACGGGTCCGCATCTCATGGCTTTGAGAGGCAGAGGGGCCCCACTCTAGAATTGGCAGACTATTCGCCGCACTCGTAGGGGGTACAGGTTGACCTAAGGAGGGGTGCCCAAGATTACCGGATTCCGTGAAGTGCTGGGTGGTCCATTCACTATGCTGTAGGGGGCTGCCTCGCTTCAGGTTTTGGCGGGTAACTTGCCGCACCCGTAGGGGTCTAGGTTTCATTGCACAGGCTATCCACACGACAGGGGAACGTCGAGTTTCAGCAGCGGCTCTGTGAAACTCGGCGATCCCAGATTATCCGTATTGTTCTGTGATGCTTATTACTTTTCTGTAATGTTGCATACTATCACGCCTGGAGCGATTATTGTATATTGGTTTATATACTATTAGATGTTGTATATGTTTTACACCCGCGCTAGTCCAGTCCCCGCTCTGTCGTTAGTTAAGTAACCTAACGGGTGATGACGGGACCCAGTGACGAATGCGGATGGCATATACGTACATTTTATTTTCGTTCTTTTCTGGTGTGATTAAATGATGGGACTGAGTTGATTCTGATCAATGCAAAGTAAAACAAACCTGTTTACAGTTGTTGGAACAAATTTAAAAAGTGTTATTGCAAAGACGTTTTCTTTTGTTATGCATAGCGGTATTCAGTGGAATATCCAGCACCTCATTCGACGGGGCAAGGGCCGATATCCCTTCACCGGGACTGACCCCTTGGGCAGAAGTTTGCGTCAGAGTAATAACTTCACTATAGTCGATTACAAGTTGCTTTGCATAGCGGTATTCAGTGGAATATCCTGCACCTCATTCCACGAGGAAAGAGCCGAGATCCCTTTACCGGGAGTGACCTCTTTAGCAAAAGGTTTTCGCCACTATATTTTAAAAAGCTATCAGGTTCCTTCAGCGATATCAAGTTCACTACGTTAAAGGTTTTTCGCCAAAAACCAGCCGTAGCCCTCCGTCATTTCATATGAATGGTCAGTAGTATTCAAGCTATGTTGGTCTAGCCCTTAGCTAGGACATAGTGATTGGTAGCTGCTGGGGTGTTCACATGTTGCATAGATAGATGAGTTGGTTTGGGACAGTCGTACAGCCTTGTTGTCCCTTAGTCAAGGGCGAGTACGGGTGGGTTCAAATTAACAAGATAATGATGGGAAGAACTTGACATGTGACTTATGATGGGCTGGCCCTTAGTCACGATCATAAGAGCATGGGGCAAAAACTATATCGGGAGTTTCTGAAGAAACTGAAACTTGCCAAGTATGCGCATACCTTCTGGAGTATGAGTAACGTGGATGCATTCCATCACGTTATCATGCGATGAGAGTTGGATCCCGATTCCCACTGATGAGTTGGTTTACTCTTCGGGTGATCCCGATTGATTCTTCTTTAGGTTTGGAGGAGAATTTGACAGGACAGTGGGAGGTTTCCGGATTAGATAAAGTGATGACCATTCTGATCTAGGTTAGAGTGCACGCAGAGTGTTTCTTTTCTCTCTTTTTGGCAGCGACCTTTGACCGACCCTAGGCTATGACTCAGTGACCAGGTTGACCGAACCTTCTTAACATACTGGCTTTTGGATTGTCTATGTTGCATAAGTCATTGTCACTCCTTCTTTTACCCTTTGAATTTCTCAGAACACCCGTATTACTACGGATATCCACTTCCATTGGATAGATCCATCGTATGGTTATATACGAACTCGAAGGGACTTCTTCGAGGATGGATCCAGGTTCAGGAGAAATAGAATTGGTTTATTCAGTTGTCTTTTATTATCACCTTCTCTCAGGTTGCGAGAGCTCCTTGGTTTAGGAGAGTACACCTATTACGCTTATTGGATAGTCTTATTCCAAACCATAGGCTGGTGCCGAAAGGTAGGGAATGAAGAAAACCAATTAGCCTAAGTAGGGTGTGCAGAAGGTAATATGTAAAGACAAAATAAAGGGATTAGAAAGAGGGCAAAGTAAATTGCGACTGATATCATTCACGACCAAAACCGCGTACTTCATCGCCACTCCTATTTCACCTTTAAAAGAGTAAGGTATTATTCAGTTGTCTTTTATCATCACCTTCTCTCAGTTGCGAGTACTCCTTGGTTTAGGAGGGTACACCTATTATGCTTACTGGATAGTCTTCTTCCAAACCATAGGCTGGTGCCGAACGGTAGGGAAGGAAGAAAACCATTTAGCCTAACGATGGTGTACAGAAGGTAACGACTAAAAACAAATAAAGGGATTTGGAGAGATGACAATAAAATATACGGTTGAAGTCATGAATTGGATTATGGAAGAGGCATTGCTATGAATACCAAGATACCCCTATGAAACATTTTCATGTTTCAGTGCATTGTTAAAGGAAAAACTGTTTTCCCGATTAAACACTTACTCCAAGGGTATGTATTTATCAGGTTTCATTCTCATATCTGTATGGTTTTACAGATGATGAGTGGGAGTAAGATATTGGGAATTAGGTGATCATCCTCATTATATCTGAATTCGTTGTAATTGGTGATATTTGAGGAAATCGCCAGGGTACAGTTTTCCACCTACAACGCACATGTTTTGAGTTGTTAAACTCAGCGGACTTATACAGAGTATTGTATGTCGTCCAGTGTCCATCAGGACAAAGGGGTAGGTCCTCGTACTATGTTCTGTTTACTTATAACTTCTCTAGTATTTAGACAAGTGTTTCGTAGAAATACAAGGTCTAAGTTTTGAGAAGTTGTGGGTATAAGAATAAAGTAGAGAACCAGGTGTCACAAGTATCGGGATTCTTCAAAGAGATCGAAGATGTAGATTCTTGTGATTGGTATTCAGATGATAGTGATGGTTTTGAGAAACGAGTTTTCTCTTTCAGGTTACTCATAATTGGATGGATTCCTAAGTTAAGTAATGCTGATTAGCCTCCTTCCATTAAGTTGATATGCACTGGAGACAGCTGCATGATTTGAATATGGTTTCAATTAAATTAGTGCCAAAGTTTCTATATTGGATATAGAATAGTTCGTACCTTAAAAGATGTTAAGGTACGGGGAGTTGTCCAGCTTATGCTTATAACCAGACTCTGGATAACTCAGGGCACGTTTCTGTAATGGCTGTTTGTGGGTTGACCCTGGCTATGACGAGGGTTGATATTCTACCATTTGCAAGATCAATAGTGATATTGTTCTTGACTCGCCACAGTTTTAGTAAAATGGATCTTTTTCAGAAAACAGTAGTGGGGGTATGGTAGAACTGGAAGTGATTCCAGAACCGTGAACGATTACGGAAAATTTAATAGGACCTATACATTCAATCAGGTTTGACATTCCAATAGCCACTCCGCAGATATGGTAGGTAACCTCAGACACCCGAGAGGTACTCCAGTAGCCTCAAGGACGGTGACAGGGAGGTTCTTATCTACCCTGACTTGACACTACTGTTGTTCCAGGATATGAGACCCGGTAGGAGGGTTGTCGTAGTCAGTGGGAGCAGCGGAAGCATAGTGGGCAAGATGCTTATATCTATTTATAGACTTGAGCAGTTATAGCGGAGATAGATCATCTAATTTTGATATGACAGTCATGGGTTTGACTTCAATCAGAATAGGGGATGGATCTGTTAAGGAGGTAGTAGGGTGTGATGTCATGGTATCTAGATGACATACACAGAGTAGGAAGTAAAATTCCTATACTACGATCGGTTGTACTATGGTCGTCACACAGTTGTTTCTCCAGACAGCATATGGATATAATATTTGACATTCTGGTTTCTAGATCTATGGTTTTAGATCTGGATTTGGGTAGTTTCCCAATGTGGGTACTTTGACAGATATTCTAATGGTTTTTGGAATAGTTGACTCCTAGCATGGTGGTGTACCTGCAGGTGATGGAGTCACCCTCTCTAAAGATGTCTTACAGACTAAAGAGGAGAGGGATGTGCATGATTGGCAGATCACTTGCTTAGGCAATTGAGTCAATCATGAGATGTCAAGTACCACACCAGATGTTGTTTTTGCACTAGATGCAATAAGTTTGTATTAATCCAATCCTGGAGAAACATAAGGAAGCAGTTTTAGAACATAAGTACATGTTCTACGGATTTGATGACGGCAGCCTCCTTCGGGAGACGATTATCATTCCAGGCTTCAAAGGTGACATGGTAGACAGAGTGATTGTCAGAGTTATAGTTTTTCCCTCTGACGAAGAGGGACAGTATTATGGACAGGTGGTTCAAAAGGATACTATGGGTGGCATGGTGCCGGATACTGATTAGGTTCAGTAATCGATACAGTCTAAGAAGTTTGGATTTGGAGTTCATTTATGGACTAGGTCCCATCAGATATCCAGACATATTCTAAGACGGGTATTACTCGATTCGGGAGATGGCTTTCTCCGCGAACTTGAGATTAAGAGAGATACAGAAAGAAACTTCTAGGCGGATCCACTCACTAAGGCTATTTCTCGAACACAATAGTTTTACAAACGGGCTTTGTGATACTGATTAGTAGAGGAGTTGGATGTTCGGTTTCACACGGGCTGTGAGTAGTCGACATCGCAATAATTAGCCTTGAGTGCAAGTGGGAGATTGTTGGAGATAGTGCCCTCATAGTCAATTATTGGATCACAGGTACGTGATTGCAATGATTGCGGAGGACCTATACCGGTAGGACAGTCTTACTCGAGATGATAGTATGCTATCTGGTTTGTCTTTATCAGTCGTGTACATGATCAGGTGACTGATTACATGTTACACTTTGATAGAGCCCTTAGGATCTTGCTTTACCACCAACAGTATGATGGCGATCATATACGTGAGAGTTGGGTGGTTTATACGCATATCCTTAATTGTGGTCCCTAGTCGTGGGAGTTTCGAGACAGGGCATCGATACTCCGGAGTAGACTAGTGTGTACAGTCGAGACCCCGACGAGGGGCGGTGGCCGGTCTCACAAGCCACTGGTGTCAGTTGGATCACCTAAGATGTATACAGGTGCTCATTGGGTTATGAGTACACCGGACAGGACTCGCCGGGAATCTGCTAGTTAGTATTATATCTAACGTCAGATAGCAGTTCCCTGGTGACATGTGTACAGGTTAGTTCATCGACCTGAGGTCGTCATTTGTCTCGTGTGAGTTCCCACTGTGCTTTGATTTCTACCCTACCACGGCTCAAAGGAGTCGTGCAAACAGGTAGCTTTTGGGTACAGTCCCGAGCCATATGGAGGCACGTGAGCGGATCGGCAGGGAATTCGTCTCTCCCGGTTTTGGGGGCGAGGTCGTGCTGTGTCTAGGAGAGCCATTACACAAAGTCCATGGCCATGGCAGGAGATTTACTGGTAGGTACTCCGGTAGTATCTCAGGGTGTTATTGGGCTTCACTCCGACACGACTTATACTGCTATTGGGGGTCTGACGTTACTAGCCCCCTAGGCAGATATGCGATACTCATAGACGAACGGACCGGACTGTATATACATTGTCACTGTTAGGCTCAGTAGGGTTTTCCGGATGAGTGCGCTCATCGGCATCCCTTGAGGTCAGTCCATGGGCAGCCGTTACGCATTGCTAGTGCCGCTGACGGTTTGTGGTTAAACCCACTGCCAGGGTACTGACGAGTCATTAGAGTCCCCCACAGACAGTTTCCCAAGTTCGGGCGAAACGTTGTAGAGGCCGTATGGTTTTATGGCAGGGTTCGGAAAATGCACGTGCGTAAACGTGTTATTTTTCGGGCAGATAATACTGGTCGGCTTTGGTTTAAGCCGGATCCGAGTATTATATTGAGTAGGTATAATATCTTTGTCTCAGTTTCATTTGTATTCGGTCGTAATACAAATGCGGGTATATTTATACAGTTTCGGGGTTATCCTGAAAGTCGTTTCAGGATCACTTTTGGAAGTTGCCAGTTTCCAGTTTTCTATCAGCCGTCTTTTAACATTTGGTTAAAGACGGGTTTATCTTTTCTTGAGATGAGGTGAGTCATGCTTTTAGAAGGTTCTAGAAGTGGTGATTAAGCATATGACTCATTTGTGTCATTAATGGTTCATTAATGATGCAAGGTGACTAGGTTTAATGTGATTGGTTCCATTTAATGATAGTTGATGATTCATTCTTTCATGATTGTTATGATAACTATCATTTGTTATGGTCACCACTTGAACTCTCCTACACTCACCTCCCTCCTTTGATATATATGGCCGGCCACTTCATTGTGGGAGAGATAGATTTGATTCATTCATTTTTGGCCAAAGATTTCATATAGTTTAGTGTATGGAAATTTCCTAGTTCAATTTCCATTCACCTGATTCCCTCGGCAACTTCATTAACCGATCGTCCACGGACTTGGACGAAGTGAGACAAAATCATCTACTCATTCTCTACATCATTCTTGGTCGTCTCTTTTAGCAAACTTGACGATCGAGTTGCCTCAAGTCAGAGGCGGGAGCCCGTTTAAAGAATCGATCATGTGGTGCCACCTCGACGAGGATATCGGAGATCGACGAGATCGGAGCAGCCGCAACGGAGCGTGGGATGATGGTTAAAGAACGAAGGACTCGGATCGTTCGGTATAACCTTTCTATACTCTTTACAGTTTGTTAGTTTAGCAATAATGGCAGATCCGGGTTAAAGTATACGATAGCGCCAGTTAAAAAGTTTTTGTTCCGCATTTGGCGTCTGTAGACGGCCGGGGCGCTAGCGTAGACTTACAGTTCGTTCCACCATGCCTGATATGTGTTGCCTCAAGCCGAACTGGCGAAGGACACGGTCCGACACGTGCATCTGAATAAGATCGTTGCAGACGATCGGCGCCTGCGTACGTCAGAGGCTGGCTCCTGCCAAGCATAATGGATGCAGAGTGCCCATCAGGTCAGGTGTTTACGGTGTCCACGTATTTTATGCCTCCTCCATGATATCGAACTCATTGCGGTAGAAGTGGAGGCCGCGATCCAGTGTTATATCCCATGACCCAGGTACATTCCACCTTCATAGAGATTACACACAAGTTAATATTCCAAAAAAACTTGAATTTGAAATATGCGCATAATTTCAATTACTTACTGGCAATCATATGTCCTTTGGCTATCTAAAGCAAACTGTGTCGTAATAGTCGGACGACCAATAGAGAAATATATCCATGACCATATCTAAAATACAATATGATAGAATTACATTTTACATTGAATATCAATTTAATTACGTAAAATTAGTAGAATGCGGTTTTAAATATTTTATACCTGAAGAAGCATCAAACGGTCCCTAAAATTCTTCTTCTCCATCAATGCAGCTATCCTCAGCTCGCTGTAGAGGAATAACAGAACTGCACTCCCTTATGATAAAATGGCACACTGGTCGAGATCAGCTAAAAGAGGTTTGTGCGTGCTGCTCTTGCTCCTATCCGGGAACAAGCAAAACCCTATCTAATGTAAAATATAGGGTTGTGCGTGCTGCTCGATTGCCGCAGGGGTAGCATCCATGGCAGGCTCAACACTAAACGCTTATCGTAACCAACTCAAGTTAATGCTACTGCCTCTCCTCTGCCGAATAGGCGGAATCCTACCCAACAAGCCGGGACACAAATTTGACCAATCGTGGCTGTACTCCACAGCAACCATCTCTCCGTCCATAGGAAGACCAAGCAGCACAGCGACGTCCTGGAGGGTGATAGTCATCTCACAAACTCTAAAATGAAATATGGAGGTCTCTAGTCTCCATCTATCTACCAAAACCGTAATCAATGCTCTATCCAGATGTATATTCTTTAATCTGGATAGAAAATGAAAGCCTGCCTATTACCGCTCAGCCTGCCCACGGGCATCTCCAGCTGGGATCCTGTTGCTCTGGACTGAGTGGTCAACGCATATAATCACCTGATCACTGCCAATTACAAAAAGAAAACTTGTATCAGTGACGTATAAATAACATATATAATTAGAGAAAATAATATTACAAAGTTTTACCTGTACTATTGTGGCGTTGGCTGACCTATGGTCAGCTTGCAAGTACAGAACACTCGTATCTATAGGTCCAGGCTATGAAAAAGTCGAGTTATATTATCTTTGAAAAAATGAGTATGTATAACAAAGAACATATGTGTGCGTGTATGTGTGTGTTGATGTATGTTTGTTTTTTGTGTTTGGACGTGTGTATATGCTTGTGTGCATATTTCAAAGAATAGGCGGTGATTACCAATGGCGACATGGAGCTGGAGGATTTTTGCATCGTGCTTTGTTATGACCATACTCATTGCAGATGTTGCATCTATTTTACCTACGTCCTTCTCGTGAATCATCTATAACATTTTTGATACGAGTAGAACGTGGTTATCCTGCTTGTCTCCTACCAATAGGTGGTAATATTATTGGAATGTTGTATGCCTCCCAATATCGGCTATCAGGTATAGAATGGAAGAACGGGGCATAAGCAGTTTTGTATTTAGGGACAGAATACCATTTCGAAGCAACATCGTGATGTGTAATGTTCCTTCCACCCTCTGCTCGTGTGCATGCTGAAATTACATGTGAACAAGGCAACTTTTGCAACTTAGGAATATTCAACGTACAACTGCAGTTCCTACCAGCGATTACGCCGTAATTTTTTCCATCTTTGTCAGTCACCTGTCATTCGGACTGGCTGAACCTCATGATCCAAGCATGCCTAGCATCAGTAGCCCCTTTTGTTATTAATTGTTCGAACTTAGGACATAACTTTGTCGTCCACTCTTGTCCTTCCTAACGTCGTGCAAAGAAGTATTTGTTCGTTCTGTAAAAAGTCCGTCCTACTAAGTCCTGAATTGGCAAAAATCGAGATCCTTTTAAAACACCGTTAATGTTTTCTGAAGTATTCGTAGTCATCATGCAAAATCGCCTACCACCATCTTTCGAAGAGCCCATCTTTTTCTTTATTTTTAAGACTATTTTCAATCCAAGCATCTGCTCTTGGACATATACGTTTAAGTTCCTCTCCCAGCTCTGTTATATCAAGTCATCTGGTGCACATACAATTTGAGAGAACAAACTCTGTAAGGTTTTGCCCCTAAATCCAGTAGTTGAGAAGTTGGCTCTAATATGTTGCATATAATAATGATGACTATGAGGTTCCGGCCATGATTTTCTTAGTGCAGTTGAGATTCCTTTCATCTGATCAAATATGAAAGTAACGTGTCTTCCCCGTACGGATGGAATGTATAAATGAATGCAAGTAATGAACCACTCACAATTTTTAGTAGTTTCACCTCCAACTACAGCATAGCCAAAGGATAAAGGCCATCATTTGCATCAGCACCAGTAGCAATGAGCAAAGTCTCTTTGTACTTGCCGTATAAGTGTGTCCTATCAATACTGAGAACGGGATGACAATAAGCGAAACCATCAATGGACCGCGGCCGGTCCGAATGCCCAAAATGCTCCAGTAAAATATCATATTCTTTCTGGTATTGTAGCATTGGTTATCTTAAAAATAGTCCCGGGATTAATAGATTTGATGACGGTAAGGTATCATGGCAAATGTTCATACGAATCTTTCCAATCTCTGTATATTTTAGACAATGCCCTGTCCAACGCATTCCATGCCTTCATATAATTTATTTCAATGAATAATGTATCTTTTATAAGCACTTGAATCGTTTTGGGATTAAATCGACATCCGCTTTCACAAAAAGCAATATCCTGTTACATATGAATGTAGAAGTGACATATTTATGATTTGAATTTACTACAAGATTCACACAAGTATGATTACCAGCATACTTCTTTATCTACCAATTTCCCGTCAGTGATTTGTTTGTTTTTCCCGTCGGAGATTTCTTCGATATATATGCATGAAGTCTCCACGGGCAGTTCGCGTCTGTTTTACGAACGACGGTGTACTTGGTCGTGGTAGTCTTAATTGGTTTAAAAGAAACTCCGTGTTTAATTGATCAAAGGCCGACTGCCTGAATTAACTTCTCCTTATTCTCGAACAAATCGCCGATCTTCAACCTACTTTCAATATCGACTGCCGAAAGCCTATCAGCACGAAAGTTGACATTCTCCATTACCGCTGTAGATAATATGAGTATCTGTCATGTTATCGGCAAGTGGATCTTCAAACGCAACAAAGTCATTATTAACACATGAATTAGTAATCCACTGCCTATTATTCTCATCGTTAAGTACATGTGCAATTAGCATGCTATCTTGTGCTTGAATCTTGTTCTCATCATTAGCATCATCATTATCATCACTTTCATCTCTATTATGTTCCAACACCGCTGGATCCGTGGCAGGTATATCGGTTGGATGTGCGGAACCAACATTAGGGACTTGCATGATACTTGATGTTCTGGCTTCATATTGACGAAATCCCGACCTATCGTCTGCAAACGGTGTCCAGCCCATATTGTATCCTGATTATATGACTGCATGTGTTCGGTATTTTGGGGCAGAATATTGAAGTCTAACCTTGGCGTTGGTATGCAATTAAAACCGAAACTTGACGGTAACATGCTATTATAACTGACTGGCGGCACATAAGAACTGCATACAAATTTATGAATACTTAGCAACTATAGCATATCTCCACTTTCAATAAATAGCGTTCCGCTAAATGTATATGTGGTATAAAGATATGTAAGGTAATACTTCGTAAACTGCTATTTCACTGGCGTCCCGCTTGATGTGCCTTCGCCTACGTAATTTTGATCTCTATATTGTTCATCATTGGTGGGAGACATAAAGCTGGTAGAACAGCATTCATATTGAGCATACGTGCCATTTCTTCTTGCGGGTAATGCTCGGATGCTCGAAATGAAAGATCGGGCATTTCAGAATAAGGTTTGGGCAGTTGAGCAGACGCCAATATCTCTTTCTTCACAAACAGCTTGATCGATTTCGATTCTGATTCCGATGCAAGCATGATTTTTGTATCCTCGTCATCGGATACTTCAATAGCGGTTTATTCATGCTCCGTCGGCCATTTGCATATTAAGGAGATATTGAACTCTGACTGATTGATTTTGGTAGATTTGTACACTACTTGGCATAATTTGATGTATATGCTAGACTTCTTCACTCTAGTCATCTTAGTTTTTCCTCCGACATATTTAGGAATATTATTTTTTCTCGATAATTGGCCACCGAAATAGCAAACTAGATGGATGTAATTATCCGTCATTTTTCCACCTGCCAGAAATATTGACGCATGCTTAGAGAGATCTCATTAAACAACTTATTTATTTATCTTCACATTTATACTCACCTAACTATATAAAATTACAATAAAATCCATATTTATAGCATGTAACAAGTTGCAAGAACATATATCCTACTCATTGATCCGTCACAAGTAAAATCGGGGGAAACCCCTAATATTTACCCAATTTGTTCGAATTGCTTTCCCAATGCGAAATTTTAACCAAATTTTTTAATGAATTATTTTTAAATAAAATTAGGGTTTAACTAACATTCTAGATGCTCACTATTCAGCACGATTTATTATATTTTAATACCACTCATTTCCTATCATTTTGTCAATAAACAGTGTTATTTAATCCGTGTCTGGTTATTAGTACAAATTACAGATACACGGGCAAAAACACTGGAGACGGTACACAACATGCACAGAAATGACGGTTTTTAACTGGAACTGCAAACGAGACAGAATACAGATCAAATCGAATGAGTTTGCAACAAATAAGAGTTTACAAATAAATATTTGGTTTTGGTTCAACATAATACAATATCAAATTCAAGTGTGAACCATCATCAAGTGGATGCACCATCATGATACATTAAGTGGGCAAACACCATCATGATGTTTTGCAAGTAGACTTGGGCAAGTGGATACATCAAGTGGGCATAGTATATGTATTTAGGAAAAGTGCTGATGTGAGGTGTGAAACACAGGGCCACTTGATCACTTCTCTCTCTGTACATTACTCCAGATTACACTCAGGTGTAAATTAAAAGAATAATACAAACTTTTACTTATTTGCAAATTGATGTGTGTTAATGTTGTATGCATGTTAACTCTTGTGCTTAGTGTTGATACATCATGCATGGACATAAAAATGGTAAGTAAGAACGTAACGGAATTGTTTCATATCTTGCATCGAATATCGGCAACTTAATGGTTTGTGCTTCGCAAACGCCTTGACAAGCCATGCTGCACGTCGGAATCAACACAAGGACGGAACAACTCATAATCAAGAGAGCGTCAAATAATTCGCCGCGATTCAACCATCCGTTCCGGAACCACGGCCATTTTCCGTCTTTCTTAACTTGTTCTCTATTTTCGTATTTTCTTATTTTATTTGTGACAAAACTCAATTTCTTTTTTTTTGAACCTTTAACAATAATCTCTAATCACCAATTTCCTGTGGATCGACCCATACATGTTGGCTTGCTACAACGCGCTGTGCACTTGCGGTTTATAAATTTTTAAAACGAGACCGAGCTCGTGTGCGCACTATTTCTAAAATCATTCTTTCAAACCAACACAAAAGCACGTGCGAGTGAGATCCCAACAAGTTTTTGGCGCCGTTGCTGGGGAAGTGGTAGACATTAGGGGTTGTTATTTCTGGTTCAATTGTATATACAAAACTAACTTTAACTAAAAAAATTCAAAACTAACAAAACTAACTTTTCTAACTTTTGTTCTCCGTCATTTTTATCTGTTGTCGTTCTGAGTTTAATTATAAAATTTTGCATATAATATTGGGACACTAATAGGACTAAAAGCACACAGTATAAAGTTGGAGCACCAACTCAAAGAGTTGGCCGCCAATTAATTCCCTCTGGCCGTAATTTGCGGCCCCATTTGCTACAATTTTTTGGTGTTTGCTTTTTTGACCTATTTTTGATTCATTCTTATATGCAAAAGTTCACAATTGTGTGTGTGCAGCTAATTGGCCATGTATATCGCTTTTTGCACTAAATATCGTATTTGTCCACATTTGCAGATTTTAACAGAATTACGAGCAACGATCATGCGGAGCGAGGTTCACTTTCAATAACGAGGCGTTGGTGAAGTACAATGCTAAAGATCCGGCTAGTTTGACCCGCGTAAGCGAACACTTAAGTACTCGTGGATCGCTTCAACGGGGGTTTCTTAACCCAAATCATATCGGTACGTACTTTTCTAACACTTTCTCTCAAATCCTACGCATTCTACTATATCTTCTGCAGGATTCTTCGCACAATTTGCCGCCAATAGAACAGAGAACTAACCCGTATTTGTTGCAGTGTTTAATCCTAAAACGAAAAAGATTTGCTTGCTTGATTGATTTGCTTAAATTCTTTTATTGATTTACTCATTTGCATCTTAATACGGACATTAAGGGCACGAGAACCAAACAAGATACGGTAAAGGATTTCATCACCTTTTTCCGTGGCCCACAAAATCACAAAACTGCATTTTTGCATACCTACGGTAACTTTAAAATCAATTAGAATTCTGACTTTAAGGATTCGCGCTCAATATGGCAAGTTAATTGTGTTTAGAACACTGCTTAATGTTATATTGTTCAAGAGGTGTCTAGGCAAGTGTTCACGGCGAAACCGCCAAAAGAGAGGATTATTCTAGTTAAAGAACTCCGCGAAAGCATTGGATAACGTCCCCTTAGCTCTGCACCTACCTGGCTTCTTGATCCGTATATCTTGGGCCCGTTTCTCGACACAATTTTACTTCGACAATCAGGTTTTTGAACATGTCTAGTTGACTTAGCATAACATATACTGCTAGGGATGTGATATTCTTTGTTTTTAAGATTTTGTGAGTTCTTGTTGATATGGGTGATGCACGGTTTAATTCGATTTTTCACGATCCATATTCTTTTGTTTATACACATACCAAATTCTTTTGTTCAAATTGCTAAGATTCTTCCTACATTTTTTAAAACTGTTCTTTCTTAGGGGATGGCCAACCGTCCCAGAATTTTGATATCAGTCGCCCACTTAACACTCTTGAACCCAATCCCACTTCAAATATAGATCAAATGATTGAAAACTTAACTAAAGAGGTCGATAAGATGACTGTTTTAGTATCACTACCATCACAACCCTCCCTTCCTGAAATAGTTGACACACAAATAGGGTATGATAGTGAGATGGATGTTAGGTTGACCACTTTAGAGAAAAGTATTGATATGATAATTGCTTTCGAGAATTAAACAGTTTCGACGCTAGCCATGTTCATACAACAATCTGATCAATTGTTTCACGCTTAAGCTCAATCATTGGCTAGAATCGTGAATAAGTGAAATGTTTAGCTGTAAAGATTCTAGGAAGTGAACACGGTCAAATTGAACCCAATAATGTCAATATATGTCATCTAGGAAGTCATCTGACTGAGATAAATGATCAAACAAATTTTGATGATTTCATAGATGATAATGATGTAATTGAGTTGACTGGGTGTTATTAAGACAAACAAGAAAATCCTCTGAGTCGGTTCAACGTTAGCCTTTATGTACCAAATAGGCCTTTATCACTTGTGATCTTAAGGATAATTTAACTGATATACTACTTGAAGATGAGATTCTTGTACCGACTGATTATATTGAAGAAATTTTAGAGAAAACTTATGAATTTAACGGGTATAGTTGGGACATATTGTTAGAGGAAATCAAGGATATGGAACCCACGACTTTAGTTTTATCAATTAAAGATGTGTTTGACAGAATTTTAGAGTGGGAACCTACATTTTTAGATGACATGGACCTACCTATATATGAATGTGATGAGGGAGAACTTGTATTGGGAGATGTGAGCCGTATTAAGGAGAATATAATTGTGGAGGATTATAGAAGAGAACGACAACCTTGAGAAATATTTTTTTATGCCGAGTTTTGAGGAGATATTTACAGATGAACTTGATATTCATTGTGAGTTTGAGTCAGAATCACTTTAGGAACATCCTACGGACTTTTCTTTTGCTGAACTTTTTGAGGATGAACTCCAATTTTTAAACAAACTTGACCTCGAAATTCAACACATGCTTCAACATACAATTCATTCGGGCAACAATTCTTTGACTACTTCAAAACTTTGTCTTCACATTCAACGTTTTATGATCCCGACTTTTACACATCCATGTCCTTTACTAACATCTAACCATATCACTAACATGTACATTTTCATTTTCATTTTCTTTTTCTTTTTCTTTTTCTTATACCTTTTCTTTTACCAGACCTGACCTTATATCGATAAAAAATTTGAATGGCTGGTACTAATTTCTGGACTAACGCAATCTGTTAACTTGTAAATAATGTAATTAGCTCTTAGATTTCTTTTTTTTTTTGTGAATAAAAACCCACCCTGATGTCTAAGTCTATCTACCGGAGACAGAGGCAGCGATGAGGACATCGTAAATGTCAGGTTTGAGGTTGAGCACTGCGTTTACTTTGCTACATCATGTGTAAATTCTGCATTGGATACATATTAAAAAATCCATAAAAATTTGAAATTTTTTCAAAACATAAAAACTGTGTCATCAAGTTAGCTGGCAGGGAAACTCGGACTCGAAATCTAACGGTTTAGTTTGATAAGATAGAAACAACTAAATCATTTTTCGAGAAATTATAAACCCAAAAGATAACCTTCCTTTAAGTTTAATCGTAGCTAATATACGTCTTTTATATCACTCTACATGTGTCGTGAGTTTTTGAGAATTAGATGAAAAGTTTGCGATGTCTTTAAAACTTTTGAAAATCGTTAAACTTTTTTAAGATCAAACAGGTTTGTTCTGAATTAAGTAATATCAAGAATCGTTTATAAAGTGAAGTGAATATGAAGGATATTATTAAAAGTTAAAAAAATAACCCATCTGGAACCTTATTGGAGTGGTTACACACCTTATCCATACGAACATGTTTTGGGGATGAAAAAGAAAAACTGGCAATATCTCCGTTTGCACTGCTTTCAGAATATTTTAAATGTAACAAAATAAGCTTTTTGTTTTGTGGCCTTGGTGACTTGGGCAATTAAGTTTTAGGGGTGTCTCCATATCTAATACCCTAAAACCATCTTGTTTGAGAGTCATTGACCCAAAGCTCGTTAAGTCTTCAATCGTTAAATTCTCTCCGAGTTAAAAGTCCTCACGGTCCTTTGTGAGAGAATAATCTTGGCAGGGACAAGTTTTCTATTATAACAGTTTTTTAGTGGAGATATGAAAGTTTCATTTGTAAGATTATAAGACTTTTGCACGATCACGCAAGGTGTATGAACAAAAACGGATGAAAGGTAGGAGTGAAGACTAAGACTTAGTCCTCTATTAAAAATGATTGATATTCTGACTTAAAAACTCAACTAGAGAACGAAACTTGAGAAAATCTTAAGTTATTTCAAACTCGTGTGATTCTTTAGAAGTCTTTTCTGGTCCGTATTTATGACAAAGACCCTAATCAAAGTTCTTAAAACTTAACGACACTATTCGTACAATTACGTAAAAACGTATACGGATTTATGTTAAATAAAATGCGAGAAGTGAAATATAAGGGTTGGACGTTTCTGACTAGAATAATAGAATTTCTAGCTTTGATGCTTAAACTTAAGATTAGAATCAATTGTTTCCTTACGAAATTAGCTTGACAGGATTTTGTGGGTGCAATCCGCTAAAAACGCTCAGGAGACAAAACTCCTATCAGGGACATCTAAAGGTTTAACGGATTGTTGCATAGGCTCAGTGCAATCGCGTGCTCTGCAAAAGTGAGGTTATGATTTTGTTTTGCTCGGGACGAGCAAAAGATAGGTTTGAAGATATTTGTTCAGCACGATTTATTACATTTTAATACTGCTCATTTCCTATCATTTTGTCAATAAACAATGCTATTTAATCTGTGTCTGCTTATTAGTACAGATTACAGGTACACAGGCAAAAACACTGGAGACGGTACACAACATGCACAGAAACGATAGTGTTTAGCCTGAACCGCAAATGGGACAGAATACAGATCAGATCAAATATGTTTGTAACAAATAAGAGTTGTGTACAAATAAATATTTGGTTTTGGTCCAACATGATACAATATCAAATTTAAGTGTAAACCATCAAGTGGATGCACCATCATGGTACATCAAGTGAGCAAACACTATCATGATGTTTTGCAAGTAGACTTGGGCAAGTGGATACATCAAGTAAGCATAGTACATGTATTTAGGAAAAGTGTTGATGTGGGGTGTGAAACACAAGTCCACTTGATCACTTCTCTCACTATATATTACTCCAGATTACGCTTAGGTATAAATTAAAAGAAATAGCAAATACAGAGAGATGCTCAAGAGACTAGAAGACAACAGACCAAAGATGGGCCCTAGACTCCAACTTGTGGCCGTAAATTTAATCATTTTGGCCGCAATTTGCGGCCATGTCATGGCCAAATTGGCTCGTTCTCTTTTGGTGGGTCTCTTGTTGTCATGTTAGTCCATTGCTATATACAACTTTTGATTTTGAGTTGCTTATATATAGCAGATATCAAATTAAGTTCTAGGTTGGCTTTTGGAGTGAGAATAGTATGTGATACTTGATAGCTCATTCTTCTCTCTTTGAGCTCTCACTTGAGTGCTCCATTAAAAAGATTGAAGTTGCTATCTACCTTGTAGCTCAAGCCCTCCATTTTGTAAATAAAGAACTTGCACTTTCTTTTTGTTTAACTTCTTGTTTTTGTGTTTTTCTTATCTTGTTTTTATTTTCTCTTTTGTAATGTTTGTGTAACTTTGTGGTTGTGGTGATGGTGAGCATGTGAGATGAATGTATCCGCCTTCCTCCTCCTCTTGTGCATGTTTAAAGTGCTTAATTGTGATGGTAACCGTAAGATTTGCTAAATGGATATGTTCGATATGGTACGTTGATTTTGATGGTTACTTGTAACCTTTATCACATACCCTACTCTCTCATGATCATCATTTGCAATGTTAAGATTAGAATCAATTTTGTATTAAACTTGCTAGGAAATTTAGGTGTGGTATGTTGCTTATGTTTCTGGACACTTTTCATCAAGCATATACCATCACCCACCTACTTAGCAAGAATAATACAAACTTTTACTTCTTATTTGTAAATTGATGTGTGTTGATGTTGTATACTTGCTAACCCTTGTGCTTAGTGTTGATACATCATGCATGGACATAAAAATTGTAAGTAAAAACGTAACGGAATCGTTTTATATCTTGCGTCGAATATCGACAACTTGATGGTTTGTGCTTCGCAAACGCCTTGACAAGCCATGCTTCACGTCGGAATCAACACAAGGACGGAAGATCTCATAATCAAGAGAGCGTCGAATAATTCGCCACGATTCAACCATCCGATCCGGAACCATGGCCATTTTCCGCCATTCTTAATTTGTTCTCTATTTTCGTATTTTCTTATTTTATTTGTGACAAAACCCAAATTCTTTCTTTTTGAACCTTTTAACAACAATCTCTAATCACCAATTCCCTGTGGATCGATCCATATTTACCGGCTCGCTACAACGCACCGTACACTTGCGATTTATAAATTTTTAAAACAAGACCGAGCTCGCATGCGCATTATTTCTAAAAACCTTTTCTTTCAAAACGACACAAATGCCCGTGCAGGTGAGATCCCAACACTCAGTGGTGGTGGTGATGGCGAGAACGAAGGTAATTGTTCGTTCGTGAATTTCCATCTAAACCTGCACAAGCGAACGTGAGATCGAGAGAGCGTGAGTGAGACAGAGAGATGAGAGAGGGAGAGACCAGAGAGGGAGGGATCGCCGGTAAGAGAGGAAGAGAGGTCTCGGGGGGAGGTCGGGGGGATAGATGGGGTCTCGGGGGGAGGAGAGATCGAGAGAGAAGAGAGGGAGATGAGAGAGAGAGAATAGTGAGGAATGAGTAAACTTAATAGATCGTCTCTATTTAAATAGAAGAATGGGCGCATTTTAAAAGTGGGGTCCCATTATTTTGTACTAAAATATATGGGCACAGATTCACACCGCGTCCATTATAAATGTATGGGGCGCAGTTTGAAACTGCGCCTATTACATTTGTAATGGATGCAGTTTTAAACTGCATCCAGTACAATTGTAAGAGGTGCAGTTTGAAAGTACGTCCCATACATTTGTAATGGGCTAAGTTTGAAACTGCGCCCCTTAAAAAAATTTATTGACGCCAACGCTGACATGACGCCTTTGAGGCAGAAAGTGACATGTTTTTGTAATATGTTTTGAAAGTATTTTTTTAAATATTATTTTAATATGGTTTAATATAAAAAATTGTCCTTAAGTTTTATATTATATTTAATATATATTTATGTTGCAAATTTATGTGATGCAGGAGAAGAAAATTGCTCGTGAGGAACTCGTAAACCGTTTCCGTAAGCTGGTGGGGGATGAGTTGCTTATTGCTATAATTAAAGCTTACAACAATAAGGTATGATGAGTTTCCTTGACGAGTTGATTTTTGGAAAATTTGAGTTGATGTATATTATTGGACTTCACAATTTACTTCTAAGAGATGTAAATTTTATCATTTTTTAATCTGGTTTTTGCGACTTCTCTTTTAAGCGCATCACTCACTGCGCAAATTTTTAGTTAAACAGTGAAGAAATGATCTTAATTTCTTCGTAGATTGTATTAAAAAGGCAACATATCTTTGCACTTAATTTCAAGATAAATATCCATGAGACCAATGTTTGATTTTCCAACTCAAAGACAATTATTTTCGTTGCGTTCTTTTGATAATAAAGTATCAGATAGTTCATGAGGAACAACATCAGTTGCTGCTTTTGTTATTATATACTCGTCAATTTTTAAAGGCTTAACTCCAAAATAAAAACCAAAACCTTTTATCTAAACTACGAGAAACCCAAAAAAACTTTTAAAATACTACCAGTAAGGTGCCACATCAGCAATAAATTGATCTGCCGAAAAACAGAAAAACAAATTTGTACCATCGTAGTTTCTCGTAATTTTGGAAGTTGGGGTTTCTCGTAGTTTAGCTGCTAAAAGGATTGGGTTTTTCTTTTTGGATTTAAGACTTTTTTAATTTCATTTTCAATATTTGCATATTTATCGTCAGCTCATGCATATCATCTCTTGTAATGAAACTTAGAGAAAATTTGTTCTCTTTTTGTCTTCAGGTGATGGCAACAGCATAGAGGAAATCGTTCGTGAGATGGATAGCTTTTTTGTTTGGAAAAAATAAAACTCTTGTTGAGCTTGTAGCCCTTTAAACATTATCTGGAATTTTCACTTGTAAGGACTATTTTGAAGCTAAAAGAATGGAAAAGATTAATATAATTTTATGGTTAGTTTACAGATAATTTAGAACAATAAATATCCATAACCTTTAAATTAAAAGGAAAAAAGGCATAAGATTTGAGTCTGGCAGTTGTTGCAGGCATGATTGTGAGGCTTTTACCTGGAGAATAATTGTGAAAATAAATCATTTTACAGATCATACTACATATTATGAAAATAAAAAATGTAATACCAAGAAAATTACTAACAATGCATCTTACAACTTTCTGAAATCTTTTCTGGCGTTGTCATAGAACAGTGAGCTGTCCAAGTCTTTGCGCATGCGCTCGCGTATGCACACTTTTGTCTTTTTTTTAGTTGAAAGTATAGCATATAAATCGGTTGCTTAAATAAAACACATAGATATAGTTAACTGAGATGTAGTTATAAGTTGCAGCTTAAAGAATTGTTAAGTTCAGAAACAAAGCAGTGGGTACTAATAGTCGAAAAATGTATCCTTTAACCACCTCGATTTGTAAATTAACAAGATCAGTTACCTTTAACACTATGCTATGCTTATGGAATTGTATCCTTATCATGCAAATATGGTTTAGTTTTGGACACTGCCCGATTGTTAATTTTCAAGCTGCAATCCTCGTCCTTTACGCACGCTACGGGAAGAAAGAATGTGTACCAACATAAAACACAAACGAAGCAGAAATTTTGATGCCAACTGTATAAAGAAAATTCCAACATCAGATGGGAAGATGAGATTGAAACATACTTTATCAATTGCGTGCCATCGTGCAGTAACAGTCGTTCAACACCAACAGGGCATCGAGCGCGAATCTTACTTGTACCGAATTTCTTATTGATAAACATATGTAAAATTATAAGAACTTAAATAACCTAGCCAATACTAGTGATGCTGCTAATAGAATAGTTGGTGGCCTGGTTACTTGATTTCGAGTGTTACATGATCTGAGAAAAAAAACATTTATCATTGTTAAAGGAATCTAATGCAAACTGAATAAATTTTCTCTGATGTAATTTGTTTCTGTAAGATTGTTTACTTTGTGTGTGTGGGTGGTGTGGGTGGGGGTGGGGGGGGGGGGGGGCAAATGTGCGTGTGTGGGCATGCGTTCGTGTGTGTGTGCGTGCGTGCGTGTGTTCATGCACACACGAATGCGTGTGTTTCGTTATGGATTGTGAAGATGCTATAGAAATTTGGGACACATCAGAGTGAGCATATTTCTCCTAAGATGCCTGCAGTTGTGCTAAAGTTGGTGCACATCCTCAAACAACAGAAAAGCAAATTACAAGCCGATGGAGCTACAAATCTCCCTCAGTAGTTGTCCTCCGTCGGTCATTTTGCAATAGAAAAGAAAATTAAAGATTGAATATGTGGATCTTAATAGGTTGTCGTTTACGCCGAGCTACCTGCCAAGGGAAGTCCCGGGATGGGTAACCATCTTAGGACCGATGATCAAGTAAATACCGAGGAATAAAAGTAGGGTAGCGGCGTTTGGGATCAGTTCGAATTACCTAAATCATCTGGAGGAGGGGGTTTATATAGTGGTCGTATGGAGCGAGCCGATGCGAGATCCTCGCCGTCCGTTACGTCCCTGTGTCACATTCGCGCGTTGATGGCAGGATACGTTCATTAATGGCGAGATGCGCTCATTAATGACGAGATACGCTAATGTGAGATGCGGGACGTGGAGCGGCGGAGATCTCGTCATGGCGAGATACACGGAGCCGTTATGGGGACGCTCGGGCTCCGTGCTCCCGGCCAAACAAGGACAAGGAACCTCAAATATAGGACAGCTCGGAGACGAGCTATTGGATGGCGGTCAGCCGAAGAGGGAACGTATTCCGGGGAGGCCTTCTAAAAGGTCAGACGTAACCTTGGAGGCGAGGCGTCGAGAAATGTCCCCAATGCATCATGCTTATTTCAGTTCAGTAGCCTCCAGGAATCTAGTGGGCATACGTGGACGACGCGTCATCTGCTACGTGTCATAAATCTGGGGGTTCCCGTCTGTGAACCTCATCACAAGCCCAGGTGCATTTCCTGCCTTCTGCTTTCATTCAAACGCCTTGCTCTATTCATATTCGTAAAAATTACAGTTTAAACATTCTTGGCCCTTGCTTTTCCTGTTTCATTTCTTTCTTGGTTCTTGGTTTCATCTTTCGATAATCTTTTATCGATGATAATTAGCATAATAAACATAATCTCGAGTGAACAACAGAATCAAACAAGGGTTACAAGGGTATTATATATGGCTGCATTAAGCGCGTTATGCAAATCATTGCCCTTCAATTTTAATTTGCTTAAATTGCTAATTAAGTGTCCGCATTATGAAATAGTATCTGTTTTGTACACAAAAATCGCTTAAAACTGTGAACTTGCTTTAACATTGAAGTGTCATAGCCATCCTCACAAGGGATGGAACCGGTATAACAATGTACAGTGCACCATTCTCATTAAGCACCTATACTGATTATGAATACATTGACCCTACCAAGATGTTATGCAATCCTTTGAATCTGTACACAAAATTTGAGACATCATATCTGATCAATGCCACAGCAGAACTTGAGCATCGGTCCTCAAATCTGCAATTTTCAGGGCTGTGCCATGTCCAAGTTCTTTGTTCTGCATCGCTTGAGCCACTAGAATCAAAAGCGAGCCTGCGAAATTAGCTTCGGTGACGGATTCACTACATTCACCATTCATCCCTAAAGTCTATAAATACCCGCAATGGTCCATCCCTTGGAGTCACCGGCAAACATACAAATATCAAGAAAAAAAAAAGTAAGAAGTTGATCTTCAAGGTACCCCTTTCATTTTAATTTTTTTAATTTTTCTTGTTTTTTTAAATTCTTGTTTTGGTTCAACTTTTGATCGATCAACGTCCGATCCATGCAATTAGATTATACAGAAATTAAGCTTGATGAAAAGTCAGGATATCGGTTTTGTCACGCCTGACTTAGATTATAATTGCTGGTTTCGTTCTGGTCGATGGTGAAAGATTCGCCTCAGAGCAAAACAGATAGAAGATACATACTAATATCACTAATAATCCCTGTATAATACATTTTGTTGACTTATACCATAATAATTATTCTTTCTTACTTTCATAAAGGTCTTGACTATGGCATAAAACATGGCTTCCTCTTCCAAAGCTGACAACGCGAATTACATTTTTAAGGTAAGAAGATCTATGGGCCGGCAGGGGTCCATCCGGAAGTTCCAGCTAAAAAAAGGAGAGAAGAAAAAGGAATTATATCATTTTATGGTTATTGTATATATAATGTTGCTGTTCTTGTGCATATGACATTTTTAAGGTAAGAGGAAATATTTCTAAACTCTTTGGCCCGCCAAGTTGAAAAATCGCCAATTAACATTGTTTGAACTGAAGAGTATTAGATTATGAGCATGCTGTTTGCAGGTTTTAATTTTCATTTTCCCTTAATCTACCCATAGTAATTCAAATAAAGAAAGTGTGGGTAATTCACTATGAATCTGAAAGTGTGAACAAAAACTGTCCACCAAAGAAATCATATACCTAGCAATCATACAAATGCAAATGCAGTAAAAACTAGGTAATATCAAAAATATCGCGAAAGGATGCACCAAACTGAAGAAAAGAAAGTCATTTTTATTTTCCTTTTTGCATTTTGTGGGAATTCTTTCGCACTCCTTAGGATAGAATACAAAATTCTCTAACTAATTCATCATCTCCCCTTCTGCATTTTTTCAACTATAAAATAACTCGAAAGAACGGTAACTGCTCATTTAGGCTTGGCATCAAGCAATTGAATCACAAAACACTTCCAAACATCTTGCAACTAAAATTTTTAATAAGACTTGGAGGCGACAAGCGTAATTGCATAGAACCGTGGGCAGATCGTTTATATAAACTGAAACAAACAAATGTAATATAGAAGTTTAGGGCGTAGAAAACCTTATTACATTCTGTTTAAACTACTCTATTTCTAAATAATACATATCCCAAATACATCATGTTACAATAAACAGTCTTGTTTGACGGAAAGAACTCTGGTAATCAAATTGGAAAACTGGTGCCTTGAACTACAAATAACAAACTGGTATGCTTGATTGCTCACATGATTCCACAATAAGCTTTCCGACTTTGTAAAGGCCTCTTTTAGGAACAAAAACTCACGGTTTCATCGAAATATGAATTGTTGCCTTGTCACATACATAGCTGAATGCTATCACGAATAGTTTATCTGAGAACAAGATTAATTAAATAATTTAGAACAATATAATATCACCACACCCCCCCCCCCCCAAAAAAAGGCATAAGATTTTGAGTCTCATTGTTGTTGTAAGAGTGCTTGTGAGGCTTCTACCTGGAGAAAAATTGTGAAGGAATGTTTTACGACTCTAAATGCACGAGAAATTGAAAGGAAAAAAATAAAGAAAATAACTCAAAACTAGTAAATAGCAACAAAATACTGAACATAAATGGCAGTTGAAGAACTCCTGATGGTCCTACATCAGACTCAAATCATTCACTCTAGAAAAACATGTGATACCAAGAAAATTATGAACCAATAATATCTCACAGCTTTCTGATATCTTTGAAAGGATGCTGCGTCTAGCATTGTTAAAAACAGCGAGTTATCCAAGTCGTCAAAATTTTCTTTATAGAATTGGTTGCTTAAAGCAAATACACATAGTTAACCAATTAAAAATTGAGTTGCAAAACAGATAACCTTTTAACCCTATGCAAAACAGAAACAAAGAGCAGTGAGTATTAATTAAAAATCAAGTTATTAAGAAGATCAGAAACCTTTATGCGTAAGAAAATTCACGCTTATCATGTAAATCTGGACAAGTTTTCATATTCCTCAATTATTATTTTCTAAGACACAATCCTCATCTTTCAGGCTACGGAACAAAAAGGTAAAATAGGTGCATTTAACCGTTGATCGGCATTAAACACACACAGCAGAAATTTTGACACCAAATATATGAGAAAATTTTAAAAACCTAGATGAAAGGATGATATCTATACATACTGTAAAGGGAGATTTTTGAGGGTGTATTCTATACTCTTATCTCCATCCACCACTTGCCCACTTCCTCTTAAAATCCTGCATGTTGTCAAAAAAGAGAAGATATTAATCTTATTTATATAAGAAGATTCTAAGAAGAGTTATATTCACTGGTATTTTTTGGTTTAAGCAAGATTTGAACTTGAGACCTCTATCAACAACTAGAAGCTTGGAAGCTTTTCCATTGCTAGCGGCATTCTCTGCCCATGGAAACGTATGTTCTCTCCAACTGTGCTCCCATTTCATTATTATGGAATAGATTTCATGTTAAATGGTGGAAATTTTAAGCAGGTCGTAAATTATGAGAGCATAAGATCACCAATGCAGTTCGTGGCGCTCTTAGACTGTGTAGCATACTCAACCAACCAATTGGATTTTTCGAGTATGATTTCACAGCAAGCTTCATATAATCAGCAGCTCAAATGTAAGTAACAAATTTATGTACCAATAAAGAAATAGTGCAAGGTGTTCTGGTTCTAGTCTTGCGCACGCGCACGCACGCACAAAGGTCCTCACCCGAATTTATCACTCAACTAGCAAGAGACCCGCGCATACTGCACGGATGGAAGTTCAACCATAGATTATCTCAAGGCAAATGTTATCGTGTAATGATGATTGTTCTTGATAAGAGTTTAGTTCGTAAGAAATTGTTGCATATTAATATTTAAAATTTCATGCAAGAGTACACCAAATATGCCTAAATCCAATTACAAACACCTGAGTAAAGGTCCAAATGAAAATTTCAAGTAAAATTGGGATCTGAACTAAATTTTACCATGCCGCCAAAAATGAGCTCAATCAGTTCAAATGAAAGTTTTATCAGGAAAAGATCATGGCTTTTCACTTCTTATTCTCGATAAAAATTGCGCGAAGTGAGAAGAATTATTTTTATTTATAACAATTAGTAAGCACTAAGTTATATTTAGTTATCGACAATCTTAAAAGAATTGCATAAAGATACAGGTAGCAATCAAATATTTTAATTGAAAGCCTGGATATATAGTCAAATGGTATCATTACGATTGGGAGCTACATGTAATTTTCCAAGCTCATGATACACTCACATGATTAGTTGGAACCATGCAAGAATAAGAAGGGGTAATTGGAAAGTTTGACAATTCCATAGCCAATTGAAAATATTTGAGCCAAGGATCCAGATCTCCAAAAAATCGGAGCTAAATCTAATTTTCCGAGACGAAAATTGAACTTAAATATCTTAACCAGGGGTCTAAATGGAATTACCCCGGAAAAACGGGGGCTACGGCTAATTTTCCATAGATAAAGGCAACCAAAATTTAGCTCAAATATATGAACCAAGGTTCTAAATGGAAATACCAAGAGGAAATGGGGGATAAAGCTAATTTTACATTAGAAAGACGAGATCTTGATTTTGGGAAAATGTTAACTGCAATTAAATACAGAAAATTACAAAAATAAGTAATATGAAATGTATCTAAAGTGGCTAGCGTTTTTGGCACGTGCCTTGAATGTAATTATAGTAATTTTTATGATAAATTTCTTTATTAATTTAACTACATGGATCGTACTTGTAAAATAATATCTTGCTTATAAAATAATAATGACATGTCAATTTAATTACATGCATCACTTGTAAAATAAAATGACGTAGCATTTAATTATGTGTATTGCACATAAGACAACGATTTTTTTTTAATTTCTCTAACAGAATATTAAGCCACATCATCAATCAATTTCAAAATTAAATGACCCCTTCCTTTTGCCCTATAATATAGAGATAGAGATAATTAAGCCATGTATATATTAATCGGTAACAAATTACATGTTTGAGAGGCTGATTTTTTAGCAAAACAAAGTTGAAATGAGATGCGGCAGACCATATTGAGCTTACTGTTGACTGCAAATTTAGGGTAACTCCAAAATACATATTAGTTTAGATAATGCCACCACATTTAATCAATATCAAGCAGAAAAGAAGATATGAGGAATTGAAATGAATTTTTAGTCTTCTAAGCATGTATGGATAAGTTTAAAAAGGCCAAAACATACACAACAAAGGGGGCATTGGAATGAAACTTTCAGAAAAAATAAGGAGCAAAACTAATTTTACAACCCTTTAGTTCTTTGTAGATAAACAGAGAAGGGTGTAATGCAAAGTTTCTTAAATATAGGTAGCTGAAGTAAATTTCTCCATATCCAATCACCATTCAATTAAAGACGGGTCAAATGCAAAATTACCTAAAATCTAAGGGGCAGAGTGTAATTATCCAAGGAAAAGGACAAAATTGGGCCTGATCTGGGGTTTGCTATGGCTTTAGGAAGATATATATAATACATCAAGTATGGAAAAATCCTGAATGTGTGTAATTTTGAGGCAAAGGAGTTGTACTTGTGTGTATAAGACTATCAAATATAACTGGGAAGCTTATGTATTAAACTGTCAAATATATGCAAGTGCATACCATCGTGTAGTTAGTAATCCTTCAACGCCAACAGGGCCTCGAGCATGAATCCTACTCGTACTTATACCAACCTTCTCATCCATAAACATGAAAATAAATAAATAAGAGAACCTATAAAACTAATGAGATCTTGGTGATCAAAATTAGACATTTTATACCTCTGCACCAAGTCCAAAACGTGCACCATCACAGAAACGTGTACTTGCATTGTGGAAGACAGCAGCACTAGCAATACAAAAAGTAGCAACCATTCATTTAGATAAAGTCCCTGAACGTTGAAGGAGAAATTCACATAATGCAAAGTCGAAAATGAATTGACTAAAACTGTGGTAGTCAGAGTAGTTTTGTCTAAAGAACAAACTAGATATTAAAACTTTTAAGTTGTAACTATACAATCACATGCTACCATTAATCCCAAGCATCAAATATGACAAATATTTCGTCATGGAAGCAACTAGAATGCAATCCTGGATTTATCCAGGAAAACAATAAGAAAGTTGACAAATTAATAGGTTTAGAGTTGGGTGTATGTGTGCGATAGAAAACTGATAAGCGAAGTAAGGAACCTCATCTCAGAGGACAAAATCTAACGGATCAAGACATTACCTGTCAACCTGCTTAAGAAAAATCTCTGCAACTTCATGATCTTCAGTAACTATGCAGTCAGTATGTGCACTGCAAACATATCAGAGCAACAAAAGCATATATGATCACAATTGATGGCAATGTAAATATAGTGATAAGTAGCTTCTATTTTATTTTAGATAAAATCACTATTTCTCCATGCCACAAAGACAGTTTATTCAACTAAAACCGAACATCTCTACAGAAATTAATCACCAGTGAGAATCGGTAGTGATGAGATATGAAAACATACCTTCCATGAGAGTGTATATGGTCAATAGCAGCATATACATCGTCAACAATTTCTATTGTGCAAGCTAACGAATTGTACTCATGATGAAAAGAGTGTGTTAATGGAATGTCTAACACACCACTAGCTCGAGGTCCCCCATAAAGAGCAACGCCTGCAATGGAATATGGATGAATGATTCTGAGTAAATGATTTCTTGTGTTAATTAGAAGTCAAGATCATATATATTTTTGTACACCACTGAATTGCATGTTGTCACTGTAATCTTAGGAGGTAACCTATCACCATTCAAAAAATGCATTTGATGCTTCTTAAGATTCAAAATGGATTTTCCTTTCGAAAAAAAAAAGAAGAAGTCCACTTCGGCACTTCCTAATAGCTTTATAACAACATTTCAACAATTTATTTTCCCAAGTATTAGACCTTTCAATGTTGACAAACACTGCAACTCAACAAAATGACTTTCAGTTATATGTTATTCCTCCCATCACTAAAATTCCTCCCATCATTATGAAGGGAAACCATTGTAAGATTCAAGAACTGTCAATGTAATTGTCATTATTAATGTATGGGGCACAACCTAATAATAACAGAATTTATCATATTTGACATGGAATATTACAGGGATACTCTTTTTGGTGTGCCTCTTGGGCTTAATCATGCCTCATAGTCATTGATGAATGTAATTCTTTACAGTCTGCGACAAATTAAACATATCAACACTTTACCAAGATTCCTTTTAGTTGCCGAGAATATGTAAGAGATTCTTATATTCTCTCTTCGCTGATATATAATATACAACTTACATGCACTACCCATTTCAATCTAACAAACAATAACATCCAGAAAATTCTAGCAGACACCAATTAAGTGGTTGGATGATGGCAGCTATACCTCCACTTCTAAGCTCAGTCATTAGATCATTAATGTCCCTGGTCTTCATGAGGTCCTCGTGGATTAAAAGTGTCTCCTGCAAATACCAAAGAGAAGTAAAGATCTAGGATAAATATATGACAAGATCTATCCAAATTAAATTCTGAGTGCATGATAGGTCAGCAATTTCGTCAAAGTTCAAACTGATTAATGAATTAATTAAACCAGAAAATTACCATGGCATTACAGGCTGCAGGATAATCTATCTTCGCATCTAAAACAATGCGCTTTGCCATATCCATGTTAGCTGATTTATCAACATAAACATGACAAATTCCATCTGTAGAACACACAAGGGTCAAATTCAAAACTGTCATTGCAGAGGACTGTGAATACAAAAAGAGCATTAGCACAAAGGGTTGTAAAGTGAATTAGTTTACATGGGGAACATAGAAACCTCACCAGCATGCCCTAGAACAGGAATCTTGGTGGACTCCTTGATTTGAGATACAAGCTTGTTGCTGCCTCTTGGTATCACAAGATCGATCACATCATCAAGCTGGAAAAAATCGAAATGTGCAGTGAGGAATTTCTATTTTACAAATAATTGGTTGGTTTTTTGTTCACTTGCATGCTCACCTTTAACAGATCGGGAATCTCGTCTCTCGACGTAACAAGCCCAATAAGCTTTTCACCTACATTATCTGGGATGGCTTCAACAATCACCTAATGGAAGATGTAAATTTTATGAATAGATGGATGTGAAAACTAGACAAACTTCATAATTTACAACTCTTGGACTTTGAAAACTAAACCTTATGCAAGATTGCATTAGACTTAGCAGCTTCCTTCCCACCTTTCAACAGAAGGCCATTCCCACTCCGAATGGCTAAAGATGCAATCTGTAACCATTAAGAATGCAAAATGAATCAGCACAATAGCTCTGAAACAAGAAATGGAAGTGATCAAGATCTCTTGCAGCTTTATGATACATGAGACTTCCCTTGTCAGATTAAATTGGATTAGTGCCAGACATAATATTGGGCATGAACATATCTACAACTGCTGGGAGGATATACTGCATTATTATATACAATAGAATGTAGAAATTTACTTGAACGTGTATATGAATGTGCAGATGGGGGGGTGGGGGGTGAGAAAAGATTAATTTATAACCACAAGTATGAGTTGTTCCTAAAAGCTAATTCAACTTAGCATGTCAAGTTGAAGTTGTTTGCTTTACCTGAACTAAGGCATCAGGTCGTGACTCAAAAACAATCAGGATAACTCCCAAGGGAGATGAAGTCTTCTCCAAAATTAGTCCATCTGCAACCTGAATAAGTATAATAACTCAAGAAAGTAAAAAGTATGCTTCTCGCGTTCATTCTAAAATTTCCAAATGCTGAATTTTATAGCAAGTGGCAAAACAGCAAACTGACATGTAATAGTTCTATCTCCTATAATAATGCTGAAGAAGTTAGCCTCTATAATTGCTTTACGAGACCAGATAACTTCTATAGTGTACTCAGGGGAAATGAAATATATGATATCTCTACTCTTCCTTACTTCTGTTCTCGTTAGAACCCGACCTATTGGGTCTTCCATGTTGGCAAGGACTCGGATAGAGTTGGCAAGGCTTGATATCTGCAAAATACGCATAGGAATAGGCACCATGTGTAAGAATCAAAGGAGAATAAATGAACATATAAAAGAAACAAAATCAGAACAGAGATGTATGTGTGTGTATCTGTAAATCATGCCAGTGGGCATCCAATAGATGAAGATTTAGGTTCCTTGCCTTCCCTGGCTTCAAAGTCAATCGAGATATCAATGACTTCTCATACCCTGATTGTTGTGCAGCAGCTACATCGGCCTCATTTTCAATTTTGATTAACTTTTCGTTTATCTCTAATGCACTAGCAATGTCCAGCAAAATTTTTCTTCGGTCTTCTGATGACATGCTCTGGAAGAAGAAAAAGACAAATATATTTGGGCGCTAGATTTAACACACGAAGTCAAAAAAGAAAGTTGTAAGAGTGCGACATGAAGTAGAGCAACAGTACATAAATGCAGTTAATTCTTCCTGTTCAGAATCTCATGCTACACCTGAAGTCTCCTGGAACATTCCCGTGCTGAAACTGCCATTTCGCGTGCACCTACTTCATTAGGAAGTGTCCATAAAGTTGCATCCTTATGGAAGAGGGTGCCAACTCTTTCCCCTTGAAGTACTTTGTTTAAGCTATCCGTCACAAAACCGCTTCAATAACATGAAGGAAAGTAAAAATATTATCTGACGTTTGTCATTGCAAACTTTAACAAATAGCCGTAATAATTGATCAAACATCAAATTCTCTATAGAAATTAACGAAAAATAAGAGAGTGAAAACACCTTCGCACTAGTTTCATTCAGTTAAAGTTTATAGAGAAATCAACTAGGCATAGCTCATGTGGTATAACTTTCCTCTCCAAAGTGAGAGGTCACAGGTTCAATTCCTGAAGGGATCGGATTGAAGAAAAAAACGTATACATAGAAGCTAGTCTTTCTGTTGCAAATTAGTCCATATCCAGATAGGGTAGTTTTTCTTTTTCTTCTTTCTGACTATGTCTGCCAATGTAAGCAATGTTGCTAGCACCTCTAGCTATGAAGTCTCGCATATGGTGATTGATAACAAAACAATGTAGTGTGACTAAAAGATCTATAAAGTACCTGGTGATTATGACAGGTGTGCCCGCAGAAGCAGCAAACACTGCAGACTTGACTTTGGCAGTCATACCTCCTCTTCCTACTCTGGATTTGTCCCCAAAAGTAATTTCATCCTGATGCCTTTCCTTTATGTATGTGTGAATAATCTTTGAATTGGGTTCACTTGGAGGACCATTGTAAAGGCCTTCCACGTCACTAAGCAAGACAAGCAGATCTGCTTTCAACTCCAAAGCCAACAATGCAGCTAAACTGTCATTATCCCAGAAGATACCAGAAGAATCCTGCAATTGCAAATAATTTATCACAGGGTGAAGCAGCACAGTACAATGTCTAAGAACTCAAGAAAGTTAGGTGGATATTATTTTTCTTTTTTGAACTTTTTTATCATCATAATAATGTTAGCATTCCCTTAAACAGACAGCTCAGAAAACCAGCCAAACCTTTCGGACAAGTATAGTTCACTGGTCACAAGCAAAGTCAGCATTCTGTATAAATAATCTTGCACTCAGATTGCGTGCTTAGGGCATGGTGCATGGTAAGCATCATTATAAAAATATTTCCGAAACTAAGTACAACATCCGATAAGTGATCTAATCAGATATTCATGTATGCTAATCCAAACAGAAAATCAAATAACTGCTCACACCAAGCTCAGGCGAAACCATTTCAACATAATGTTATTTTGCAAAATTAAGAATTTGGAACATAGCGAAGAGTGTCCGCTTCTAGACAACACTTAGAAGACAATCTACCAGAATTGTGAATTTGTCATTTAAGATTCATGTAAATACCTCATATGGAGCTTTCCTGGTACTGATTGCATCATTTTCATTGAAAACAGGAATCACCTTAAGCTGTAGCAATGTATTCACGGTTTCAGTTAGCTGCTTCCTGAAATCTGAATCCTTGAAGTCGCTATCTGTCACAAGAAGCTGAGATGACGTAACATCCAGCTGCATCATTAGTTGCATCGATTCATGAGAATTTGACAGGATGTTATAGCAAAAGACTTGGTGACAATGAACAGAAGTAATTAGTCAATGAAGCACTATAGAAATTCTGAAGAAAACCTGAGTAAATAAGGCATCATAAAGAGCCATGAGGCCACTCTGACCAACCGAAGCACATGCTTTTCCATCCAGCTCTATTTGGGGTCGTTGGAGATCAGCAAAGCTGCAAATTTCAAAATTTGCCCATGGACAAGCAATGAAATTTTAGATAATGTTGAATCCTAGAGATACAATCATCCACCCCCCCTCCAAAAAAGGTGTGGAACCCCAATCTATTTCTTTGTTGTTCCATCCTACATCCCTACTGTCACTTGTCTATTCCATTGATTTGAAGTTTGAAGAAGTGGAGTAACAAATTTGCCCAAGACTAGGGGAAATTTCATAAAATTGTGGAAGGCAATGGATATTTAGAAGATGGTTCAGCAAGATTGATGTGTAAAAAATCAAATGCTTAACGGGCTAGCAGTACAGCTATAAGAGATTAGGTGAAGAATGTATACACTCAGAGAGATGTAACAGTTGGATCAGTTAAGGACTACAGACACCTTGAGATCATAATATGTGCAGCTACTTTAAAGTCTCGCAACCAAAACTACGTGAACATGAGGAGGGTTGACGAATATAACTATATCTTCTTACCTGCTCCTCAGAAGGTCAAGGGCCTTTTTTGGGGCCCAAAGTGGACTTGAGCAGTTGTTTACTTTTAAATCCTCTTCCTAAATGAGTGCTGGCGAAATTTAAACTAGGTTGCTCTGATACCATCTAAACGTCTCTGCAACTCAACCAAAACTCCAGAGTTGTGGGGTTTGGGATACATATTCTACATTTTAAGAATCCAAGAACAAAGAGTTGAAGAAGACAAATAGGAATTAGGAAGAACAACCCAGTTATTAACTTATTCTGTAGAAAATGGTGAAATATAAGCATCACTGATCCATGAAGATATATTCATAAAAGTGAGAAATGCATTCTTATGTTTAAGGTTACGCTAGAGTGAAGCTACAATTAAACATATATTAATGGATGAGTAATACCAAATCGCGCTACAAAAGAAAAATACATAAATGTTCAGGCAACTACATTTTAGCTTTGGTTGCCATTGTTAGAGTGCAGATAAATAAAATCAGGACCAAGAACATTTAAATTTAAGCTTATTAACCTGCTGTTGACTAATTTTCTGTATCTAAGCCTTTGACGGCCAACACCGATTGCACCAGATGTTACCAAAATCACTTCTAAACCTTGAGAATTCAATTCTTTTACCTGCAAATTAGCATACCATATTTACAATACCGTAAAGTTGCAATCATGTAAGATTTATTCGAGAAATTTTAACATTAAAAATTTGCTTTCGCTGACAATTCCAGATTACTTGCTCGCAGAGAGCTCCTAATCTTCCAAGAGCCAACCTTCCATCCATTCTGGTCACAACCGCAGTCCCTACCTATACATATACAATTATAAAGCAAAGTTACATAAATCAATTATATGTAACATTATGTTTCATTTATTATAACAGTCGGGGGTTACTACTAACATTGAACGAAACAAAATTCGTCTACGAAATTTCTATTTATGTGAATAGAAGGGGGGAAATTAGCACCAAATTCTTTCAGAAAAACAATGTTACAAGCTCATATGCTAAATTGAATGAAAAGCCCTCGCCTCTAGATATTTGAGGGGGAGAGCCTTCAGTATCATCAAATCGGACAAAAAAACTCATGGAGACGAAAATGAAATCTGAGAAACAAAAACTTAAAGTTCATTTGTACAACTTTTTTACAAAGATCTCTTTTTTTTATTAAAAAAAACTTTTATGTACTAAATTGTAGCCAATTTTAATCAATTGGAGCTCAATCGGAGTTTGTTTCCAAATGCACCAAACAACTCAAATGCCCTTAAATCTAACGAAAATGAATGGATCCTAAAACTATTCAGTATCTTGGGGGGGGGGGGGGGGGGGTTGAATTCGAAGATTTTCGCCCCAAATGTTCCAAATAAGCTGAATTCTATTAAAAAATCAAATAGCAAACCCTAGAAGAATACTGAATGCACTCTCGTTGGGCACACGAAAAGGCTATGAGAGAGACAAATGAAATGAGAGATAGAGAGCTGTGAGACCTTGATGACAATGCGCTTGACGTCCTTGACGAAGGCGCGAGAGGGGTCCATGGCCGCCATTAGAGCTCCCAAAAATCGGAGGTCGAACAGGAAAAAGAAGGAATCAAAACCCTAGAAAGCTGCTGCTAGATTCCAAACCCCTCGTCGGCTTACTTAATAAGCCATCAATAAATAATAATTAATTAATTAATAATGAGGTTAAATAGTGAGAAATCGAGAGACGATAAGATGACTCCTACAGCAAAATGGATAGGAGACGGAGTGAAGAATGAGCTTGGACCCATGCTTGCATGGGTGGGGCAAATTTTGGGTGTTCTTCTGATCATCTAAAATGAATAAAAGTATAAATATATTTTAAAATATTAATTACTCGAAACAAATCAGCAAGTCTGGGTGGTGTAGTTGGTCATCACGCTAGTCTCACACACTAGAGGTCCCCGGTTCGAACCCGGGCTCAGACAATAGTCGTTACTTAATTTTTTCTCTTGAGCCATTTTCTTTTACTTTTATGAATGGCTGTCTTAGCTGTAAATTGCATACGAGTGCCATGAGTTTAATCGGTTTCAGTGACACCAGCTGCATAGCTCCAATACCTTTCCCTCTCAATTAGCTGTAAACCATCCGTCTTTGTCTTTGTCTTTGCCTTTGCTTCTGAAGGCAATAATATTTCGTTGCAGTCAATATTTAATAGTAAATTGAAAAATGCGGCGTCTGATGGTATTTATGTAAAATTTATGTAAAAAAGAAAACGAAGAAAGAAAAAGCAAAGCTCATGGTAAAACATTTGGCTAATTTCTCAAAGGAGGGGCATCTCGGTAAATACCTCGTTCTTCAGGACACGGCAACGAGAGGGAGCTCCCTCTCTCTCCTCCCCTCTAAATACCATCTCATCTCCTTTCTCCACAAAATCCCCAGGAATAATTCCATAACCTAAATCTAACGACATCTCCCCCCCCCCACTACAGTCCATTGTTCCCGATTCCCAATTTCTAGGGTTTCGCTGCCACCAAAATTCTTTGAAGACCAAAAATCGAATCCTAGGGTTTCTGACAGCTGTTATCGATGGATTGGGGCAACGTGACGGCGGAGGATCTGATCGATGCGCTTCGAGAGGTGGATTGGTCCTCGCCCCCTCGCCCTGTCAGCGAGTTCTTCTCCAGGTTCACCGTTCCCAGATCGCATTCCAAATGGAACGGCCGCCTCAAATGCAATCTCTACTAGTAAGTCTCTGTTCGCATTGCTCGATTTATGTTGCGAGAGTAACAAAATTAGGGTTCTTGATTTTAATTGTAGTTGTTGCTTGATTTGATCGAATGTTGTTGTAATGTTTTTAGAATTGATGTGCAATGTTTATTCGTGAGTTCAGATCGCATCAATTCGTTGCTGTTAGATGAGTGTTTTCGAGTGTATGTTCAGATTGATCCGATCCATTCCTGTTAGATGAACGAATGAATGAATTAGAGTTGAATTATATTGCTGTCAATTATGGGGTTGGATTGCTGTTCCTAGACTGCCCTTCAAATGGAACAGCTAAAGTGAAGCGTGGCTTACTAGTAAGCTGATATCGCATCAATCTATACATGTTATATGGATGAACTAGGGATCGGGATTCGAACGGTATATAATTCTTGTTACTAGGATGTTGTTCTTCAACTAAGGAATAACCTAGGAAGTATGTACACTTCTATTTACTTGTGTCTGTGTCCAACATGTATCGAATGCTAGGACACTCTGCTCGACACGTGTCCGACACATTTGCGCCATGTCTGCTCAAATCGGACGCGCCTGACACTTCTAGATAGCAAAGGATGTCGAGAAATAAAAATGTGGAATTTATGTTTGAACAACTTTGATATATTTAAGGATACAAGAATATTAAATATTTCAAATATCTTTCATGGCGTACTATAACTGGAATGAGTAAACATCTCTACTATTATAATTAGAACCCATAAGTTGTCATGCGGCATTTTGTTATTTTTTCAAGATTAATTCAAAAAAGTGTTGAAATTCTATATTTTTTCTCTCAATTCTAAAACATCCACATCTCTCTTTCTCTCTCACATGCAACTTGGAACTTGAAACAAAAAGTTATAGATAACTTCTCATGTTTTATTAATTCGTTCATATTTTCTATCTAAATTCTAAAGCATCCAGAGCTCTTTTTCTCACTCACATGCATCTTGGAACTTGAAACAAAAAGTTATGAATAACTCATGTTTTATTAATTCGTACATATTTTCGATCATTATTATATTCACTTACATTTTTACATGCATGAATTCTAGTCCAAATTGATGCAAATGACGAAGGCGGGTATGTGAAAGTCGGGTCCAATTAAAAGGGTTAATATTTTGTTTACTTTCAAACTTATACAAATAAAATCTTTTTCTTGTAGTTTATTATGGTTTGTTTAATATATATAATTAAATATATAGATAAATAGTATAGCCGTGTTCCCGTGCCCTCCTTATTACAAATTTGCCATGTCCCGTGTCTGTAGCCCTGTCGTTGTCCGTGTCCATGCTGTTGGGAACTTAAGCACACTATCAAGCTAATTTTGAAAGACATCAACATGGATTTTAAAATTTTCTAGTTTGCCAAAGTTCCAAAACCATAAATCAAAACCAAAGAGTTAGAACTCGTAAACAAAAACCTAATGAGCTATACTAATCTATTATGTGTAAAATACTCACATCCTCAAGTTTTCTTAAAGAGCTCCATGTTGTGAACTCTAACTACCTCTCAAGAGTTCCGGACCGCGTTTGCAAGCCGGTCTTCCTTCGCCGAAGATGATCCACTCGAGAGAACCTAGTCCAAGCTCTACCTTCATACAGAAATAACCTAATGAAATAACTAAGGTTCACAACTAGCTAAGAAGTGAAGTTTAGTGATGTAGTGTGATTATTCTAGTATTTTTCTTTCATATTTTCTTGTTTCTCATCACATGAGAGGGTAGAAGAAAAGAATGGAGGATCCATGGAGAGAGCAAAAGAGGAAAGTGTCATGGGTGAGAAAAATATGAGAGCTCATACAATTTCAAGCATAGGATTTTTGGTTTTGATTAAAGAATTTTTCCAATAAAGAATCCTACCATGCTTGAATAGTGATGACAAATGAATTAATCAATTCATTTGCCATCCTTCTCACCATACCCTTGCCACCATGCATGCTACCTCATTTTCATTAAAAATTAAATGAAAAAACAATATGATGTGTCAACCTTGTAGAAGTATTTTTGTTTGTATACAAAAATACGTCCCCGTAAATACATGCATGTATTCGAATCAAAATACGAATATTCAAGAGATAGAAAAATATAATGAATATAATACTAGAATATACATATCGAAATATATATATATATATATATATATATATATAAATTATTAAATCAAAACTTGATTTAATAATCCGGCTTAATCATAAGCCGGCCAGTATTATCAGCCGTCCGATTAAAGTCTGTGTATCTAGTATACATACTTAATCGGAACCCTACACATCAAAATTCGGGCACTACATTTTGCTTGAACCGGAAAAACTCTCAGTGTGGGACTCTAAAGACTCGTCAATAGCTGACAGTGGGATTAATCACAAGTACGTCATCGGCACTAGCTGTACGTAACGGCTATCCAAGTATTGAATGAAAAGAAGGTCGACGAGCAAACTCTATCCATACCCCTATTGAGCATGTCTGTGACAATCTCCGTACAGTCCGGTCTGTTCGTCTAAGAGTATCGCATACCGGGTCTAGGGGTGGATAAAGTTAGACCCCTAATAACGCGATAAGTCGTGTTGGTGTGAAACTCATCACCAACTGAGAAACTACTTATTCAAATCAGTAAATCTCGTCCATCTTGGACAAGGATTTCTGGTTATGGCTATCCGTGCACAACGCGACATCTATCCCCAATATCGGGAGAAACGAATCCCTGACGATCTGCTCACTGCCTCTATGAGGCTCTGCACTGTACCCAACTAAAACCTGTTTGCACGACTCATTTGAGCCGTGGTAGGGTAGTAATCAAAGTACAATGGGAACTCACACGAGAAAAATGATGATCTCAGGTCGACAGACTATTATGTATTTATGTCACCTAAGACCTGCTATCTGATAATAGGTATAATACCATTTAGCATGCCCGACGAGTCTGCCCAGTATAACTCATAACCCAATGAGCTCCTGTATACTATCTTTGGTGACTAACTAACACCAATGACTGTGAGACCGGCTATCGCCCCTCGTTGGGGTCAAGAAATGTATATACTAGTCTTCTGGAATATCGATGTCCGGTCTCGATATTCCTACGACTAGGGACATTTAAGGATTTGCTTATAGACTACCAAGTTCTCACAAATGTGATTGCCACAATAACCCTTATAGTCAAGCAAGAAAACTATGAGCTCCATCAACATGTAACAGTGATTCATAATACCACATTATACATGTACATGATGATAGAGATGAACCAAATAGCATACTATCATCTCGAGTAAAACTGTTCTATCCGTATAGGCCCTCCCTCAATCATCATAATCGTCTGCCCACGATTACAATAATTGCCTTGAGGGCACTATAGCCAACACATGCTTCATAAAGGAATAACTAATTCAGTTGAGACACATGATTGGAATCGTAGTTCTTTGCTTGATTACTCACGTGATTGCTTAAGTGAAGTAATTTTTTTTTGGTTGAACTGTGGTTCTTGTGATATTTATGCAATGCCGACATTTTTTTCTTCATAAGAAAGAGCTTAAACCTTCATGGCTGCTCATTAGTCTTATACGAAATTATTGAGCATGCTCTTTAGTAGCAGCAACTGCCTTTATGTCTACCAGTCCTCAGGTCTATGCGTCCTGTGCTATATGAAAGAAGATGAATTTCCAGACTTGCATGCCATAGAGAAATATCCATTATCTAATTGGATTTTTCATGAGAGATCCGGGAGAGAGGTGGGGGGGGATTTGGTTATTGATATTGTTTTAAAATGGTCAGTATACATCTTTTTTATATTTTTTACTGGATGTTAAAAAAAATATCTTGCATTGGGTCCTTTTTGGCTGTTCAAAGCTCTTCCTTGTACCTTTTCATTTCTCATGTGTAAACAAATGTATGATTGAACGAGTATTCTTGTATTCAGAGGAGGAGAATTGATTATTAATTATCTGTGTTTTTTGTTGCTTGCAGCTACAGGACAAACTACTTCATCATGATAATATTCTTTCTTGGTAAGGAGATGTTTAATGATATTTTGGCAGATATTTGTTTTTATACTTCTTACTTTGCAATTTGCTGCAGGGATGGGATTCCTTCGGAAGCCACTTGCCATTGTTGCGGCAATTTTAACAGGCTTAAGCATTGCATTTTTGAATGACAGGTTAGTGTTATGACTGTCTCTGCCTAGGGAGTATGATTTATTTATGGCGAAGTTAAGATTTGATAATGATGATTTTATGTAGATGTTTGATGTGTTGCCATTTTCGGGAAGTGGTGTTGTGCAAGCATGTGTATTATCATTGTTGTACTGATTTTTAATTTTTGTTTACTAATATATGTGTGCCATCGAATCAAAACATTTTGTAGATGAACTTATTGATATAGAATCTTGACCATTTAACCACGACAACATTTACCTTGCCAGGTTATGTTCTATTTGCGTATATAGACATATTTTCTTTTTAAAATTTAAATTATTAGACTCTTGAAAACTACCTACTGGTTATCATTTATGAAAGTTGAACTTATATTTGAAAGGTGGACTTTAATCTCCTTCTCTTGAGGTCAGTTGTCTAAAAAAAATTGATTGAAATACTTAGATGCATGGTGCGGCATGAGATCCTTTATGGTTGCTGTAGAAATAGTTGGTTTTGAAATTATTATATGCAGTAGTATAGATAATTATTTCCATGACAGTTACAGGGATATATATAAGTAATCGGTCTTTTCTTTATCCTGGATACAGTTTTTGTAATACATGGACCCCATATTTTAGGCCATTTCCTCTCTTTCTTGGTTGATCAATCAATGTAGGATTTAAATTCTTTTTTTCTTAGTTCTGTTTAACTAAACATTAAGTTACATCTAAGTATTGATATTACCAATAAAATTTATGTAGAAATAGCCGTTAAATATTCCAGCATGCATGTGACTTTTGATGGTTAAAATGTACAGCTTTGCAATCACATTTAATGAGAAAGTGACTCGGGCCGTAAGACAATTTTCTCCTCATTTAGCTGCAAAGATGAGGCCACCTATATCGTGAGTGCACTTGCCACTCCTTGACCTTGTTATTCTGTGCCGTCTTTTTGTAGCACAAACTAATGTTCTTTTGCCACAAATTACCTCAGCCCTGTTCTTCGTGGACGACCATCAAGAAAAAGAGCAATTTATATATGTGGGCAGCCTCGCTGGGTATTTGTGGCGATATTCTCAGCAGGTTAGTGTGACACTGCATTTGACCCAGAAAATATTATCATTGTTGACTAAATAAAATATGCTCTTTGATCCACAGCAAGTTGCTTCCTTTGGTTCACCTCTTGCAATCTCCTCACTGTTCTGTGGGCACTTGCAATCGGTCTCCTAGGTACAGACATCCCAGCTCATTGCTATTTTCTTCAAGTTTCCATGCATAAGAATGGTCATTTATGCTTGCAGTTTTCCTATTACTTTCTGCTCAGGAACTCTAGTTCATGCCAGCTTTAGAACACCTAATTTGAAAGCACGGCTAAACACTTTCCGTGAGGAGTTTCGTGCAGTATGGCGCAATTACAGCGAGCTGTAGATTGTGCTCTTCCAGATTATATGATGTGAGTTGCTTAGAACTCTTTTCTCGTTTCATATTTTCTATTCTACATCTCTTTGTAAACTATAAAACCCTTTCTTCTAACTTTTCTTGTCATAGACATTGAAAAGAGCATATAGTGTAACTGATCCATGAACATCAATTTCTTGTTGCTGCTAATCGAACATTTTTTAGAGATGGCGAAAGTCTCAATATACAATCGATTGCATATTTCGTGCAAAAAAATCTGGAGAACTCTACGAAACTTGGATGCTTTTTGATATTGCATAAGTTTTTCACATACTTCAATAGGTAGTGGTACATGGCGGGGCCTTGTTCTGCCCAAGTTGATTGATGGTGCATGGAATATTGTTGGGGCATTTGCTTAAGAAAAATGTTATAATATATTGCATACATAAATAATTTCGGTCCCCCCCCCCCTGTAAATTGGTATGAGCTTATGGCTTCTGATTTAGATGAAAGATGATTCAATGCTTAGATGTTGAATCAAGTTAATAATCAAGAATGACCACGCAATGTCACATTCAAAATTAACTTTTCTATTATCTAGCTTTGCACATGTGTGTGTGCGCACAGAGCACTGTGCGCATGCATATGTCGGATGAGTAACCATTGCAGTGAGGTTGGATGACTGCCCTGGATTCTAGTGAATATTGTTTTTTCTTTGTTCCTCTCATGTATTGTTAAGTTCATTTTCGCCAAGCAACTTCACATTGAAGCAGCAGATATTCAAAACAATTAAAATGAACTTTAATCTACACTGTTCGCAAATTTTCTGCCAGTGTTAACCATCAGTTCTCTTGTATTTGAAGTGGTTCTTGTTTTCCAAAGATAGGAATGCATCACTGACGACAGTGTTACTGTGCAGATCCTTTCATATGTTGCTAGAGTTAGCATTCTTTAGTCATTCTCTGTAATTCCTTCATAAAAGCCACGACCTGGATCACAACTTTGTACATCTATGCCGAAGAATGCCTATGGTTTTGATTTCTGCTGAGCCTCTTGCAACTCAATAGCATAGGGGAACAAGTTCAGAGTTGAACACAATCCTGTTTCTGCTTGGTTATGTTGTTTGTAGCTACGCTTTATCCATTATTTTGTTGTTGGTACATTATTAATTCGAGGACATAGCTAATGTTAGTTAAACTTAAATTCCTGCATTATTGTGGGTTTTGTAATAATAATTGAGGCGTGTTGCAGAATTAGTAAACTTCACAACTTGTTTTAGCAAAATTTTATTCTTCTGCAAAAGTTCTGTTAGGGAATGAAAATTGAAATGCAAATTTCCTTGTTTGACAGGAAGAAGGTGAGAGCCAGTGATGAAAAGAGAAACTGATGATTGATTATTCATTTTTACTAACTTTTTGTGCACTTTATTTTTCACAAAACTGCTTATCCCAGAACTATCCTAAGAACGGTTAAATTTTCTGTGACGACCTATTTTCTCTATGTTTTTACAAGTTTCAAGATAACTGATGTAAGTCGTCATAAGGTTAAGGTGGTTAAGGTTAAATTACGGGTTCACATCTATAATATTTGAAAAGTTGTAGGCTTCTTAATAATTATACAGGAGTGCAAAAAGACTATAATGAAACAGCAGGAATATTTCTGCTAAAGTTCACTAAACCCTAAAATTCGTTTGGCCGGATTCCAGAAAATCCCCAAAAAGTTTAATTGGCACAGAAAACTTTCAAAGATAACGGTGACATGTCATCATAGTTAGCGTCACATCACCGCCATGTAGACCGCCACATTAGCAAACAAATACAAAATGTCTCAAACCACCCTCCTACAAAAAAAAACCTCGACTAATTTGGGGGGAAAAACTTATGCCACCACCCTTCCTCCTCCCCATAGCCGCCGCCCTTCTCTCTCTCCCACCTCCTCTAACCCTCCTCTAAGCCACCGTCTCCTTCCCTCCACCTCGCCCGTCTCCTTCCCTCCTCCACCTTGCCCACCCGTCTCCTTCCCTCCTCGTTTGCCCACCACCACCTCGCCTCTAGCCCTTCTCAAACCAAGCCCGACACAACCTAATATTATCAATTTTAATATCACCACCACCACCTTCTTCACCCTCCCTGACCCATCAACTTCCACCTCCTCCGACCACCCTCCTGCCCTCGTCGCCTCCACCGCCCACTCTTCTCCTCCAAAACCCAGCTTGACCAAAAATTTAGATATTAATTAATAATTTAATTTACTATGTTTATTTAAATGGACAAAATAATCGTTTTGCATGCCTACTTAACACCATGCCTCTGCTTAATACCGGTACCGGTAGCTAGTCAACATTATAGTTGATTCTATGCCAATCAGAAAGGTGTTCTAAGATACAGCCAAACGAATCAGGGTTTAGTGAAATTTAACCATATTTTTATTATAGGTGAGGGCAAAAAGACTTTAATGAAAAAGCAGTAATATTTTTTCCCAACTTGCTACTGGCAAATATATCACGCCAATTATAGCAAAAAGCTTACTGAATGCTGCGGAATGATGTCACAACTTTATCAATCCCTCAATTACTCCAATATGAAAAATGAATGACATTAACATATTACTGTTTATGAATTTCACGTACATAAGACAAAGCTTTCAATTGTCAAAACTGAGGATTTAAAGTCCCACTGCAAAGCAACATCATAAATATTTTCCCAATGCCACCCAAACAAAAAGCCTGATAGACCCGGTGTTGATAACACAAATGCAAAATTGCCGACATCTGATAATTCCAATGGAAAAGTCTGTAAATAGAACCGCTAACAGGTGCCAAAGCTTCGGTCCCCAGCATCTCCCAATCCCGGCACTATGAACCTGATGGTGTTTACATAAGGTCAACATATGATACGATCTAAAATATGTGTGTAACATTGGTGTACGGAGATTGAACAGAAAAATACCCTTTCTCATTCACAACAGGATCAATCATCCCTGTATATACTCGGAGCCTGAAGCAAAAATAAACAAAATTTAGATCGATGGTAGAAAGATTAACATGTAAACATCAAGGTCAGATCAATGGCTACCCAGGGTACTTCTTGCTGAGTTTCTCTAACGCTGGAGGTGCAGCAACAGCAGATACCTACAGGAATGGTTCCAAATAATAATAATAATAATAATAATGAAAAGCCAAAGAGCAGGCAAGAAAGAGTCAATGGAGGGAAAATTTTAGGACACTTACGACTTTTATTTGCTTGTTTTCAACCCCTCGTTCTTTCAACACGTCGATTGCTGCAACTATTGTCCCACCTGCAATTAAAGAATTGAATGATGTTGCCAATATAATTTGAAGTCTTTGCTCTCTAATGGAAGAATAGATCATGGGGTTTATGATGAGCAAGGACAGGAACTCAACTCTAAAAGGGTTTTTTTCTCTCTTCCTTTTTTCCCCTTTATTTCTTTCTTACCTTTTTTACTTTTCCCTTTCCTATTCTTTCTGTCTTTTCTCTTCTTTGTTATAAGAGGTTGGACCCATTTCTCACCACCCCACTTGTATTCAATAACTATAGTTGGTCTCCTCTTCCTTTCAGTTGGTTGCATGTCTTGAACTTGTGATCTCCTTCCTAATCACAATACCAGCTTGTCCCACACCTTGCAGCCTCTCAAGGATAATACTAGTGCCATACACAACTCTAGAGTTTTGGGGGAGTGGCAGAAGACTTTAAGATGGTATTGGTGGTATTCAAGTTCGAAACCACAATGTGTGCGTCTAAAAAAACAAAAGTAGGATAATAAAATGTCGCAGTGCAAAACTGTAGGTCTCAGTCCACAGAAGGGTTCTTAACCTGTAGGGGAGTGTTAAAATACAGAAATAAAAACTCTTAACCATCACCATAAGTTGGGGTTTTGTGTCTTAATGGCATATGCTATAAAGGCAAAGGTCAGTGAGTCTCGGCACAAGAATTAAGAAGCGGCGATTGCAGGTTTGATATCAACTTGAATACCTGAATATTGGTAGAATAAACTAGAGAACAAGAAATTACATCAGTATGAGAAAAAATTTAAAAAAAAAAAGGAAAATACCAGTAGCCAGCATAGGGTCCACAACAAGGAGTCTTGCTCCATCTGGAAACTTCTCAGGCAAACTGAAAAAAACCAAATGCAGAACAATTTTCAATCATCATATTACATATAATACTTTTACTGATATCACCTATCAGGATTATATGAAGGAATTAACACAACAAATCATCTAATACAAATTAAAGAACAGTGATGCAGGTAAAAATATATATGAATAATCAAGGGGAGAACATAACATTAAATTGTTACGATAACGGTAGATATTCTAACAAGGTGTTACAAGGATAACATATTATGAAATATGAACAATCGCTTTAAATATAAACAAAAAGATCCAGCAAAACATGTTCTTACTTGTTCAAATACGTAGATGGCTGAAGCGTTGTTTCATCCCTACGCATACCTTCATTTTCCCAAAGAAGAAAAAAATTAACATGCTAACCATGAAGAACACAACATAATATTTGCAATGTATTAGAACATAATAATAAATATCAATCATTGTTTAAAACAAGCCAAGTGGCATACAAAATAATAAGGAAAGAAAGATTTGAGATCAAACCAACATCCATTAATCACATAGCAGAATTTAAATCTTTTTTCGGATTGTACACAATCAAATTTATTAACCATTAGATTATGCAGGAATGTAAAAAAAACAAAGCGGGCGAGTTTTATTTTGAAATAGTAATTTTTGAACCACGAACATTAAAGAAATTTCTTATACAAAAGTAGAGAAGAAGCCGGTCACAACCTTCAACCATTCTTAAACAGTAGGTAATCATCTGGGAGAGTCAAACCAGTGAAAGTAATGGAGAACTGCAAAATATATGTTAATAATATGATGGTTGATTTTATAATTTAATATGTAGATTTTATACTTACCAAGATGATATGTTTTAGTTGCTGGGAGGACCAATGGAGCAAGCTCTGCCAAAGCTAGTCCAGCTCTTAGTATGGGAATAACCTGGCAAGTTAAAACCATTCAGAGCAAACTCGGTTGGTCATGCACCGCCTTGTTGGTCATGCACCAGCAAATTAACAAGACCCCAGAGAAGGATCATCTATCATAAGATAATTTGACGAGCAAGCCATCATAGCCAAACTATAATACTATAGCATTTCAAACTATAATTTATATATATATATATATATAGATGATGAATTAGTTATAAAGAAAAGTGAAAACACAAACCAACACCGGCTCCCGAGGGTCAATGAATTCAACATCAGCAACACCCATTGGCGTCTGAATCTCTCCAGTGATTGTAGGCTGCAAGGGATCAGAATTCTCCATGAGTCAGCTACTGCTGTAAAACAGAAAATATGCATCTACATGCTAAACATATAACAAGAATTTTAATTTAGAACAAACTGCTGATTAGATCCATGACCTTAAAAATATACTTCAAAACCTCAATTTTACATGGCATGTTAAATCAAAATCAACAAAAGCGGACCTAGAATTTATCTATGTCAGTCCGTAAGCACAATGACTAAGATAAAAACTGCTTAAATGTCTATAAACACAGGCTAATTGATGTTTTTCATGCTGCAGCGGTGGCATTACAAATAAGACAAAGTTGCTAGCATGTTTCAGAAAGCTAAAACAATGCAGTAGGATGAGACTTATCGGTTATTCCTGGAAAATCAAATATAAACGTGGGAATTGTATTTCAAATTCTCCATAAAAAGGAGAATTAAAACTATAAATAATCAGGGATTTGCTCATGTGCCAAACTTTTCTAAAGTTTCAGTGGCTGATGGATGACATGTGTAGTCGCAGATCGGATTCCATATGAATCATTTATAAATAACCCGATGCAAAATCACAAAGCTAATTATAAAGATAGAACCTTGTTATTACCTTTTCATTCTTCCCAGAAAGTATAGACAGAGATTTAAATAATATGGTTTTCTCAGAAAATAATTGAACAGATCATGCAGATCTAGAGTGAAACATATGGGGGGAAATATCCTGGCTTGAAAGTATTAAATAGAAGGAGGGGGGGGGGGATCATCATGAGGAAGCAGTTCCGGAGTAGTTCGTCCTTATATTGTCCATGTCCTGCTGCTGATCATTATTTCTATTTTGTCTTATTCAACATTCATTGTGTACTTTAAACTCCAATCCAAACTTGATACCCCATAATTAAGTGTGCTAATTGAACCAGGCGGCTTTGGTTTGGTTCGGTATGGGCTCGTTCAAGCTCTATTCATTTGTAAATGATCCAAAGTTGGGCCAACAATCCTAGCTCAATAAGTAAACATGGCAAGGTCAAGCTCAGTGTGGCTCGTTCAAGTCCGACCCGCTAACCTTGTGCCTATTTAATTTTTTAGTATATGATATATGGAAATATTTATTATCTTCCATACTCCAATTTAAATGCTTATCCTATTTAAGAGAGTGGCATTGGGGTGTTGACGTCAGGACGAGAATCGAAGAGCTGCTAAACTTCTAAGTGTGAACGCAAAATATGCAAGGGATGCAAAATGTCATAACAATGGGTAGATGCAAATTTTAATGACAAACTATATACGATGAAAACATACATAAGAGATCTGTCATCACTAGTCGCAAATAACATAAATTAACAAGCTAAACATTCGCACTTTAACCGTTAATTTATAGATTTGACTTTATATTGATATTTGATTATCCTCGAGAATTAATTAACTACTCTAAATCTAAACACTATATGAGATCCAAAATATTATATTTTTAAAAAGTCTAAATATAAATACTCTAAATCTAAAATTCTAATTAAGTGTCAATATATAAGATACAAACCCCAATTCAGTTTGCCGTAATTTCTTCGCAAATTAAACCAAGAAACAATTAAAATCTTTACCTTATTTTTCTTAATGTTTCTTGCACCAAAATTAAGAACACTTGTAGCTTATCGTGGCTGTTTTGTGTGGGCTCTACATTAAATCAAAAGATAAGATTAAACATTAATTTCTCTTACTCATACTTGTTGGCTTCTCCTCATCCGAAGACCACAAAAAAGTAACTTGGAGCTTGAATTTTCTTTCCGATCAAAGTATAAACTTCAATTTACGATCTAGTGGGCACCATGATCTACAGCGACAGTTGCGCCGTGATTTCGATTGAACTTGTGATAATTTTGTTGAGAAAATCAGGATTCGATATAATGATGAGATCTTGGTTGATTTCAACAAGATTATGACAATGTCAGATAGAAGCTCGACCACAGCCGATACGGAGCTCCGACCGCATCTAAAGATTTTCGACCGTAGTTGAATAAAACAATTCAACTGCAGCCGAAGATATTGATCTCATAAATATCAAAGAACACAAATTTTCAATAGAAATTCTCAATGATTCAATTACTAACCCTAAAATACAAGTCTGGGTTTCTTTTATAGAGAAACTCTAATAAAAACTTATAAAATAAATCATGCAATATCTGAAATTGCGATAATAACCTAAAATGAAAAATAAACAAAAAATATCTAAGACAATAAAAATCCTAATCTGATGGTCCCATGTCGAAAATCCTTCGGCTGCGGTCTATCTTCTATCCAATATCGTCATGCCTCGTTGAAATCAAAAACGACCATAGGAATAATGACACGCATATTGAAAATAATCATCATAATAATTGTCATGAGAAGAATAGTTATAAGACTCTACGATCATAATAATAATTCGGAAATAATCATAATCATAGTCGTGAGAAGAATAATTATAAGACACTTCATGATCATAATAATAAATCCTATAATAAATCATCATTTTTGCGGTCATAGATGATTTCAATGAGATCGTGATGATGTTGAATAGAAGATCGACCGCAATCGAAGGATTTACAGAGCAGGACCACCACATTAATATTTTTATTTTGTTTTAGACAACTTTTAATTATTTTTCAATTGATCTGGTAAAGTAAAATCAATAGAAAAGAAATATTTGAACTATGATTCATACAAACTATTCAGACCTCGCTATAGGACTAAAAAACAATTTCAAATAGGTATTTTTAGGTTATTACCGCAGTTTTAGATATCGCATAGTTTATTTTATAAGTGTTATTAAAATTTCACCCTAGACTTTTATTTTGGGATTAGTAATTAAATGATTGAGAATTTCTGTTGAAAATTTGTGAGCTTTGATGTTTATGAAATCAATATTTTCGGCTGTGGTCGAATTCATTTTTATTTGGCTGCAATCGAAACTTTCGGCTATGGTCAAGGTTTTGTATCGATTGTGGTTGATCTTCTATCCGACAACGTTACGACCTAGTTGAAGTCAACCAAGACCTCGTTATTAAATCAATTCCGAACTTTCTCAATAAAACCATCAACGACTTCCATCGAAACCATATGAAACCGTCGTCGTAGATCACTGTGCCCTCTAAATTCACACAAATTGAAGTCTCAACTTTGATCGGAAAGAAACGTGAAACTCCAAATTACTTTTTTGTGATGCTCAAATTAGAAAAGGCCAACAAGCACGAGCAAAAGAAAGCAAGGCTTAATATTATCTTTTAATTTAATGTAGAGCCCAAGCAAAACAGCCATTATAAGATACAAGTGGTGTTTATTTTGGTGTAAGAAATGTTAAGAAAAATAAGATAAAATTTTTTAATTGCTTCTCGGTTTAATTTGCAAAACTAACAAACTAAATTGGGCTTGTATCTTATATATTGACACTCAGCTAGAATTTTAGAACTAGAGTATTTATATCTGGACTTTCTTAAAATATACTCTCCGTCCCAAATTATAGATCATAATTTCTTTTTTAGTTTGTCCCAAAATTATGTCATCTTTCTAATTATAAGTTATTAGCCATTTGTTAATTTCTTATAACGTCCTTAATCTTAAATGTTTTGGTGGGTGTTCCTAAATGTGGGGACAAGTAAAAAAAAGAGAATATTTAGTGTAATCAATAATACACTATGAAGGATTTGGTTAAATATTGCATAAAAATTTATTGATTGCTTAAATGCTGCACCAAAAGTTATTAGAGAACAAGAATGGAAAGATAAAATGGGAATGTAATTAGTAGTAGATTTAATATCATTTTCTTAAAATTTGTGTTATTTCTTATTAGAACTTATAATTTAGGATAGAAGGAGTAATATTTTAGATCTCATAAAAAGTGTTGGTTAATTAATACTCGAAGATAATCAAATATCAATACAAAGCCAAATCTTTAAATTAATGGCAATGCAGACCCAGGAATCTTAATCAACGGGGGCACACCTCATTCAGTAATTACAACTTCGAAATCCAACTTGATTATATATAAAATCCATCATACTATTTGTAAAGTGGACATCTGAATTTTAAGCTAAACAGTCATTAAAATTAAAATATTGTTTACACTCGATAACATTTTTGAAACTTCATATCTTTTACAAGCTTCATGGTAGTTTTAAATCAATCGAGATAGTGCTAACGTACAATTTCGAATTTAGTTTTTTATTCGAAATGACTTTTCGTAGGCGATAAAGAAAGACGGATTTGGGAATCGAGTTATCAGTCGAGAGCTGCGGAAGGACAAACTAGGGATTTAAGATTGGAAGTTCAAAAATATTGTTGGGGTCAAAATTTACACCCCACCGCTAAAAGTCAAAAAATCATAGTAAAAGTCGACGCCCCAAAAAATAGGCACAATCTAGGCAAGTGGGCCCATACTCAAACCGCCTCAACCCCGAACTAAGCCGGCCATCGAAGAGAAAGAAATTTATAATGAATAAATTTTATATGCAAATAAGTATGAAAATGTAAGACAAATAGGCAAAAAACCAAATTTTCGTAAAGCCCATGGCTCATGTGCAAAAAATATGCACATGGATATGGGAGAGGCTAAAAGCCAATTATGTAAAGCCCAATGGAGCTAAGTGAAAATGTAGAGGCTATAAATAGCTAACCATAATAAAAACAATGTTTAAGTTTTTCCATTCCCACAAAATACAAATACTAGGGTTTGTGACTCTCTTCTCTCTCTCCAAGCTTCTTCAAATAAATCATGAGGAAGCTCTCTTTTCTAAAATAAATAAATAAAACCCATAGATCTATTGAAAAAAGCTTCTCTCTCCACAAAATCTCAAAAAGGAAAGCTTTTGGGCATCCTTCCTCTTGAAAAAAATAAAGGAGAAAGAGGAAGGAGAACCTATTTCCCAAAACACCATTTCTACAAGATCCAATGCCTGAAAGAGAGAGAGCCCATTTTCCCCTCATCCAAGATTCAAATCCCAAGTATCAAGAATGCTTTTTTTGACAAAAATAGAGAGAATGTTGAGAATGACACCACCAAAGGAAAGGCCTTTGGGTTTCTCTCTTGGAGAAAACCTCGGAGTGCGAATTTCAATCCGTACTTCCTTTTTGAATGCGGATTTCCATCCGTGCTTATCCATCTGTGCTTCACCCAAATGGAAAAATAGGCCCTGGTCTACATTTCACCAAACGAAACCCGACGAAATCTAGCGGTTATATAGCCGAAATTTCGTCAAAATCCGCACACTTGATCTTTTTTCAGAAAACAAATTAAAATATATATATATATATAATAAATAAAACAAAAGCCACCGGATGCGTCCGACCCGATTAAACCCAGGCCTCCCCCCAAAGGGGGAAGCCGAACCCCTTAGGGGCGCCCCGTAAAAGGGGGAGCCGGTCCGTAGCCCCCCAAGGGGGCTGACCCCCTAGGGGAGCGACCCCGACCCTTTTCCCTAGGAGGAGCCACCCTCAGGGTGCCCCCCGGGTACCTAGGCTCAGATTCTCCCCTGCGGGGCATTCGAACATATTTGTTAAAATAATAATAATAAAACAAAACAAACTTTTGCATGTCCACACATATTTCATATTGAGTTCGTATGATTCACATGACATGTTAAGCGGGGTTCTCTCGCTTCAAAGCGAGGGTTAATTAACGATAACTTTGTCTGCGACAGCCGGAGATTAGGATCCCCACAATCAATAAATCCCCGTCCACCATCGGACAGGGAGAATTTATACACGCCTGACAAGTGAGCGCATCCATCTCAATGGATGACGAAAAACACTCTATAAATATAAGAGATGGTGGGTAATGAAAGTGAAGAGAGGAGTATAATCATTTTATTAGCTAACAAATAAAACAAAATAATTTAGTGTAAAACATTAATCATAATAAACTAAAAAATTACTGATATAAAGGACTGAAGGAATAGATGGGTTGGCTAATTTTAAAATTGAAGTGGGTTTCTAATTCAAAAAGGGAGATGGATCTTGTGGTTAATGGATGTGGCCATGGGTTCTTAACTTGGATACTATAACGTAAGATTGTCATTTAGCCATGGAGTTTTAACTTTGATATATACCTACTATTCTTTTTCATGGATTCGGTAGGGGCACGTGCCCCCACACCTTTGCATTTGGATCCGCAACTGATTAATGGTTCAAGTGTGAATGTTTAACTTGTTAATTTTATGCTATTTGTTATCTGCGAAAATTGATGTTGGATCTCCTATATGCGTGTGTTTGCATCATATATAGTTTGTCATTTAGTCACTGATCGTTTTGTCATTTTGCATTCACACATATATCTTGCATTCACATATATATGTCTAGCAGCCCTTTGATTCTTATCCTGTGTCGGTTGTGGATATTAAATCCCTAATTTCTTCCCAACTTCATTTTCATCCGGATCTCAAACTGCGCCCTCTTTTAGCCCCCGTCATTTCAACTATCTCAAACCGCACACGATCAATCTTCTCTTCATCAATTCCTTCATTTCTCTGCCATCCAATCTCGTATCTCCTTAGGAGATTCTTCTTTGCAGCAATGACTACAACTCATTTCGAGCTCGACAAGCAATGAAATGAACACAAGCATGTAAGGAACTCCAACTAAGCTCGAGCTAGACCCCAAAAAAATCCAAGTTGAGCTTGGACGTAGGTAAGCTCGCTCAAGCTCGGCTCGACAAGCTCGGCTCGACCCCTACCCATAGAGGCCATAGCCTATCCTAAAATATATAGTAGCATGCTCAAATTTTTTTTGTTTTCCTCTATGGTCTCAGGAAGAAAATTACAAAGCTCGACACACTTTTGAAGGGGCATCAGATAATAACAAATCAGCCATTTCGATTTTATTGAAACTCGCAATGCATTAAGTAGATCTATCTCTACTTGAATAAACAGAGTTTTTATTCAGATATATCAATGCATAATTGGCAGATTAGGTATAAATAAGTAAATAACTTTTTTTATGAAGACAGTCGTATAAGAAGAAAGCATTAAATTATGTTACGTTTAAAACAGAGTTCAAATTAATCAAGGATTACCAGCCAATCTCTTGAAGCTTCATATACAAGCAGCCTCCCAAGTTCGGCCAGTGCATTTTCTACCGGAACAACAAAAAGGAAAATGTTAGAAACAGTAAGGAAGTTGGCAAACATAAAATGGTATTGAACACTGATGAGTTTCCATATTAATGCTTCATGATTTCTTAGCAAGTTGCTTCAAGCATTCGATGTACAAGTATGATATAAGAGAATCTACAAAAGAGAAGACCTTCTACACGAATAAAACAAGTACACGGTGATTTGATAAAGGCATGTCCAGCTGTAGATGCAGTGTATATTAGACAAAGCCCTAATTCGATTTCAAGTTTGCCTGCTCGTGATCAATTCTTATTAGAGTAATAAAAAGGGTTTTGGCATGATTTTCCCTTCGAACTTGGTAATCCTTCTTTTTGCATGTGGAGGCCACTATGTGGCTAAAATTGTTTTCCCTACCTGCCTACCTCCGTGGATATTTAATTCCATGAAAAATAGTTACCTCACATATATTAACATTATGAATTGCAAGCCACAATGGGATTAGTGAAATATGAGACAATAATTGACCGGTAGACACCTACAATGCCTAACACGCGCAAGAGTTTAAGGAATATTCTTGTCTTAGGGCATCGCTAGAAAAGAATGCAGTTAAGTGGAGCTCAAGGGGCACTTGGACCAGGCCTCCTTATAGTAGAAGGAGGCAACCAAGTGACTCTCCTGTGTTAAACATGTGCAGTTTTGATCAAAAGTTTACCTTACAATGTGACATTTCTCATATCGTAATAGAACACGCAATGGGCTTGCAAAAGAACCGGTATATTGGAGGTTGAGGAGGATTCCTACAACTTATAACTTCTTAAGTCAGACAATCAAATGTATATTGTTCTCCTATCAAACCATAATAAGGATATGCTCGATATTCCATTAAAATATTATACATGTGCTTCCCCATTTGCACTGCCCAAACAAGTTCACATTACATGCTTAATTATACGATCTCCATGGATGTGCACAAGACGCTTGCTATGGAATCTACCGGGTTACAGAACTCAGCATAACATATATCATATCATGTTTCTTGTCATTAATCTGATATCAATTGTTTGACTTGTGGCCCGTAGAGCAAAAATATATCTGTTACTCTGCCGCATTTAAATTGTAATACACAACCATTTCTACATAAAACAATTTCAATAAACAAGTACATAAGTAAAGCTTGATCATAACCCTATCTTGCTAAATAACTAAGCATATGTCAGCATATCCTATTCATAATTAGGATCTACTAGCATATCCTTTTCTAAATAATTTATCATATACAAGCATATTCTCTTTAGCCTCCAGATCACAAAAATAAAATTGATTCTTTGTTATCTCCAACAATTTCCACATAAAAAAATCTTCAAACAAACAAACAAACAAACAAGCATATAAACAAAACCCCAAATCAAAACACAAACTTACTAAAGATTGCGCACGGAGTGGCCTCATTCCTCAACACAGAGATCCAGTGCTTAATCAAAGGATGCGGCGGAACTATCACCTACACCAATCAAACCCAAAGCCACTATCAAACCCTAACAACAACCCCCCCCCCCCAAGAATCAATCCAAAATCCCTAAATAAAAAACAAAAGGAAATCGAAACGCCTACCAGCATCCTCTCGTCGGTCACGACGTTCTCCTCCTCCATCGCCGTCTCCGACCTCGCCGCGCCGCAGATCGCCGCCGCCTAGGGTTTCAGATCGATAGTATTAGGGCTTCAGGGGGTTAAAAACTAGGGTTTGAGAGGTTTAAAGGTGTTACCTTTTTTGAAGAGGAAAGAGAGAGGAGAGGGAGAGGGCGGTATCGGCCGAGATATCGGCGGGGGAGTATCGGCGAGAAGCTGGAGGAGATATTATAGGGGAAGGGATGGAGAAAGAGAGGGAGGGGGGCATTTATAGAGGCGGCCATCGGAAAAAGCGGGAGATTCCCCACTTCGTGGGCTGCCAAAGGAAAGTATGCTGAATTGAGGACGGAGAAGTACGGTTTTGGAAAAACAGAATGACCTATGGTAATTCAGTAGAAGTTAGTTTTACCATAAGCTAAGTTTACCATTTCTGATTTTTATAAACATTAAGTTGAGATAGTCGTCTACGATTCTCTCTCTTTTATTGGTCTTGAAAACAGAACTATATTACAGTCATGTGGCTGCTTGTTTAATTGTTTCTTTTAGAGAACATTATTTTGCGCATTCGTTTTTGCTTTTTTAATGCCATGTGCACGGGTGTTCAGATTTGAATTTGCCAACTCGAAAAATTCGAGAAAATTAACCTATGACGTAGGTTTATACTAAGCACGACACAAAGCCGTGGATCACCTCCCAACGAATACAAATCCATCACAAGAAGACAGACGTGGAAGTGTATATTTAACTAACGACCTACACAGCGTTGGGATCTCACGTACCTTAGCAGGGTTGAAATCTCCTGATTGATGATGTCTTTGATCTGATCCTGTCTCCTTCTTCCGATGATGATGATCGGCGAAGGGCAATCACACGTTAAGCGGAAGGCCTCCTTTTCCACAACAGCTACTAGACTCTTTGTGAAAGGGAGGAAGAACTCTCTTGGAAACTTAGGTGCAATTCTCTCTAGAATATGAGGAGGCCATCACAATACATGTGAAACCCTAGTAATCATCTATTATCCGATTATCTAACCCTAGCCTTGTACATCCACATATATAGCAAGGGGGTTTAGATCAACGACTATTATTAAAACCATAGCCCACTTGATTGGGCGGGTTTCGGGTCGGGTCGAACAAATAACCCATGTATCTTAGGAGCGGGAGCCGGAGCGGTTAATCTTGTAAAGACCGACCCTTTGGCAGGAGAAGTCGCCTTGACGACTTCAGGAGCAGGGATGGCTATCCTCTTCGGAATAACCTGTTCTGGAATTGTAGGCTTCATCGTGGGCCCACATGAACTTTGGCCCAATCTGGCGAAGACTGAGGCGCTAGAGCTGGACGGCCCATTGAGAGGGGCCGCGGTAGTAGCAAACCAATCAAAGACCGACTTCTTGGGAGCTTCTGGTGTTGGTACAGGGGTGCTGAAGCTCATCGGTGGGAGCATAGTCCTAAAGAACAATCCGGTGGTGGCCTGAGTCACATGGTCCACCGGCATCGTGAACAAGGAGGCCGCTTGGGGCCCGTAGGCTATGCCTCCAGATGAGGCGGAGCGCGAGTTGCAATTGCAGTTGGAACACTTCACACAAGTGGATGCCATTGATGTTTCGCTTTCTGCGCCGAGCAAGAAACCAAATCTTAGTATCTCGCACCCAAGGGCAACCATATCAAACCGCGATTCGTTCGCGAACACGACACACGAAGTGTGGAGTGGAAAGAGAAAAAGGTCCCAGCGGGCGTGCCAGAATCTGTTCACCGCCGGAAACCGGGAAGACGGACGTCTTGCCTGAATCTGGGGGAAGATGTTATTTGGTGCTATCCGTCCACCTCTCTGAAGATGCCAAGTTGATTTATGACACCATGTATCGAAGGTTTAAACGGATGCAGGCGATGTAGCAGACTTTGTCAGATTCCCCCTCGTTTGAGGGTTTTTTTTATTGTGGGGACGCTCTTCCCTGCAGGCGCAAGCCCCTGCAGTTAATTACGCTACTGCATCGCGGTAACAACTTTCTCCTTCTTCAGATGGTCACTTCGTGTCGTGGGTGTTTGTTTTGTTTGTGGTTGCCCGTAGATTGTATACGGAGACTAATTTACATTGTCGCCCGTAGGACGTGGATTAGTCTAAATCCGTATCTTCTTAGATTTGGGTTTGGAGGTTTGGTTTAAGGATACGTTAGTCTCGTTTGAGACTAAGATCAACTTAAACGTTTGTTAAGGATACGTTAGTCTAATTTCTAGACTAAGATCTACTTAACGGGATCATTTAGATCTAACAAGAGAGCATTTGGACTCTATTGTTTAGTTTAGGGACATTGCGGTCGATTAGCTTAAGGACATTACGGTCCATTGTTAGTTTAAGGACATCTCGGTCCAGGTTAAGGACATCGTAGTCCATGAGTTTAAGGACCCCACAGTCCGGTTTATAGACATCGTAATCTATAAGGTTTAAGAACATCGTAGTCCATGAGTTTAAGGACCCCACAGTCCGGTTTAGAGACATCGTAGTCTATAAGGTTTAAGGACATCGTAGTTCATGAGTTTAAGGACCCCACAGTCTATAGAAATGTGCGGTTGTCGGGACTCTTCAGCTCTTTGAAGACGTTGAAGGATTACAATGACAGATATCAGAGGAGTAAAGAGATGTACCCTCGAACCGGATGTAGATTGATTGAAAGACATGTAGTCCGGTTTGGGACTAAGATCTGTTGAATATTTATGAGCAGATGGGCTCAATTAAATATAACTTGAGAACTTATGGCCAGAATTGGGCTAAGTCCAATTAAAATGTTTAATATTCTATTGTTCTGGCTATTGAGCCTTTATTTAGGCTCGGCCCTTTTAATAATGCTAAGCATTGGGTTCTGATATCTTTTGTCTTGTATTGAATGCATAGCATTCATCAGAACAATGTATGTTCTGCCAATGCGCCACGTGGCGCGCCAGGCACTTTGCGCCAATCAAAGAGCGCACTGCGCTTTCGTCGGGCAGCACACACGAAGATCACACGTGTCGCGCTTAGCGCTAAGCGCTAGTTTATTAGCGCATTGCGCTTTTAATTTATGAGCGCTTTGCGCTAGTTTAGTGGTGCACCAGTGAGTGACGCGTGGCACGCTTGGCGCTGAGCGCCAGTCCATGAGCGCAGTGTGCTGTTTCAGAAGCGCAAAGCGCAAGCTGTGTCTGTGGTTGACACGTGGCATGTTTTGGCGCTGAGCGCCGGTCCAAGGAGCTCAAAGGCGCAGTTCATGAGTGCAAGGCACTTTTCAGTTGCGCAAAGCGCATCTGATCAAATTTATGATCAGAGAACAAATTTATGTTCTTCTTTTAAAGGAGGCCTTGCCTCAAGGTTCAAGAACAAAAGTTCTTGTTTATAAAATGGCTCTGCCTTTGTAGATCAAGGATCTGTGAATGAAGTAAATACTTCTTCTTTTTTTTATTTTTATGATGAGATCTGTTGATCTCTTTTTTTATCAAGGACCTTGGTCTTTTGTAGATCTATGATCTTTTTTAGAAGATAGTTCTTCTTTTTATGAGATGATTTCATCTCTGTGTTCAAAAATTATGTTCTTTACCTTGAAGAAATGATCTTCTTTTTGCTAGAAGGTTGCTTTTCTCTCTTTGAGTTTTCTCAAAATTAGTAGGGAGGTTTCTCTATAATTCTGTATATCCCTGAGACTTGAAGTCTAGGGGTCTTTATATAGGGCAAATTAATTTATTAAATCAGTTAAAGAGATCCTTCTCTGATTGATTTGGGAATATTTCCCACCGTTGGATCTTTGATCCTAAGGCCTCTGTTTCGCAGAAGATAATCTTCTTGTTTTATAAGATTTGAAAGATCTTTCCATAACAGAATTTTAATTCTGATTAATTAATAATTTATTATTATTAGATTTTTTGATCTAACGGTGGGGAATTTTTAATTCCAGCGCTGGCGCATCTTGCGCTAGCGCATCTACGTTCGATACGTGGCGCGCAGCGCAACTGCGCTAGCGCACCCGTGTTTGACACGTGGCACGCAGCGTGCCTAGCGCTGGATCTGAAGCGTTGCTTCAAGTTTTAAATTTTGAATTTTAAAACAGAGCTTTGCTCTGATTGAGGGTGTGCTGCCTAGAGCGCAGCGCACTTGGCGCTAGCGCATCCGTGTTTGACGTGTGGCGCGCAGCTTACCTAGCGCTGGATCTGAAGCGTTGCTTCAATTTTGAATTTTAAAATAGAGTTTTGTTCTGATTGGGGGAAACAAATGCCCCTTCATCGTTGCGCTTACGTGGCCCACACGTGAGCGCAGTGGTGGCAACATCTGAGCTCTTGGATCAACTTAGAAGTTGAAGAGGTGGCTTAACGCCTATAAATAGGACCTTTGGTCCTCTAGATGATTATCATCTTCTTCTTGAGAATTTTCACTCAGAGCCTTGCTCTCCTGTTTAAGAACTTCTTCAAGAGTAAAGACTCTGTTAAAATTTTAGGTAAAAATTAAAACTTTTAATAAACTAGGGTTTTACCCATTAACAGAGCCTTGCCCTTCATAGATCTTTGATCTAAAGAAAACCCATTTAGGGTTTCATTAACAGAGCTTTGCTCTTCTGAATCCATAGATCTAAAAGAGATCTTTTCTTGGGATTTCTTAGCCCATAAACAGAGCTTTGCTCTTTAGATTTGATGAAGAACTCTTAAGAGTTTTTTTATGGATCTTGAAGATCCCAAAATTTTTTTTAATTAAAAAATTAATTTTAATTAATCCTTGATAGATTTTTCCATCATCATTACAGAGCCAGGCTCTTTAAGGAATTTTATTCCTTCATGATCAGAGTTTGACAAGTGTCACTATGTCATAGAGCTTTGCTCTCACAGGGAGATTTTCTCCTTTTCCCGAGAGATCTCTCATTCAATAAGAATTTTCTTGAGGATTTCCTCATTAATTAACAGTCTCATCCAATGATGAGGCTGTTTTATTAATTAATGTATTGTCATCTAGATTTTGTGGGCCCCCCTTTGGTCCCCTTTCCACTGCATTGCAGTGTGGTACAACTTTTAAAGTACCGTTAAAATTAAATTATAGTACTGACAATTGACTTCTGTCCCTCTTTTGCAGGCGACATGTCTTTCGGTCTCTCTTTCCCGTTTGTTCGTTTAGAGGGAGGATTCCCGGAGGCACCTGTGGACCGGGAGGTTCTCGCGCTTATCAGAGACAACCCAGAACACAAAAACCTTCACTTGTGGGGTAGGTGGTATGACCAGATTATCAGAGGTCGTCGAAACTTCTCTTGTGCGAAGCCGTCGGAACCTATCTCGGCGATCCCATATGCGGATGCACCCTCAGTGAACTATGCCGTGGAGGTTGTCAATTGGACTTCGGAGGGTCTTCTTCAACCTTCGATTGCCGCCGTACCCATGCAGCTGCCGGCGGCTTTGGATACCCTGGGGCGGCGCATATGCCAGGGCGAGTCGCGCCCTTGGGGACAACCCTACAATATCGGGCTAACTCCCCGTCATCCGGCCGGGTATTTGCAGTGGCCAGGTATATCTTGTCGGCGAAGAAATCGCATCTGCTAAAGCTCGGCCTATACCCTGTGATCTACGCTTCGTTGTTCCAATATTCTTCTCCTCCCACATGGTGGATTAAGGCATTCTTGGAGCAGTGGAACATCTCGACCCATACCTTCCTTCTATTAGACAGAGAGGTCTCTATCTCCTTGGAAGAATTTGCTGAGGTTTCCGGTCTACCGGTTAAGGGGGAGCACTACGAGGAGCTGCTTCCTCCGGATGAATACGTTTTTGCCACCAAGCCGGTGGTGATGGGCCTCACGCCAGAGAACTCCATTCAGCACCAGTTCCCTAATCTGATAAAGGTGCTGAACATGTACGAGAGCCTCTTCTTGGAATCCGGAGGTCGGGGGGTCAGTTTTGCGGACTTCATTGCCCGGTTTCTTCGTCCGGAGATTTTGTCGCAACGAGGCGAAAGGTTTGCCAAGCTCGATGATCCCTTCGGCTTTGGCTTGGACCGTCGACCAGTACTGGAAGATAATCAGAAGGGCTTTTTTCTTCCTGATGCTGCGATCATCCCTCTGTCAGAAATCGCCGCTCCGGGCATTGACGAGGATGCTTTCTTTCTTGGGTTTCTTGGGCTATGGTTGTGCTGGTTCGCGCTCCCTATGCATCCTCATTACATGAGGCCTTCCGTCTTCTACCCCGCGCATCGCATGGTGGCTGGAATACAAGTGGCCATCAGGATCGCCGGGTTAGCCCATTTATACCATGGTCTTAGCGTGGCGGCAGATACCACTGAACCGGGGGTGCATGCTGCCAACTTCCCGATGCATTACTTTACTTTATGGATGGAGATGCACGTGATCGGGGTCTTTGGCATTCATAAGAGACATTCGTTTTACGAGAAATGCAAGTTCCCGCGGATTATGCAGCTGGTTGACGCCTCCATCGTGAGTCCGTCACAGCGGGAAGCTAGGGGTTTGCTCCTTCGTCCGCGCACGGTCGGAGATGGTATGTCTTTCACGGACAAAGTCCTGACGATCGGCCAGGAAACTTCCAAGATGGTGTTGGCATTGCGCGACGTTTTTAAGGACAGGGCCTCCGTGTTGAAAGCCCAGGAGATTCTCCATTTATACTCCATCAGGCCGGGCTTTCTTGTATTCAGGCTAAATGATGCAGCGCTATTTATGAGATACAATCCCCATCATTTCGCCCAGCAGCTGAGCTATAACCAGAGGGTCCCACTGGAGGCTTTCTTGGTAGAACCCGCTGCCACCAGAGAGGGAATACGGGATGCACTACATCACTTCATGCGCTTGAATACGGGCTCTCACTTCTTCATTAGTGAGCCGAGTTGCGTCCCGAGGGCCCTTAACGTACATGTGGCCTGGTATCAACACGCGATGGGTGCTGTTATCAGGGAAGAGAGGCGGCTGCTGCTCGATCGCAAGAGTGCGCCCCCTGCCGGTGGTCGCAGCGTCCCTTTAAAGCGACGGATCGCTGTCCTCCCTCCGCTAAGAGAGGTTGCTGCAGTTGAGCCTCCACACGTGCTAAGCCCTACGCGTGGATTGCCCCTGTTTCCCCAATTAGAGCAAAGCTCTGTTGAGAATTCAAAATTTGAATTAAAGCTGCGCTTTTATAAAAGCGCTTTGCTACAACTAGCGCACCCTGTGCAAAGCACATAGGCGCTAGCTCTAGGTGCGCTGCGCTCCAAGTAGCGCACCACGTGCAAAGCACGTGTGCGGTAGCACGAAGAGTGCTGCGCTCCAATTAGCGCACCATGGGCAAAGCGCACCATGGGCAGAGTGCATAAGCGCTAGTGCTGGAACTAAATGTTCCTCACCGTTGGATCAAATATCCAACGGATATGATTAAATCATCAGTTAACAAGAATAAAATTATGTTGAATCTTTCCAAACAGAAAAGATCATGCCCTGAATTTGGAACACCGTTGGATCAATGATCCAATGGTGATTAAAAATCACTAAAATACAGAACAAATTCTGTAAAGAAGGAAAGATTTCTCAATCTTATTAAAACAAGAAGGTTATCTTCTGTAAATCAGAAGCCCTTGGATCAAGGATCCAACGGTGGGGAAATCCCCAAATCAATCGGAGAATAAATCTCTTTAACTGATTCAACAAATCAGCTTCCCCTATATAAAGGACCCAAGACTTCAAGTCTAAAAAAAGAGGAACCCTCCCATAAACTTTGAGAAAATTTCAAGAAGTAGAAATAGCTCTCGGCAAAAGAAGATTTTTTTTCAAGGTAAAAAGAATGGTGATGAACAAAGAGATGAAATCATCTCATAATTAAAGAGAAGAATTCTCTTCTTAAAAGATCATAGATCTACAAAGACCAAGGTCATTTATAAAGAGATAAAAAAATATCTCATCATAAAAATAAAGAAGTACTTACTTCACAGATCATAGATCTATAAGACAAATTGTCATTCTGAGATCATGAATATCTCATTATAAAGGGGGGGGGGAGAATTATTCAATTCTCTTAGGATCACAGATCCATAAAGGCAAAGCCTTTCATCAAAAAGAGATTGAAATATCTCCTATAAGTTAAGAACTTTGTTCTTGGAATCTTGAGACAAAGTCTCTTATTAAAGAAGATAATCTTCAAAATGCAAAGTTAACCTAAGAAGAGCCTTAGCGCTCCTAATTTAAAAGTGCCTTAGTGCTCTTCATTTAGCGCAAAGCGCTGCAGTGCAATAGTACTTCAAACACAGCGCACCGCGCTCATTGGCTAGCGCTCAGCGCGCCACGTGCTCCTCACGTGTGCGCTGCATTACTAAAAGCGCTCTGTGCTCATTACATGGCACTAGCGCCAAACGCCTCAATGCTTCAACTATAGCGCATCGGCGCTCTACATCTAGTGCAAAGCGCTAAGCGCATCAGCGCTTTAACCATAGCGCACTGCACTCAATGGCTGGTGCTAGTGCCAAGCGCGCTATATACTTTTATGTGCGCTTGGGTAGAACATAAATTGTTCTTTGGATAAGCCCCAGAGCTATGATGAATGCTTAGCATTCAATAAAAGACAAACATTGTCAGAATTTAAATCAATGCTCCGCATTGTTAAAAGGGCCAAGCCCAAACAAATGCTTAATAGCCCAAAATGAATGTTAAACATTTTAACTTGATTGGACTTAGCCCAAATTGGCCATAAGTCCTCAATTCAGACTTGACTGAGCATAATATAATTAATTGGTCTTAGTTCTAAACTGGGCTACAGATCATTTAATCCACCTTGGTTCAAGGGTACATCTCTTCACTCCTTTGATATTTGTCGTTGTAATTCCTCAACGTCTTCAAAGAGATGACGGGTCCCGACAACCATACATTTCACAGACTGTGTGGTCCTTAACTCATGGACTATGATGTCCTTAACCTTGACCGTGATGTCTTTAAACTAATATTGGACTGTGGAGTCCTTAAATCCACGGACTATGATGTCCTTAACCTCGACCGTGATGTCTTAAGACTAACAATGGACCGAGATGTCCTTAAACTACCAATGGACCATAATGTCCTTAAACTAATTATCGACCGCAATGTCACTAAACTAAACAACAGAGCCCAATTGCTCTCTTGTCGGATTTAAACGGTCCTGTTAAGTTGATCTTAGTCTAAAATTAGACTAACGTATCCTTAACAAACGTTTAAGTTGATCTTAGTCTCAAATGAGGCTAACGTATCCTTAAACCCAACCCCCAAACCCAAATCTAAGAAAGATACGGATTTGGACTAGTCCACGCCCTACGGGCGACAACATAACTTAGTCTCCGTATACAATCCACGGGCAACCACAAACAAAACAAACATCCACGACACGAAGTGACCATCCGGAGAAGGAGAAAGTTGTTATCGCGATGCGGTAGCGTAATTAACTGCAGGGGCTTGAGCCCGCAGGGAAGAGCGTCCCCACAATCAAAAACCCCTCAGATGAGGGGGAATCTGACGAAGTCTGCTACATCGGCCGCATCCGTTTAAACCTTCGATACATGGTGCCATAAATCAACTTAGCATCTTCGGAGAGGTGGACGGATAGCACCAATTAGCATCTACCCCGAATTTCAGGCAAGACGGACCTACGCGGTCGCGTTTCTGTGTTCGGAGGGGAACAGATTCTGGCACGCCCGGTGGGACCTTTTCCTCTTTCCACTCCACACTTCGTGTGTCGTGTTCGCGAACAAATTGCGGTTTGCTAATAGTTGCCTTTGGGTTCGAGATACTGAGATTTGGCGTTTTGCTTGGTGCAGAAAGCAAAGATCAATGGCGTTCACCTGCTCGAAGTGTTCCACATGCAACTGCAACCCACGTTCTGCCTCAACTGGGGGCATAGCTTACGGGCCCCAGGCGGCTTCCCTGTTCACGATGCCGGTGGAACAGGTTACCCAGGCTACTACTGGATTGTTTTTTGGGACCATGCTCCTGCCAACGAGCTTCACCGCTCCTGTGCCAGCACCGGAAGCTCCCAAGAAGTCGGTCTTCGATCGGCTTGCTATTACCACGGCCCCTCTCAACGGGTCGTCTAGCTCCAACTCCTCGGTCTTCGCCAGACTGAGGTTGAACTCCGATGGGCCTGCCAAGAAGCCCATGACACCTGAAGTGGCCATCCCAAAGAAGATATCCATCTCTGCTCCTGAAGTCGTCAAGGCGGCTTCTCCTGTCAAAGAGTCAGTCTTTACAAGACTGACTATTCCGGCTCCCGTTTTTGCTCGAAGGTCTGTCTTTGACAGATTGGATACCGCTACTCAAAAGACGTCAGTCTTCAAGAGGCTGGCACCAGCGGCGCCTCATCTGGACAGGGGGCAAGACAAAGCCATCCCCATCGCCGAACCAACACCGTCCGCTCGACACGCTCGACGTCGCCACTGGCGCCGAGTAAGGAAGGCTGGGGGCAACTCCCCCTCTTGGCTAACTCCACCAGCTCCAACGGTGCAAATTAATGTTGCTGTTCCAACCGGGAACAGTTTTGAGCTGCTGAACAAGGTGCGCAGGAATTTGCCTACCGCCGTAATAAAAAGATCTCCGCCGCCGGTGGAGACCGTCATAGAAATGAAGCCGGAACAGTCCCCTCAACAACTATCTTCTAAAGTATACAAAATCTGGCGACAAGTCCGAGAGTCGGTGGTTGATCAAGACTATCCCCGTCGGCAGAAGAAGCTGAAGGTCCGACAGGAAGAAAACCGTCCTGTTAAGCCACAAAAGACGACGGCTACTTGGGTGCCCACTGCAGCGACCCCCTCAACTTCGACCACTCATAAGAGGAGAAGGCCGGAGAAAATCCCCATGCCTTCGACAAATGTCAAAGGCACTGAGCCTAAACGCCCTAAGTCTGGGGACATAGTGGTGCATACCGTCTATATGACATCCGGAAAAGAGGATAGCCGTATCTCCACAGGTCATCGACCGCTTACGCGATCCGTGACAAAAGCTCAAGAGCAGCAACAGAAGCTTCAGGAGATGATGAATGCGATGGCCGCACTCACCGGGCCAAAAGAAAGCCCGGAAACATCCTCGGAGCAATGCCATGAGCAAGAAACTGATGCCAAATTCCTTCGGAGAATACTTGAGAAGAAGGACAAAGAGGCTGCGGAACAAGCAGCCAATATAAAACGAATGGCCCATCTATTCCAAGATATGGTGGGCATGATGATCCAGCCAGATCCCCCAGCCAGAGATCCTCCGGTAATAATTGAAGATGACAGAGGAGAAACATCGAATCCTTTGTCGGCTCTGTCAACAGCTAAGGAGGAGACAATCTCCAAAGCTGCCCTGGATGACTATATTGCTCAGCAGATACGAGTGCACCAGGCAAATGAAGCGGCCGACCAAGTTGTTAAAACTGGACGACCGTATCCAGGCTGGTATGATCAGATAAAGTACCCGCCGGGCTAAACGATCCCTAAATTCCATGTGTACAAGGGGACAGGCAATCCCCATCAACATGTTGCTCAGTTCAGGGCCCTCTGTGGCAATACTCGTAGCGATGATAAACTTTTGCTCCACCAATTCGTCGACAGCTTATCGGAGACGGTGTTTGAGTGGTACTCCGAACTTCCAAACAACTCCGTCAAGACTTTCGCAGAAATGGAGTTGTTGTTCATCCAGCGATTCGCAAGTGCCAGTGAACACACCCCTATAACGGCATTGATCAATGCCAGGGTGAAGCCGGGCGAGACGTGGGTTTAGTACGCGATCCGATGGCGGAATCTGTGGTCAAAATGCGAGCATCGCATCGAAGAAGCACCAGCGGTGGGCATGTTCGTGGGCACCCTAGACCCTCATGCAACTATTTCACAGTTCATGATGTTCTTCAAACCGACCACGTTCCAGGCTCTAATCGACAAGCTGGCCCAGATGGACCAGATAGGTCATAGACCATATCCTCCGAAGCTGGAGCCGTGGAACGTAAAGGGTAAAGGGATGGCGACCTTCGTTGCAAACACCCAACAGCAGCCTAGCGCTCCAAGATTAACGGATCAATTGGAAGAGAGATGGCGCTATTATAATGAGAAAATGAAGCCCCCTTACTCATTCCCGCGGGATAAAACGAAGAGGCTGTTCGAACTAGCGATGCACAACAGGCTTATCAATTTGCCGAATCCAAGGCGACCATCGCAACCCGGCGAAGTGAATAATCCCAATTATTTCCCTTACCACCAAACGGTAAGCCATCCAATCGAAAATTGCTTCGTCTTTAAGGGATGGATCGAGGATCAGTACCTAGAAGGCAAGTTTGCGCTGTCTGAGAAGTGGAAAGTAAACCCACCACAACTGCACACTCCTAAGAAGACGGACACACCGAGGGCAACGTGCTCTTTTGTTGAGGAAGCTCTATGGGAGGTGGCTCTTTCGGCCAAAACCAAAAGGATGCTGAATGAGCTTCAGACATGCCCGGCAATCAGGTGGAAGAATCCGCTGGAATCCCAGATCATCGAAGGGATGATGAAGTCGCGCCCAACTCCAAAGATTGGTGGTGATAGCCAAAGTTCTCACACCCAGCCGTCGAAATCTTCGAAAAAGAAGAAGAAATCCAAAAGGCCCGTGAAGCCTGGTGATAAGCGCACGGACCTACAGAAATAGATCAACGCGCTAGAAGAGTATAACCAGAAGGCGTGGACCCCAATCACACTCCAAGAGTTCCTCAGCCACGTCCTTAAAGACAGAGATGATGGAGAAGACTCGTCGGATGAATCCGAAGATTACGTGGCAAGTTGCCATGTGATATCTCACTCGTCGACAGACGAGGAAGAAGCACCTTGCACCGAAAGACTGGGGGCAGAGCCTGAACCGGAACTTCTGTGGCTGACAGACGAAATGATCGACGCCTTTCTAAATGAAATTCATCTGAAAAGTAGAGCTGATCGGGAGCGTGAGATGGCCATATTTGAAAAGTCCAAACGCCGGCGACTGGACGAAAGAGTCGAGACACTTCCGCCGAATTAAGGGACATCCGTCACGAATAAAAACAAGTTCAAGACGAGGAAAAGGTTTGCTAAAGCCATATCAATGGGGATGAAGCTACCACCCTCCGAAGGAAACATTCTCGGTAAAGCAGAGATACATCCTAGCTACTGCTTATATCATCGAAGATTTCGCACCCCACCGAAGAATGCGACGCTTTTAAAAGATGGTGGCAGGGATATGTTGCTCACCGGAAGCACTTTAAGCGGATGAAACGCAAAACTCGTCGGGAGCGAAGAAACACAACCGAGGAGCTTGGAAGAACTGCCGGCAACTGTCGCATGGTTAACGCTGGGGGATCGCAAGTACTTACGTTCGGGAGCGACTCCGATGAAGAGATGACTCTTGGCCCTCTATTCAAGGAATCCACCTCGGGAAAGGAGGGAGAATCGAAGACCTGTGAAAATATCCAGCTGCGCAATCGTACGCTGCCCAAAAAGAATCTCGAACCCGCGAACAGAAATGATAAGGGAAAAGAGAAGGCCTCTGAAGATATCGCCATAGATGATCAAGTCGTGAAAGAGCTGACCGCCAAGGACCCGCCAAGGAAAAGTAAGGTGGACTACAACATTCTGGCGCACTTAAGGAAGTTATCCTCATAGCTCAGCATTCTCGACGCTCTTTTACTATCAAAAGAAGCAAGGGAGTCATTGATCAAGGCACTACAAGAGCCAGAGCAATTCCAAGCTTTTCTCGCCGAAGAAAAGATGAAGGACGAACTGGAAGAAGTACACACCGCCGATATTACCTTCGGCGATGAAGATCTCCTCCTTGGGACGTGTAGGCACAACCGTCCCCTATATGTCTCCGGATGTCACGATATCAAGATATGCAAAATCCTGGTCGACAATGGGTCTTCCGTCAATCTCCTCAACGTGCGAGTGTTGAAGGAAATCTGTATGAGCGTTCAGCACCTCGCTCGTGATAAAATCACCATCTCTGGCTTCGATTCTCAGTCATCATGGACCCTCAGCTCTGTGATACTGATGCTGCGCTTCGGACTACTCATCACAGATATTAAATTTCACGTCATCGATGCCAAGACATGCTACAATACTTTGCTTGGTCGGCCTTGGTTACATGAGTACAACATCATCCCTTCTACACAACATCAGTGTATGAAATACTTCAAGGATGGTCTCGAGTACACTGTGACGGGGGAATTGAACCCATTCTCCGTGAACGAAGTTCGAAAATACAAAGATGCAAAGTACTTCTTGCCAGAGTTCGAGGACACGGAGAGATGTCATAAACCGGAGAACAAAGTTATCACCACCATTCTGGTCTTCGGGAGTGATATTGAGGAAGAGGAAGAGATAGTTTATTCAGTGCCACCCCAGTACAATAAGCCGGGACCGTCCACTCCTATGCTTATCTTCGGCAGCGACTCAGAAGATGAGGTCAACGCCATATTCTCTGCTCGGCCTTCAATTCAAACATTCGCTGATAAAGAGCAAAGTTTGCAAGTTGCCATGGTTCCGCCCAAACATCATAAAGAACCAGACGCGCTTGATACCTACAGTTGGAAGAGCTGCAGACGTTTTATATCCCTCCCAGGCGAGAAGGTGAAAAGGCGATCATATTCTACTGATCCGGGGAAACTAAAGTGGAGAAGGAAATCTGGCACGGCGCGGATTCCACACTCGACATGCTCCAGCCCATCCGTTTGCCCAGATATTACACGAACGGACTAAAAAGGCTGTTAAGGCGCCAAGGCGTACCTTTCAAACAGACCGCTCGGAGAGCTAAGTTCTATGATAGGATCAGGAACGTCCCTGGAACTCAGCAGAAATTGCCTAATGGGAGAATAGAAACGACTGGACTTGGGTATGTTCAATCCAAGAAACGGGAACTACTCCGCGACTGCTACGTCATACATGACTTTGATGAAGAGGGAGATGCTTTTTGGGAAAATGCTAACCCTGAATTAGAAAGAGCTCCCGACGTAAAAATGCCCAGTCCGTCGTTTGAAGAATAAATGGACAAGCTTATAAGGGAAGCGAGTCAAAAGGTTCGAGACGACCACAATCGCGAAATGACCATCTACGAGAAAGCCAGGACGCAACGCCTCCTTCAACAGGCTGTGAAAAATGAAGATACTCCTCCTTGCTAAACCGTTGTATAAAAAGCCCGACGTAGAGGCAGAAACAAACTAAAGAGCGGGAAAGGCGTTGGACAGCAACAAAGCGGATCCAAAAAGCCACGCAATTCGGAATCGAGCGGCCAGGATTCATCTCTTATGAAGAAGATGGGTCGAGCATACTCTTTTGCCCAAGACAAGACAAAGAAGATACTTGATCTCACCATGAGACATCAATTGATTACACTCCCGGAGTCCAAGCACCCCGAGCAAGCAGGCGAAGTCTCCCATCCGGACTATTGCTCCTATCATAGGGCAATAGGACATCCTATTGAAGACTGCTTCACCTTCAAGAACTGGGTCGAAGATCAATATCAACAGGGCAGATTCGCTCTATCCAGCAGCTGGAGGGTAACCCTATCACAGAAGCATGAACCCAAATCCATGAGGGTAGAACCAGATCAATATCGGTCTTAGAAGCGAGCTTGTACCTACCACGTGATAACGCTATCAGAAGAAGACCCCGACGGTATGGATAATCTCCCATGATGCTTCGAAAACAATAATGACGAGGTGATCTCAGAGTTTCCACCGGCGCCGAAAGAGCTGGAAGATGGAATACATACCACTGCAGATGAGCTCAAGAAAATTGACTTGGGAATGACAAGTGATCCACGGCCAACGTTTGTTAGTGAGTTGATGTCTGAAGAACGGGTGGAGACATTAAAAGACGTGCTTATGCAGCATAAAAATTGCTTTGCATGGAACTATTCCGAGATGCCAGGACTAGACCCAGAGATTGCTGTGCACAAATTGGCGATATCTCCAGACGTCAAGCCGATCAAACAGGCGCCGAGAAGAATGTGGCTCGAGCTTGAAATGAGCATCAACGCCGAGGTCAAGAAGCTAATCGACTCCGGCTTCATCCAAGAGCTTCATCATCCTGACTGGATCGCCAACATCGTCCCGGTGATGAAGAAAAATGGGACAGTGCGCATATGTGTGGACTTTCGGGATCTCAATAAAGCCTGCCCGAAAGACGACTTTCCGGTACCGGTCACCGAGCTCATGATAGACAATACGTCCACCCACGACGTTTTCTCCTTCATGGACGGCTCGTCAGGATACAATCAGATAAAAATGCATCCCGAAGACCAGAAGCACACCGCTTTCCAGACCCCTTTAGGTATATTCTGCTGCAAGGTGATGCCCTTCGGTCTAAAGAACGCTGGCGCCACCTATCAGAGGGCCATGACGAAGATCTTCGATGATCTCATACATGAAATCGTCGAATGCTATATCGACGACCTCGTGGTGAAAAGCAAATCATACGAGGAACATTTAGAGCATCTGAAGATCGCATTTCAACGCTTTCGGCAATACAACTTGAAGATGAACCCTCTCAAATGCGCGTTCGGAGTTTCCTCGGGCAAGTTCCTAGGATTCATCGTCCGATACCGAGGTATCGAGATAGATCCGTCAAAGATCAAGGCAATTATGGAGATGCCCCCGCCAAGAACTCTCAAGCAATTACGGTCTCTCCAAGGAAAGCTCGCGTATATTCGGCGATTTATAGCCAATCTCTCCGGCAGGTGCCGTCCTTATAGCCACCTGATGAAGAAGGGAACCCCTTCCGTCTGGGACCGCAAATGCCAAAGCGTGCTAGACGAAATCAAGCAATACTTGCAGAATCCGCCAGTGCTGGCTGCTCCGGTCAAGGGAAAGCCTCTCATTCTGTATACAATCGCCCTTGAAGGTTCCTTAGACGCATTGTGGGCACAAGAGAATGACCAAGGGAAGGAGAGAGCGCTCTACTATTTGAGTCGAGTTCTACTGAGGGCAGAAAGCAATTACTCTCCCATTGAAAACACTGCCTGGCATTAATCTTCGGGATAACAAAGCTCAGGCACTATGCGTTGGCGCATGAAGTCCGTCTCATATCGAAGGTGGATCCTCTCAAGTATTTGATGTCTAAGGCTATATTGAAGGGACGGCTCACTAAATGGGCCTTGCTCTTGATGGAGTTCTCAATAACTTATCAGCCTCTTAAGGCAGTAAAAGGCCAGGCCATCGCTGACTTCCTCGCTGAGCATCCGATACCTGCCGATTCTCCCCTGAATTGCGAACTGCCAGATGAGCATGCGTTTGACACGATTAACGGGAGTGATACCCGGTGGGAACTTTACTTCGATGGAGCATCCTCCATGAAGAAGCGCAAACAAAACACCCCCATAATCAAATCGGGGATAGGCCTCATCTTCGTAACTCCACAAGGAGGGATAATGCGCTTTGCTTTCTCCTTGACAGAGCCGAGGACAAACAATGAAGCCGAGTATGAAGCTTTGATAGCAGGTCTTGAGATCGCTATCGATATGGGGATTGAAAACCTCTTCATACACGGAGACTCTCAGCTGGTCATTAGTCAAGTAAATGGCGACTACCAAACGTCCAAACCAGAGCTGGTGAAGTACGGCGAGAGGGTACAGCAGCTGCTGACCCAAATCCCTTCCTATACCTTAGAAAGCATACCGCGTGCGGAAAATAGCAAAGCGGATGCGTTAGCCAAGCTTGCTAAAGAATTGGCCGATGAGAACCTCGATGACGTGAGGATCGTGGTACAAAGCCGTCGGGTTCTTGCACCGGCAGAAATATCTCCGGAGCCGTCCAAGGAAAAGGGAGCGACCGAGCAAATGACTATACAAATAAAAGACCAAGAGAAGGTTGAAGATTGGAGAGAAGTCTTCATAGACTACTTCAAATCCCGTCGAACGCCTGAAGATGCGTCCTCAAAACATCAGCTCATGAAGCGAGCCCTATCTTTCACTTTCGTCAATGATACTCTGTAGAAGAGGTCATTTGATTCTTTATGGTTAAGATGCCTGGGACCGGAAGAAGCAAAAAGGGTCGTCTAAGAAACTCACGACGGACTCTGTGGTTCTCACCAAGCATGGCCGAAGATGAAGCTGAAGATCAAACGGATGGGTTATTATTGGCCCACGATGATCCAGGACTGCCTTGAGTATGCTAAGCAATGCCACTCGTGCCAGATCCATGGGGACTTTATCCATCAGCATCCAAATCCACTACATCTGACAGTGGCCAGATGACCGTTCGAAATGTGGGGAACTGACATAATTGGCCCCATCGAACCAGCATCGTCCAGAGGACATCGGTTCATTTTTGCGACAACTGATTACTTCTCCAAGTGGGCAGAAGCAGTACCGCTAAGGGAAGTGAAGACGGAGAATAACCTCCACTTCTTCAAGACACACGTCATTTATCGGTTTGGCACTCCACGATGGATTATCTCCGATAACGGACCAGCCTACACAAGCCACAAGATCAGCCGCTTCGCACAACAGCATAACATAGATTGGAGATACTCCTCAGTCTATAATCCTCGAGCTAACGGTCTGGCTGAGGCTTTTAACAAGACATTGACGAAGATTGTAAAGAAGACGGTGTCTCAAAATAAAAAGGACTGGCACGAGAGACTGCACGAAGCTCTCTGGGCGTATCGAACTACATTCAAAACGGCCACGAACACAATGCCGTACGCATTGGTATTCGGTACAGAAGCGGTACTCCCCCTCGAGATAGAGCTACCCTCCCTACGAGTGGCAGTTCACTATGAGCTAACGGACGAAGAAAACGCTCACCTTCGGCTTGAAGAGCTCGACGCCCTTGATGAAACCTGACTCATGGCGCAACAAAATCTAGAGGCTTATAAAGCAAAGATGACGCGTTCATACGAGGGATTGACTAGGCCGAGAACATTCCGCCAAGGCGAACTCGTGCTAGTGGTCAAAAGACCTATGATCCCCAATCGTGCCAAGCGGGGGAAATTCGAGCCGAACTATGAAGGCCCATATATCATAGACAAGGTCTATCAGGGTGGAGCATATCTACTCATGGACATGCATGGTGAAAGGCCCTTCAGGCCATTAAATGGTCGCTTCCTGAAGAAATACTACGCCTAACGAGTCACGGCCTAGGTCAATGATAGATGACGACGACTATGTCCGCTCGCTATCTTCCTAAGCCCAAACTCTGTAAGTAGTAACCAGCTTACTTTACAGCGGACCGAAACGTCCTTAAACTAACAACGGACCGAAACGTCCTTAAACTAACAATGGACCGAAACATCCTTAAAATACCAATGGACCACTATGTCCTAAAACTAGCCGTTGACCGAGAGGTCGATAAGCTACGATGGATTGCAGCGTCCCAAAGCTGATAAAAAAAGGGAATAAAAAAAAAGAGAGATAGAAAAAGAAAACGGTACGTCCATAAGCAAAAATGGCACCGATGAAAACCCGAAAGGGCTCCGTGAGTAAAAACAGCAGGGCTACTGATTTGATTCAAAGAATATTTATAACCGCAATCAAGAACGGCGTCTTGGTAGCTAGCCGGTGAGTACGGGTCGGTCCACAGGGATTTTGTGTATTCTCAAATTGTTCTAACGAGTTAATTCCGATTGTTGTCGGATTGATTAAATCTAAAAACTAAGTTGATCTAAACTAAAATCTTGTTAGGGTTAGGTTTAGGTTAAATTTGGAAAGTCAATATTCCTCACCGCTTTCTATGCCCTAATTAAGATCTATGAGGTGTTATGGTAATAATTAATAAAGTGGATTAGTACCATCGGGAAGAAACGGTGTTTCTTCCTCTAGGTTCTTGTCCTTCCTTTCTTAATTCTTACCCTAACCTTCATGGAAAACATACACAATCGGTCGTTTATACTACGGTATCACCGTTACCTCTTGGGGTAAGGTGTCGTAGGGAACGGTGTGTGTATGTATGCATGGAGACCTATTAATTATATGTGATGGGCAAGAAAGGAGTGAGAGATTTTCATCTCTCAAGCCTTCCCTATTCCTAACCCTAACAAGCGAGGAGACTACTCGCTCATTAGAGAATTGAAGAACATATCTATCTATCTAACTAGGAAAATAATAAAATTATATTAAGGTAGAATAAAAATTAACTAGGGCAATTAAATAAAACTACTTACTTTATTGATGGCTCTTTCCAAACATTTACACAGGAATTTTCAGATATGAATAGATGAAATAAAAAGAGGCATGACCTAAAAAAGGTTTTAGGGCTTCTATTTATAGATTCATAGAAACCCTAGGGTTACAGTCGACGCACATCTGCTTTTACAATTTTACCCCCTAAGAAACCTAACTAATGCACCGACGCACCGACACGAGGAATTTCCACCCACCCGGGCTTCGCACGGCCGCGGATCCGCGGCCGTGAGCATGGTTTGGCCGCGGAACCGCGGCCGTATAGAGAGCTTGGTTGCTGATTTCTTCTGGGCTGTTTTCTGTTGCTTTTGGCTCCTTCTTTCTTCAGTTGTTTTCTCAGATTGGCTTCTAGATTTCTTCCAGATCTCCACAGTGAATAATTGTAGTGGAATTTTACCGTTGCTTCGTGACGAAGTCTTGAATCTTGCTCTGCCTTTGTGCTTTATGAATTTGTCCATTGATCTTCGTTTAGTCTTTAAACTGTAGGCTTGATCAAGATTCTTCCATTTGTTGGTCGTAGTCTCACTTTTGTATCATCTTTTCATCTTTTTCACTGTTTTTGTTCTAAGAACCTGTAACCTGCAACAATGTAGCAGACATGGGTCAAAAGTACCTGTTTATTTGTAAAGTGAATGAGAATGGGGAATATAATAATGCAATATTATGATATGAACAAATACCCCAAACCTATCTTTTGCTCGTCTTCGAGCAAACCTAGTTTTATTCTCGAAAAAAGACCTAGCCTCACTTTCGCAGGGATTGCACTGAGCTTGTGCAACAAGCCGTTAAACCTCTAGGTGTCCCTAATAGGAGGAGTGTTGTCTCATGAGGGTTTTCAGCGGATACTACCCACAAAATCCTATCAATTCAGCCTATTAACTTTTATTCTCCAACTAGGTTTTCCAACAAGGAATTCTATTATCTTCGACTCATAAATTATCCACCCGTATTCTTCACACTTCCTTATCATTTAACTTAAGATTACATATATTCTTATGAATTTACTTAGCTTTTGGCATCTTTTAAGTTTTCCTTCTAGGGTTCCATCTCAACTTAGGAATTTTTATCATCTCTATTAAAAATATAAGTCCTATTTTTCATTCCTATCTCTTATCTAAACCCCAATCACATACCTCTACGTGTGTGTATATATCACCCCTACACTTGGAAATTCAAATCAAGCTATTATACTCTAGTCCATTGTCCAAAGTACTTTTCAATAGGTGAATTTTTATATGAAATCGCTCACACATTCTTCATGCGACTGTTAATACTTCTTGAGGTACCAACGACCGATTACAAAATGTGTTTGCACATTAAAGCGTAATTCCTAGTCTTGTAACACCTAAGGCTTTTAGCAGTGACTCCCAAACCAGTTGGTCTAAAGCACTAGGTGATAAAGCACCCTCGCTAAATATTTTTTTCTTCTATTAATGCAGCCTCAAGTAATTACAAAAACCAGTGTTCATTTTTTTCTCTTTATTCACACTTGTATTTTTTTTATTTTCCTTCATACTAAGGACTTTAGACAAGAGCATTTCAAGGTCTCTTCTACTATTCTAAGTTTCAAGGTTCGTGTTTGTGCAATTTGTAGGGTATATATTTTCAGATTTTAGATTTAAGCTTAGGAATTATTTTTCAAACTTATACTTTAATAAAAATATCAATACTTTTCCTTGGTTTTGACTTAGCCCAAGAAGTCAACTCGAAATTTGCCTATTTCTAAATAAACTATAAAGACATATACTTTCTACCGTTAAATTTTAAGAAAGGCTATTTTTAGAGTTTTTAATTTACTAAGTCTAAGGTCTAGTTGTTCCTAGCTAGTTAACCTATTTGTCAAACTCGAGTTACTTATGGCCAAAATTGAATGTTTTAATTTTTATAATTTTTCAAAATTTTCAATTTTTATAGGTTTTAAAATAAGTATGCAAATGCAAAGATGTACATATGAATGCGAAGGAAGAAAGCTTACCGAGCACACCCCAAAACTTAAACTTGACAGTGTCCTCACTGTCAGCTATACCAAGAGGGTCAAAATGTCGGCACTCCCCTATTTATTATTTTTTATAATTTTTTTATTTTTTTATTTTTTATTGTTGAAACAAAAAATATATACAAAAAGGTCTCTCCAAACTTCAGTTAAACGAATTACTAGTCATTGCCAAACTTTACAAAGACCAAAAGTCAACACCAACCAGTTGAAAAATTTATCTGTGTAAAGTATCGATCGGTGGAAGAACATGTTGTACCCAGCCAAGAAGAATTAGGGAAGAGATAAGTGGTGGTATGGACAGTGTAGTGAAGAGATAGGAGGTGATGATGAATGAAAACGAGAATGGGAATGATCAGAAATCAGAGGAATATTGGTATTCTCGTAGCTTATTAAAAGAAAAGGGGGTGGTTCAACTTCTAAAAGAGGAGGTTGATTATCCACACAATCCCCAAGATGTTTCAGTGGATCCTTTATTGACTTGGCATCATCCATCATATGCATATGATATTCAATTATGAGGGAACTAATCACCTCGATGTCCGCCATAGTCCAGCCAAAAGTTTGTCGGTTATCTTATAAGACCATTAAAAGGGCTTTCTCTTGCTCGAGAGCTAGAGATGCCGATATGATAACGGGAAAGGTCTCATTCTCACATAGATAAGTGTATTTAAGGTGAGACGGCAAGGACTTGAGTTCGAGTTTCGGAGCCGAAACGATCAAAGGTAAAATTGGGGAATCTACCTCGAACTCAAAGGATTCCAACAATGGCTCGAAATCACTGTAAGGAACCGAATCGGATGGTTCAACTAACTCATCCAAAAATTCAAAGGACTCATACTCGGACGGTGAGTCGTCAAAATAATCCGAAAAAGTAAAACATTCATAATCAACATCGGTTGTGCCAATTGTGTTAGTTTCAAGGAGGGACGCACTAGTGGCGTCAAAACTGTTGTCATCAAATAGAAATTTTTCAAGCTCGCAGTCCTCCTACGTAATTTCGTGAATCGAGCAAACTTCTCATGTACTAGTTTTAGGCATGAGGGGCAGACTTCCTATCTTGTAAATATTGAACTCACTAGACATCTTCCCGAAGGATAGAATCATAGAGCCATTGCGACAATTTATTACGGTATTGGAAGTGGCCAAAAATGGTCGACCGAGAATCACCGGAATTTGGTTACGTGGGTTAGCAACATGTTGTGTGTCCATAACAATAAAATCAACGGGGAATATGAAGTCCCCTACTTTGATCAACACATCCTCTAACTCACCCCTAGGATGGGTGATTGATCGATCAGCCATTTGGAGAGTACAACGAGTGGGTTTCAACTCTCCAACCCCTAATTGCTCGTACACGGAGTAGGGAAGTAGGTTAACACTAGACCCAAGATCTAAAAGTGCTCGATTGATGTTCTTATCCCCAATTGTTATTGAAATTGTAGGACAGCTAGGGTCTTTTCGTTTTTGGGGTAAGGGTTGACGTTGGTTAATAGCATTGCTTACGGCACTAGCTACTAGCACTTTCTTGGGTATTTGAGATTTTCTCTTCGAGGAGCATAAGCCCTTTAAGATTTTTGCGTAAGAAGGGACTTGTTGGATTGCATCCAAGAGAGGTATATTTATGCTAACCTGTTTAAATAACTCCACAATCTTCTCCATTTGTGGAGTTGGTTTATTGGATCTCAACCTGTTTGAAAAAGGAGCATTTTGAAAATCTGTTGAGTCCAATGTCTGTGGAGTAGATTGCGGAGTTGGAACGGACCCCAGTGGTGGTGTGTTCGTGAAGTGAGAAGTGGGTCCGTGCAAACTAGAAGAAGTAGAGCCTTGTGAAGAATGAAGAATAGGCTCTAACGAAGAAGATGAAGATGAAGAAGAAGATGATGGAAAAGAAGAAGATGAAGAAGAACCACCGGCAGTGGTGTCATCACTATTGCCCACATTATTATGCAACACTCTTCCAGATCTCAACGTGGTCACGGCATTTATATTATGATTTTGTTGTTCATATGCAACATGTGCGTTGTGTGTGTGACCGGGATTTGGCAATGGTTGAGATGGAAGTTTTCCCTTTTCTCGTTCTCTCAACGCAGCAGTTAATTGTGCAATTTGCGCCTCGATTGATTTGATACTTTGATCATGTGACGCATTGTTGTGCACCAAAGACTGAATGGAAGTCTCCAACCTTGCTGCAGATTGTGTAGATTTTTGTAGAAACCCATCTAAACTTCTTTCTAGCGAGGTAACCTTATCATCATTTGGTTGAACAAAATTGTTTTGAGGGAAAAAATTATTAGGCACAAAATTGTTCGTTTGATTTGGGTAAGGTTGTGGTTGGAAAAGTTGCTGGTATTGAGTTTGTTGGGGTACTTGTTGTTGTGGAGGAGGAGGCCTTTGAAAGTTGTTGTTTGCTTGGAATTGTTGATTTTGATTCCAAGCAAAATTTGGGTGACTCCTCCATCCCGGATTATAAGTCGAAGAGTATGGATCATTTCTTTGTCGTTGTTGAAAGGCAACATTGACTTGATCTTGTCCTTGAACAGGTGGATTGTAAGGACACTCTTCGGTAAGGTGTGATGGATCCGAACAACAAGCACAAACAGTTCGTGGGGGTAAAGCAGGGGCAGGAGAAGGCGATGAGATTTTGGTCTCAATTGCTTCTAGCTTTTTCGTAAATGCGGCCATCTCGGTCTTCATTGCTATCGACATATCTAATTGATGTATGCCTTCCCTAGATTGACCAACAGAAGAAGATGAGATGGTCTTAGTGCTTTCCCACTGAAGTGTTTGTTTAGCAAGATCCTCGAGAAACTGCCAAGCTTACTCACTAGATTTGGTTAGAAAGTGACCTTGACAAATGGTTTCCAGCAACTGCTTCGTTGCTGGGTTCAATCCCTCGTATAAAGTTTGGCAAAGTTGCTAATTTTCGATCCCATGGTGAGTTCATTAAACAAGTAGGTCTTTGAATCTTTCAAAACACTTCCAAAATGGTTCGGAAGGAAGTTGGGAAAATTGTATAATCTCATTGCGAATTCTCGCGGTCTTGTGATGTGGATAAAAATTTTTAAGAAAAGTTTTAACAAACTCTTCCCAATTTTTAATTGAATGTGATGCTGTGCTGTATAACCACTTCTCGGCTAAGTCACATAAGGTGAAAAGAATGACCCTTAGCCTTATAGCATCATCTGATAATTGGGTTGTTTTCATCATTGCGCAAACGTTTTGGAATTTGTTTATGAAGATGTAGGCATCTTCGGATTCCAGTCTGTGAAATTTTGGCAACATATTGATGAAGTGGGGTTTGATCTCAAAATTGTCCCTATTTGCCGGTGGGAGTGAAAGACAAGTAGGTAAGGCTGTGCGGACAGGGTAGAAAAGATCCTGGAGCGCGATTCGTTGGGGCGCTTCAACAGGCGGGTGTTGCGGGTTATTCGCACCTAACGGAGGTGGAATCAGTCCCGTGGGTAAGGTGTTGTTAGGATTATATCCCGACATCCCTTCGGAGGAAGAAAGAGAAGGTGAAGGTAAGAAAGTGGAAGGAATTTCGACTTCGGAGTCGAAAGCGTCGTCGGTCGGTACCAACGAGACACGGACTAATCGGGCGCTAGTGTCCCTAGTCCAACCGGACATACAATAAATATGTAGTGTAGTCAAGAAATGAAAAACAGAATGTGGGGGTAAGAAAACGTCAATGAGAAAAAAGTGGTGTAAGTGGGGTGCACGGATTTTTAGCGACAAGTTGCAAGTTTTTTTTAGAAATTTTTCCTTTTTTCTTTTTTATTATGTGGTGCTTTTTGCAAAAATATTTTCGATAAAAGGCTTAAACACCGTTCAAACAACCACAAATGCACAATCAGGCCTAGATCTAGGGTCACCTAGGTCAGCTAGACAGCTCCTAACTGTTCCAAAGGGCAAGAAGTAGGACCTCAAACCGCCTCTTCACCACCAATTGTGGCCAGGTAAGTGCTAGGTAAGTGGGAGACTCTCCACCACGTAAGTAGTGGACTTAATTAAGTAACCACTTGCCTTAGACACACTTTCCTAGACACCACAAAGTCAGGTTAGGATCAACGGTCGATGCCTACAACTAGTCCTCTGTCCTATTGAGCGCGAAGTCCTTTGGGCTGAGTCTAATCTCTTTTTTTTAATAAATGATGGTCAATGAAATATGCCTTATGTGATTTCTGGGGTCTTGGGAAGGGTGATGAAATCCTCACCCAATCTGGATTGGTTTCAAGCCCCTTAAAGTCCGATTCAAAATATGCAAAGCAGTAACAATCACTTGCAATCAATTTTTTATCGCGGCGCAAAGAATCCTGCACAAGATCAATTATTGGAAGGAGGAGAGATTTTTTTTAAGCGCAAAGAATCCTGCAGGCAAATTTACAGAGGAGATATCAGGGGGTTCAGAGGAGGAGAGAGAAAGCTCACAGTGGTTTTTCCTCGTGCCGACGTCACCAGGAGGCGGCGGTTCCGCGGCGGGAGCGAGGGTGCGATGGCGGAAGCGCGGTCGTCAGGTAGGTTCGGGTCCCCAAATTTATTCTACTCCTCTGGTTTGACTTTTCTCTGTTTTTCAGATCTAGGGTTCTCTGTTTTGCTCTCTGGATTTTTTCCAGATCTAAACTTGTTCTTCGATACTGCAAATTCCCAACGAAAATACCCTTCAAACAATAAAAGATGATAAAATTTTTATATTTTTCAAATTTTCAGTTTTTATGATTTTTTTAATTTTATATTAACCCGAAAATGCAAAAAGAAAATACTACGCCATCCCCGGCAACAACGCCATTTGATTTGATTCAAAGAATATTTATAACCGCAATTAAGAACGGCGTCGCTTGGTAGCTAGCTGGTGAGTACGGGCTGGTCCACAGGGATTTTGTGTATTCTCAAATTGTTCTAACGAGTTAATTCCGATTGTTGTCGGATTGATTAAATCTAAAAACTAAGTTGATCTAAACTAAAATCTTGCTAGGGTTAGGTTTAGGTTAAATTTGGAAAGTCAATATTCCTTACCGCTTTCTTTGCCCTAATTAAGATCTATGAGGTGTTATGGTAATAATTAATAAAGTGGATTAGTACCATCGGGAAGAAACGGTGTTTCTTCCTCTAGGTTCTTGTCCTTCCTTTCTTAATTCTTACCCTAACCTCCATGGAAAACATACACAACCGGTCGTTTATACTACGGTATCACCGTTACCTTCTAGGGTAAGGTGCTGTAGGGAACGGTGTGTGTATGTATGCATGGAGACCTATTAATTATATGTGATGGGCAAGAAAGGGGTGAGAGATTTTCATCTCTCAAGCCTTCCCTATTCCTAACCCTAACAAGCGAGGAGACTACTCGCTCATTAGGGAATTGAAGAACATATCTATCTATCTAACTAGGGCAAATAATAAAATTATACTAAGGCAGAATAAAAATTAACTAAGGCAATTAAATAAAACTACTTACTTTATTGATGGCTCTCTCCAAACATTTACACAGGAATTTTCAGATCTGAATAGATGAAATAAAAAGATGCATGACCTAAAAAAGGTTTTAGGGCTTCTATTTATAGATTCATAAAAACCCTAGGGTTACAGTCGACGCACATCTGCTTTTACAATTTTACCCCCTAAGAAACCTAACTAATGCACCGATGCACCGACACGAAGAATTTCCACCGACCCGGGCTTCGCACGGCCGCGGATCCGCGGCCAAGAGCATGGTTTGGCCACGGAACCGCGGCCGTATGGAGAGCTTGGTTGCTTATTTCTTTTGGGTTGTTTTCTGTTGCTTTTGGCTCCTTCTTTCTTCAGTTGTTTTCTCAGATTGGCTTCTAGATTTCTTCCAGATCTCCACAGTGAATAATTGTAGTGGACTTTTACCGTTGCTTCGTGACGAAGTCTTGAATCTTGCTCTGCCTTTGTGCTTTATGAATTTGTCCATTGATCTTCGTTTAGTCTTCAAACTGTCGGCTTGATCAAGATTCTTCCATTTGTTGGTTGTAGTCTCACTTTTGTATCGTCTTTTCATCTTTTTCACTGTTTTTGTTCTGAGAACCTGTAACTTGCAACAATGCATCAGACATGGGTCAAAAGCATCTGTTTATTTATAAAATGAATGAGAATGGGGAATATAATAATGCAATATTATGATATGAACAGCTACCGGCGAGTTTTGTGAAAACTTGAAAGGGCGCAACCTCGTTAGAATAAAAAAAAGAAAAAAACGGTACGTCCATAAGCAAAATGGACATGGATGAAAACCCGAAAGGGCTCCGTGAGTAAAAAAAGTAGGGCTACCGGCGAGTTTTGTGAAAACCCGAAAGGGCGCAATCTCGTTAAAAGACACTTGCAAGGTCCTCTCGACTTTGTAAAGAGAAACCACCTGCGTGAGATCCTTACAACTCATAAGGGAGCAACACACTTAGGGATCCCCACGATCCCTAAGGAGAAATTACACTTGCGAGATCCTCACGACTCGTAAGGAGAACTCTCTTATGGGACCCTCACGGCTCATAAGATTCAAAAGTCTTATGCTACAGTGATCTGAACCTATTCTTGAGCAACCCCCACAACCTCCAATATTGCCCTATAAGCGGCTCAGTGCTGACCCTTGTATACAATCCACGGGCGCGAATACACATTTCCCTAACAAAGTCCCACTCGTGACTAGGGATATGTTCGCACGATGAGCAACCCTCATGAGTCCTCTCGACTTATAAGGAGAAAACACTCTTGTAAGATCTTTACGACTTATAAGAGAACATACACTTAGGAGTCCTCACGATTCCTAAGGAGAAAACGCACCTACGAGATCCTCACGACTTGTAGGGAGAAATACTTTCATGAGACCCTTACGGCTCTTGAAGTCAAAATCCTTAGTCGACAGGATCCTAACCCTGTTTACTAAGCCATATTTGTTCGACATCGACATAGGCAAATGATGATTCGCTCCTGGCAATATCCCAGTTGTAGCGGTGCTGATGCCGAAATCGGTGTCTAATCCCAAGTTTGCAGCGAAAAGCTAGCAAGCCACACATGCATACGGGGTTTGGGTGAGAAAGAGGAGATCTAGACAAACTAATAGCCGAAATGATGGGGCAACTTACAAATAAAAAATCAGCAAGTAAAAAAATGTATGCATGCAAAATAGCCGAAATGATTGGGCAACTCGCAATAAAAAACAACGAGTAAAAGTAAAGCAAATAGCCGAAATGATTGGGCACCACGAAAAATAGCCGAAATGATTGGGCAATCGCAACCTTCGCGATATAAAAGCTGAAATGATAGAGCATCGCGGAAAGAAATAAAAAAAATGATTGAAATTTATGCCCTATAGGTGATATCACATCGATCCCTGTATACGATCCAGGAGCGCAAACAAAGAGGGAATCACACCATTCCTCCCCAGGCTTCACCAGAAGAAGAAGCCAAATCTCAACGGTTCACAGATAGCCTGGAGATCATCTCAACATTCGTCTCATTACAACAGACACAATATCAAGCAAAGCGGAACAGAGGCAACTCCCAGTTCCATGACTCGGCGGTGCACAAAAAAAACCGAGAGTCAAACCCCGACTCCGTGAAATGCGGATAAAGTCAAAATTCCTGGGCACGTGGAACGTGGATTATGTCACTCCTGACCCCGTAGAAAACGTCCAGAGCGGATCCTGGTCCTCGCAGAGCACGGCAATGACCCCGTGTGAAGCATCCAGAGCGGAGCCTGGTCCTCGTCGAACACGGCAGTGAACCCGTGGGAAGCATCCAGAGCAAAATTCCCGGTCACGTGGAACACGGATTATGTCACTCCCGACCCCGTGGAAAACGTTCAGAGCGGATCTTGGTCCTCACAGAGCACGGCAATGACCCCGTGTGAAGCATCCAGAGCAGAGCCTGGTCCTCACCGAACATGGCAGTGAACCCGTGGGAAGCATCCAGAGCAAAATTCCTGGCTACGTGGAACGCGGATTATGTCACTCCTGACCCCATGAAAAACGTCCAGAGTGGATCCTGGTCCTCGCAGAGCACGGCAATGACCCCGTGTGAAGCATCCAGAGCGGAGCCTGGTCCTCGCCGAACACGGTAGTGAACCCGTGGGAAGCATCCAGAGCAAAATTCCTGGCTACGTGGAACGCGGATTATGTCACTCCTGACCCCGTGGAAAACATCCAGAGCGGATCCTGGTCCTCGCAGAGCAAGGCAATGACCCCGTGTGAAGCATCCAGAGCGGAGCCTGGTCCTCGCCGAACACGGCAGTGAACCCGTGGGAAGCATCCAGAGCAAAATTCCTGGTCACGTGGAACGCGGATTATGTCACTCCTGACCCCGTGGAAAATGTCCAGAGCGGATCCTGGTCCTCACAGAGCACGATAATGACCCTGTGTGAAGCATCCAGAGCGAAGCCTGGTCCTCGCTGAACACGGCAGTGAACCCGTGGGAAGCATCCAGAGCAAAATTCCTGGCTACGTGGAACGCGGGTTATGTCACTCCTGACCCCGTGGAAAACATCCAGAACGGAGCCTGGTCCTCGCCGAACACGGCGGTGAACCCGTGGGAAACATCCAGAGCAAAAAAATTGGACTGTGAGGTCCTTAAACTCACAGACTATGATGTCCTTAACCTCGACCGTGATGTCTTAAAACTAACATTAGACTGTAGGGTCCTTAAACCCATGGACTATGATGTCCTTAACCTCGACCGTGATGTCATAAAACTAACATTGGACTGTGAGGTCCTTAAACTCACGGACTATGATGTCCTTAATCTCGACCGTGATGTCTTAAAACTAACATCGGACTGTGGGGTCCTTAAACCCATGGACTATGATGTCCTTAACCTCGACCGTGATGTTTTAAAACTAACAACGGACGGTGGAGTCCTTAAATCCACGGACTATGATGTCCTTAACCTCGACTGTGATGTCTTTAAACTACGGTATCCTGGAAGACGTCCAGAGCGGAGCCTGGTCCTCGCAGAACACGGCAGTGAACCCATGGGAAGCATCCAGAGCAACCCTAGCTCCGTGAAATGTGGATAAGGACAACTTTATCCATCACTTGCGGGTCCTCACGACTCGTAAGGGAGTAAATTCTCTTGTGAGATCCTTACGACTTTCAAGAGAAAACACACTTAGGAATCCTCACGATTCTTAAGGAGAAATTACACCTACGGGATCCTCTCGACCGGTGGGGAGAAAATTCTTTATGAGACCCTCACGGCTCATAAAGTTGAAAAGTCTTAGACGCACTTGCTAAAATCACATGGCAAACAACACAGCAAGGAGGAGAAAGCGACAAGGAGAACATTTGATTCGCATTTAATTAAGCGTTCAAGGCATACCCGTTCATGCATGCGCAAAAGATTTAGTATGTAAAATAAAATAAGCTGAAATAAGAAACTTGCCATTCATACTGCGAAAAAGTTCTTACAATTATGAAAGCAGTAAACAAAAACATTATCGAAACAATTATAATGGCAAGACCTCAGACCCAGGGCATGGATTGAGGAATTCAAAAGTGACCTTGTCCAGAATCTTCCAGGCCTTTCGAACCATCCTGGTATGCTTTTTTTCGCGATCACAAGCGTCGGGATCCTCACAGATGTCCTCCTCCTTCCGATAGGCAGCAAGTATTATAGACTGTTGAAAAGCTTGATGCAGAAGATCGATAAGGTTATCTCGCCTTCTCTTTGAGATTAGGCTCATCAGATACACCGAGTGCACCTTATCCTCGGCGGCTTCCAATGCCCTAAGTGGCACACCAGTACAGAATAAGGGAAGCGCTTCTCAGATTGCTTCCACGATAAGCTTCAAGAGAGAGGAACGTCGAGGAAGCAGTCGACCATTATATGCATCGAAGCAACTCATGATTTTGGCACACTCGGCGTTTGTGAATTCTCAATTCTGAGAACGGCCGAGTGAGCGGATGTCTCCGATAATCTTGTCGAGATCATACATATGAGCGTCCATTACTCCTGAAAAAAGAAAATCAACAAAAATTAGTGGACAGATTGATTAAGCAAATTCTTATTAAAAAACAGGCACAGAGAGTTAAACTCCTCGAGAGCAATGCTCTGCAGACAGGAGTGACACCTGTCGAAATCAATTATGAGGGGAATTTAAAGAAATTCCCCGAGAACACTGAGAGCCTTGCTCTGAGAAGATGATATAATTCATCAAAAAATAAAATTCCATTTTTAATCTTCAAGATCCATAAAAAACTCTTAAGAGTTCTTTTATATGATTTGAAAGGAGCAAAGCTCCATTAATGGATTAAGAAATCATAAGCAAGATCCTATTAGATCTATGATTCCAAGAGAGCAAAGCTCTATTAATAAAACCCTAAAAAGGATTTTTTTTAGATCAAAGATCTATGAAGAGCAAAGCTCTGTTAATGGGTGAAACCCTAAAAAATGTCTCAAAAAGATTTAATCTTTTACCTAATCCGACAAAGTTCTGTCCTAAAAAATTCTTAAGAAGAAGAGCTGCGCTCTGAAGAAGAAAATAAATTTTCAAGAAGGATTGAAGATGAACAGAAGTCATCTCAAGGGCCAAGGGTCCTATTTATAGGCACTAAGCGCCGTTTCAGTTTCTTGGGTGATCCAAGAGTCGAGATGTTGCCATCGCTGCACCCACGTGTGGGCCCAATGAGCGCAACGGGGGGCGATTTGTTTCCCCAATTAGAGAAAAGCTCTGTTCAGAATTCAAAATTTGAATTAAATCTGCGCTTTTATAAAAGCGCTTCGCTACAACTAGCGCACCCCCTGCAAAGCACATAGGCGCTAGCTCTAGATGCGCTGCGCTCTAAGTAGCGCACCACGTGTGTGCTAGCGCTAAGAGCGCTGCGCTCTAATTAGCGCACCATGGGCAAAGCGCACTATGGGCAGAGCGCATAAACGCTAGCGCTAGAACTAAATGTTCCTCATCATTGGATCAAATATCCAACGGATATGATTAAATCATCAGTTAACAAGAATAAAATTCTGTTGAATCTTTCCAAACAGAAAAGATTGTGCCCTGAATTTGGAACACCGTTGGATCAATGATCCAACGGTGATTAAAAATCACTAAAATACAGAACAAATTCTGTAAAGAAGGAAAGATTTCTCAATCTTGTTAAAACAAGAAGGTTATCTTCTGTAAATCAGAAGCCCTTGGATCAAGGATCCAATGGTGGGGAAATTCCCAAATCAATCGGAGAATAAATCTTTTTAACTGATTCAACAAATCAGCTTCCCCTACATAAAGGACCCAAGACTTCAAGTCTAAAAAAAAGAGGAACCCCCCATAAACTTTGAGAAAATCTCAAGAAGAAGAAAAAGCTCTCGGCAAAAGAAGATTTTTCTTCAAGGTAAAAAGAATGATGATGAACAAAGAGATGAAATCATCTCATAATTAAAGAGAAGAATTCTCTTCTTAAAAGATCATAGATCTACAAAGACCAAGGTCTTTTATAAAGAGATAAAAAAAGATCTCATCATAAAAATAAAGAAGTACTTACTTCACAGATCATAGATCTATAAGACAAATTGTCGTTCTGAGATCATGAATATCTCATTATAAAGGGAGGGGGGGAATTATTCAATTCTCTTAGGATCACAGATCCATAAAGGCAAAGCCTTTCATCAAAAAGAGATTGAAGTATCTCCTATAAGTTAAGAACTTTGTTCTTGGAATCTTGAGACAAAGTCTCTTATCAAAGAAGATAATCTTCAGAGCGCAAAGTTAACCTAAGAAGAGCCTTAGCGTTCCTAATTTAAAAGTGCCTTAGTGCTCTTCATCTAGCACAAAGCACTGCAGTGCAATAGTACTTCAAACACAGCGCACCGCGCTCATTAGCTAGCGCTCAGCGCTAAGCGCGCCACGTGCTCCTCACATGTGCGCTGCATTACTAAAAGCGCTCTGCGCACATTACATGGCACCAGCGCAAAACGCCTCAATGCTTCAACTATAGCGCATCAGCGCTCTATATCTAGCGCAAAGCCCTAAGCGCATCAGCGCATCAGCGCTCTTCATTAGTGCTTTAACCATAGCGCACTGCGCTCAACGACTGGCGCTAGTGCCAAGCGCGCTATATACTTTTATGTGCGCTTGGGTAGAACATAAATTGTTCTTTGGATAAGCCCCAGAGCTATGATGAATGCTTAGCATTCAATAAAAGACAAACATTGTCAGAATTTAAATCAATGCTCCGCATTGTTAAAAGGGCCAAGCCCAAACAAATGCTTAACAGCCCAAAATGAATGTTAAACATTTTAACTTGATTGGACTTAGCCCAAATTGGCCATAAGTCCTCAATTCAGACTTGACTGAGCTATTGTGCTCATAATATAATTAATTGCTCTTAGTTCCAAACTGGGCTACAGACCATTTAATCCACCTTGGTTCAAGGGTACATCTCTTCACTCTTTTGATATTTGTCGTTGTAATTCCTCAACGTCTTCAAAGAGGTGACGGGTCCCGACAACCATACATTTCACGGACTGTGGGGTCCTTAAACTCATGGACTATGATGTCCTTAACTTCGACCGTGATGTCTTTAAACTAATATTGGACCGTGGAGTCCTTAAATCCATGGACTATGATGTCCTTAACCTCGACCGTGATGTCTTAAAACTAACAATGGACCGAGATATCCTTAAATTACCAATGGACCGTAATGTCCTTAAACTAATTATCGACCGCAATGTCACTAAACTAAACAACAGAGCCCAATTGCTCTCTTGTCAGATCTAAACGGTCCCGTTAAGTTGATCTTAGTCTAAAATTAGACTAACGTATCCTTAACAAACGTTTAAGTTGATCTTAGTCTCAAATGAGGCTAACGTATCCTTAAACCCAACCCCCAAACCCAAATCTAAGAAAGATACCGATTTGGACTAGTCCACGCCCTACGGGCGACAACATAACTTAGTCTCCGTATACAATCCACGGGCAACCACAAACAAAACAAACACCCATGACACGAAGTGACCATCTGGAGAAGGAGAAAGTTCTTATCGCGATGCGGTAGAGTAATTAACTGCAGGGGCTTGCGCCTGCAGGGAAGAGCGTCCCTACAATAAAAACCCCTCAGATGAGGGGGAATCTGACGAAGTTTGCTACATCGGCCGCATCCGTTTAATCCTTCGATACATGGTGCCATAAATCAACTTGGCATCTTCAGAGAGGTGAACGGATAGCACCAATTAGCATCTGCCCTGAATTTCAGGCAAAACGGACCTACGTGGTCGCGTCTCTGTGTTCGGAGGGGAACAGCCCCGTGCTCCTGTGGAGACGGTGGATGTGCCATCGGTGCCCTGTGCTCCCACGGAGACGGTAAATGTAGCTTCACCCGAATCTGGCGTGGGCTCAGATATCGGGACTCGCCGTCCCAAAGTGCCTACCAAGCGCAAGCTGGTGCTGGCTGCGACCGGAGCTCGCTCATAGAAGAAGAAAAAGAAGTCGATCCTTTCCGTCGACGTTGTACTTGGCCAGGAGCCTCACGCTCCTTACGGCGAGGGCCTGAGCGAGTATGGGACAAACGAGGGCTTATTCATGCCGCCAGATGATACTGATCTGGCGGCTGCCATTGCAGCTTCGGAGCAATTGGCCAGCCACGAAGAGGGGTTGGCAATCCTCGCGCGATCAGGTAATCATTAGCTGTATTTTTCGCCAGTGCATCGTATTTCTATTATCGTGTTTTGACTGACGCTTTTCCTTCTTTAACAGGCACTTCTACTGAAGAAACTCTCACAGCTTCTCTCAAGACTTTCGAGGAGGAGGAGAGAAATCGCGCTTTGTTGGGCATCGGTATGTCTCGGCTCATTACATCTTCATCTTCCTTTCTTGTGGACAATCTAAACCTTTCTCTATCTTATTGCAGGGACCACAATGCCGATCCCGCAAAGTGATGTGGAAATTCTTCCCGGGCCAGCCACCAAAGTCCGGCCTCTTCGGCATTGCCGAAAGAGGCTTTACTCAAGCAACCGATGATGGACACCGTAACGACTCTAGAGGTAGCTCCTGACATGGATGATGACGTCCCATTGACGGAGGTCTTGAGAAGATCGACTCTTACGGCCCGGACGGAAAGGAAGCGCAGAGTGCGTGCAGTAAGGGAGCATAGTGCTGCCTTAGCCATGGGTGCGGGTTCGAGCGCCGCTACCCTTGCCGCTACTCCTTCAGAGGAGTCCCCGGCTGCCTTGTCTACTGCCTATAGACGAGCAGCACGTGCAGCTCGGGAAGCGATCGGAAGACCAACCCAAGGTAATGTGACACGGGGTTCCGTTGTCAAAGTTTTAAGTATCAGTTTTCATATATCTTATCTTGCAGGGCTGAGTCATCCCGAAGAGGTGGCGGCGATCGCTGGGCCTGGAGCAGCGGTAGAGGAGGTAGCCGTGATTGCCGAACCCGAGGTGGCGGTAAGCGAGGTGGCTGCGATCGTTGAGCTCGAGGTAGCGGCGGGTGAGACAGTCACGATCGCCGAGCCTGAGATGGCGGTGGGTGAGATGACCACCACTGCCGAACCCGAGGTGGCGATGGATGAGATAGCCACAATTGCTGAGCCTGAGGTGGCTGCTCCCTCTCAAGAGTCGGGCACCGCTCCAATCATCGCTCTTTCCGCTTGCGGCTCTTTGCCATCTCCTGGCGTCGCAAGCGTTACGACGGCTCTCATAGAGTCAGGGGATGAGGTGACGGGAGGTGAGACCATCCCGATGGAAGAGGATGAAGCAGTTGCTGTATCAAGTGACGCCCTCGTCGCTGTTTCGACTGGCGACTCATCAGGTAGATTTTGGGTCATTGCTTTTCTTTTTATTCTGCAATCCTTTTCAGTCTTTTCTGACAGTATTTATCTCGTTTCTAATGCAGGGTGGCGAGCGCTGAGGTCGCGCTACCCGAGGCAGCGCCATCAGCTATCGTTTTGACGGTGACACCTCCTCTACCCTCTCTCATACCATCTCAGATGTTGGAAGGTGCGGATTCGTGACCCATCAGTCTTATTTTTAAGCTGTATAACTTATGTACTGACGTTGCATTACTGCGTCCTTGCAGGAGTCTTTTTTGACCACCTGTATCAGGTGCTGCACCCACACTTCTCCTTCTTGTCATAGATTAGTCCGCCTGCTGGTGTCGGTGAGTATCTTTTCTAAACGACGTCCTTTATTTAACGGGCAGTCGCATTATTGCTGACTCTTCTTTATATTGCTTGTAGCCTTACAAATTGAAGGAGGGGACGAGGTTGTCGTTGCGCCACCAGTACTCCCAGCTCCCCCTGTTGCAGCCGGTATAGTAGACTCTACTTTTCGTGTATTTTCTTTATTGCCTGAGCCGACATTTGATTATGATCTATTTTGCAGCAATCACATCGACTCCAACCCCGTTCGAGTCTCGCATTATGATGCCGGCAGGGCCCTTTTCCAGACGTCCATCCTCCAAAGGTGCTGTGACCAGTCTGCGCATGCTGAGCGAATATATCGAGGAGCTTAACATGGAGACTCCCACATCTGTTGCGGATTTTGCCGCGGAGGTTAACCCTATGTTGGTGATGCTCTTGAACTTTCATGGTGAGGGAGTCGTTGAGTCTTGGGTTAATCGCTGTAGGGAAATCGAGGCTTGCCTGCATGAGCTTGAGCTTAGGCGTCCTGCACCTGAGATTCTGGCTGTGAGAACTCAACGGACTGCGTGGATCGAGCAGAGCATTTCTTATTTCCGTCATCTTGAACAAGAAGTGGCTTTAAAGCAGAAGGAATGTAAAGAAACTTCAAGCGAATCTGCTCGACTGCATGCTCAGGTTGATGCGAATGTTGCCCAGTTGAAAGTTATCTTCGAAGGCCTTCTGCGATGCATTTCTGATGGGTTAACATTGAGGCAGCTCGACGTCGTCGAGCGGGATGCATAAGATCGTGAAGCAGCTCAGCGGGCCGTTGAGGAACAAGTTTCGTCTTACTTGCAGCAGCGAGCCCAGGTCGAAGCAGAGTTGGCCGTAGCAGCTGATCAAGAAGAGAGGCTGAGGGGAGTGCGCGAGCGGCTGATTAAATTATTGAAAGCGCTTCCCTCTCAATAATTTTTTCATACCAATTGTAATTTTGAATAAAATGTATTCGTTCTTTTATTCTTTCATATGATGTATTTCGTACCCAATTGAATTCATGAATAAAAGATACACATTTTTTGCAATGTCTTATGTCATCTCTCTACTTTCTCCTTTCTTTTGTTATCAGTATGTCACCTTAGCAAACATAGCCGACAGATGATAGGGTGAGTATCTTGTTTTGGCTTCTTCGAGGGGTAGTGATGGCTTAGAAAGCAGGTTCAGATCTGCTGCCTAAGACTTTTCAACTTTATGAGCCGTGAGGGTCTCATAAAGACTTTTCTCCCTACGAGTCGAGAGGACCCCGTAGGTGTATTTTCTCCTTAGGAGTCGTGAGGATTCCCAAGTGCGTTTTCTCTTGAGAGTCGTAAGGATCTCACAAGAGAATTATCCCTCTTACAAGTCGAGAGGACTTGTAAGTGGTTGTTTCCCTCCTTGTCGAGGTTCGACTTTGGAGAGTGTGGTCCGTGAATAGTATGCAGGAGTCCATTTTGAACTGACTTGCAGGGCCCCAGTGCTTAGGAAACCGGTTCTTATTCCGATTGCCTAAGGCTTTTCCCTACGAGTCGAGACGAATCGAGCATTTCTCGCAAGGATATCCTAACGTCATAGTTAACCTCTTCTCTTTACGACAGAGGTCTGTTAGGGTTTGTGGTACTAGGGTTTTGTCCATCATACCATCGCGTTGGCTGATATATTCCTCGATAGGCAATCTTGCTTGTTCGAGTAGCCTTGCGACTGTCGTGTCTCTGATCCCTTCGGGGGCTGGAAAAGACGTCTTCAAGAAATCCTCCTAGGCAGTTTGACCGTCGGAAGAGCAAGCGTTAGGAATTTTGCCATGTCGCTTTTCACTTGAGGTTAGGCCCATTTTGGAGAGCCCCGATGAGTCATAACCACTCCGCGCTGGTGTGGGATGATCTCCGATAGTCTTTCAGGTTTTATATGAGTTGCCGTCAAGACCCTAAAGCTAGGAATTTGGCCTTCGCTTCATTTGCTGGTATCGCGTCTGTTATATCGAGACGAATGTCGCGGTTGTCTCTAGGTTGCTGGTGAACCGTTGAGGTTTGGAACTAGGGATTTTTCCGTAGCTCCGTTTGTTTGATTGTCGCGTCCGAATCCTGCTGGAGGAAGAACGCTGTGGTGATATTTCGTCTGTTGTATCGAGACGAACATTGAGGTGGTGACCACTCCGTGCTAATGTGGGATGATCTCCGATAGCCCTTCAGGTTTTATTTGAGTCACCATCAAGACCCTGAAGCTAGGAGTATGACCTTCGCTTCGTATGCTTTGGCGTGTTCGAATCCTATTGGAGGAAGGACGCTGTGGTGACATCTCGTCTGCTGTATCGAGACAAACGTCGAGGTGGTGACCACTCCGCACTGGTGTGGGATGATCTCCTGTAACGACCATGTTTTCTAATACCTAATAAAATATATTTATTTATATTTCTACTATCAAATAATTATTTACGTGTTTCTTTTATATAATACTAATTTTTAAAGTAGTGTTAATAATTTTTAAAGCAGTAAATATGATTAAAGGAAATTTCTAAAATCTATTTATTATTTTTATAGGCTTAAAATGTTTTAGAAAGATTTTATAATACCTTAAAATAATCTACCTATCTTTATTATCAATTAAAATAATTAATTCGTAATTAAAAATATTTTAAGGATGAACTAGATATTATATAATTATTATAACTAGCTAAAAATTTAGAAATAGATATACTAATTGTTTTTAGCCCAAAACTATTTTTATATTAAATATAATAATAAAATATATTTTCTGGAATTTTTCCATAATTTTTTACTATTTTTAACAAATTTTTCAAAGCCAAATCAATATTCAACTATTTATTTACTTTTATTAATTTTTTATTTTAAATTTTTAAAGCCTTTTAACGTGGACCGTTGGATCACGAGATCCAACGGCCCAGAGCTCTGCGGCGGCGCCAACGTGGTGATCCGCACCCACGGCTGTGGACTAATTGCAACGCGACACGGGGCGATGGGCGGCGCGATCTGCGCCGTTGGATGCAGATCCAACGGCCAGGAAGTGAGGCGGCGGGTGCAATCATACCAGAATGATTGGCAATCATTGGCCGGCGCGATTTTTCGTGTATTTTAATTGAATTTTTGATTTTATTGTTAAAAACAAAACGCTATAAATAGGCACCTTCAAACACTGATTTCTCACACCACCGAACTCCAAAAATGCTGAAAAAATACCGGTGCCTTCGTATCGACGACGCCGACGCTACGGCTCCATCCAATCACAGAGGAAAAACCGGGACACAGAGCTATTGAGGATTTAGTACGAGACTACGTTTTCAACTCTTCAGCATTTCCGACTCAAACAAAAGGTAGGATCCGCCTCTCTCCCCTCTTTCCTGTCACATTCTTCTTTATCAATAACTTGGTTCCAACTTATAATCTCCAACCCCTATTTAAAAAGTTGTTATAATATTTATGCATACCTATTTCTTGTGCCCTCAATAATGATAATGTTAACCCCCATTTAAAACGGTGTTTAATTTTCCTCTGTACATAGAAGTATATCGCACACCCATAATACCAGGAATCTGATATAACCTATGAATTGTCATTTCACCTCTGACATACCCATACTATAAAATGATCTCGAAATATGTTACTTCCACAAGATACCCTCGTTTAATTAAAATATTATATTTGTTTAAATAACCATTAGAAATAAAGATATGTGAAATAAATATTTTAGATACAACATACGTATATTTTACTTACAAATATTTTTAAAAACCTCTCAACTTTTTAAGAAAGAAAATATTAAATTTAAATAATGATATCTTTTCAAAAGAGAATATTTAGTATCTTATTAAGAGGTAATTTTAAAATAACACCAATCTAGAATAAAGGAAAGGTTGTAGGCATCGATTGTTTATCTAAACCAGACTTTGTGCTGTCTAGACAAGTGTGTCTAAGGCTAGTGGTTATTAATTAGGCCCACTACTTATGTAGTGGAGTACTTTCCCACTTACCTGGCACTTACTTAGCCACAATTGGCGGTGGAGAGGCGATTTGAGGACCTCATAACTTATCCTTTTGGAATATTAGGAGCAGTCTAGATTTCTAAATAAAAACCTTTTACAAAAGATTTTCAAATAAACACTACAACCTTTTATCAAAAGGATATTTTCTGTAAAACATTATGCTTTTCCAAATTAATAAATATCCCAAATATCATGGTTTTTCTTAGAAGTAATAAAAGATATTTAAACCTTATTATTTTAATTAAGCTTTCTCTAAAGGACACGAATTACTTTACAAATTCTAGAAAATAAAACGAGTGGTTGTGGAAGGCCATATTAAATGAGATCAGATACTCTTTCTAAAGTTCCAGTTTATGACAACATGACATATACAAAACTTGATACGGTTAGGGTTAGAATGCGCGGACCTAGGTATGGAATACTTTATGAAGATCCCTGCAGGCAGGGTGAACAGTCCAATATATGGGCGACTATATAAATATGAAGATCCCTGCATGCAGGGTGAACAGTCCAAAGTGTGGATGACTATACAAATATGAAGATCCCTGCAGGCAGGGTGAACAGTCCAAAGTGTGGACGACTATACAAATATGAAGATCCCGATATTCCGGGTGAACAGTCCAAAATGTGGACGACTATACAATGTGGAAATTCCATGCCTAGAAGTTTACGCACTAACTCTAATCCGTCTAAACCTTTATACTGAACCACGGGGATGAGTAGTTTGATTAGGCAAGGATAATTCGGAACTCGGATTCCCCTACTACTCGATCATGATCCCGGAAAGTGAAACGGTACATTTCACTTCCCCAGTTGTTGTTCCGTGGCTATAACGGAATAATCACGAGTATCCGGACCCTTATTTAACAAACTAATACATACTATTACCTTCATCTACATATAACTTACAACATATAACCTACTCATAATCACATATCCAATTTGTACATAACCTTATACCTTTAGACACATGTACATCATATTCATTATACACACCTGTTCGTTTCTATACCTTTACTATCTTATGAGGCAATCCTACCCGAGTATAACTCGCTGACGGACCTTCCTTTTCTTCCTCTATCTTTGGAATGTCCGTTAGATAAGAATGAGTATTACAGCGAAGATCAAGGTATGAAGTCAACTTATGGAGATTATGCAGACAAGACAATGGAAGATTAGATAGTTTTAATTTTTGTTGTTGCCCACATGTTTAGGGATTTTGTTTCTCTTTTGATGTAATTAAACTACTCAGTTTATTTTACTATTTCTTTCGGGATGTAATAAAGTTTGGTTAATGGAAATAAAATTTCTTTCGCTTTTATTATTTTTGTTTTGGTACACATCCTGCATATTAAATATTTATACGCTTAACGTAACTGTATTGAATAGACCACCTTCAATACAGTTAGGTTGCGGACCTTGCCACGTCTTCCTTCTCCTTCTTTTAGGAAGCGGGGCGTGACATCTCCGATAGTCTTTCAGGTTTTATATGAGTTACCGTCAAGACCCTGAAGCTAGGAATTTGGCTTTCGCTTCGTTTGTTTTGGTGTGTCCGAATCCTGTTGGAGGAAGGACGCTGTATTAACATTTCGTCTGTTGTATCGAGATGAACGTCGAGGTGGTGACCACTCCGTGCTGATGTGGGATGATCTCCGATATCCATTCAGGTTTTATTTGAGTTACCGTCAAGACCCTGAAGCTAGGAATTTGGCCTTCGCTTCGTTTGTTTTGGTGTGTCCGAATCCTGTTGGTGGAAGGACGCTGTAGTGACATTTCTTCTGCTGTATCGAGACGAATGTCGAGGTGGTGACCACTCCGCATTGGTGTGGAATGATCTCCGATAGTCTTTCAGGTTTTATATGAGTCACCATCAAGACCTTGAAGCTAGGAGTATGGCCTTCGCTTCGTTTGCTGGTATTGCGCCTGCTGTATCGAGGCGAATGTCGCGATTGTCTCTAGGTTGCTGGTGAACCGTCGAGATTTGGAACTAGGGATTTTGTCGTGGCTCCGCTTGGTGATGTGGCGTCTGAGTCCTGCTGGAATGCGGAACGCTGTTGTGGGTCTCCAGGCTGTAGATGTGGCCGTCGGGACTTGGAACTAGGTACTTTCGCCATGGCTCCGTTGTTTTGACCGTGATGTCTTTTGTTAACGTTGTATCTGCATCATGCTGGACTGCGAAGGAACTCCGTTGTTGACATTGCGTCTGCTGTAGCGAGACGAATGCTGAGATGGAGTTGAGATTTTGCCGTCACTCCACTTTGTTTTGACCGTGAGGTCTTTCGTTGACGTTGCATCTGCATCCTGCTGAATTGAGAAGGAACGTCGTTGTTGACATTGCATCTGCTGTAGCGAGATGAATGCTGAGATAGAGTTGAGATTTTGCCGTCACTCCGCTTTGTTTTGACCGCGAGGTCTTTCGTTGACGTTGCATCTGCATCCTGTTGGACTAAGAAGGAACGTCGTTGTTGACATTGCGTCTGTTGTAGTGAGACGAATGCTGAGATAGAGTTGAGATTTTGCCGTCACTCTGCTTTGTTTTGACCGTGAGGTCTTTCGTTGACGTTGCATCTGCATCCTGTTGGACTGAGAAGGAACGTCGTTGTTGACATTGCGTCTAGTGTAACAAGACGAATGCTGGGATAAAGTTGGGATTTCGCCATCACTCTGCCTTGTTTTGACCGTGAGGTCTTTCGTTGATGTTGCATCTGCATCCTGCTGGACTGAGAAGGAACGTCGTTCTTGACATTGCGTCTAGTGTAACGAGACGAATGCTGGGATGGAGTTGGGATTTCGCCATCACTCTGCCTTGCTGACGTTGCGTCTGCTGTAACGAGACGAATGTCAAGGTGGTCTGTAGGTTGTCTGGGAACCATCGAGATTTGGAGTAGGGGCTTTGCTGTAGCTCCAGGGTTGATTACAACGTCTGAATCCTGCTGGAATGGGGAGGAACGCTGTTGATGATCTCTAGGCTATCCCTGAACCGTCGAGATTTGGCTTCGTTTTCTAATGAAGCTTGGGGAGGGAAGGTGTGATTCCTTCTTTGTTTGCGCCCCTGAATTGTATACAGGGATTGATGTGATATCACTTGTAGGGCAAAACGTTTTACTTTTTTCATTTTCTTTTTATTTCTTTCCGCGATGCTCCTTCATTTCAGCTTTTATATCGCGAAAGTCGCGATTGCCCAATCATTTCTGCTATTTTTCGCGGTGCCCAATCATTTCGGCTATTTATTTTATTTTTACTCGCTGCTTTTTATTGCGAGTTGCCCAATCATTTTGGCTATTTTGCATGCATACATTTTTACTTGCTGATTTTGTTGCAAGTTGCCCCATCGTTTCGGCTATTTCGTATGCATGTGTGGTTCGCTAGCTTTTTGCTGCAAGCTTGGAATTAGACACCGATTTCGGCATCAACACCGCTACAACTGGGATATTGCCAGGAGCGAATCATCATTTACTTCTGTCGATGTCGAACAAAAGTGGCTTAGCGAACAGGGTTAGGATCTTGTCGACTAAGGCTTTCGACTTCATGAGCCGTAAGGGTCTCATAAAGGTTTTTCTCCCTGCAAGTCGTGAGGATCTCGTAAATGCGTTTTCTCCTTAGGAATCGTAGGATTCCTGAGTGCATGGTGTCTTATAAGTCGTAAGGATCTTACAAGAGTGTTTTCTCCTTATAAGTCGGGAGGACTTACAAGGGCTGTTCACCGTGTAGACATATCCCTAGTCACGGATTGGACTTTGTTAGGGAAGCGTTTATTCGTGCCTATGGATTGTATATAAGGGTCAGCATTGAGCCGCTTGTAGGGCAATATTAGAGGTTGTGGTGGTTGCTTACGAACAGGTTTAGATCCCTGTAGCTTAAGACTTTCAAATCTCATGAGCCGTGAGGGTCTCATAAGAGGGTTCTCCTTACGAGTCGTGAGGATCTCGCGAGTGTAATTTCTCCTTAGGAATCGTGAGGGGTCCTAAGTGTGTTGCTCCCTTGTGAGTCGTAAGGTTCTCACGCAGGTGGTTTCTCCTTACAAAGTCGAGAGGACCTTGCAAGTGTCTTTCGACGAGATTGCGCCCTTTCGGGTTTTCACAAAACTCGCCGGTAGCCCTGCTGTTTTTACTCACGGAGCCCTTTCGGGTTTTCATCCGTGCCCTTTTGCTTATGGGCATACCGTTTTCTTTTTTCTCTTTTCTCTTTCTTTTTTTTCCTAACGAGGTTGCGCCCTTTCGGGTTTTCACAAAACTCGCCGGTAGCCCTGCTGTTTTTACTCACGGAGCCTTTTCGGGTTTTCATCCGTGCCCATTTTGCTTGCGGACATACCGTTTTCTTTTTTCTCCCTTTTTTTTATTGTCTTTTTTTTTGTATCAGCCTTGGGATGCTGCGGTCTGTAGTAGTTTATCGACGTCTCGGTCAATATCCAGTTTCAGGACATAGTGGTCCATTATTAGTTTAATGACGTTTCGGTCTTTGGTTCATAGGTCGGACATGTTTGAAGATCTTTCAGCACTCTTTTGGTTTTTTGCCGAAAAACAATTTCTCATGGAGCTCCCCCTATAAAAGAACTTGATGCCCCCGGCGTGTCCATCCTTTTCTGAGCATGTGGTTGTGGCGGGTTCACCTTCCAGTTGTCAGACAACTCGAATTTGCCCTTTTGGTATTCATCATCAATCCGGCCTTTGAAGATGTAGCAATCTTCGAGTGGGTGGCCCCATTACTCTGTGGTAGGGACAATAGTTAGGATGGTTAACGTCACCCGGTTGCGACGGATGTTTGGATCTGGCAGAGTGATTAGCCCGTTGCGCACTGCCAGTTCGAACAGTCTCCTTATTTTATCCTTAGGAAATGAGTAAGGACGTTTCAACTTCTCATCGAGGGATCACGGCTTGTTTCTTTGATGAACAGACGGTCTCGGGTTACTCGGCTGTTGCTGAGCGTTGGCGACAAAGGTCGCTTTTCCCTTCCCTTATCCTTTTTGCTTGATCCCTTGTTTGCGGGTCCGAGATCCTTTTCAGGTAGCGTGCGATTGCGTAGGGGAATGTTCTCGCAGCTTTTCGTTTCTTCCTCTTTTCCTGAGGTGGATTCCTTGAAGAGAGGGCTGGGAGTAATTTCTTCTTCAGAATTTCTCCCGAAGGTGAGAACTTGCGATCCCCTGCTATTAACCATATGACAGTTGTCGGCAGCTCTTTCTCGTTCGTCTGTCGCATTTTTCTGCTGTCGACGAGTTTCACGTTCCATCCTCTTGAAGTGCTGCCTGTGAGCGACATACCCTTGCCACCAATTTTTAAAGGCGTTTCAATCTTTGGTGGGGTGCGCAATCCTTTGATGATATAAACAGTAATTAGGATGCACATCCTCATCATTAAGGCGTATATTGCCAGGAGAATTTTCTCTAAAAGAGGGCAGCTTCATTCCCATCGATATGGCTTTGGCGAACCTTTTCCTCATCTTGAACCTTCTTTTATTTGCAGTAGATGAAGTGCTTTGACCTGGGGGAAGTGTTTTAACCCTTTCGTCCAGTCGCCGGCATTTGGCCTTTTCAAATATGGCCATCTCACGCTCTCGATCAACTTTGTTTTTAAGATGGGTTTTGTTCAGGAATGCATCAATCATTTCGTCTGATGGTCCTAGAAGTTCCGGCTTAGGATCTGCCCCCAATTTCTTTGCGTCAGGAGCTTCTTCACCATTTATTAACGAGTGAGAGATCATATGGCAGCTTGCCACATAATCCTCAGGTTCATCTGACGAGTCTTCTCCATTGTCATCACCTCCGTCCTCAAGGACGTGGCTGAGGAATTCTTGGAGTGTGACTGGGGTCCGCGCCTTCTGATTATATTCTTCCAATGCGTCAATATGTTTTTGCAGGTCCGTGCGTTTGTCATCAGGTTTCATGGGCTTCTTGGTTTTCTTCTTGGAAGACTTTGACGGCTGGGTATGAGCGCTTTGACTATCACCACCAGTTTTTAGAATTGGGAGCGGCTTCAGCATTCCTTTGATAATCTCAGGTTCCAGTGGATTCTTCCACCTGATTGACTAGAATGTTTGGAGATTCCTCAATATTCTTTTAGTTTTTGCTGAAAGAGCGACCTCCCATGGTGCTTCTTCATTGAAAGAGTATGATGCCCCCGGCGTGTCTGTCTTCTTAGGAGCGTGTGGCTGTGGTGGGTTCACCTTCCAATTCTCGGACAGGGCAAATTTGCCCTGTTGGTATTGATCTTCAATCCAGCCTTTAAAGACGAAGTAATCCTCAATTGGATGGCTTACCGTTTGATGGTAAGGGCAATAATTGGGACTATTAGCCTCGCCGGGTTGCAACGGTCGTTTTGGATCCGGCAGATTGATGAGTTTGTTGCGCACTGCCAGCTCGAACAGTCTCCTCGTTTTATCCTGGGGAAACGAGTAAGGACGTCCCAGTCTCTCCTCGAGGGATGGGCGTGAACGCACGTTGTTTTGGCGAACAACCGTCTTTACGTTACTCGGCTGTTGTTGAGTGTTGGCGATGAAGGTTGCTTTTCCTTTCCCTTTTTCATTTTGAGAGTCCGTCTTTGGAGGAGATGGTTTATGTCCTATCTGGTCCATTTGGGCCAACTTGTCAATCAAGGCCTGGAACGTGGTCGGCTTGAAGAACATCATGAATTGGGAAATAGTTGCATGAGGGTCCAGAGTGCCTACGAACATGCCTACTGCGGGAGCTTCTTCGATGCGCTGCTCGCATTTCGACCATAAATTTCGCCACCGTATCGCGTATTGTACCCACGTCTTGCCTGGCTTCACCCTGGCATTGATCAATGCCGTTATCGGGATGCGTTCACTAGCACTCGCGAATCGCTGGGTGAATAACAACTCCATTTCTGCGAAAGTTTTAATGGAGTCGTTTGGAAGCTCGGAGTACCACTCAAATGCTGTTTCCGACAAGCTGCCGACGAATTGACGGAGCAAAAGCTTATCATCACCCCCGGTGTTGCCGCAAAGAGCCCTAAACTGAGCGACATGTTGATGGGGATTGCCTGTCCCCTTGTACGCATGGAATTTGGGGATTGTGTATCCCGGCGGGTATTTTATTTGGTCATACCAGCCTGGATACGGTCGCCCGGTTTTAACGACTTGGCCGGCCGCTTCATTCGCCTGGTGAGCTCGTATTTGCTGAGCAATATAGTCATCCAGAGCGGCCTTGGAAATGGTTTCCTCTTTGGCTGCTGAAAGAGCCGGAGGAGGGTTCGATGGCTTCCCTCTGTCGTCTTCAATAATAATCGGAGGGTCTTCAGCTGGAGGATCCGGCTGTAACATCATCCCTACCATGTCTTGGAAGAGAAGCGCTATTTGTTTTATGTTGGCAGCTTGTTCTGCTGCTTCTCTGTCCTTCTTTTCGAGGACTCTGCGGAGGAAGTCAGCATAGGTTTCTTGTTCGTGATGCTGCTCTAATGATGCCTACGGGCTTTCTTTTGGCCCGGTGAGTGCGTCCATTGCAGTCAGCATCTCCTGAAGCTTCTGCTGCTACTGTTCCTGAGCCCTTGTTATTGATCGGGTGAGCGGTCGGTGACTCGTCGAAGTGCGGCTTTCCTATTTTTCGGAAGCCATGTAAACAGTATGCACCGTTATGCCCCCAGACTTGGGGCGTTTGGGCTCAGCGTCTTTGTGATCTGCTGTAGTCACAAGGGCTTTCTCCGGCCTCTTTTTCTTTTGAGCAGTTGACGTTGAGGGGGCCGTTACAGTAGGCACCCAGGTGGTTGTCGTCCTTTGTGGCTTGCTAGGACGGTTCCCTTCCTTCTGAACCTTCAGGTTCTTCTGTCGGCAGAGATAGTCCTGATCAATCACCGACTCCTGGACTCGTCATCAGACTTTGTAAACTTTGGAGGACAGTCGTTGAGGAGGATGGTCCAGCCTTATCTCTGTAACATTCTCCACCGGAGGAGGAGATTTTTTCAGTACGGCGGTAGGAGAGTTCCTGCGCACCTTGTTCAGCAGTTCGAAGCTGTTCTCAGTTGGAACAGCAACACTGACTTCTACCGTTGGGGCTGGTGGAGTTAGTCCAGAGGGGGAATTGCCCCCAGCCTTCCTTACTCGGCGCCAATGGCGACGTCGAGCGCGTCGGGCTGTTGGGATGGTTTGAGCTTGAGGGGTGACTTCGTCTTGCCCCCTGCTTTGGAGAAGGGCTGTTGCTGGCATCAGCCTCTTGAAAACTGAGGTCCGTTGAGTAGCAGTATTTAATCTGTCAAAGACAGACTTAGGAGCGGGAGCCGGAGTGGTTAATCTAGTAAAGACCGACCCTTTGGCAGGAGAAGTCGCCTTGACGACTTCAGGAGCAGGGATGGCTATCCTCTTCGGAATAACCTGTTCTGGAATTGTAGGCTTCATCGTGGGTCCATATGAACTTTGGCCCAATCTGGCGAAGACTGAGGCGCTAGAGCCGGACGACCCATTGAGAGGGGCAGCGGTAGTAGTAAGCCGATCAAAGACCGACTTCTTGGGAGCTTCTGGTGTTGGTACAGGGGTTCTGAAGCTCATCGGTGGGAGCATAGTCCTAAAGAACAATCCGGTGGTGGCCTGAGTCATCTGGTCCACCGGCATCGTGAACAAGGAGGCCGTTTGGGGCCCGTAGGCTATGCCTCCAGATGAGGTGGAGCGCGAGTTGCAATTGCAGTTGGAACACTTCACACAAGTGGATGCCATTGATGTTTCGCTTTCTGCGCCGAACAAGAAACCAAATCTTAGTACCTCGCACCCAAGGGCAACCATATCAAACCGCGATTCGTTCGCGAACACGACACACGAAGTGTGGAGTGGAAAGAGGAAAAGGTCCCACCGGGCGTACTAGAATCTGTTCACTGCCGGAAACCGGGAAGACATACGTCTTGCCAGAATCTGGGGGCAGATGCTATTTGGTGCTATCCGTCCACCTCTCCGAAGATGCCAAGTTGATTTATGACACCATGTATCGAAGGTTTAAACGGATTCAGCCGATGTAGCAGACTTCGTCAGATTCCTTCTCGTTTGAGGGGTTTTTTGATTGTGGGGACGCTCTTCCCTGCAGGCGCAAGCTCCTGCAGTTAATTACGCTACCGCATCGCGGTAACAACTTTCTCCTTCTCCAGATGGTCACTTCGTGTCGTGGGTGTTTGTTTTGTTTGTGGTTGCTCGTGGATTGTATACGGAGACTAATTTACGTTGTCGCCCGTAGGACATGGATTAGTCCAAATCCGTATCTTCTTAGATTTGGTTTTGGGGGTTTGGTTTAAGGATTCGTTAGTCTCGTTTGAGACTAAGATCAACTTAAACGTTTGTTAAGGATACGTTAGTCTAATTTCTAGACTAAGATCCACTTAACGGGATCATTTAGATATAACAAGAGAGCATTTGGACTCTATTGTTTAGTTTAGGGACATTTCGATCAATTAGTTTAAGGACATTACGGTCCATTGTTAGTTTAAGGACATCTCGGTCCAGGTTAAGGACATCGTAGTCCATGAGTTTAAGGACCCCACAGTCCGGTTTAGAGACATCATAGTCTATAAGGTTTAAGGACATCGTAGTCCATGAGTTTAAGGACCCCACAGTCCGGTTTAGAGACATCGTAGTCTATAAGGTTTAAGGACATCGTAGTCCATGAGTTTAAGGACCCCACAGTCTATAGAAATATGTGGTTGTCGGGACCTGTCACCCCTTTGAAGACGTTGAAGGATTACAACGACAGATATCAGAGGAGTAAAGAGATGTACCCTCGAACCGGATGTAGATTGATTGAAAGACTTGTAGTCCAATTTGGGATTAAGATTTGTTGAATATTTATAAGCAGATGGGCTCAATTAAATATAAGTTGAGGACTTATGGCCAGAATTGGGCTAAGTCCAATTAAAATGTTTAACATTCTATTGTTCTGGCTATTGCGCCTTTATTTGGGCTCGGCCCTTTTAATAATGCTAAGTATTGGGTTCTGGCATCTTTTGTCTTGTATTGAATGCATAGCATTCATCAGAACAATGTATGTTCTGACAATGCGCCACGTGGTGCGCCAGGCGCTTTGCGCCAATCAAAGAGCGCACTGCGCTTTCGTCGGGTAGCGCACACGAAGATGACACGTGTCGTGCTTAGCGCTAAGCGCCAGTTTATTAGCGCATTGCGCTTTCAATTTATGAGCGCTTTGCGCTAGTTTAGTGGTGCACCAGTGAGTAACACGTGGCGCGCTTGGCGCTGAGTGCCAGCCCATGAGCGCAGTGCGCTGTTTCAGAAGCGCAAAGCGCACGCTGTGTCTGTGGTTGACACGTGGCATGTTTTGGCACTGAGCGCCGGTCCAAGGAGCGCAAAGGCGCAGTTCATGAGTGTAAGGAACGTTTCAGTTGCGCAAAGCGCATCTGATCAAATTTATGATCAGAGAACAAATTTATGTTCTTCTTTTAAAGGAGGTCTTGCCTCAAGGTTCAAGAACAAAAGTTCTTGTTTATAAAAGGGCTCTGCCTTTGTAGATCAAGGATCTGTGAATGAAGTAAATACTTCTTTTTTGTTTTTTTTATGATGAGATTTGTTGATCTCTTTTTTTTATCAAAGTCCTTGGTCTTTTGTAGATCTATGATCTTTTTTAGAAGATAGTTCTTCTTTTCATGAGATGATTTCATCTCTGTGTTCAAGAATTATGTTCTTTACCTTGAAGAAATGATCCTCTTTTTGCTAGAAGCTTGCTTTTCTTTCTTTGAGTTTTCTCAAAGTTTGTAGGGAAGTTTCTCTATATTTCTGTATATCCCTGAGACTTGAAATCTAGGGGCCTTTATATAGGGCAAATTAATTTGTTAAATCAGTTAAAGAGATCCTTCTCTGATTGATTTGGGAATATTTCCCACCGTTAGATCTTTGATCTTAAGGCCTCTTTTTCGCAGAAGATAATCTTCTTGTTTTAATAAAATTGGAAAGATCTTTCCATAACAGAATTTTAATTCTGATTAATTAATAATTTATTATTATTAGATCTTTTGATCTAACGTTGAGGAATTTTTAATTCCAGCGTCGGTGCACCTTGCGCTAGCGTACCTACGTTCGATACGTGGTGCGCAGCGCAACTGCGCTAGCGCACCCGTGTTTGACATGTGGCGCGCAGCGCGCCTGTTGGATATATGTATGCCCTAGAGGCCATTATGTGATAGTGGATGTATCTATACATGTATATATATATATTCAGTTTGCATTCTTGCTCGACATGATAGTATGCTATCTGGTACTTCTTTATCTGACATGTTTATTTGATCATGCTTCTATTCATTCATACATGCTGATAAAGCCCTGAGGATATCGGCTTGACTACTCTGATTATGATGGAGATCATACTAGTGGGACATCTGTAGTCTATAAGCATATCCTGGAACGTCTCTAGTCGTAGGTATATCGAGACGGGGCATTGATATACCAGAGTAGACTAGCGTATATGATACTAGACCCATATGATGGGCGATGAATGTTCCCACATTCATCGATGTTTGACATCAAGATCATATACGGGTGCTCAGTGGTGACTGGGTATACTGGACGGACTCACCGAGAACTCCTATATGGAATTATATCTATCGTCGGATAGCAGTTCTCAGGTGACACTGGTACAGGTTACTCTGTAGACCCGAGATCGTCATGGAGTCTTGTGTGTTCTCCCACTGTATTTTGATTGCCACCCTACCACGGCTCTACTGAGTCGTGCAAACAGGTGGCCGTTGGGTACAGTCCCGAGACACACGAAGGCAATGAGCGATAGGAGGGGTTTCGTCTCTCCCGATATTGGGAGTTGATGCTGTGCAGTGCCCGATTGTTTATATCAGTAAGTCCCTGGCCAGGGCTGCTGAGATTTGCTGATAAGTGTTATCAGTAGTTTCTCGATCTGCTATAGACCATTCACCGGCACGACTTATTGAGTTATTGGGGTCGACGTGACCATCCCTAGGCTCGATATGCAGCATATCTGACGAAGAGACCGGACTGTACAGTAGTGTTGCCGGATGGCTCGACGGTAGTTGTAGCAGGTTCGCTTGTTGTCTTCTGATCGCTCAATACCCGGGTGGCCGTTACGTTTAGCTGACCGCTTGCGGCTTGAGGGTACTTGATATGATCATTACCCTCTGCCGGCGTATTGACGAGTCTTAGAGTCCCACAAAGGAGTTACCCAGTCCAGGCAAAACGTTGTGGTGCGCGTATGCGATATGCGCATGCACCCGATTGAAATGTGCGTATATGATACCGAACATTGATCGGGTGAACTGCTTTTGGTGGGGTCGTATGAGATATGATCGGATTGATAAATCAAGTGTTGATTTATCATTTAACCATTAGTTTTCTCACTTAAAACCTTTTCTTGGATGATGGATGTGTGCATGCATGTGTGCTTTTCTTTCTTTCTTTCATGCTAGTTTCATGCACATGTGAATGTGCATACATGCATATATTCATAGTTGTTAGCATATGGAAATGGTGGCAATATAAGACTCACACCATAGATTATATAATGGATTATTATTTCATTTTGGGTTTAAAAAGAAAATGAAAAAGAAAGGATAATCATTCATGCTTCTACATTCTTCCTTTGACCTAACCATGCTCAACTACCACTAACCTATGGTTATCCTTCTCTTTATCATTTAAAACCCAAGTTAAACTAACTATCCATCATTTAATCATGGTTGAAGTCAAGAAGGAAATAAATATATATAGTGATATATATTTCTTTTTCTTCTTAACTCAAGGGTTATCCTTTTATCTCTTGTTAAAAAATTGCCACCATCTTCTTCCTCTTGCTCTTTTGCTCTCTAGTTCTTTCTAGTGATCAAATACCACTCAAAGATAGGTTTTTGAAGTGAGAAACCTAACCACAACATCATTCTACACAAGCTTAGCCGCTTTGTTTAGAGTGTTCTCTTCGGTTTGTCGAAGTTGCGAGCTTGGACGGAGATCTCCGCGGTGGATCGTCGTGGACACAAGGGGACATCAAAAGGAACTTCATTCAACACCTTAGAAACCAAGGAGTCCAGCGAAAGGGAGCTACAAAGGTTGTAGTCTCGAAACCCTAGATTAGTTCGCCTTTTATATCGTAACCCTAATTTTCTAGGATCGATCCCTTTGCATGTTAGTTTAGCACCATAAAAATTAAAACTTTGGGTCATGTGATGCTTCAAAACTCTTCATAGGGTGCTATACTAACTTTACATTGGTATCAGAGCCGACCTAGAACATTAGGCGACGTTTTTACGAAGTGAAAACCCCGATCGGACAAAAATACGATATTATGGGATGCTCTCTGGAAATTTTCTAAATTTTGACATTTTGCAGAATTAAAAATATGTAAAAAATAAAGCAGGGAAAAATAAGGATTACGGCAGAAAATTTATCCAATGAACAGTGTTTCTTGCCGCGGAAACGCGGCCTAAGCTTGCTTAGGCCGCGGTTCCGCGGCCTTATATATGAATTAGTGGATAATTTTTCTTCTGTAATTTTTGGTTCTGCATGTATAAATTTTTGGGTATTTTTAAACTGTATAAAGTTTTGAAAAATTCTGGAGATAGTTTTGGTTTCGTCGATTCGATCGGGACTTTCATTTCGTAGCTTTTCCGGGTAAATTAGAAAGTATTGAAGTGTTTGAACGAGTATCATTTACTCACTATTCACGGGGTTTAAATAGTTTGGAAATACGTGCAAGTCTTTTTGCGGTGGTCCCTCTAGAAGACAACAAACCTTAACTCGATTATGTGACCGTCTCGAACTGCCCTTTGAACCCTAGGGTTTGGGGCAGTACGGCGTGCCACATGTGAGGCGTTGGCTTGACCCTTCTACGGCTGGACCGCCGCTACTGTGTCACACTCCAGATTTTTTTTGAACCCTGCTCAAGTGTTGAGCTTTAGTGAATCTTGGGTGCTTGATTGTTCGTTCGAAAACTTTAATACTGTCTGTTTGTCTGGAATGTGATACAATATGTGGAATTCATATAGTGTAGGCATGAAATACGAAATATGTGATATTTCGCATTTATGATGTCTAAAGAGAATCTGGATTCCAAATATTATAGTTTTTCACTTTCTTTTCTGTGACCGTAAGTGTAGTATGTTAGATATCGCCGGTTTCGTTGCTATACATCAACGACAATCGGGGTACGCATACTTACTTACGTTGATGATATGTGATATTATGTGTTGCTGAGATATGATGTGTAGGATTGTCGCGATCGAATAGCCGGGGGTTTTTTGTGAGATGAGAGTTTTATATTTTCATTCATGTAAATTCAAATGTAATGTAATATTCTTTTATTTGGGGCACTTCCAGGTTGCGGTTGTGTCACCAGTATTGTATATTATTTACTTTTCCGTATTAGGATGGACCCAAGGAGGGGAGCACAGGTGACCGGGTTCTGGGGTTCAGTGGGAGGCCATCTCGAGGAGTCGAGACCGGGTCTCCTAAACTCCAGGATTGGTAGGGTCACTTGCCGCTCTCGTAGGGGTCCAGGGTATGGGCTTGGCTATTCATCGCGACTGTGGAATCCGTATTTTCTATTCTGGCTAAATACTAAATACGGACGTCCTAGGATATCCCACGTTATATCTATGTTTCTGCTGCCTGTGTTCCGTGATATCTGAGACGAATGGCATATTATATATATGATATATAGTAGACGTTGCTTATGTTTTACACCCGCGCTAGTCCCGTCCCGGTATGCCGTTAGTTAAGTAACCTAACGGTGCATAACGGAACATTGCGGCGAATGCGGATGGCATAAGCGTACGTGTTATTTTCGTTTCTTTTCTGTGTTTGGCTTAAGGACTTAAATGATGGGATTACATTAATGTGATTAATGTAAAGAAAATAAACCTAAAAAGATGTTGTAGAATCAGATTTGAAAAACTACTCGGCTATTTATGAAAAAGCTATATTTCAAAACTGCGGAGCTTAAGCCACTCCTTTTGAAAACCTTTTGATTCTACAACGATATCAAGCTCAAAGCGTTAAAGATTTTCTTAAAAATCATCCGCAACCCTCCGTCATTTTAGGAAGTAGAGTACTTAGTATTCGTGCTACGTTTGTTGACCTTAGCCAAGGCGTAATGAACGGTAGCTAAGTGATGTCTTCCTACAAACGCATATGATGCAGATTAATTAGGACGGGCATCTGACTTTGTTGACCTTAGCCAAGGGTCATGTGAACGGGTCTAATTAATCAAGAAATGACGGGTTGAGCTTGACTAGTGCTCGTGATTTGTTGACCTTAGCCAAGGTCACGAGTATTAGGGGTAAAAACCACATCGGGAATTTCAAGTGTTGAAATTTGCAATGAGATTGCATACCTTCCATATGATGGTTGGATCCCGATCCCACTGTGAGCAATAGTTGCTCCTAGGAGAGTTTTACAGTTTACAATTAGCTAACTCATTAGGTGTCTAGAAAGGTGTTAACGGGGCTCCGCCTCTGGGAAAACGAGGTTTACTCTAATTAGGTCCGTGCGAAAGCACGGGGAACCTCCCTCAAAGTACCGACACTGGCCTGGCTGAACGGTTAGCGAAGTTGTAGACTGTAATTAATCCTGGCTAGTTTTTCTTTTTAAGGTTTGAAAGAAAAACTCGATAAAAAGCAGTGGGAAACATCGATTAGACAAGATAATAAACCAATCTAATCTGTGCAAGAGCTTTCGCTGAGTGTATTCTTTTCTCTCTTTTAATGGCAGATACCAATGACTGGACTTAAGCTTCTACTAGATAAGAACAAACTGAATGGGACCAACTATAAAGACTGGCTAAGGAATCTGAAGATCGCCTTGACTTATGATAAAGTATCATATGTCCTCACGGCTTTAGCCCCGCCCGTCCCTGGCCCAAAGTCCTCAGTTGCGGACATTGAAGTCCGCAAGACATGGGACGCTGACCGTGCCACGGCAAAATGCCTTGCGCTTGCATCGATGGACAACACACATCAAAAGCAGCACGAGGACATGGACATTCACGGGATATTGCTCCATACAAAGGAGTTGTATGGGGAGCAGTCCCACGTATTACGATACGAAGCATCAAAGAAACTGTTTCAGATGCGGATGACCCCTGGCACACCAGTAGCAGACCATGTTTTGAAGATGATAGCTCTTATAGAAGAGCTTGAGGGCCTCGGATGGACAATGGACAATGAACAATATATAGATATTATTCTGCAGTCCCTCCCCTCCACCTTTGCTCAGTTCATAGTGAACTTTAACATGCATGGCATGGAGAAAGAACTCCCTGAACTCCTTAATATGTTAAGGAGTGCAGAGAGCACTATGAAATCAGCAAAGACTCCCGTTATGACTATTGGACAGTCTTCTTCTTCTCGCCCGAAAGCTAAGGCCAAGGGAAAGAAAAAGAAGAAACCCACTAATCCTAAGGGCGGAGTCAAAAAGGTGAAGGGAAAGGGAAAGTCCACAGCTGGAGACCCGGGGAAAGGCGAGTGTTTTCATTGCCACAAGACAGGACATTGGAAGCGCAATTGCACAGAGTACTTAAGTCTCAAGAAGAAGTATGGTGATGCTTCCGCTTCAGGTGCGTTTGTGACTGAAAACTGTTTTTCTATAAACTCTGCTTCCTGGGTATTGGATACCGGTTCAGGTTCTCACATTTGCAATTCTATGCAGGGGCTGAGAAATAGCAAGGTTTTGAGGACAGGTGATCATACTCTCCGCGTTGGAAATGGTTCCAATGTACATACAGTCGCAGTGGGAGAGTATCACTTGGGGTTGCCATCTGGATGTATTTTGATTTTGAATCCATGTTATTTTGTACCAAGTATGCTATGTAATATAATATCCGTTTCTTTGTTGGACAATGAAGGGTATAATTTTGTGTTGCAGAACAATGTTATGAACATTCACCTAAATCAAATGTTGGTTGGGTATGGTACGCTTAATAACGGAATATATGTCCTAAATCAACACACAGTTTTCAGTATACAACACACTAATAAAAGAAAACTTTCAGAATTAAATGAAGCTTTTCTTTGGCACTGTAGACTTGGTCATATTAACGAAACAAGACTAAACAAGTTACACAAAGATGGATATTTAAATTCTTTTGAATATAAATCTTATGTGACTTGCCAGTCTTGTATCAAGGGTAAAATGACCAAAACTCCGTTTACCGGACACGGAGAAAGAGCTACTCAGCTCCTGGGCCTCATACATAGTGATGTATGTGGGCCTATGTCTACACAGGCTAGAGGCGGTTTTTCATACTTCATTACATTCACTGACGATTTCTCAAGATTCGGTCATGTATTTTTATTAAAGCACAAGTCCGATGCTTTCGAGAAATTCATTGAATATAAACAAGAAGTAGAAAAACAAACCGGCTTGAGTATTAAGATGCTTCGATCAGATCGAGGTGGAGAGTATCTCAGTACAGAATTTGCAAACTTCCTAAAAGAGAATGGGATTCTCTCTCAGCTCACTCCTCCTTACACACCACAGCACAACGGTGTGTCAGAACGATGGAATATGACCCTATTAGATATGGTCCGGTCCATGATGAGTGACGCTGAGTTACCAGTCTCGTTTTGGGGGCATGCATTGGAGACTGCAGCGTTTCTGCTAAACAGGGTTCCAACCAAAGCCATGTCTACCACGCTATATGAGATATGGCATGGGAAAAGACCATCTCTTAAGAGAATTAAGATTTGGGGTTGCCCGGCCTATGTTAAAAAGCAGAATCCGGACAAACTCGAGACACGGTAAGTCATGTGTAACTTTGTAGGATATCCAAAGAATTCTTATGGATATCTATTCTACCACAAAGAGGAACAAAAAGTGTTTGTTTCTCAACATGCCACATTCTTGGAAAAAGAGTTTTTCACAGATAAAGATGATGGCAAAGTGGTGGATCTAGAAGAGGTTCTAGAGACACAAACTACAAATGACGATTTGGTTGAACCGACTGTTGCAACAGAAACTGAAGAACCTCGGCCACTCCGTAGGTCTGGTAGGACTTCTCGCCCACCGGAGAGGTACTACGGTTTCCTCATTGATGGTGACAGAGAAGACTGTATCATGGATGATGATGATCCTACCAGTTTTCAGCAAGCTATCACGAGTGGTGACTCTGTGAAGTGGCTGGATGCCATGAGATCCGAAATGGAGTCTATGTACACCAACAAAGTATGGACTTTGGACGTTGTACCCCCTGGGGTAAAACCTGTAGGGTGCAAATGGATCTTTAAAAGAAAGATTGGTGTGGATGGGCAGGTAGAGACCTATAAGGCAAGACTTGTGGCGAAAGGTTTTCGTCAAAGACCAGGTTTGGACTATGACGAAACTTTTTCGCCCGTAGCCATGCTTAAATCCATTCGGATCCTACTTGCTATTGCTGCTCACTACAACTATGAAATCTGGCAGATGGACGTTAAAACAGCATTTCTAAATGGAGATTTAGAAGAATGCGTTTATATGGATCAGCCAGAGGGCTTCATTGACAGTGGGAGCAGCGAGAAAGCATGTAGATTGCTTAAATCTATATATGGGTTAAAGCAGGCATCTCGGAGTTGGAACATCTGTTTCGATGATGTTATCAAAGAGTTTGATTTCATCAAAAATCCAGATGAACCTTGTGTTTATAGGAAGGCTGTAGGAAGAGCTGTCACATTCCTCGTATTGTACGTGGATGACATTCTTCTGATAGGAAATGATATTCCTATGCTACAGTCGGTCAAATCATTCTTATCACTAAGGTTCTCCATGAAGGACCTGGGTGATGCCACATACATCCTGGGCATAAGGATCTATAGGGATAGATCCAAAAAGTTATTGGGATTGTCCCAAACCAGGTACATCAACACCATCCTAAAAAGGTTTAGTATGGAAGACTCCAAGCGGGGTGCCTTACCCGCTTGCCATGGAGTCACTCTTTCCAAGGATTCTTGTCCAAAGACCGATGAAGAGAGAGCTCGCATGAGCATTATACCTTATGCTTCGGCAGTAGGATCTATAATGTATGCGATGTTATGCACGCCCAGATGTAGCTTATTCACTTAGTGTTGTAAGCAGGTATCAATCCAACCCAAGGGAGAACCACTGGACAGATGTGAAGAACATTCTTAAGTACTTACGAAGGACTAAAGAATTGTTCTTGGTGTATGGTAATACAGACCTCCAAATGGAGGCCTTTACCGATTCGAGCTTCCAGAGCGATAAGGATGACAGCAAATCTATCTCAGGGTTTGTATTTACCCTCAATGGAGGGGCGGTAAGTTGGAAGAGTTCCAAACAAGATACCGTTGCAGACTCTACGATGGAAGCTGAGTACATTGCTGCAAATGATGCCGCCAAGGAAGCCGTCTGGATGAAGAAGTTCGTCTCGGAGCTAGGAGTAGTTCCAACCATTATTGATCCAATACCTTTGTATTGTGACAATAATGGGGCTATGGCGTTAGCCAAGGAGCCCAGATCCCATCAGCGGTCCAGACATATCTTGAGGCGCTTTCATTTGATCCGGGAGATTGTAGATCGCCGCGAGATCGAGATTAGGAGGGTAGACACAAAGAATAACGCCGCGGATCCATTCACCAAGGCCCTCCCTCAGCCGCAGCATGAGCGACTTTTTGAGATGTTGGGTATGAGATACGCCAATAACTGGCCTTAGTGCAAGTGGGAGATTGTTGGATATATGTATGCCCAAGAGGCCATTATGTGATAATGGATGTATCTATACATGTATATATATATTCAGTTTGCATTCTTGCTCGACATGATAGTATGCTATCTGGTACTTATTTATCTGACATGTTTATTTGATCATGCTTCTATTCATTCATACATGCTGATAAAGCCCTGAGGATATCGGCTTGACTACTCTGATTATGATGGAGATCATACTAGTGGGACATCTGTAGTCTATAAGCATATCCTGGAACGTCCCTAGTCGTAGGTATATCGAGACGGGGCATTGATATACCAGAGTAGACTAGCGTATATGATACTAGACCCATACGATGGGCGATGAATGTTCCCACATTCATCGATGTTTGACATCAAGATCATATACGGGTGCTCAGTGGTGACTGGGTACACTGGACGGACTCACCGAGAACTCCTATATGGAATTATATCTATCGTCGGATAGCAGTTCTCAGGTGACACTGGTACAGGTTAGTCTGTAGACCCGAGATCGTCATGGAGTCTTGTGTGTTCTCCCACTGTATTTTGATTGCCACCCTACCACGGCTCTACTGAGTCGTGCAAACAGGTGGCCTTTGGGTACAGTCCCGAGACACATGAAGGCAATGAGCGATAGGAGGGGTTTCGTCTCTCCCGATATTGGGAGTTGATGCTGTGCAGTGCCCGATTGGTTATATCAGTAAGTCCCTGGCCAAGGCTGCTGAGATTTGCTGATAAGTGTTATCAGTAGTTTCTCGATCTGCTATAGACCATTCACCGGCACGACTTATTGAGTTATTGGGGTCGACGTGACCATCCCTAGGCTCGATATGCAGCATATCTGATGAAGAGACCGGACTGTACGGTAGTGTTGCCGGATGGCTCGACGGGAGTTGTAGCAGGTTCGCTTGTTGTCTTCTGATCGCTCAATACCCGGGTGGCCGTTACGTTTAGCTGACCGCTTGCGGCTTGAGGGTACTTGATATGATCATTACCCTCTGCCGGCGTATTGACGAGTCTTAGAGTCCCACAAAGGAGTTACCCAGTCCAGGCAAAACGTTGTGGTGCGCGTATGCGATATGCGCATGCACCCGATTGAAATGTGCGTATATGATACCGAAATTGATCGGGTGAACTGCTTTTGGTGGGGTCGTATGAGATATGACCGGATTGATAAATCAAGTGTTGATTTATCATTTAACCATTAGTTTTCTCACTTAAAACCTTTTCTTGGATGATGGATGTGTGCATGCATGTATGCTTTTCTTTCTTTCTTTCATGCTAGTTTCATGCACATGTGAATGTGCATACATGCATACATTCATACACCCATCCATCATGGTTGTTAGCATATGGAAATGGTGGCAATATAAGACTCACACCATGGATTATATAATGGATTATTATTTCATTTTGGGTTTAAAAAGAAAATGAAAAAGAAAGGATAATCATTCATGCTTCTACATTCTTCCTTTGACCTAACCATGCTCAACTACCACTAACCTATGGTTATCCTTCTCTTTATCATTTAAAACCCAAGTTAAACTAACTATCCATCATTTAATCATGGTTGAAGTCAAGAAGGAAATAAATATATATAGTGATATATATTTCTTTTTCTTCTTAACTCAAGGGTTATCCTTTTATCTCTTGTTAAAAAATTGCCACCATCTTCTTCCTCTTGCTCTTTTGCTCTCTAGTTCTTTCTAGTGATCAAATACCACTCAAAGATAGGTTTTTGAAGTGAGAAACCTAATCACAACATCATTCTACACAAGCTTAGCCGCTTTGTTTAGAGTGTTCTCTTCGGTTTGTCGAAGTTGCGAGCTTGGACGGAGATCTCCATGGTGGATCGTCGTGGACACAAGGGGACATCAAAAGGAACTTCGTTCAACACCTTAGAGACCAAGGAGTCCAGCGAAAGGGAGCTACAAAGGTTGTAGTCTCGAAACCCTAGATTAGTTCGCCTTTTATATCGTAACCCTAATTTTCTAGGATCGATCCCTTTGCATGTTAGTTTAGCACCATAAAAATTAAAACTTTGGGTCATGTGATGCTTCAAAACTTTTCATAGGGTGCTATACTAACCTTACAGCGCCTAGCGCTGGATTTGAAGTGTTGCTTCAAGTTTTAAATTTTGAATTTTAAAACAGAGCTTTGCTCTGATTGGGGGTGCGCTGCTTAGGGCGCAGCGCACCTGACGCTAGCGCATCCGTATTTGACACGTGGCCCGCAGCGCACCTAGCGCTGGATCTGAAGCGTTGCTTCAATTTTGAATTTTAAAATAGAGCTTTGCTCTAATTGGGGGAAACACCCCCACCGCGGCAACTGCGGCCGATGCGGAACCGAAAAATGAAAATTTATAAGAGGGCAATAGAAAACAATCCCTAGCGATCGATCCAAACACTAAAACTAGAAAGCAAGCATGCAATGGCTTAGGAATTAGAACCTTTGATGCGTGTCCATCCAATCTTGGAAGACCCCTCCAAGCTCCTCGTAGTCCGTTGGGAATAAGTTTGAGAAACGACCGTCATTACCAAAGATTATCCAGTTGAGGGAAGCGATCCAAACTATAACTTCACTTAGTGAAGCAACCGACGCTCCAAGCTTATTAGGAATGGAGAGTGGGGGTGTAGAAATTTTTCACTACCTTTTTGTCTCAAAAATCAAAACTCAAGAGAGCTATGAAGAAGGAGGATGATGACAGCATCACACAATGAGCTAAGTGTTGTATGAATGAGAAATGAGAGAATGGCTTCATAATTTTTCAACCATCCAAAAAATATCTCACCATTTTTGAAATAAACAAATGAAGCTATGCCTCTCTACATGTCCTCAACCATGCTCAATGCCACTTCACCCTCTACCACATTTCCATATGATTTTCTAAAAAGAAAATTATATAATGAGGTGTCCTTCTAGAATATTTTCATATAAATACGGAATACAACCCGGTATATGTACTGAAACACATATACACGTATCCGTATAAAAATATGAATAGCCAAGAGAGAGAAAATGAATAGTGAACAATAATACTAGAATATATATCATATATATATATTATTAAATCAAAACCTGATTTAATAATCCGGCTTAATCCTAAGCCGCTAGTATTATCTACAGTCCGATTAAAGTCCGTATAGTCTGTACACATATTTAATCGGACACATGTATGTACCAACATACGTCATCTACATCATACCACCTGAACTGGAAAAACCCTCTGTATAGGACTCTAAAGACTCGATAATATGCTGGCAGTGATTACTAGATAAATCCATAACCACAAGCACGTCAACAGCACTAGCTATACGTAATGGCTACCCAGATATATGCTGAAAGAGAGGTCGACAATTAAGTCAGTATGTACCTTATTGTTGGGAATTCACCCGCGCGCGCAAACCCGTATGTTTTGGAAACGGATGAAATGAAGGAAACAGAATGCACACACGAGATTGTTCTCGTTTTACTATTTATAAACCACAAGTGCACGGCGCGTTGTAGCAAGCCGGCAAGTACGGATCGATCCACAGGGAATTGTGTATTGGGTCTTGTGATTTAAGGTTCAACAAATTAACGAATGGTTGGTTTTGTCACAAAAAAAAATACAAAAACAAAGAAAAAGCAAGAAACCAAGTTAAGAGAGAATGGTTGTGGTTTTGGCTTGGAATGTCGAATTGCGACGATTCCCTCGACGCTCCTTTGATCATGAGTTGTCTGTTCTCACGTTGATCCCGGCATGAATCACGACTTGTCAAAGTGGTTGCGAGGCACAAGTCAAATTCCGATATTCTCCGTAAACACGAAACTAGTCCGTTTTGTTCACTTACAGTTGTATGTCCGAGCTTGGGGTAACAACATTAAGCACAAGGGATAGCAAACTTACCACAACATCAAAAACACAATTAGTGAGTGAGAGCAAAATAGTTTTAGTGTTAACTTTGCTAAGAGTTTGTGATGGTATGCGGTATATGAAAACCGAGGGTTTGTCAATCACTCGGGCACAAAATACCGTATCCAAACTTAACAAACTTAACACCAATTTGATTCTAACTTAAACAGTGTTAAATAGGAAAGGGGAGTGAATATGGTATATGAAAAGGTTACAAGTAACCATGGTTTCAAAATACCATATCACATCAATATATAAATCAATTCTTAAGTTATAATCATGTTGATAAGCACATTAAACATAACAAAAGGAGGAGGAGGCAAAGCCTTTCATCTCACTTCCTTACCATAACCACAACCAAAGAAGATTGGTTAAGCATTATAATGAAAAGAAAAGAAAAGCAAGTAATAAGAAAGCAAATAAACAAAGCAATATATATTAACATTTGATGTAGAGTTACAGAATGTCGGTAACTTGTTCAACCTCCATAATGAAGCTCTCAACAGAAAGCTTCAAGAGGGAAGAAGAAGAAGAAACCAAGTTTAATCCACTCACACTCATGCCTAAACCAAAAATAAAAAAACTAAGAAAATGTATACAAGTATGAGAGAATGAGAGAGAGCCCTTCCCTTGCTCACTGGTCTGCTTATATAGGCACCAAAAAAGATTAAACAAGTAATAGAAATAAGATGATGTGACTGCAAGGAAGGGACTGTAAAAAGATGGGGACAATTGGGGCAAGGGGGGCCGAGCTCGCCGGTTTTTCTGGGCTTGTGGCCGGTCCAAAACCGAGCACATGGGCTCGTATTAGCATGGTGTGCTTGTGTGCTCTCCAACATCACTCTTATGCAGCTAGTTTTATCAGTTGAAGCCTGGTTTGCTTGCAGAGAATTGGAGGGAAACTTGATGCAAAGTATCACATCAAAACTTTATGCATTTATTGCCCATCACACCATATGTGCTAACCACTTGCACAATTCATCATTTCTTGTGTGCCATGGGCAGCCCCACCATATCATGGTCCATGCCAAAGAGTTGTGTGTACACTTGTATTGTGTTGGACCAAAATTGTGTACACATGTTTATTTTCAAAATAACTCTTTGGATATCGGTCGATTTCCTGTTCTGTTTGCAGTGTCGGCTCCAAAACGTTATATCCGTGATTTTGAATGTGTTTCCAGTATTTTATCACGAACATCTGTAATCAATAATTACTAAGCAGACACTGTTTAATAGCACCGATATATAACAAAATAGATAACGAATGAGCGGTATTAAAATGCAGTTTTCTGTGATGAATAAATACCTCCAAACTTATCTTTTGCTCGTCCCGAGCAAAACAAAAAATCCTAGCCTCACTTTCACAGGGAACGTGATTACACTGAGTATGTGCAACATGCCGTTAAACCTCTAGGTGTCCCTATTAGGAAGAGTGTTGTCTCCTGAGGGTTTTCAGTGGATTACACCCATAAAATCCGGTCAAGTTAGCGTTGCGTGGAAATCGTTGATTCTAATCTTAAGGTTAGAGATCAAAGTTAGAAGTTCTATTACCCAAGTCAGAAACGTTAAACCATATTTTTCACTCCTCATAATTTGTTCAACATAAACGTATACGCGTCTTTTCGTGATTGTGCGGATAGTGTCCATAAGTTTTTAAGAACTTTGATTAGGGTCATCATGTCATAATTACAGACCAGGATAAACTTCTGAAGAATCACACGAGTTTGAAAGGAGTTGAGATTTTCTCAAGTTTTATTCTCCACTTAGATTTCAAGTCAGAATATATATCATTTTTTATAGATAACTTAAGTCTTATTTTTCACTCCTACATTCCACCTATTGTTGTTCATACACACCAAAGTTATCGTGCAAAACGTCTTAATAAATATACCTTCATATCTCCGCGAAAAAACTTTTTTAATGGAAAACTTGTCTCCGCCAAGATTATTCTCCCACAAAGAACCATGGGGACTTTTAACTCGGAGAGAACACTTGCTTAGCTTGTTTTATTTAGCGTTTGGAAACTTAGCGAGTTTTGGGTCAATGACTCCCACACTAGATAGTTTTAGGGCATTAGGTATGGAGACACCCCAAGGACTTAATTACCCAAGTTACCAAGGCCACAAAACAAAAGACTCATTTTATTTTAAATAATTCTGCACTCAGTGAAAATGGAGATATAGCCAGCATTTCTTTTAAATCCGAAGACGTTACATGTGAATAAGGTGTGTAATTACTCCAATAAGGTTTCAGATGGGTTATTTTTCAGACTTATAGCTTCTGTTAAAACCTTAATAATATCCTTCATATTCACTTTACCTTAAGAACTATTCTTGATATTACTGAACTTAGAACAAAACTGTTTGATCCTAAAGGTGTTTATCAATTTTAAAAGTTTTCAGACATGTCAGAATTTTATCAAATTCTCAAAAACATACGACAAGTGTTATAAAAGACGTATATCAGCTATGATTAAATAGAAAAGAGGGTTATTTTTCGGGTCGTCAGTCTCATAAAAAGGATTTAGTTATTTCTGACTTATCAACCGAGCCGTCAGACTTTGAATCTAAGTTCCCCTGCTAGCTAACATGACAAAGTTTTTTTATTTTTGGGAAATTTTTTCAATTTTTATGGGTTTTTTAATATGTATGCAATGCAGAATATACACATGATGCAGCATAAATAAACGCAGTGCTCACCCCCAAACCTGAGTTTTATGATTTCCTCATCGTTGCCTCCGTCTCCGGTAGCTAGACTTAGACATCAGGGTGAAATTTTATTCAAAGAAAAAGAAAAAACCTAAGACTAATTACAACATTTACATGTTAAATGATTGGGTTAGTCCAGAAATTAATACCAGCCATTTAAAAATTTTGTCTATATAGTGCAATGGTCGGTAAAAGAATATGTATATACAAAAGGAAAAAGAAACGGTATAAATTAGATGTTAATGAAGGGCATGGACGTGTAAAAGTAGGGATCGGAAGATGCTAAAAGTGAATGAAATTTTGAAGAGGTCAACATCTTGTTGCCCGGATGAATTGAGTGTTCAAAAAACACGTGTTGTGTTCCAAAGTCAAGTTCGTGTAAAAACCGGAGTTCATCCGCAAAAAGTTCGAAAAAAGAAAGGTTCCTAGGATGTTCCCAAATTGATCCTGACTCAAACTCACCAAGAATATCAAGTTCATCCGCAAAAATTTCCTCAAAACTCGATATGAAAGAATATTTTTCAAAGCCGTCTTCCTTCCTATGATTTTTCACAATTCTATTCTTATCACCATAGCTCACAGACTCTCCCAATACAATATCGCCCTCATCACATTCACAAATAGGTAGGTATATATCATTTAAAAAAGTAGGTTCCCACCCTAATGTTTCTTCCGAAACAATATCACTAGGTGATAGAAAAATTGTGGGTTTCTGATCATTGATCTCTTTTAACAATCTATCCAAACCATACCCGTCAAAATCACATGATTCCTCCTCTAAAATATGAATGCAAACATCAATCGGAGGTTTTTCTTGTGTGTCCTGATAATACTCAGTCAATTCAATTGTATCGTCATCTATGAAATCATCAAAATTCAATTGATCGTTTATCTTTGGGTGATTTCCTAGACGACAAATATTAACAATACGGGGTTCCAATTGACTGGGTTCACTCCCTATAATTCTCACAGCTAAATGTTTCGTGTGTTCCTCTATTCTAGCCAAAGATTGAGCTTGAGCATGAAACAATTGCTCAGACTGCTGTATACACAGGGCTAGCGTTGCAGCTGTTTGATTCTCGACCGCAATCATCATTTCAATACCTTTCTCTAAAGCGGTCAACCTAGCATCTATCTCACCATCAGTCCCTAAGGATGTGTCGGTTATTTCAGCTAAGGAGGGTTGTGACGGTGGTGATGCTAAAGCAGTCAAATTGTTGACTTCTTTCTCTAAATCCTGAATCATTAGGTCTTTGCTTGAAGTAGGACTGGGTTCAAGAGTGTTAGGTGGGTGACCGTTAGCAAAACTCTGGGATGGTTGGTCATCCCTAGAAAAGGACAGTTTTCATGAATGTGGGAAGAATCGTGACAATTTGAACAAGTGTATTGGGATTGAGTATAAACAAAAGAATAAGAATCGTGAAAAATTGAATTAAATCGTGTGTCTTCCATATTAACAAGAATTCACAAAATATCACAAAAACAAAGAATATCACACACCTAGCAGTTTATGTTATGCTAGTCAACTAGACCTGCTTAAGAACCTGATTGTCGAAATAAAACTGTGTCGAGAAACGGGCTTAAGATATACGGATCACGAAGCCAGATAAGTGCAAGAGAGAATGGGGGTTTCCAACGCTTTCGTGAAGTTCTTTAATTAGATAACCCTTTCTCTTGAACTCTTGCCTAGACACCCCGTGAACGATATACCGTTAAGCGGTGTTCTAAACACAGTTAACTTCTCCTAATGAGCTCGAAGTCCTTAAAGTCAAAGTCTAGTTGATTTTAAATTACTGTGGGTATGCAAGAATGCAGTTTTGTGATTTGTGGGCTACGGAGAAAGGTGATGAAATCCTTTACCGTATCTTGTTTGGTCTTTTTGCCCTTATATCTGTATTAAGATGCAAATGCGCAATCAATAAAAGAATTCAAAAAATCAAGCAATTTAAGCAATTCTTTTTCATTTAAATTTAAGCGCTGCAAAAAATACGGTTAGTTCTCTGTGCAATTGGTGGCAAGCTTGTGCGAAAAATCCTGCAGAAGATAGAAATATTGGATTACGTTGGATTCGAGACAAGTGTGTTAGGAAATTACGTACCAAAGTGATTTGGGTTAAGAAACCCCTTTGAAAGTGATCCAAGTCGTTGATTGTTCGCTTGTGCGGGTCAAACTATCCGGATGTTTAGCATTGTACTTTCCTAACGTCTTGAAATTGAATTTGAGCCTCGCTCCACATGATCGCTGGTTGTAATTTCCTAAAAACCTGAAATGTCGGAAAATACGATATTTAGTGTCAAAAAGCGTTATATGTGCCCCAATTCCTGCACACTCAAAATTATAAAAATCAAGCAATACCACAAGAGTACAAACACTGCACTGGAGATCACACAAGAACAAAAAATCAAAAACACCCACAAAGGGCCGGCGAGCTCGGATATTGCCTCATTGTCGCCGGCCAAATTCCGAGTGTTTGTGCTGGAATTTTGTGTGGCTTCTTTAGGCTATTTTAGTATTCTAATGGTCTAACTTGATTTTCATGTTGCATCACAGAAAGCTAGCAGGTCTGAAGGACAGAGAACAAAATGAAAGAATTTGTTAGTTATGTTAGTTTTGAAAAAAAATTGAGTTAGTAGTTAATGAGTTAGTAAGAACCACAAATAACAATACCTAATACTACCTACTCCCCGGCAATGGCGCCAAAAACTTGTTGGGAATTCACCCGCGTGCGCAAACGCGTATGTTTTGGAAACGGATATGAAATGAAGGAAACGGAATGCGCACGCGAGATCGTTCTCATTTTACTATTATAAACCGCAAGTGCATGACGCGTTGTAGCGAGCCGGCAAGTACGGGTCGATCTGCAGGGAATTGTGTATTAAGTCTTGTTGTCTTAATGTTCAACAAATTAACGAATTGGTTGGTTTGTCACAATAAATATAAAAGAATACGAAAACAAGAAAACAAGAAAAGAAGTTAAGGAAGAATGGTTGTGGCTTTGGCTCGGAAGGTTGAATCGCGACAATTCCCTCGACGCTCCTTTGATCATGAGTTGTCCGTCCTCACGTTGATCCCGACATGAAGCATGACTTGTCAAAGCGGTTGCGAGGCACAAGTCATCAAATTCCGATATTCTCTGCGAAACACGAAACTAGTCCATTTCGTTCACTTACCGTTGTATGTCCAAGCTTGGGGTATCAGCACTAAACACAAGGGTTAGCAAGTATACCACAACGTCAAAAACACAATTAGTGAGTGAGAGCAAAATAGTTTTAGTGTCAACTTTGCTAAGGGTTTGTGATGGTATACGGTATATGAAAACCGAGGGTTTGTCAAGCACTCGGGCACAAAATACCGTATCCAAACTTAGCAAATTTAACACCAATTTGATTCTAACTTAAACATTATTAAATAGGGAAGGGGAGTGAATATGGTATATGAAGAGGTTACAAGTAACCATGGTTTCAAAATACCATATCACATCAATATATAAATCAATCCTTAAGTTATAATCATGTTAAGCAAATTAAACATAAACAAGAGGTGGAGGAGGCAACGTCTTTCATCTTACTTCCTCACCAATACCACAACCAAAGAAAGATTAGTTACACATCATAAAAAATAAAGCAAGTAAAGAAAAGAAGCAATTAAACAAAGAACACAAATATTATTAACACTTGAGAAAGAGATACAAGATTTTGGTTACTTGTTCAACCTCCTTAATAAAGCTCTTCAAAGAAAGCTTCAAGAGGGAAGAAAAAGAAGAAACCAAGTGATAGCCCACTCAACACTCAAGCTTAAACCAAAACAAACTAAAACAAAAACTATAGAATATATATGAGACCCATTCCTTTACTCACTGGTCTGCTTTTATAGGCATTAAAGAAAAATAAACAAACAATAAAAATAAGGTGACGTGGCAGTAAGGGAGGGACGGTGGAAAGCTGGGGGCTTTCTGAGCTAGGGGGCCGGCCTGCTCGGCCAAAATGAGCATGCGGTCGGTCCAAAACCGAGGAGAGTGGGTCGTGCTAGGTGTGTGGTCTTGTGTGCTTCCCAATATCACTCTGGTGCTGCTAGATTTCTCTGTGAAGGCCTTGGATGGACTCAGGGATTTGGAGGGAACAAGATGTCACACATCATATCAAAACTTTTAGTATTAAAACTCATGTCCCCCATGTGCCCACTTCATCATTTCATGTGTGCCATGGGCAGCCCTACTATGGTCCTAGTGCCAAAGAGCTAGTGTCACACATGTATTGTGTTGGACCAAAAATTATGTGCACACTTGTTTATTGCAAAAGCTCTTTGGATATCGGTCGGTTTCCTGTTCTGTTTGCAGTGTCGGCTCCCAATTGTTATATCCATGATTTTGAATGTGTTTCCAGTTATTTTATCACGAATACCTATTATCTGTAATTACTGAGCAGACATTGGTTAATAGCACCGATAAATAACAAAATAGATCATGAATGAGGATATTAAAATGCAGTTTTCTGAGATGAACAAATACCCCCAAACTTATCTTTTGCTCTCCCTGAGCAAAACAAAAAATCCTAGCCTCACTTTCGCAGGGAACACGATTGCACTGAGCCTGTGCAACAAACCTTTAAACCTCTAGGTGTCCCTAGTAGGAGGAGTGTTGTCTCCTGAGGGTTTTCAGCGGATTACACCCACAAAATCCCGTCAAACTAGTTTCATAAGTTAACGTCGATTCTACTCCTACAGTTTAGTATCTAAGTTAGAAATTCTATGATCCTAAATTGGAAATATTCAACCCTTATGTTTCACACCTCTTATTTATTCAACCCCAGATCCTATACGTTTTTATAGTTTAGAAAGATCTTGGTATCTCCTGAGTTTTCCTTCTAAAATACGGTCTCCAATCAGGTATTTTTATCATCATTATAGAAAACATAAGTCTTATTCTTCATCCCTATCTTTCCTCCAAATATCGATTGTATACCCCAACGTGTGTAAATTTTCACCCCTACACTTAAGAATTCAATTCAAGCTATAATACCCTTGCCTTAATACCTAATACTACTTCTTTTCATTAATGGATGGACGGTTTTGCTCATACAACTTTCATGCGATTATTAATGCTTCTTGAGGCACTAACAGCCGATTGCTGAATGCACGAGCTTAAAGCGTAAATAGCAGTTTCCAGGTCTTGAATTTATTTATTTATTTTTTTTCTTTTCAAGACCAGATATATTTTTCAATGATGCTAGATTTAAATACCGTTTTTTCTTTCATTGTAACAACCCTATTTTTCTACACCAAAATTTTTCAAATATTTTTTTTCAAAAATCCACAAAGGGGTATTTTAGCATGAGCACGAGATATAGATAATTATTTTGTTTTTAATTACAAGCTACAAGAATGTAATAACTCCATTTTTAGTGTACAAGAAATTACTTTAAATTTAATGTATACTAGGACTATTTATTCTTGCTGCTATCAGTTTAAGTAATTAAATACCACAATAATTACAAGAAGGAGCTTGTAGCTCATTGGTAATACCTTGCACTGCTGAACCAAGCCACCAGAGTTCGAATCCCATGCCCCACATTATTTTTATATTGTTTTGTTTTAATTTTTTTGGAAAGTCAACAGTCAAACCGTCATAACTCTCAAAATTTATACTGAACCCAAAAAGTTAGATACACCAAAATTCCCCCCAGGAGAAACCCCACCCGACGCCACTTCGACTCGGCCCGACTCGGTCGAGTCGTCAACACGGAATTTCTCTGTGTTGACCTGGTCATCCCCCCTGTATACTTTATTTTATTTGATCGGTTACCAGATTCCCATTAAATCTCTTTTACTCCAAAATTTAATGATTTTTTAATGTTTTTTTTTTATATATTTTTATATTTTTTTTAATTAAAACCCTAATCCTAGCCTAGCCCTATATAAACACCCCTATCCTCTACCCTTTCACCCTACATTCCTAAGTCCACTCTCTAAAAAATTCAAGAGAACTCGGTACGTTAGAAAAAGAGCGAAAGGCGAAGCGCTGCCGAAATTGACGACGAATTCCGGCGATCGTACTAGGACCCTTCACGACGTTTCGACGCACCGACAACCCACTACCTTCCTAGCACTCTCTAGCTTGTCCAAACCCGTAAGTCCCCCTCTTTCTATCTTCCTTTTCTTTTAAGAAAAATACGACTTTTTAAAACCCGACGGAAATCGGAACAAACCGATTTCCGATTCGGTTTTCTATCAAAACTCACTTGTCACAAATTACATAATGCTTAAACATATTCATGTTGACTATTAATCACTTAAAAATCAATTTGGATAAAGTTTTTCACATGAAATGATAACGTTTCCATATATTGTATTTCTTTCACTTAAATACCACAATGTTTAGTTATCACATTTAACCCTTAACAATTGCTATACCTTAACGTAGACCACGAGGTAATGACCTACCTCCACCCACACGCAAATACAACCCTAATTGATATTATCAAAACTTAGAATACGAAAATACAAGACTTTACATTAAAATACCCTTTTCTTTATAAACCTTTTCTGGAAGTTCTAAGTTGTATACAATTTTAAAATAAAACCTTTTGATAGGAAAATACGATATGTCATGGACGTCGATCGTTTATCTAAACCGACTTTGTGGTGTCTAGGCTAGGCAAGTGAGCTTGGGTAACTTTAAAAGGCCCGCCTCACGATTCGTGAGCGGATCCCTCCCTCCTCACTTGTACTTACCTGGCCACAATTGGCGGTGAAGAGGCGATTTGAGGCTTCTAAGGACTTGTCGTTTAGACCATTTAGAAATAGGCTAGTTGGCTTAGGAAACCCTAGAATCTAAAATACGGAAATTTACACCCTTTTACAAATAAATACCTTATTTTTATAAAACCGTTTTCTAAATGATTAGTATTTATTAAATCTTTGCAAAGCTCCACTACAACCCATCTTTGGGGAACTCGTTAGGGATTGTACGGTTTATCGTGCACCCTCGGGCTTAGTAGTGCGAGATTCAGACCCCCGCAAGGAGCATTCGGTCTCGAAAGGTTAAAATACGACATTTAAGAAAAATGAGATTTTGGAAATTTAAAATATTTATTGAAAATTATTATTGTATAAACATATGTATATTTATCATTTAAACACCTATTTTATTATAAGATAAAGTTTCCACCTTTTTCTAAAAAATTACAAGATTAAAAGTTACATTAAAATACCATGAATTTCAAATAAATCAATATTATAAATTAATACTTTTATTAGGATATATTCACTAGAATAACATAAATAAAATTTACACTCATTATAACTATAAAGACGAATAATAAATACTTGAGGTGTATCTTGAAAACTATGCAAAAGTATTTTTACATAAACCCCCCTCAAGTTTTATAAATTATAATAAGGACCCTAACAATTAAAGAACTTCAAATTACATTTCTTTTAGTCTGACTCGGGTTTGAGTCTGATTATTTCTGACTTGAATACGATTCAAGTCAATCTATATTCTTTAATATTCCAACTCAATATGAATACATGAATCCCAGAATTCAGTTAACAATCTATACAACTTGACTGAATCAAACCATGGATATACATTCATTATTCCGTTATTCCATTTACCTGATTATGCAGTTACAACATGTTTACTGATATCATGGTTTTGATCAGTCATCCAACTTATACAATACAATACTATAATACTGTCATAACACTACGGGGTTTAAGGGGTAGACTGGTACGGAATATGTTAAAGGTGGCACGGGGTGGTCACTTAAGACGTAATCACATCCATGCCGTTGTTCCGTGGTATTATCGACGGAGTCTTGTACTACAGGTTACCAAGGTTCCCGGTGTAAGTGGGACTCCCCTCGTATACACTGGCATCTTCTGTACCAGACTACAAACAAACAACAACGTTAATACAAAATTACAATATTATAATACAACATTAAAAGCGCTCTCTCTCTCTCTCTCTCGTACTTTCTGTCTATTTCTCCCTTATCTTTGAGACTTACCGAGTGACCTGTTCGCTGACGACATTCTATTTCTTTCTTCTTTGAATGTCGTCAGGTGCTTTGGACCCAGCAGAGATCTAGCCCACCGGTGAAGACTTGGAGCAGTTTCACGAAGACCCCGAGCTCTAGATATTGTACCTTGTTCTTTTCAGTATTTTCATTTCCTGTTATGCCACTGTTTAGGCATCGCTTTCCATTTCAGTTGTATTTACTTTTCATGCATTGTACAAAAGAATGTTATTAATAAAGTTGCTGTTATTTCTATATATCTTGTCTCTTGTGATTTACTTTTATATTGCTTAGATACGCTTAGCGTATGTACTTATAAGTATATACGTAGCGGGCCTCGTCGCGTTCCCTTCGCCGTACACTGGGAAGCGGGGTGTGACATTTATACTAGGCTTTTAGGCAAGAGTATTTCTAGGTATCCTTTACTATCCCAAGTTTCAAGGTGCGTGTATGTGCAGTTTGTAGGGTATATATTTTCTAAATTTGGACTCAAGAATAGAAACTATTTTTCAGACTTATCTTTAAGTAAAGCTTCAATACCCTCCCTTCATCTCGACTTAACTAAAGAACTGAACTCAAGATTACCTATTTCTCAAAAAAAACTGTAAGGACGTATAATTACCAAGGTTAAACAGAATGAGGGTTATGTTTAGGGTTTTCAATTCTTAAGCCTAGGATTTAGTTACTTCTAATATATCAACTAAATTTTCGGAATAACAATCTAAGTTACCCTACTAGCTAACTTGACGACAAATTTTTTGTATTTAGGATTTTTTTTTCAATTTTTATGGGTTTTTTGATCTGTATGCAATGCAGAATATACAATATACACATGATGCAGCAAAATAAACGCAGTGCTCACCCCCAAACCTGAGTTTTACGATGTCCTCATCATTGCCTCCATCTCCGGTAGCTAGACTTAAACATCAGGGTGAGAATTTTATTTTAAAAAAAAAGAAAAAAATCTAAAACTAATTACAACATTTACATGTTAAACGATTGGGTTAGTCCAGAAATTAATACCAGCCATTTAAATTTTTTGTCTATATAGTGCAATGGCTGGCAAAAGAATATGTATATACAGAAGAAAAAGAAAAAGAAAAAGTAGATGTTAGATGTTAGTGAAGGGCATAGGCGTGTAAAACTAGGGATCAAAAGATGTTGAAATTGAAGATGACGTTTTGATGAGGTTAAAGAATTGTTTTCTGAATGAATTGAATGTTCAAAAGGCACGTGTTGAGTTCCAAAGTCAAGTTCGTGTAAAAACCGGAGTTCATCCGCAAAAAGTTTGGAAAAAGAAAGGTTCCTAGAATGTTCCCAAATTGATCCTGACTCAAACTCATCAAGAATATCAAGTTCATCCGCAAAAATTTCCTCAAAACTCAATATGAAAGAATATTTTTCAAAGCTGTCTTCCTCCCTATGATTTTTCACAATTATATTCTTATCACTATAGCTCACAGACTCTCCCAATACAATATCACCCTCATCACATTCACAAATGTGTAGGTATATGTCATCTAAAAAAGTAGGTTCCCACCTTAATGTTTCTTCTGAAACAATATCACTGGGTGATAGAAAAATTGTAGGTTCCTAATCATTGATCTTTTCTAACAATCTATCCAAATCATACCCGTCAAAATCACAAGATTCCTCCTCTAAAATAGGAACGCAAACATCAGTCAGAGGTTTTTCTTGTGTGTCCTGATAATACTCAGTCAATTCAATTGTATCGTCATCTATGAAATCATCAAAATTCAATTGATTGTTTATCTTTGGGTGACTTCCTAGACGACAAATATTAACAATATGGGGTTCCAATTGACTGGGTTCACTCCCTAGAATCCTCACAGTTAAATGTTTTGTGTGTTCCTTTATTCTAGCCAAAGATTGAGCTTGAGCGTGAAACAATTGCTCAGACTGCTGTATACGCAGGGCTAGCGTTGCAGCTGTTTGATTCTCGACCGCAATCATCACTTCAATACCTTTCTCTAAAGCGGTCAACCTAGCATCTATCTCACCATCAGTCCTTAAGGATGGGTTATTTCAGGTAAGGAGGGTTATGACGGTGGTGATGCTAAAGCAGTCAAATTGTCGACCTTTTTCTCTAAATCCTGAATCATTAGGTCTCTAATTGAAATGGGACTGGGTTCAAGTGTCTTAGGTGGGTGACCGTTAGCAAAACTCTGTGACGGTTGGTCACCCCTAGAAAAGGACAGTTTTCATGAATGTGGGAAGAATCATGATAATTTGAACAAGTGTATTGGGATTGAGTATAAACAAAAGAATAAGAATCGTGAAAAATTGAATTAAATCGTGTGTCTCCCATATTAACAAGAATTCACAAAATATCACAAAAATAAAGAATATCACACACCTAGCAGTTTATGTTATGCTAGTCAACTAGACCTGCTCAAGAACTTGATTGTCAAAATAAAACTGTGTCGAGAAACGGGCTCAAGATATACGGATCACGAAGCCAGATAAGTGCAAGAGAGAAGGGGGTTTCCAACGCTTCCGTGAAGTTCCTTAATTAGATAACCCTTTCTCTTGAACACTTGCCTAGACACCCCGTGAACGATATACCGTTAAGCGGTGTTCTAAACACAGTTAACTTCTCTTAATGAGCGCGAAGTCCTTAAAGTCAAAGTCTAGTTGATTTTAAATTACTATGGGTATGCAAGAATGCAGTTTTGTGATTTGTGGGCTACGGAGAAAGGTGATGAAATTCTTTACCGTATCTTGTTTGGTCTTTTTGCCCTTATATCTGTATTAAGATGCAAATGCGCAATCAATAAAAGAATTCAAAAAATCAAGCAATTTAAGCAATTCTTTTTCATTTAAATTTAAGCGCTGCAAAAAATACGGTTAGTTCTCTGTGCAATTGGTGGCAAGCTTGTGTGAAGAATCCTGCAGAAGATAGAAATATTGGACTGCGTTGGCTTCGAGACGAGTGTGTTAGGAAATTACGTACCAAAGTGATTTGGGTTAAGAAACCCCGTTGAAAGTGATCCAAGTCGTTGATTGTTCGCTTGCGCGGGTCAAACTACCCGGATCTTTGGCATTGTAATTCCCTAATGTCTTGAAATTAAATTTGAGTCTCGCTCCGCACGATCGCTGGTCGTAATTTTCTAAAAACCTGAAATGTCGGAAAATACGATATTTAGTGTTAAAAAGCGATTTATGTGCCCAATTTCTGCACTCAAAATTATAAAAATCAAGCAATACCACAAGAGTACAAATATTGCACAGGAGATCACAAAAAAAAAATAAATCAAAAACACCCACAAAGGGCCGGCGAGCTCGGATATTGCCTCATTGTCGCCGGCCAAATTTCGAGTGTTTGTGCTGGAATTTTGTGTGGCTTCTCTAGGCTATATTAGTATTCTAATGGTCTAACTTGATTTTCATGTTGCATCACAGAAAGCTAGCAGGTCTGAAGGACAGAGAACAAAATGAAAGAATTTGTTAGTTGTGTTAGTTTTGAAAAAAAAATTGAGTTAGTAAGAACCACAAATAACAATACCTAATACTACTAACTACCTGGCAACGACGCCAAAAACTTGTTAGGAATTCACCCGCGCGCTCAAACACGTATGTTTTGGAAACAGATATGAAATGAAGGAAACAGAATGCGCACGCGAGATCGTTCTCGTTTTACTATTTATAAACCGCAAGTGCACGACACGTTGTAGCAAGCCGGCAAGTACGGGTTGATCTACAAGGAATTGTGTATTGGGTCTTGTGATTTAAGGTTCAACAAATTAACGAACGGTTGGTTTTGTCACAAAAAAATACGAAAAGAATACGAAAAAAAAGAAAAGAAAGAAAACAAGTTAAGAGTGAATGGTTATGGTTTTGGTTTGGAAGGTCGAATCCCGACGATTCCCTCGACGCTCCTTTGATCATGAGTTGTCCGTTCTCACGTTGATCCCGGTATGAAGCACGACTTGTCAAAGCAGTTCGAGGCACAAGTCGTCAAATTCCGATATTCTCCGCAAACACGAAACTAGTCCGTTTTGTTCACTTACCGTTGTATGTCCGAGTTTGGGGTAACAACACTAAGCGCAAGGGATAGCAAGATTACCACAACATCAAAAACACAATTAGTGAGTGAGAGCAAAATAGTTTTAGTGTTAACTTTGCTAAGAGTTTGTGATGGTATGCGGTATATGAAAACCGAGGGTTTGTCAAGCACTCGGGCACAAAATACCGTATCCAAACTTAGCAAACTTAACACCAATTTGATTCTAACTTAAACAGTGTTAAATAGGGAAGGGGAGTGAATATGGTATATGAAGAGGTTACAAGTAACCATGGTTTCAAAATACCATATCACATCAATATATAAAGCAATGCTTAAGTTATAATCATGTAGATAAGCATATTAAACATAAACAGGAGGAGGAGGAGGCAAAACCTTTCATCTCACTTCCTTACCATAACCACAACCAAAGAAGGTCAGTTAAGCATTATAATGAAAAGAAAAGAAAAGCAAGTAATAAGAACGCAAATAAACAAAGCAATATATATTAACACTTGATGTTGAGTTACAAAATGTCGGTAACTTGTTCAACCTTCATAATGAAGCTCTCAAAAGAAAGCTTCAAGAGGGAAGAAGAAGAAGAAACCAAGTTTAATCCACTCACATTCAAGCCTAAACCAAAAATAAAGAAACTAAGAAAATGTATACAAGTATGAGAGAATGAGAGAGAGCCCTTCCCTTGCTCACTGGTCTGCTTATATAGGCACCAAAAAAGATTAAACAAGTAATAGAAATAAGGTGATGAGACTGCAATGAATGGACTGTAAAAAGATGGGGACAATTGGGACAAGGGGGCCGAGCTCGCCGGTTTTTCTGGGCATGTGGCCGGTCCAAAACCGAGCACATGGGATCATATTGGCATGGTGTGCTTGTGTGCTCTCCAACATCACTTTTATGCAGCTAGTTTTATCAGTTGAAGCCTGGTTTGCTTGCAGAGAATTGGAGGGAAACTTGATGCAAAGTATCACATCAAAACTTTATGCATTTATTGTCCATCACACTATATGTACCCACCACTTTCACAATTCATCATTTCTTGTGTGCCATGGGCAGCCCCACCATGTCATGATCCATGCCAAAGAGTTGTGTGTACACTTGTATTGTGTTGGACCAAAATTGTGTACACATGTTTATTTTCAAAATAACTCTTTGGATATCGATCGATTTCCTGTTCTGTTTGCAGTTTCGGCTCCAACAACGTTATATCCGTAATTTTAAATGTGTTTCCAGTATTTTATCACGAACACCTGTAATATGTAATTACTGAGCAAACACTATTTAATAGCACCGATATATAACAAAATAGATAACGGATGAGCGGTATTAAAATGCAGTTTTCTGTAACGAACACTTATTGAACCTGAATGTGACAATCTCCGTACAATCTGGTCTCTTTATCTAAGAGTATTGCATACGGTCTAGGGGGTGGATAACGTCAGACCCTTGATAACCCGATAAGTCATGCCGGAGTCAAGCTCATCACCAACCGAGAAACTATTGAACTCCTATTAGTAAATCTCATCCACCATGGCCACGGATTTAGGGTGATGGCCAACCGAACACAGCGTAGTATCGACTCCTAATACCAGGAGAGACGAATCCCCGACAATCGGTCACTGCCTCCATGTGGCTCAGGACTGTACCCACCTAAAACCTATTTTCACGACTCCTCTTGAGCCGTGGTAGGGTAGTAATCTAAATACAGTGGGAACTCACATGAGACAAATGACGATCTCAGGTCAGAATACTAACATGTACTCATGCCACTAGAAAACTTCCACCTGACGATAGATATAATACCATCTAGAAGTTCTCGGTGAGTCCGTTCGTTGACTCACCTCTAGTGAGCACCTGTATATTGTTAGGGTTGAAATTTACATCCCATTGACCAAAGGTTAAAGTCAAAGTCAAACCGCGGACAAGTAAGCGGGCCCTACTGTCAAATCCAAGCCGGACCTACGCCCGAACCCATGCCAGGCCCACGCCCGAACTCAAGCCGAGCCCACGCCCGAACCCACGTACAAGCAGGTGGGCCTAAGCCCAAACCGGTCCCATGCCAAGAAAGTACAAAAAATAAGTGTAATATTTAAATAGGCAAAAAGCCAAATTTTTTAAAGCCCATGGCTCATGTACAAAAAGAAATAAGCAAATAAGGTATTGGATGGGCAAAATGCCATTTTATAAAGCCGAAGGGGCTACATGTAAAAGTGTGTAGCCTATAAAAGGCAAATACGATGATAATATATTAAAAAAAATTACATTCCCGGTTTAACGACTTAGGGATCGACTGTTCCCGGTTTTAATGACTTAGTGATCGATTGCTCCCAGTTTAACTACGTGGTGGTCAAGGGTGTCTGCTTATCCAAGCCTCTTGAACTTTGATCTTGGTGGGGCCGACTTGATGACCGTAACTTGGTGGTTTGCCGGTACATTCGAGAACGGTAGGTTTTTCCCAGCCTTGTATAGGTTCTCTACCTATTCTTTGAAAACATAGAAATCTTCGATGGTATGACTTGCCATCCTATGATATGGGCAGTACATGGGATCGTCAGTCATATTCATTTCATGCGGCCTCTTTGGAATAGGCAGTTGCAGACCGTTATTTAAGACGTTCTTGAATATTTTGCGGACTTCGTCCTTCCCGAAGGAGTATACTTTCTTCCTTCTCTCCATTAGAGTTGGTGCCTTTTCTGATACTGGTCCTCATGGCTGATCAGTCTTTAGTTTGCCTTTTGTCCGCTTACTCCGTTCAATGTATGTATCGAAGGGATTGGAAGCTGATCATGGCCGATTTTCGCAAAAGTGTTCCGCTCTTGGGCTGGAGGGAGTATCGGTTGGCTGCTTCCGGATATCAATTCCTGGCTCATGAACCAAAATTTGATTTTGCTGTAATTGCAATCAGGCGACTTGGGTCATGAGATCTGCCACGACATTTGCCAGCTCGTCGACTTTGGAACAGACCATGGCCATCTTCTCGTCCCTGTCCTGAAGCTGCCTTTGAAGCCATTGGAATAATGTTTGTTCTATAGTTTCGGGAATGATAACCGGGTCATCCTTACCGCTTGAGCTTGATTTTGCAAGAGCCACGGGCTCCTTTAGCTTAATGGCATGAGCGGGCTCTTCATCATCTAGACCAAGCCGGCGTTGGGTAGCAACAACTATGTTATTGTCATGGATATGAGGCGTAGGATGACTTATTCTTCTGGGCTCAACCATGTAGACCGTGTGGGTTGTGTACCCGTCTACCGCTTCTCCATTGGTAATGTTCCTCGTTAGGCTTTTGGCTTGTTGCCTTGGTCCATTCCTTTCAGAGAAGGGCAGGCATCTAAGAGCAGCAGGTTCCTGGAGGGTTTCAGTCTCTGTTTGTATGAAATTGGCGGTCGCGGCTTGATCGTTTGTCAACACGCCATGGGACATTGAGATTTCTCTCGCCTTGTATTGTTTCTCGACCCAATCCTTGAACATACAACAATCTTCAGTAGTGTGTCCCAACACTCGATGGTATGGGCAAAAATTAGGGTGATCAGTCCTGTTTGCTTCATTCAGCCTCTTTGGTTTCAGCAACCGCAGGCCATGTTTTTAGAGCATCTTTGAATATTTTGTGGATCTTGTCTCTTCTGAAAGAGTAGACCTTATTCCTCACTTCCTCCAAAGTTGGCTGCCTGGGTTTGTTGGCCTTCGCTCTACCTGCTTTCTGTCTATTGAGAGAATCGGTGCTGTTGGAACTTTCTCCTTTTCGGTTGTCGTCCCTCCGATGTCTCGGTCTATTCGTGAATTGTAGATCCTGAGTGGATTCGGGTTTTGAACGTTCTAACATTTGAACCCTCTTGGTCAGCTCTTGGAATGTTTTGAGGCTTGCGGTGCACAGGAAAGGTTTCATCCAGTTGTTCAGATTTCTATAAGAAGACTGACGGATTGGTCTTGTTCCAACGGCGATTCACATTTAGCATAGAGATTGCGCCATCGGACTATAAAATCCGTGCTGCTTTCGTTGTTCTTTGGCTTGGTCCTTACTACAAGTATGTCTTAGCACCACCACTAGGTTTATACAAGCATCCCATATGCAATTTAAAAAAATCTAGAGTGCTAAGCTATACTAATCTATAATCAAACTAGAGAATTAAGGTTTAAGTGTAAGCAAACAAGTTCTGCACTGAGTGAAAAGAGAATACAACCTTTGTAAACCGACCCTTCACTTCTAAAGCTCTAAGTAGTAGTCCCTAGAACCCTTCTTAGACTCCACTTGGTGAAATGAACGAGCTTGCGTTGTCGTCTTAGAGGCCGAAGATGATCCACCTTGAAGTCTCTCTAACTCAAGCACACTCTTCACTAATTTAAGTATTAGTGAAGTAAACAACCTAAACTAAAGGGCTAGTAAAGTGTAGGTTGATGAAGTAGGAATTTCACTCACTATTTTTTCTCTTTTTTCTTTTTCTTTTTCACCTCAAGAAAATCTGAGAGAGGAAGTGAGGAAGAAGATGGAAATGAACTTGGAAGAGAGAGAGGCAACCATGAGGTGAGGTGTGAGATGATGTAGGAAAATTATCTATGAATAAAAATAAAACAAGAGGCGAGTCAGAGCTTCTTGAGGCTTCCACAAGCATCCAAGAATATGTGACTCATTTCCTATTTTCTTTAATTCATAAATCAAAACCATTATCATCTCATCACTAATCATTTGTGTAATTCTCATACATCCTAATTCCATGTATCATCAACCATGATACAATAAATAATACACACAATTATATATATCACACATATATAAATATGTATTAAGAGAAGAAAATGTTTAGTGAGCTAATATTAGATAATATATATATATATATATATATATATATATATATATCTCAAACGTATAAATATATATCAAATTATTAAATCAACACTTGATTCAATAATCCGGTTATATCACATATAACCGACTAATATCTTATATATATGTATATCAAATTATTAAATCAACACTTGATTCAATAATCCAGTTATATCACAGATAACCGTCTAATATTCAATACTAGTTAACACACACACACACATATACATCAAATTATTAAATCAACACTAGATTTAATAATCCGGCTATATCAAATATAATCCGGCTAATATCAAATATAATCCGGCTAATATCAAATATAATCCGACTAATATCAAATATAAATACATATAAATCATTGAATCAACACTTGATTCAATAATCCGGTTATATCACATATAACCTAACTAGTATCAAATATCACGAGATTAGAATACGATATCACATATTCGTATTTAATCAAGCTCCCGCACATATCATCATATGTACCCTACTTCATTTCGCTTGAACTAGGAAATCTCTGTGTGGGACTTTAAAGACTCATCAATACGCTAGCAGTAGGTAATGATCACATCAGTTACCTACAAGCCGTTAGCGATACTAGCTGGACGTAACGGCTACCCAAGTATTGAGCGAATAGAAAATCAACAAGCAAGCTTGTCCAAACTCCCGTAAAACCTATAAGTAACACTTACCGTACAGTCCGGTCTCTTCGTCTGATATGTCTCGAGTCTGGGGATGGAAACGTTAGACCCCAGTAACTTGATGAGTCATGCCGATATGTGGCCTATAACGGTTCAAGAAACTACTGATAACACTTATCAGTAAATCTCATCATCCCTGGCCAGGGACTTGCTGTTATAGCCAATCGAGCATAGCGCAACATCAACTCCCAATACCGGGAGAGACGAAACCCCTCCTATCGTTCACTGCCTCCATGTGACTCGGGACTGTACCTAAAATCCATCTGTTTGAAAGACTCCTTTGAGCCGTGGTAGGGAGGAAATCAAAGCACAGTGGGAACCACACAAGACACTGTGACAATCTCGGGTCTACAGACTAACCTGTACAAGTGTTACCAGAGAACTGCTATCTGATGGTAGGTATGGTACCATCAAGGAGTTTTCGGCGAGTACTGTTCGGTGTACCCATTCTCTAATGAGCACCTATCTACAATTTTTGATATCAAACACTAATGGCTATAGGATCAACCATCGCCCTATACAGGGTCAAGAAACGTACACACCGGTCTACTCTGGAATATCGATGCCCTGTCTCGATACTCCCTTGATTAGGAACGGTTAAAGGATGTGCTTGCGGACTACACAAGCCCCACTAGTATGATCTGCATCATAGTCCTGGTAGTCAAGCTAACATCCTAAGGGCTTTATCAACATGTATTAGAAAGACAATATATTAATACAAGTGTGCATGTTAAGATAAAGTGCAACCAGATAGTATACTTGTAAGTCCATGTCACGCACCCTACGAACTTGTGGGGAGGCGGAATATATGAAAAACGATTATCAAAGCTTCGTAACACGGACTTGAGCGCATGAATCGTTATCTAAACTATTGCTAACTAACTACAAGAGGTTTAACTACTAGGATACGAAGTTATACCTCATGTTACTTGTCCTTCAGGGTCTTCATCGCGGTCCTCCACTCATCGTAGGCTCCTTGGAACATCGGCACCTCAACGGCCTCCTCGAGTCAAAGACGATCCACCCGAGAGCTCCTACACGAAGCTTGATCTCTAACTTGAGATAACTAGGTTGCTCAAAGTGCTAATCTAAGCTACCTAGGAGATATAGAGTGAGGTTATGGAAGTATTAGTCTAGCTAACCCTTGATTTCAACACATGAGAGGTTAGGGTTAGGGTTTGAAGAGGGAGAGCTTGAGGAGAGAGAAGGTGAGAATATGATAATGAAATGAGATAATGATTTATCATAATATATATGAAGCATTATTTATTTATCCAAAAATGAAATGATAGAATTAACAACCATGCTTCATAAATATCTATGAGTGATTCATCTCCATGAGTCATTAAGCATTTATGATGCATTAATGACATGGATGAATCACACAAATGAGTCACTAATCTCATTTAATGCAATGCCACCTTACCCCCCCAAAGTCACCACTCTTCTAGAAGCTTCCCGACAAATTACGAGAATGCCCCTCCAATCCGTGAAAACATGGAAAAACTTTAGACTGTATAAATCCAATAACTTGATACTAGAAACTGGCTTAAACAAAAGCCGACTAGTAAAAACTGTCCGAACGTCGTACGTGTGTAAACACACGTATGCGTCCGAACCCTTGTTGTAAAACCATACGACCTCTATATCGTTTTGCCTGGAGCAGGAAAACTCTCTGTGTGGGACTCTAAAGACTCGAAATTATGCTGGCAGTGGGTTTAACCACAGACCGCAAGCGGCACTAGCTGTACATAACGGTCCCCAGGTAGATGTCGATAAGAAGGCCGATGAGTAAACTCATCCGAACTCCCACTGAGCCTGATGTGACAATCTCCGTACAGTCCGGTCTGTTCGTCTAAGACTATCGCATATCAAGCCTAGGGAGCGGCGAGCGTCAGTCCCCTAATAGCTGTATAAGTCATGTCGGAGCGAAGCCCATTACACCCTGAGAAGCTACTGGAACCTACCAGTATATCTCGCTTGCCCTGGCCAGGGATTTTGCGTAATGGCTCTCTGACACAGCGCGATATCAACTCCCAATACCGGGAGAGACGAATCCTGTCTAACCGCCACTGCCTCCAAGTGCTCGGGACTGCACCCAACTGCTACCTGTTTGCACGACTCCTTTGAGCCGTGGTAGGGTAGCAATCTAAGAACAGTGGGACACACTTGGGGCGAAGTAGCAGTGTCAAGTCTGCGGACTATGCTGTACTCATGTCACCTGGGAACTGTTAACTGACGATGGGTATAATACCAACCAATCAGTTCCCCTGCGAGTCCTGTCCGGTGTACCCGTAACCTAACGAGCACCTGTATACTATCTCCAGTACGACGTACTGATGGCTGTGGGACATACCATCTCCCCAACTGGGATGAGAAGCATACACACTTAGTCTACTCTGGAATATCGATGCCCTATCTCGATAATCCAACGACCAGGGACCTGTATAGGATGTTGCTTACAGACTACCCAGCCCCCACTAGTGTGACTGCCATCACAACGCTGGTAATCAAGCAAAGATCCTATGGGCTCTACTAATATGTATAAGTGACACGTAACAAGAAACATATACACATATTAAAGTAGACACAAACCAAGTAGCATACTACCATGTTTAGCAAGACTGTTATATACAACTGTGAATATCCCAAGCTTCCATTAAGTAATATACAACCTAGTATGATACAATAATGGCCCCTAGGGCATATACACTAACAATCTCCCACTTGCACTAGGGCTATGAGCTGGCATATCGTAGACCTATCATCTCGAATAGCCTCTCGAACTGCGTCTGAGGAAGGGCCTTTGTGAATGGATCAACAATGTTATTCTCCGTCTCTACTCTCTTCACCTCGATCTCCCGGCGATCTATGATCTCCCTGATCAGGTGATACCGCCTTAAGATGTGTCTGGACTTCTGATGGGACATGGGTTCCTTCGCTAAAGCTATAGCACCGTTGTTGTCACATTACAGAGGTATTGGAACAACACTGGTAGGAACCACCTGAAGTTCTGTGAGGAACTTCTTCATCCAGACAACTTCTTTTGCGGCATCCCAAGCAGCTATGTACTCTTCTTCCATCGTTGAGTCAACAACGGTCTCCTGTTTGGAACTCTTCCAATAGACCGCCCCTCCATTGAGGGTAAAGACATAACCCGATATGGATTTGGAGTCATCTTTGTCACTCTGGAAGCCGGAGTCGGCAAAGGCCTCAATCTGGAGGTCTTTTCCGCCATATACCAAGAACATATCTTTAGTCCTCCTTAGGTACTTGAGAATGTTCTTTACTGCTATCCAGTGCTTCTCCCCTGGGTTCGCTTGATACCGGCTTACTACGCTCAATGCGTATGCTACATCTAGTTTGGTACATAATATCGCATACATTATAGAGCTTACCGCAGAAGCGTAGGGTATAATCGACATGCGATCCCTTTCCAAATCAGTCTTGGGAGACATCTCTTTGGAGAGGGTGATTCCGTGACAAGCCGGTAGGTTACCGTGCTTAGAATCATCCATACTGAATCTCTTCACTATGGTGTCTATGTACCTGGACTGCGAAAGTCCCAATATCCTTTTTGATCTATCACGATAGATCCGGATCCCTATAATGTAGGTGACATCACCCAGGTCTTTCATGGAGAATTTATGTGACAAGAATCTTTTGACTGACTGTAACATAGGAATATCATTTCCTATTAGGAGAATGTCATCCACGTACAAGACGAGGAATACTACAGCTCTCCCTACAATCTTACTGTATATGCATGGTTCATCTGGATTTTTGATAAAGTCAAATTCTTTGACAGCATCATCAAAACAGATGTTCCAACTCCGCGATGCCTGCTTTAGTCCATAAATGGAGTTAAGCAGCTTGCATACTTTACCGCTGCTCCCACTCTGAATGAATCCCTCTGGCTGATCCATATAGACACTCTCTTCTAAATTACCATTTAGAAAGGCCGTCTTTACGTCCATCTGCCAGATTTCATAATCGTGGAAGGCAGCAATAGCAAGAAGGACCCGAATAGATTTAAGCATAGCCACTGGAGAAAAGGTTTTGTCATAGTCCAAACCAGGTCTTTGACGGAAACCCTTTGCAACAAGTCTAGCCTTATAGGTTTCAACCTGTCTATCTACACCAATCTTCTTTTTGAAGATCCATTTGCATCCTACGGGTTTTACCCCATCTGGAGCAATGTCCAAAGTCCATACTTTGTTAGTGTACATAGACTCCATTTCGGTCCGCATTGCATCCAACCATTTTACTGAGTCACCGCTCTGAATGGCTTGCTGGAAGCTAGTAGGCTCATCATAGTCAATAGTGCAATCCTCTCTATCCCCGTCTATGAGAAAACCTTAGTATCTCTCGGGCGGATGAGATTGCCTACTACTCCCGCGGAGTGGTATCGGGATGTCCGGTTCTTCTGAAACCTCTGGTTCTACCAAGCTTTCAGTAATAGCTTGTGGTTCTGGAATTTCTTCCAGTTCTATTGCGCTCCCACTTATCTGATTTTCTAAAAACTCAGTTTCCAAGAAGCGAGCATTATGAGAAACAAAAATCTTTTGTTCCTCTGTGTAATAGAAATAATATCCTTTGGAGTTCTTTGGATATCCCACAAACTTACACTGTACTGATCGTGCTTCTAGCTTGTCCGCATGCTGCTTCTTTACAAAAGCTGACATCCCCATATCTTAATATGTTTAAGATAGGGTTTCTTTCCACACCACATCTGATATGGTGAAGTAGGCACAATCTTAGTTGGAACTCGGTTTAAAAGGTATGCAGCTGATTCTAGTGCATATCCCCAGAATGATCGTGGTAACTCAGCTTTACTTATCATGGAACGAACCATATCCAATAGGGTTCGATTCCTTCTTTCCGATACACCGTTATGTTGTGGTGTGTATGGAGGAGTAAGCTGAGAGAGAATTCCATTCTCTTTTAAGTAACCTAGGAACTCGGCACTTAAGTATTGACCACCTCAATCAGATCTCAGTGTCTTGATACTTTTGCCTGTTTGTTTTTCCACTTCATTCTTGTATTCTTGGAATTTCTCAAAGGCCTCGGATTTATGTTTCATTAAGAAGACATATCCATACCTAGAGAAATCATCCGTAAAAGTAATGAAGTAGGAATAACCACCTCGCGCATGTGTAGACATTGGACCGTACACGTCACTGTGTATGAGTCCTAAGAGCTCGCTCGCTCTTACTCCGTGACCAGTAAACAGAGTCTTTGTCATCTTTCCCATGAGACAAGATTCACAAGTGGCATAAGATTGATATTCGAACGGATTCAAATATCCTTCTCTATGTAACTTAGTTAATCGTGTTTCATTGATGTGACCTACTCTACAATGCCATAAGAAAGCCTGATTTATTTCTGGAGACTTTCTTTTAAGTGTGTTCTCGACATTGAAAACCTGAGCTTGATTCAATACGTATATACCGTCATCTAATGTACCAGACCCAATCCGAACTTGATTTAGGTGGATGTGAACTACATCGCTTACGAATGTAAAGTCATATCCCTCTCTTGAAAGTAAGGACACTGATATGATATTACAAGTCAAACTAGGTACATACAGACAGTTACGTAGAATCAATATCTGCCCACTTGTCATGTAGGGTTGCTATGCATGCGCACAAGGGTCTACGAGGCATCAACCATGCCCGATTAAAAAATTAGCCATGCCGAACAACCCGAATACGGATCTTTAAACTAGAGATTAGGCGAAAACTAACACGTTAACAACTTTAACACTAAGTGAGAGGGATTACAACCTTTGTAGATCCGGTCCTTCACTTCATATGCTCCGTGTTGTGGTCCCTTCGCTGCGATCATCGGGATCCGGACTCTCGAGAGGTTCCACGAAGAGAAAGATGCAACCTTTGCTTCCGATCTTCGATATAAAAGATGATCTACCTTGAAGTTTCGTTAACACAAGCTAACACTCATGAAATGATGTGAACACCCTCATCTAAATGGCAAGGGAAGATGAGGATGATGAAGTAGGATTTTTGCTCTCTTTATTTATCTTTTTCTCACTCATTTATCATCACAAAATCAAAATCAAGAAAGATTTTCCATAAAAAGAGAATGAAGAAGAAGATGGAAACCTTTTGTGATGAATAAATAATAACTCTCTTGTGAGGTTAGAATTGCAACCATAGTTAAGAATGAATCCTTAACCATTGTAGAGAAACAACCATGGTCAAGGGTTTGGGTTTGGTTAAGCAAATATCTTCATAAAATATCTTACACAAAACAAAACAAAAACCTTCTAGAAACTTCTAGAAGAGCTTAACCCTAATCAAACCCTAACCATGTTTAATCTCCACTAATCATGTTGCATTAATAACCATATCATGTTACAATATTATATATCACATATATAATATTTATTGTAACAAAATAAAATAATACAATTAACATATATCGCATATATATATCAATGTATTACCCGAGTGAGAAAAATAATCTTTTAGTGAGCAAATATTAGTTAATGTAATTTAATATATCATATATATTATTATACAATAAATTATCGAATCAACACTTGATCCGACAATCCGGCTATATCGCATATAACCGACTAATATTTATCCGTACCGATTCATCGAATCAACACTTGATCCGATGACCCGGCTGATATCAAATATCGCGAGAATATAATACGGTATCACATATCGCATTATCCTCGGTCCCGCACAAATCACATATGTACCCCTACTCCGTTTTGCCTGAGCCAAGAAACCTCTGTGTAGGACTCTAAAGAATCGTCAATACGCCGGCAGTAGGCGATGATCATATCAAACACCCACAAGCTGCAAGCGGTCAGCTAAACGTAACAGCTACCCAGGTATTGAGCGCTCAGAAGATCAACAAGCAAGCCTGTACATTCTCCTGTGAATCCAAATAGTAACACTCCCGTACAGTCCGGTCTCGTCGTCTGATATGTCGCATATCTCGCCTAGGGGTGGCAAACGTCAGACCCCAGTAGCTCGATAAGTCGTGTCGATATGAGGTCTATAACAGTTTGAGAAACTACTAATAACACTTACCAGTAAATCTCAGCAACCCTGGCCAGGGATTTCCGGTTATAGCCAATCGAACACAGCACAACATCAACTCCCTATACCGGGAGAGACGAATCCCCTCCTACCGCTCATTGCCTCCATATGATTCGGGACTGTACCCAAAAGCCACCTTTTTGCACGCCCTCTTGGACGTGGTATGATGGAAATCAAAGCACAGTGGGAATCACACAAGACTCTATGACGATCTCGGGTCAACAGACTACTTTGTACCAGTGTCACCGGAGAACTGCCATCTGACGTAAGGTATAATACCATCTGGGAGTTCTCGGCGAGTCCGTCCAGTGTACCCAGTCTCCACTTAGCACCCGTACACCATCCTTGATGTCAAACACTGATGGATATGGGATCATCCATCGCCCATCATATGGGTCAAGATGCGTATACGCTAGTCTACTCTGGTGTATCGATGCCCTATCTCGATACACCCTCGACTAGGAACAGTTATAGGATGTACTCGTCGACTACCGTGGCCCCACTAGTATGATCTCATCATAGTCCTAGTAGTCGAGTACATATCCTAAGGGCTTTATCAACATGTAATATAGAGACAATCAGAGTATATGTTAAGACAAAGTACAACCAGATAGCATACTATCATGTCGAGCAAGAAAGTCCTCCCTATATATGTCCAAGCATCCATTACAATATACATCGTATGTACAGTAATGGCCTCTAGGGCATACATATAACTAACAATCTCCCACTTGCACTAGGGCCATCTGTTATGGTATCGCATACCCAATAATTAGCTGCGGTTGAAGTATCTCATACTCAACCATCCCATAAAAGTCTCTACTGGGAAAAAGGCCTTTGTGAGTGGATCCGCGCTGTCGTCCTCTGCGACTACTCTCGTAACCTCGATCTCCCTGGAGATCATCCATCTCCATGATCAGGTGATACTGCCTAAGAATTATATCTGGAATTCTGATGGGACAGTAGTTCCTTGGCTAAAGACACAACTCCATTGTCACACAATGGTAGGAACGAAGTTCATCTCATGAACTCATATATATCCAGACTGCCTCTTTGGTAGTATCCTTGGTAACGATGTATCTTGCCTTTAATCGTCTAGTATGTCACGGTATCTAGCTTGGAACTCTTCCAACATACTGTCCCTCAACTGAGGGTGAAGACAATGCCTTCGACTGACATTCAGTCGTCCTTATCACCCTGGAACCTTTCCAGTGATTCTCCCCAGGATCGATTGATACCATCTCACTACAACTAGTGAGTTTCCTAGCATCCAATTAGATCTATCTCATAGATCCAAAACCCAGGATTTAGGAGGTATCACTTTGATCCTATATGGAGAATCCCTGTGATAAGCGGAGATTGACCGAGCGTAGCATAGGAAACTCCTTCCCTATCAAGAGTATGTCATCCACGTACTCTACGAGGATCACCACCATACTCTCTACTACCTTTTCGTATATACAAGGTTCATCTACCATTTTGATGAAGTCAAACTCTTTGACTACCACATCAAAACAGATGTTCCAACTCCGCGATGCCTGTTTTATCATATAAAACATCTTGCACACGTTTCCGCTGCTCCCACTGTCTACGAAGCCCTCTGGCTGTGTACTTATAGACGTTCTCTTCTAAAACATCACTTAGAAAAGCAGTCATGACACCAACCACCAGATATCGTAGTCATGGTATGTAGCCGTGGCAAGTAGGATCTGGATGGACTTAAGCATAGATCCTTAGAAAAGGTTTCAACATAATCCATACCTGGTCTATGATGCAAACCTTTAACAAGTCTAGCTTTGAAAGTCTCAACTTTTCCATGTACACCAAGTAATCTTCTCAAGATATACTTGCTCCTGATGGGGATTTAACCCTTCAGATAAAGCAACCAAAGTCCATACTTTGTTGGTGTATAAGGATTCCATCTCAGATTGCTAAGCATCCAACCATTCTTACAGAGTCCCACTCCTGTTGGCCAGCTCGAAACTAGTTGGGTCATCATCTCATAATGCAATCCTCACTCCCACTGTTATAGAGAAACCGAAGTATCTCTCAGGTGGGTGAGGAACCCTACTAGATCGGTGGAGAGGCTGAGGTTCGTTGGAAACTATTGAATCCTTTGGTTCTACCAAATCATCAGCTGCAGTTTGTATAGCTGGAACCTTTCCAGTTCTACATAACAGACCTTACCATGAGCTTGTCCGGATTTTGCTTTTAGACATAGGCCGGACAACCCCAAATCTTAACAAACTTAAGATATGGGCTCTTCCCATTCCATATCACATATGAAGTGGTAGGCAGCTGATTTGATTTGAACCCTATTCAATAGGTATGCAGCTTCTCAAGTGCATAACTCCCAAAAGGAAATAGGAAACTCAGTAGTACTCATCATAGAGCACACCATATCACATAGGGTGCTATTGCTCCGCCCCGATACACCGACGTGCTGTGGTGTATACGGAGGAGTAATGCTGAGAGAGAATCTCATTCTCCTTTAGAATAGTCCAGGAATTCCGTGCTCAAGTATTCTCCTCCTTGATCACATCAAAGGACATAATACTTTTACCCGTATTTTGGTTCTCTACTTCTAACTTATATTCTGTGAATATCTCAAAAGCTTCGGACTTGTGTTTCAACAGGAACATATGTCTGAATCTTGAGAGATCATCAGAGAATGTAATGAAGTACAAAGAACCGATCTTGGCATGTGTAGACAGGGGACCTTTCATACATCAACATGTATCAATCCCAAGAGTTCACTAACTCTTTCTCTGTTTCCAATAAACAGAGCTATGGTCATCTTATATTTGTGACATGACCGGAAAGTTTCATAAGATGTAAATTCAAACTAATTTAAATATGCATCTAAATGTAACTTCATCCAGTCGGGTCGCATTGATATGACCTAGTCTACAATGCCTCAAGAAGGATTCATTCATTTCTGACCTCTTCCTCTTGTGTGTGTCTCTTATACTAAGAACTGTAGTTTGATTTAGAACATCAATGCTTTTAGATAACGTGCCTGAACCGATCAACTCTTGATATAGGAAATGTTCAAAACATTATCCAACAATACAAAATTATATCCTTTCTTTACTAATAAAGAGACTGATATGATTTTGTATATCAGGTTCGGTATCTAATAACATTTGTTCAGAATCAATGTATTCTGGTAATACAGGGTGATAGTGACCAACAGACTTGGCTGCAACACTTGCACCGTTTTCTGTCTCATGAAACTTATCATCCGTTCTCAGTTCTCTACCTATCTGTAGCCCATGTAACAAATTACATATACGGGATCCTGATCCGGTATCACATACCCAGGACGTAAAGGATACTGAGAAACAGTTCTGTGTAATGAACACACCCGAAGATGATGCATCAACATGCACTTTCTTCGTTTGGGCGGCACGGGAAATCTGGTATTCCCTAATTTCCTGCTCTGTCTTATAACAATTATAAGTTGGAGCGGGACCAACGTTCCCCAGCTCAGTATAACAAGTGGGTTCGGTCAATATATCCGTTTTATTATCTTGATTAAGGCGTGATATGGTCGCTATCTGGAGAGAGAGAGAAGAAAACACTCAGCGTATGCTCTTGCAAGATTAGATTGGTTATCTAATATATCTAATCAGGATGTCTCCCACTATTTTAATCAAATCTTCCTTCAAACCCTAAAAGGAAAGACTAGCCGGGATTAATTACACGCTACAAGTTCGCCAATCTTTCAGCCAGGCCAGTGTCGGTACTTTGAGGGAGGTCCCCCGTGCTATCGCACGAGCCTAATTAAAGTAAACCTCATTTTCCCAGAGGCGTAACCCCGTTGACACCTTTCTAGACACCTACTTGATCGGCTAATTGTAATGTGTAAAACTCTCACAGGAGTAACTCTTACTCGCAGCGGGTATCGGGATCCAACTATCTCATAGAAGGTATGCAATCTCATTGCAAATTTCAACACTTGAAATTCTCAATAATATTTTACTCCTAGCGTCCTATGACCTTGACGAAAGCCAATAAACCATAGGCTACTAGTCAAGTCCAACCCGTCATTTCTTGATTGAAATAAACCCACCCGCACGACCCTTGACGAAAGCCAATAAAGCCGCACGACTACCCTAATCCAATCGCATCATATGCAGCAGATAAGCAGCAGATAGCTACTGCACACTACACCTTGACGAAAGCCAACAAATGTAGCACGAATACTATATACAACTTATCTGAAATGACGGAGGGTTACGACAGGTTTTTCTGAAAACCTATTGCGTAATGAACTTGATATCGTTGTAGAATCGAGTGATTTTTAAATGGAGTGTTTTTGAGGCTTTTCAAGTTTTGCTAAAGGGGTCACTCCCGGTGAAGGGATCGTCGGCCCTTTCCTCATCGAATAAGGTGCAGGATATTTCACAAATATCACTATGCAAAGCAGAAACTATTGAAGCAATCAAAAGACAAACCGAGTTTGTAGCATCTGCCAGTTATTGCTAAAGGAGTCACTCCCGGTGAAGGGATCTCGGTCCTTTCCTTATCGAATAAGGTGCTGGATGTTCTACAAGGAACACCGCTATGCAAAGCAAGAACTAGAGCTACCAGTTTTTAAACAAGTTTCTACAACATCTTAGGTTTCTTTTATTTCATTAATCTCATTAATGAAGTCCCATTTTATTATGCTTCATAAGCATCTCTTTTGAAACGAAATCTGCAATATAACATATATATAATATAAACATTCGTCTCAGGCAGTAATATGATCTCATCACAGAACATTGCAGCAGAAGAAACATATATGAAATATTGGATATACTAGGACGTCCGTGTTTTCAATACGAGCCTGTATAAAACACGGATTCCACAGTCGCGATGAATAGCCAAACCCACATCCCTAGACCCCTACGAGAGCGGCAAGTAACACTGCCAATTCTAGGGTTAGGAGACCCGGTCTCGACTCCTCGAGATGGTCTCCCACTGTACCCTAGAACCCGGTTACTTGTGCTCCCCGCCTTGGGTCTACCTAATGCGGAAAAGTAAATAATATACAACGGTGACATCTTCCGCTACCTGGAAGTGCCCCAATAAAAGAATATTACATACAAATGAATTTTACATGAATGAAAAAGAAAAACACTCATCTCACATAAAACCCCCGGCTATTCAGAACGCGACGATCCAATATAACATATCACAGCAACACATAATATCTCATATCATCAACGTAAACAAGTATGCGTATCCCGATTGTCGTTGATGTATAGCAACGAAGCCGGCGATACACCACATACTACGCTTACGGTCACAGAAAAGAAAGTGTAAAACTACAACAGTTGGAATCCGCAATCTCTTTAGACATCGCATGCCTAACCAAATGAATTCCTTAGACATCTTATGCCTAACAATTATAAACCCCGCATTTTAATCTCATTATCGAAAACTCTTTTCAATATCAAGTCAGGCAATTCAACAAGATTCCCGACGTCCTGATCGAATGCTCGTCGCAAACTTTAGTAGACGGTCGCACCCCCAGATGCCGTCGACGAAGTGCACTAAGGCGGAACACCGCTGCCGCGAGCACCCGAACGGATGCTTTCGGCGACGGGGTTCTCCTACAGTCACTTGGTCGGGGCTATGGGGCGTGGCTGTCTATTAAGTTTACCCGGCGAGTATCCGCGTACACTACGTGATTGCGACGAACTTTTGATCACATCAAAATTCCGTGGCAACCGATCATTTGAGACTAAACTGCTATGTTTATAATATTCAAATTAGTTATCTCATAACTACCTGTGGATTCCAAATATTGTATCACATTCCAGATAAATAGACAAAGTTAAACTTTCCGATCGAATCATTAAACACCCAAGATTTCCCCAATATATCTCAACACTTGAAATTAGTTTAAAAACATCCATCACATGCCACAGTACCAATGGTCCAGCCGTAGAAGGGTCAAGCCAACGCCTCACATGTGGCATGCCGTACTGCCCCAAACCCTAAGGTTCAAAAGGCAGTTCAAGACGGTCACATAATCGAGTTAAGGTTTGTTGTCTTCTAGAGGGTCCACCGCGTTACTTGCACGACTTAGAACGTTCTTAAACACGAGAAAAAATCCAACTTTTGAAAAATTTTCCGACAGGGGAAAAAGTGAGTGATTGATATCCGCCCGAACTTTTTAACAGTTTCTAAAATTATCCGGACAAACTAAACAAAGTTAAATTATCCGATCGAATCAACGATTCCCCAATACAACCCTTGAAAACTCAACACTTGAGTGGAATTAAAATATTCCCAGAAAAACATAACAATAAAGGGCCTAAAAATAATTACATGAAATTTCAGGGACTAAGTCCAAATTTTGGCCGCGGAACCGCCGCAAAACCCATGGTTTTGCCGCTGTTCCGCGGTCAAATTTTCGAGTTAGAGGTCCGTACTTCACAGAAATTCTTAGTTTTTCCTGCTTAATTTTCTGAGAATTTTTAATTCAGAAAAAACCTCATTTTTGAAAAATGTACAGAGAGGGTTCCGTGTCGGGGTTTCGGCGTTCGATCGGACTTTAAACTTCGTCTAGACTTCGCCTAAACCTCTAGCTTGGCTCTGATACCACTGTAGGGTTGCTATGCACGTGCACAAGGGTCTACGAGGCATCAACCATGCCCGATTAAAAAATTAGCCGTGCCGAACAACCCGAATACGGATCTTTAAACTAGAGATTAGGCGAAAACTAACATGTTAACAACTTTAACACTAAGTGAGAGGGATTACAACCTTTGTAGATCCGATCCTTCACTTCATATGCTCCGTGTTGTGGTCCCTTCGCTGCGATCATCGGAATCCGGACTCTCGAGAGGTTCCACGAAGAGAAAGATGCAACCTTTGCTTCCGATCTTCGATACAAAAGATGATCTACCTTGAAATTTCGTTAACACAAGCTAACACTCATGAAATGATGTGAACACCCTCATCTAAATGGCAAGGGAAGATGAGGATGATGAAGTAGGATTTTTGCTCTCTTTATTTATCTTTTTTTCACTCATTTATCATCACAAAATCAAAATCAAGAAAGCTTTTCCATGAAAAGAGAATGAAGAAGAAGATGGAAACCTTTTGTGATGAATAAAGAATAACTCTCTTGTGAGGTTAGAATTGCAACCATAGTTAAGAATGAATCCTTAACCATTGTAGAGAAACAACCATGGTCAAGGGTTTGGGTTTGGTTAAGCAAATATCTTCATAAAATATCTTACACAAAACAAAACAAAAACCTTCTAGAAACTTCTAGAAGAGCTTAACCCTAATCAAACCCTAACCATGTTTAATCTCCACTAATCATGTTGCATTAATAACCATATCATGTTACAATATTATATATCACATATATAATATTTATTGTAACAAAATAAAATAATACAATTAATATATATCGCATATATATATCAATGTATTACCCGAGTGAGAAAAATAATCTTTTAGTGAGCAAATATTAGTTAATGTAATTTAATATATCATATATCTTATTATATATTAAATTATCGAATCAACACTTGATCCGACAATCCGGCTATATCGCATATAACCGACTAATATTTATCCGTACCGATTCATCGAATCAACACTTGATCCGATGACCCGGCTGATATCAAATATCGCGAGAATATAATACGGTATCACATATCGCATTATCCTCGGTCCTGCACATATCACATATGTGCCCCTACTCCGTTTTGCCTGAGCCAAGAAACCTCTGTGTAGGACTCTAAAGAATCGTCAATACGCCGGCAGTAGGCGATGATCATATCAAACACCCACAAGCTGCAAGCGGTCAGCTAAACGTAACAGCTACCCAGGTATTGAGCGCTCAGAAGATCAACAAGCAAGCCTGTACATTCTCCTGTGAATCCAAACAGTAACACTCCCGTACAGTCCGGTCTCGTCGTCTGATATGTCGCATATCTCGCCTAGGGGTGGCAAACGTCAGACCCCAGTAGCTCGATAAGTCGTGTCGATATGAGGTCTATAACAGTTTGAGAAACTACTGATAACACTTACCAGTAAATCTCAGCAACCCTGGCCAGGGATTTCCGGTTATAGCCAATCGAACACAGCACAACATCAACTCCCTATACCGGGAGAGACGAATCCCCTCCTACCGCTCATTGCCTCCATATGATTCGGGACTGTACCCAAAAGCCACCTTTTTGCACGCCCACTTGGACGTGGTATGATGGAAATCAAAGCACAGTGAGAATCACACAAGACTCTATGACGATCTCGGGTCAACAGACTACTCTGTACCGTGTCACCGGAGAACTGCCATCTGACGTGAGGTATAATACCATCTGGGAGTTCTCGGCGAGTCCGTCCAGTGTACCCAGTCTCCACTGAGCACCCGTACACCATCCTTGATGTCAAACACCGATGGATATGTGATCATCCATCGCCCATCATATGGGTCAAGATGCGTATACGCTAGTCTACTCTGGTGTATCGATGCCCTGTCTCGATACACCCTCGACTAGGAACAGTTATAGGATGTACTCGTCGACTACCGTGGCCCCACTAGTATGATCTCATCATAGTCCCAGTAGTCGAGTACATATCCTAAGGGCTTTATCAACATGTAATATAGAGACAATCAAAGTACATGTTAAGACAAAGTACAACCAGATAGCATACTATCATGTCGAGCAAGAAAGTCCTCCCTATATATGTCCAAGCATCCATTACAATATACATCGTATGTACAGTAATGGCCTCTAGGGCATACATATAACTAACAATCTCCCACTTGCACTAGGGCCATCTGTTATGGTATCGTATACCCAACAATTAGCTGCGGTTGAAGTATCTCATACTCAACCATCCCATAAAAGTCTCTACTGGGAAAAAGGCCTTTGTGAGTGGATCCGCGCTGTCGTCCTCTGCGTCTACTCTCGTAACCTCGATCTCCCTGGAGATCAACCATCTCCATGATCAGGTGATACTACCTAAGAATTATATCTGAATTTCTGATGGGACGGTAGTTCCTTGGCTAAAGACACAACTCCATTGTCACACAATGGTAGGAACGAAGTTCATCTCATGAACTCATATATATCCAGACTGCCTCTTTGGTAGTATCCTTGGTAACGATGTATCTTGCATTTAATCGTCTAGTATGTCACGATATCTAGCTTGGAACTCTTCCAACATACCGTCCCTCCACTGAGGGTGAAGACAATGCCTTCGACTGACATTCAGTCGTCCTTATCACCCTGGAACCTTTCCAGTGATTCTCCCCAGGATCGATTGATACCATCTCACTACAACTAGTGAGTTTCCTAGCATCCAATTAGATCTATCTCATAGATCCAAAACCCAGGATTTAGGAGGTATCACTTTGATCCTATATGGAGAATCCTTGTGATAAGCGGAGATTGACCGAGCGTAGCATAGGAAACTCCTTCCCTATCAAGAGTATGTCATCCACGTACTCTACGAGGATCACCACCATACTCTCTACTACCTTTTCGTATATACAAGGTTCATCTACCATTTTGATGAAGTCAAACTCTTTGACTACCACATCAAAACAGATGTTCCAACTCCGCGATGCCTGTTTTATCATATAAAACATCTTGCACACGTTTCCGCTGCTCCCACTGTCTACGAAGCCCTCTGGCTGTGTACTTATAGACGTTCTCTTCTAAAACATCACTTAGAAAAGCAGTCATGACACCAACCACCAGATATCGTAGTCATGGTATGTAGCCGTGGCAAGTAGGATCTGGATGGACTTAAGCATAGATCCTTAGAAAAGGTTTCAACATAATCCATACCTGGTCTATGATGCAAACCTTTAACAAGTCTAGCTTTGAAAGTCTCAACTTTTCCATGTACACCAAGTAATCTTCTCAAGATATACTTGCTCCTGATGGGGATTTAACCCTTCAGATAAAGCAACCAAAGTCCATACTTTGTCGGTGTATAAGGATTCCATCTCAGATTGCTAAGCATCCAGCCATTCTTACAGAGTCCCACTCCTGTTGGCCAGCTCGAAACTAGTTGGGTCATCATCTCATGATGCAATCCTCACTCCCACTGTCATAGAGAAACCGAAGTATCTCTCAGGTGGGTGAGGAACCCTACTAGATCGGTGGAGAGGCTGAGGTTCGTTGGAAACTATTGAATCCTTTGGTTCTACCAAATCATCAACTGCAGTTTGTATAGCTGGAACCTTTCCAGTTCTACATAACAGACCTTACCATGAGCTTGTCCGGATTTTGCTTTTAGACATAGGCCGGACAACCCCAAATCTTAACAAACTTAAGATATGGGCTCTTCCCATTCCATATCACATATGAAGTAGTAGGCAGCTGATTTGATTTGAACCCTATTCAATAGGTATGCAGCTTCTCAAGTGCATAACTCCCAAAAGGAAATAGGAAACTCAGTAGTACTCATCATAGAGCACACCATATCACATAGGGTGCTATTGCTCCGCCCCGATACACCGACGTGCTGTGGTGTATATGGAGGAGTAATGCTGAGAGAGAATCTCATTCTCCTTTAGAATAGTCCAGGAATTCCGTGCTCAAGTATTCTCCTCCTTGATCACATCAAAGGACATAATACTTTTACCCGTATTTTGGTTCTCTACTTCTAACTTATATTCTGTGAATATCTCAAAAGCTTCGGACTTGTGTTTCAACAGGAACATATGTCTGAATCTTGAGAGATCATCAGAGAATGTAATGAAGTACAAAGAACCGATCTTGGCATGTGTAGACAGGGGACCTTTCATACATCAACATGTATCAATCCCAAGAGTTCACTAACTCTTTCTCTGTTTCCAATAAACAGAGCTATGGTCATCTTATCTTTGTGACATGACCGGCAAGTTTCATAAGATGTAAATTCAAACTAATTTAAATATGCATCTAAATGTAACTTCATCCAGTCGGGTCGCATTGATATAACCTAGTCTACAATGCCTCAAGAAGGATTCATTAATTTTTGAACTCTTCCTCCTGTGTGTGTCCCTTATACTAAGAACTGTAGTTTGATTTAGAACGTCAATGCTTTTAGATAACGTGCCTGAACCGATCAACTCTTGATATAGGAAATGTTCAAAACATTATCCAACAATACAAAATTATATCCTTTCTTTACTAATAAAGAGACTGATATGATTTTGTATATCAGGTTCGGTATCTAATAACATTTGTTCAGAATCAATGTATTCTGGTAATACAGGGTGATAGTGACCAATAGACTTGGCTGCAACACTTGCACCGTTTTCTGTCTCATGAAACTTATCATCCGTTCTCAGTTCTCTACCTATCTGTAGCCCATGTAACAAATTACATATACGGGATCCTGATCCGGTATCACATACTCAGGACGTAAAGGATACTGAGAAACAGTTCTGTGTAATGAACACACCCGAAGATGATGCATCAAGATTGTATACACCCGAATAAAAAGCATTCCAGATCACAGATGCACTTTATTGGATATACTAGCAATCCGCATTTTCTTTGAGCCTGCAATAAAAGACGGATTACACAGTTGTGATGAATAGCCATTACCCCACCCTAGACCCCTACGGGTATGGCAAACTACCCGCCATGTACCCGAAGTGAAGCGGTCTCCCTCAACAAAGTGAGTAGGCCACTAAACACTTCAAAGTACCCGGTAGTTTGTGTACCCCGCCTTGGGTCTATCCTAGGAGCAAAAACAGTAAAAAGAAATAATACAACGGTGGCTACAACCGCAACCTGGATGCGCCCCACAAAAGAATATTACATCATATTACATTTATATCGAATGAATGAATATTAAACACATCTCAAACCCCGGCTAATCATCACAACAGTCCAACACAGTTCATATACACAAACAATAAACATTACAGAAATGTGCAACCCCTGCCAACCGACATACTAGCAGTTAGAGGAGGTTTACGAACACATTAAACATTACAGATAAAAACCCAATTAGCAAATATCTTTAGAATATCGATCGATTACCATATTCCGTGTCTACCCCAAAAGCAAACCTGCACTGAAGTAACCTGGGTAAAAACAGAACATACTAGAAAACACAACACCACAAATCATGAATTACAGAGCAAATCCGAGTCAACTCGGAGTTGACTCGGCGGCGGATCTGCGGCCAAAGGCATCATATTGCTGCGGATCCACGTCCATCTAACCGAGTTGAGTCCTCGTATTTTCCCAGTATTCATATAATTCCCTGCTGTAAATTTTAAGGTATGTCAAATATTTTTTCAGACACTTTTAAAATTAACAGAAACTTAGAATTTTCGGGGTTTTGTTTTCTTGTTTTTCCGTCGATCGAACTTCTAATTAGTTGCTAACAAGCTAGTAATGGTTTAGTTGGCTCTGATACCACTGTAAGTTCATGTCACGCATCCTACGAACTTATGGGGAGGCGGAATATATGAAAAACGATTATCAAAGCTTCGTAACACGGACTTGAGCGCATGAATCGTTATCTAAACCATTGCTAACTAACTACAAGAGGTTTAACTACTAGGATACGAAGTTATACCTCACCTTACTTGTCCTTCGGGTCTTCATCGCGGTCCTCCACTCCTCGTAGGCTCCTTGGAACATCGACACCTCAACGGCCTCCTCGAGTCAAAGATGATCCACCCGAGAGCTCCTACGCCAAGCTTGATATCTAACTTGAGATAACTAGGTTGCTCAAAGTGCTAATCTAAGCTACCTAAGAGATATAGAGTGAGGTTTGGAAGTATTAGTCTAGCTAACCCTTGATCTCAACACATGAGAGGTTTGGGTTAGGGTTTGAAGAGGGAGAGCTTGAGGAGAGAGAATGTGAGAATATGATAATGAAATGAGATAATGATTTATCATAATATGTATGAAGCATTATTTATTTATCCAAATATGAAATGATAGAATTAACAACCATGCTTCATAAATATCTATGAGTGATTCATCTCCATGATGCATTAATGACATGGATGAATCACACAAATGAGTCACTAATCTCATTTAATGCAATGCCACCTTACCCCCCGAAGTCACCACTCTTCTAGAAGCTTCCCGACAAATTACGAGAACGCCCTTCCAATCCGTGAAAACACGGAAAAACTTTAGACTGTATAAATCCAATAACCTGATACTAGAAACTGGCTTAAACCAAAGCCGACTAGTAAAAACTGTCCGAACGTCATACGTGCGTAAACACACGTATGCGTCCGAACCCTTGTCGTAAAACCATACGACCTCTATATCGTTTCGCCTGGAGCAGGGAAACTCTCTGTGTGGGACTCTAAAGACTCGACATTACACTGGCAGTGGGTTTAACCACAGACCGCAAGCGGCACTAGCTGTATGTAACGGTCCCCAGGTAGATGTCGATAAGAAGGTCGATGAGTAAACTCATCCGAACTCCCACTGAGCCTGATGTGACAATCTCCGTACAGTCCGGTCTGTTCGTCTAAGGCTATCGCATATCAAGCCTAGGGGGCGGCAAGCGTCAGTCCCCTAATAGCTGTATAAGTCGTGTCGGAGCGAAGCCCATTACACCCTGAGAAGCTACTGGAACCTACCAGTATATCTCGCTTGCCCTGGCCAGGGACTTTGCGTAATGGCTCTCTGACACAGCGTGATATCAACTCCCAATACCGGGAGAGACGAATCCTGTCTAACCGCCACTGCCTCCAAGTGCTCGGGACTGCACCCAACTGCTACCTGTTTGCACGACTCCTTTGAGCCGTGGTAGGGTAGCAATCTAAGAACAGTGGGACACACTTGAGGCGAAGTAGCAGTGTCAAGTCTGTGGACTATGCTGTACTCATGTCACCTGGGAACTGTTAACTGACGATGGGTATAATACCAACCAATCAGTTCCCCTGCGAGTCCTGTCCGGTATACCCGTAACCTAACGAGCACCTGTATACTATCTCCAGCACGACGTACTGATGGCTGTGGGACAGACCATCTCCCCAACTGGGATGAGAAGCGTACACACTTAGTCTACTTCGGAATATCGATGCCCTATCTCGATAATCCAACGACCAGGGACCTGTATAGGATGTTGCTTACAGACTACCCAGCCCCCACTAGTGTGACTGCCATCACAACGCTGGTAATCAAGCAAAGATCCTATGGGCTCTACTAATATGTATAAGTGATACGTAACAAGAAACATATGCACATATTAAAGTAGACACAAACCAAGTAGCATACTACCATGTTTAGCAAGACTGTTATATATAACTGTGAATATCCCAAGCTTCCATTAAGTAATATACAATCTAGTATGATACAATAATGGCCCCTAGGGCATATACACTAATAATACTATCATGTCGAGCAAGAAAGTCCTATATATATATGTCCAAACATCCACTATATCATACAATAATGGCCTTTAGGGCATACATATTCCTAACAATCTCTCACTTTCACTAGGCCAGTTGTTGTAGTATCTCATACCCAACATTCCAAAAAGTCTCTCAAATTGCGTTTGGGGGAGGGCCTTCGTGAGTGGATCCGCTGTATTATCCTTCGTGTCAACTCTCCTGACTTCGATCTCCCAGCGATCAACTATATTCCGGATCAGGTGATACCGCCTAAGAATATGTCTGGATCACTGATGGGACCGGGGTCCCTTGGCTAAAGCCACAGCTCCATTGTTATCACAGTACAAAGGTATTGGATCCTCAATGGATGGAACCACACCAAGTTCAGTAATGAATCATTACTTCTTCATCCAGATAGTCTCTTTGGCAGCATCGTTGGCAGCGATGTATTCAGCCTCCATCGTCAAGTCTGCTACGATATCTTGCTTGGAACTCTTCTACATACCTCCCCTCCATTGAGGGTGAAGACAAAAACCGAGACCGACTTACTGTCGTTCTTATCACTCTGGAAGTTTGAATCGGTAAAGGACTCCACTTGGAGTTCACCGTTACCATACACTAAGAACATATCATTAGTCCTTCTTAAGTACTTAAGAATGTTCTTCACAGCTGTCCAGTGCTTCTTCCCGGGATCTGATTGATACCTATTTACCATATTAAGTGCGTAAGCTACATCCGGTCTGGTATATAACATCGTATACATGATAGACCCAACTGCAGAAGCATAGGGTATCCCTTGCATGCGAGTCCTCTCCAAATCAGTCTTGGGAGATATCTCTTTGGAGAGAGTGATTCCTGAATAAGCGGGTAAATTACCACACTTAGAATCTTCTATACTAAACCTCTTTAGTATGGTGTCAATATACCTGAATTGGGACAATCCCAACATACTTTTAGATCTATCTTTGTAGATCTTAACCCCCAGGATGTAGGAGGCATCACCCAGATCTTTCCATGTACAATACGAGGAAGATAACCTTACCCTCTACAACCTTTTTGTATATACATGGTTCATCTACGTTTTTTATGAAGTCAAACTCTTTGACTGCTACATCAAAACAGATGTTCCAGCTCCGCGATGCCTGCTTTAATCCGTAGATTGATTTAAGCAGCTTGCACACCTTTCCGCTGCTCCCACTGTCTACGAATCCATCTGGCTGTGTCATGTACACGCTCTCTTCTAAATCACCATTTAGAAAAGCGATCTTGACGTCCATTTGCCAGATTTCGTAGTTATAGTATGCAACAATGGCAAGTAGGATCCTGATGGACTTAAGCATAGCCACTGGAGAAAAGGTTTCATCATAATCGACACCTGGTCATTAACGAAAACCTTTTGCTACAAGTCTAGCTTTGAAGATCTCAACCTTTCCATCTACACAAAGTTTCTTCTTAAAGATCCACTTGCTCCCAATGGGTTTTACCTTTTCAGGAGCAACTTCCAAAGTCCATACTTTGTTGGTGTACATGGATTCTATCTCAGATCCAACCATTTCACAAAGTCCCCACTTGTGATGGTGTCACGCCTTGCTTCCCAGTGTATGGGGAAGGAGACGCGGTGAGGCACGCGACGTATTTACTCAGAAGTAAACACGTTAAGCGTAAATAAGCAATATAAGTAAAAGCACAAGAAATGACAATAGATATAAATAAAAATCAACTTTTTATTAATAACCATTATTTACATACAACCGAAAAGTAAAATACAATGAAAGAAAGCGATGCCTAAATAATGGCATATGAACTGAAAGAAAAGCAAGTACAATTAAGAACTAGAACTCTGGCTCTTCAGTGAACTGCTCCAAATCGTCCTGGCTGGGCTCGATCTCCTGAGAATCGGGTCCTCCTGACAACATTCCAAAGAAAGAAGAGACAGGAATGTCGTCAGCGAACTAGCGCTCGGTAAGTCCCAAAGATAGAATAGGAATAGACAGGTAAAGAGATTAGAATAGATAAATTGTGTGTTTTTTATGCTAACGTAGTTGTTTGTAACTTGGTACAGAATGTATCAGTGTATACGAGATGAGTCCAACTATCCCGTGGACTATGGGAAACGGAAAGTACATGGTCCCGTCAATACCCACGGGACAACAGCAATGGATGTTTAACTACGTCTTTTAGTGTCCATCATCGTGCCACTTTTAATACATTCCGTACCAGTTTACCCATTTAAACCCCGTAATGTATATTGTATTGTTTTGTAGTTATAAGACTTACCGAAACCATGATATAAGTTGTTCATGTAAACGGTTCAGGATATAAACGGATAGTCATGTAGTCAAGTCAAGATATAGCCATGATTCAGTGAAGTTAAGTCATATTGCATGTTTGATATTGATCTGGTATTCATGTTCAGGTTCAAATATATATTGGCTTCATGTTGAATTGGAGTTATGATTGGATTCATGTTTGGATTGTATTCAGATTAGACTAAGACTCAGATTGAGTCAGACACTTAAACAGATTTGGATCCTGAATTGGGTTTTGGAGTTATCGGTAACTGCTGCATATGGACGACAGGATTTATGTCTTTTTCCAAGACAATTACTATTGATAACCCCGTTTTAGTTTTCTACCTTAAACAGGCAAGCACCCAGTTTCTCCGGCTCCCCGAGGCTCAAGAAAATTGGTCCCGCTTAAACCTGTATTTACTAGGGTCCTTTTTGTAATTTAATATAACTTGAGGGGTTTTTTATGAAAAATATTTTTAGTATACTTTCAAAATAAACCTCAAGTATTTATTTATGTTATATAAGGTTTTCATGGATGTAAATTTCAAAGAATGAGGTATATTGGTGATTATATATATATATATATATATATATATATATATATATATATATATAACTTGAATAGTTCAAGGTATTTTAGTGTAAAGTTTGACTTGTATTGATTCTTGATGGTATTATCATGAAACTTGTAATTCTTTTATTTTGTTTAGAAAACATGGAATTTAATAATATGTTTAAAATATGTAGTTTGAAAATATTTATATAATTATTAAAAATACATTTTTATTATTAAATAGAAATCCTCATTTTTCTTAAATATTGTTTTAAAATTCTATCGAGATCGTATGCTCCGTGAGGAGGTCTGCATCTCGCCCTACTAGTCTGAGGATGTGCGATAATCCACACCATCCAATTCAGATTCTCCAAAAGTGGGTTGTAGAGGAACAATCGCATGGAATTTAATAACACAATTTAAAGAAATCCGGTTTTTAATATTTTAAGGCATTTTAATAAAAAGTCATATTTGTCCCAAAAATTTGTTAAAAGAGAATCGTGCTATATCATGATGTGTGTATATGAGAGGTAGGTCATTACCTCGTGAGGTTTTCTAAAGGTAAGCTAAGCAAAAATGATAAAAATGTCGTATGTAAACTTCAGAGTATTTAAACGAAAAAGCTTAATTAAAATTATTTAACATGGAGTTTTTAAAGTGGAATTGTTTTCTAAGTATTAGTTAATGATTAACAAGCAAAGTATAGTGATATGGGTGAGTGATTCTTAAGAAAAATTGTGGTTTTCAAAGGTTTTAGAAACAAATGTCGGTATAACTCCACTTACCGACTTGTTTTGAAAAGAGATCTTTTTAAGATAGAAAGAGAGGAAGAGAGATGAGACTTACTTGCTAGAAGATTAGAGGAGAGGTATAGGAAGAAATTGGTAGTTTCGTGGAGTCGCGGGGTCGCCGGAAGTGACTCAAATCCTCGCTGGAAATGGAACTAGGGTTAACTCTACCTGTACTCTTCTTTGAATTAGAAAATTTTGAGAATTTTTGACAAGAGATTTTAGAATGAAGAGGGCTAGGTTATGGGGTTGTATTTATAGGGTAAAATTAGGGTTTTAGAATTGAAGAAAGAATTAAAAATGCATTAAATATGGGATTAAAGGGTGAATTTAAACTCTCTGGATAAATGAAGAGAAATCAAACAGAACAGAGGTAGTGGGGTGAGCCAAGGGGTGTTGTGTGCAAAGCACGGAGGATTTTCACTAAGGGAGGCCCGTCGGCGCCGGGTCCTAGGCCGATCTCGCCGGTCGTTTTGGTGAGTTGGGTGCTGGAATTTGAGCAAGGTGTCCTAGTCGCCATTAACTCTAATTTGCACATGTTTGATTTATCTGACTTTTCATTTTTACGTGTATTGCACGTGTAAACTTTTGGGCTTCCAAAAAGTTTAAAAGAAAAATCGGTAAAAATAATATGTGGCTGAGAGGATTTGAACACAAGGGCTATGTCACAGCAGTGCAAGGCTTTATCAATGAGCTAAAAGTCATTTCTTGCTGTTCTTAAACTAGAAAAACTTTTAAGCTGTGCTCAGGCTAAGGTACTCCTTTCTGTACTTTAAAAAGGAAAAAAATTGTATAGAAAATTCAGGGTCGTTACAGAGGCCTGTTCGAAACTAGTTGGGTCATCATCTTCCATGATGCAATCATTGCTCCCACGGTCTATGAGAAAACCGCAGTATCTCTCAGGTGGATAAGGAACCCTACTAGATCCGCGGAGTGGCTGAGATTCGTCGTGGACTATTGAGTCCTCCAGTTCTATCAAATCAGCAGTTGTAGTTTGTGTAGCTGGAACTTCTTCCAGTTCTACATCATTACCACTAATTTCTTTTACAAGAAATTTCTTTTCTAAAAAGGTGGTATGTTGAGCAACAAACACTTTTTATTCCTCACTATGGTAGAATAGATATCTATGTGAATTATTTGGATACCCCACAAACTCGCAAAGAACTGATCGTGCCTCGAGTTTGTCCGGATTCTATTTTTTTAACATAAGCCGGACAACCCCATTTCTTAACTCGTTTAAGATATGGTCTCTTTCTACTCCATATCTTATATGGTATCTTAGGCACAGATTTTGACGGAACTTGATTCAATAGGTATGCGGCTGTCTTAATCGCATAACCCTAAAAGAAAATAGGTAACTCAGCAGTACTCATCATAGAGCGCACCATATCTAATAGGGTGCGATTCTTCCGCTCTGATACACCATTGTGCTATTGTTTATACGGAGGAGTAAGCTGAGAGAGAATCCCATTTTCTTTTAAGTAGTCTCGGAATTCCATGCTCAAATATTCTCCTCCTCGATTAGATCGAAGGAATTTAATACTTTTACCCATCTGGTTCTCAACTTTGTAATTATATTCCTTGAATTTCTCAAAAGTTTCAGATTTGCGTTTCATTAAGAACACATGTCCGAATATTGAGAGATCATCGGTGAATGTAATAAAATACGAGAAACCATTCCTGGCATGTGTAGACATAGGACCGCATACATCACTATGTATCAGTCCCAAGAGTTCAGTAGCTCTTTCTCCGTGTCCAGTAAACGGAGTTTTGGTTATCTTGCCTTTGAGACATGACTGGCAAGTTTCATAAGATATAAATTCAAACTGATTCAAATATCTATCTTTATGCAACTTAGCTAGTCTTGTAGCATTGATATGACCAAGTCTACAATACCATAAGCAGGATTCATTCATTTCTGAATTTTTCCTCTTGCGTGTGTTCTGTATATTTAGAACTGTGTTTTGATTTAGAACGTATATACCATTACAAAACGTACCAAACCCAATCAACACTTGATTTAAGAAAATGTTCATAACATTTTTCTCTAATGCAAAGTTATATCTTTTTTATATAATAAATAAACGGATATGATGTTGCACATCATCGACGGTACATAATAACAGTCGTTCAAAATCAATGTATTATCCTATGGTAATATAGGTGATATTCGCTGTTTTGGCTGCAACAATTGCTCCATTCCTGTAACACACGAGCCCAATACTACTATTTTCTGTTACTGGTCGAGCATTAGATAGTACTCATTTCATTTAGCTTGCCTGTTTGACACTTACCGTGAAATTTTATCTGGCTAAGTCATTTCTGCATATAACAAATTTTAGCACCTAAAATAAAATTAAAAATATCTATCTTGGCCTACTCGACACCCCTAGCTGCATGGTAGCGTCCGTGCATCGAGTTCTCGTTCCGTTCGGTGAAACGGGCGAGTTTGGACGGCTACGCGCGCGTACGGGTATCCGTCTTGGGGGTATGCCTTTTAATCATAAAACACTCAATTTCAAAATTTTGAACCCGCTTAAAATCCTATTATTTAAATTTCAAATTTTTGGATCCAACCCGGGCGCGATTTGGAAATGTTTCATTTAGCGCCAAAATCCCAAATTAATATAATATTTAAAACCGTATAATATTTCGTTTATATATATTTTTTCACTGTTCGGGAATCTATTAAATCTTTAATTTATATCTTTCTTTAACCACTTATTATCTTCCTCAGCTAATCAGCGTAGGCTATTATCCATGGGCCCCTCCAGTATCTTCCTCTCTCTTTCTCTGTCTCTGTCTCTCTACCTTTCTCTATCTCTCTCTCTCTAACTTTCTCTCTCCCCTATTATATATTTTTCCTCTCTTTTCCTCACGAGAACAGTAACCCTCGCGAGCAGAACCCATCAAACCTAAACCCTAGCCGCCTCGTCACCGTCGCCGCCGCAGCCCCGACGCCGGCGTCAACGTCACCGTCGCCCTCGCCCTCGCCTCCGCCTCCGCCTCCTCGCCTCAACCGACCCTGTTTCCTCCCCCGTGCACCCTGCACGTCAGCTGCGACCACCTGCAGAACTCGCTGCCGTCGCCTGCTCACCGGCGGCCCTCGTCGTCGCCATCCGCGCCATCACCAGTGCCTTCCTCATCACCTGCGTACTCCAGCACCCCGACCATCTCCTCTCCCCCTCTGTTTTCCTTTCACCGAACTTCCATACCCGAGCCCTAACCCTCACCGCTGCAACCCCTCGCCGGCGCCTCACCGCCGTCGACCTCATCGCCGTCATACCCTCTGCAACACCAGTAAGCCTTCTCTCCTCTTCCTCCTTCCATTTCCCTCCGGTTTATCCTTTGGCTGTACATTAAATTTCTGGATTTTTGTTGTCGCTGTTCGCCGGAATCCGGCCGTGCCGGTGACGTGTCCCGACGATCCAGCGGAGTGCTCTGACCCGTGAGGTCCCTCGGTTCGTTGTTTGGGTTCAATCCGTGAACCGTGCGTTCGTCGCGTGTTTCCCCGCCGACGTTACGTTCTGTTTTTCCCGGTTCGCGACCCGTCGAGATAAGTATCACTTGCTACATGCTATACTATATATTTATATATGTTTGACACATTAAACCTGTAAAACTTAACTTGGTATAGTCGTTTCTCATTTGGTTGCAATATGACATATATCATTTTACAGTTAACATAAAATTTACAGTTTGCCAATTTAAACCTAATAACCAAGCTTACCTGTTAATCACATTTTTACTGTTAAATTGATGGTAGCACTTACCCATGTAGTTCTATTACATTCGGACATTCGTATTCAAAGGCTTGATATAACTGTATTGCATCCATATCTAAACTATTGCACCGCTAAGGGTGCTCAAACCTGTTAATATAATAAAACATCTGCACTGTATTATTGCACTCTTGTGATTGAATGAAACATGCGTATTATTTAATTCATTGCTTATTCCATGATTGTTAAATACCCTGTTCGATTATATATCTGTTTGTGAGCACACCCACGATATTGTTACATCTTGACTTGACATTGTCACACATAGTATATATATGATACACCTGACATGGTACCGTTTACTATTGACTTAACCTGATGTACCATGACCTGACCTGTTACCTGATCTCGTGCCTAATTCCAACAAACCTGACATGTAGTCCTCATGGACCGTTCCTGTTGTCTATCCAGAAAAACCTGCTCTTACCTGATCCTGTGTTGGCATTAGTTCTTGATTACTGAATACCTGACCTGACATATATAACTTGGGAGTATGGGAAAATCAAAGGTGAAACCTGACTTGTAACTCGACAGTTCACTACCTGTTCTGGGTGTACACATTCTTGTTTTGTGCCTAGCGGCATGTCTCGGTTTCGGCCGAGAATATTGTGGCCATGGTCCCGGATATGTACGGGATACTATCGAGCGTACACATTCCTGTTTTGTGCCTAGCGGCATGTCTCGGCTGCAGCCGAGAATATTGTGGCCGTGGTCCCGGGTATGTACGGGATACTATTGAGTTACATCGACGATTCATCAATTGATTTCAGAGACTTTAGACTAGGAAACCTGATAGAACAGTTTAGTTACCCACTGCACATTACCCTGTACTGCTTGTTTCACATTATTGCTTTATTCAGGTTTATTTTTGCATTGCCTGTTACATTGTTCATATTATATTACTGGTTGACATGACGCGCTGACGTCTGGGTTTTGCATGGCCCAGATTACTTACAACCGTCGCAGTCCGAGCAGGAGTACTTCAGCCAGCAGGCTGAGTTGTGAGTTCTGTAGTGGTTAGTTTTATTTCCTGCATTTATTTTCTGATGTGAGCCCGCATTATGGGACATACCTTTCAGATATTGTATTGGATCATTTGCTTCCGCATTTATTTATCATTGACTTTTATTATTCTGGATTATGGACATATTTTTAGATAGTTTTATCTTGTTCTTGATATCTCTACAGCCATAATGTGACTGTGGATGGATACTTCCTACCCACAGGTAGCATGGTTGGATATGTCACGTGCCCAATCTAGCGTACTCTGGGAAGCGGGGCGTGACAATTCCCTACTTTGAGGGATATATCACCTTTTCCCAGTTCTCTACTTCTCCTTAACCCATGCAACGTATTATAAATGTGGGATCCTGATCCGGTATCTAATACCCAGGACGTAGAGCATACTGAGAAACAGTTCTCAATAACAAACACACCCGAAGAAGATGCATCATAATGCTCTTTCTTCGTTCGGGTTGCATGGGAATCCTGATGTTCCAATTTTCCTTGCTTAGACTTATGATAGTCATAAGATAAAGCAGAGCCAACATTCCCCTGCCCAGTATAATAAGCGGGTTTGGTCAATACATCCATATTATTATCTTGATTAAGACGTTTTATGGTCGCTACTAGGAGAGGGAGAGAAGAAAACACTTTAGTGTACGCTCTTGCAAGATTAGATTGGTTATTATCTTATCTAATCAGGATGACTCCTACTGTTTTTATCAAATCTTCCTTCAAACCCTAAAAGGTAAGATTAACTAGGATTAATTACATCCTACAAGTTCGCCAATCGGTCAGCCAGGCAGGTATTGGTACTCCGAGGGAGTCTCCCTATGCTTTTGTATGGAACTAATTAAATAAGCTCGTTTCTGCAGGGATATAACCCCGTTAACACCTTTCTTAAACACCTACTGGATCAGCTAATTGTAAAGTGGAAAACTCTCCCAAGAGTAACATTTACTCGCAGTGGGTATCGGAATCCAACTATCTCATAGAAGGTATGCAATCTCATTGCAAATTTCAACAGTTGAAATTCCCAATATCTGTTTTTACCTCATGCGTTTTATGACCCTGACAAGGTCAACAAACCATAAACCGCAAGTCAAGTTCAACCAGTTATTTCGTGATTGAATTAAACCCACCCGCACGACCCTTGACAAGGTCAATAAGGCCGTACGACTACCCTAATCCAATCGTATCATATGCAGCAGATAAGCACTGATCAGATACCGCATACTACGTCTTGATAAGGTCAACAAACGCAACATGAATACTCAAAAGTTCTTATCTGAAATGACGGAGGGCTACGTTAGGTTTTGAAGAAAACCTTTTAACGTCATGAACTTGATATCGTTGTAGAATCAAGTGATTTGAAAAAGGAGTTGTTTAAGCTCCGCATTTAAAATCGAATAGTTTTAAAAAAAAACTGAGTGGGTTATAGCATTTGCTAATTTTGCTAAAGAGGCCACTCCCGGTGAAGGGATCTAGGCTCTTTCCTCATCGAATGATGTGCTGGATATTCATCAAGGAATACCGCTATGCAAAGCAATAACTAGAGCTATTTTTTTGAAAAATTTAATTCCACAACATCTTTAGGATTCTTTTCTTTTCATTAATCTCATTAATGACGTACCATCATTTATGTTTCCTAATCATCACAGAAGAAATGAAAATAAAACACACATATATGCCATTCGCATTCGCCACGGGGACCCGGGTCTTCACCGTAAGATTACTTAACTTACGGTAGGGCGGGGTCAGGACTAGCGCGGATGCAAAACATATATAGTGTCTACTAATATATATATATATATATATATAGAAAGCATTCGTCTCATGCAGTTATATGATCACATCACAGAACTTAAGCAGTAGAAGCATGCATATGAAATATAGGATATATTAGGAGGTCTGTGTTTTAGATTAGGCCAGTAATAAAAAACACGGATTCCACAGTCGTGATAAATAGCCAAACCCATATCTCTAGACCCCTACGAGAGCGGTAAGAAACCCTGCCAATTCTAGAGTTAGGCGACCTGGTCTTGACTCCTCGAAATGGTCTCCCACTGGACTCTAGAACCCGGTTACTTGTGCTCCCCGTCTTGGGTCTATCCTAATGCGGAAAAGTAAATAATATACATCAATGGAGACAACATCCTCAACCCGGAAGTGTCCCAATAAAAGAATATTACATATAAATTTTTACATGAATGAAAATTGAAAAACTCTTATCTCACGCAAAAACCCCGGCTATTCAATCACGACGATCCAATATAACATTTCACAGCAACACAATAACATCACATGTCATCAACGTAAGTAAATTTGCGTATTCCTAATGTCGTTGTAGTATAGCAACGAGCTCGGGGATACACCACATATTACACTTACGGTTGTAGAAAAGAAATGAAAACTACAATAATCAGAATCCGCATATACCTTAGATATCATAAACCCGGAATATCACATATTCCGGATTTCATGCCTAACCGAATAAACCTTGCATTTAAGTCTCGTAATGAAAACACTTTTCAATAACAAGTCGGGTAATTCCACAGGATTCTCGATTAAATGATCGAATGCTCATCGGGAACTTTAGTAGATGGCTGCATCTCTGATGCTGTCGACGAAGTGCACTTGGGCGGAACACCGTGGCCGCGAGCACCCTAGTGGATGCTTTTAACAACGGGGTTCTCCTATAGTCACTTGGTCGGGGCTATGGGGCGTGGCTATCTAGTAGTGTTTCCCGGCGAGTGTTCGTGTACGATACGTGATTGCGACGGAGTTTTGATCCGAATCGAAACTCCATGGCAATCGAACAAATGAGACTAAAATGCTAGATTTACAAATTGCAAACTAGTTTTCACAAAACTAGTTAATGTGGATTCCAAAAATTGTATCACATATCATAATAATCTAGACGATGTTAAACATTTCGATCAATTTATCAAACACCCACAAATCACAGAGACCTCAACAACTTGAGCCTTACTAAAAATACTCAGAAAGTGCCAAATATCACAATGGAGCAGCACAAGAAAAATGAGCCATCAACTCTCCAAATGTGCGGCGGGACCGCGGCCAAACCATGCGTTTGGCGGCGGTTCCGTGGCTGTTTTAGTGAGTTATGGCCTCGTACTTCTTGGGACACCATTAAATAACCTGCATGATTTTCTGAATATTTTTAATCTGAAAAATTTCAAATTTTGAAAAAATGGACACAAACTTGTAATTTTACGGGTTTCAAACTTCGATCGAACACTTTAATGTCATTTAGATTTCTCCTAATGCTCTAGCTTGGCTCTGATACCATGAAAGTATGTCTTAGCACCATCACTAGGTTTATGCAAGCATCCCATATGCAATTTAAAAAAATCTAGAGTGCTAAGCTATACTAACCTAGAATCAAACTAGAGAATTAGGGTTTAAGTGTAAGCAAACAAGTTCTACACTAAGTGAAATAAGAATACAACCTTTGTAGACCGGTCCTTCACTTCTAAAGCTCCAAGTAGTAGTCCCTAGAACTCTTCTTAGACTCCACTTGGTGAAAAGAATGAGCTTGCTTTGTCATCTTCGAGGCCGAAGACGATCCACCTTGAAGTCTTTATAACTCAAGCTCACTCTTCACTAATCTAAGTATTAGTGAAGTAAACAACCTACACTAAAGGGCTAGTAAAGTGTAGGTTGATGAAGTAGAAATTTTGCTCACTAATTTTTCTACCTTTTCTTTTTCTTTTTCACCTCATGAAAATCCTAGAAAGGAAGCGAGGAAGAAGATGAAAATGAACTTGGAAGAGAGAGGAAACCATGAGGTGAGGTGTGGGATGATGTTGGAAAAATATCTATGAATAAAAACAAAACAAGATGTGAGTCATGTCTTCTTGAGGCTTCCACAAGCATCCAAGAACATGTGACTCATTTCCTATTTTATTTAATTCATAAATCAAAACCATTATCATCTCATCACTAATCATGTATGTAATTCTCATACATCCTAGTTTCATGTATAATCAACCATGATACAATAAATAATATATATAATTATATATATCACAAATAAATAAATATGTATTAAGAGAAGAAAATGTTTAGTGAGCTAATATTAGATTATATATATATATATATATATATATATATATCAAATATATAAATATATATCAAATTATTAAATCAACACTTGATTCAATAATCCGGTTATATCATAAATAACTGACTAATATCTTATATATATGTATATCAAATTATTAAATCAACACTTGATTCAATAATCCGGTTATATCATATATAACCGTCTGATATTCAATACTAGTTAATAAACACACACACATCAAATTATTAAATCAACACTTGATTTAATAATCCTGCTATATCAAATATAATCCGGCTAATATCAAATATAAATACTTATAACAAATTATTGAATCAACACTTGATTCAATAATCTGGTTATATCACATATATCTTAACCGATATCAAATATTACGAGATTAGAATATGGCATCACATACTCGTATTTAATCAAGCTCCCGCACATATCATCATATGTGTCACGCCCCGCTTCCCGGTGTACAGGCAGAGGGCGCGACTGGCCGCTACGTATTTACTCTGAAGTAAACACGCTAAGCGTATCTAAGCAATATAAATAAAATGCACAAGAGACAAAGACAGTAGATATAATTGAACATCAACTTTATTTATTCACATTCTTTTTACAATACATGGAAAAGTAAATACATGGAATGAAAGACAATGTCTAAACAATGGCAAAACAGAAAAGGAAAATACTGAAATGAAATGTGTACAATGAATCTAAAGCTCTGGGTCGTAGGCTAATTGGTCCAAGTCCTCGCTGGTAGGCTCGATCTCCTGAAGGTCCGAGTCACCTGACAATATTCAAAAGAAGAAAGAGAAGGAATGTCGTCAGCGAACAATCGCTCGGTAAGTCCCAAAGATAAGGGAGAAATAGACTAGACAGAGAGTGTGTAACTTTTAAAGTTGTTTTATATTGTTAACGCTGTTGTTTGTAGCTTGGTACAGAAGAGGCCAGTGTATACGAGAGGAGTCTCTATATGCCAGAGACTAAAGGCAACTGGAGTACAAGGAACCGTTTATGCCACGGTACAACGGCAACGGAAATACAGGTTAGGTTTCTTAAATCTTGCTGTCTCGTACCACTTCTAACACCTTCCGTACCAATCTACCCCTTAAAAACCCTGCGATATTGTTTGTATTGTATTGTAACTTGTATTGTCTTGTATTATAGATTGTATAAATGGACGACTTGCTGAAACCATGATATCAGTAAATGGATGTAACGGAGAATCATGTAAATGGAAGTATATCCATGGTTCGGTTCAGTCAATATAGATTGATAAATTTAACAGATTGAATGTATGGATTCATGTTGATTTGTAGTTTGTACTTGAATTATATTCAAGTCAGATTAATTATAATGAGACTCAGTCTGAGTCAGAATAATTAGAAAAGAAATTGAATTCTGAATTAAGATTTGATGTTATCGGTAACCACTGTACATGGGCGACAGGATTTGTGTCTTTTTCAAAAACGATTACCGTATTGATAACACCGTTTATTAAGTTGTCTACCTTAAATAGGCAAGCATCTACTTCTCCGGCTCTCTGAGGCTCAAGAGATTGGTCCCGCTTAAACTTATGTTTACTAGGGTCCTTATTTTAATTTATAGAACTTAAGAGGGTTTTATGTAAACATAATTTTGTTTAATTTTCAAATTACACCTCAAGTATTTTATTATCGTCTTTAGAGTTTTAATAGATGTAGATTTTATATATGTGATATTTCTAGTGAATAAAACCTAGTTTTCATAATACATGGTATTTATCTGTAATATTGAACTTGTATGGAATTGCATGATATTTTCATGTAAAGTGATTCTTTTGACTTAGAAAAGTTAGAATATTGATATTATAACAAAAATAGATATTTTTATAATACATACATATATATATATTTATAAAAATAATTTTAATTTATTATTCTCTAGAATTCTCATTTTCTTAAGATATTTGTATTTTAAATCTCTCGAGACCGAATGCTCCTTGCGGAGGTCTGCATCTCGCACTACTAAGCCCGAGAATGTGCGATAATCCGCACCATCCCGAACGGGTTCCCCAAATGGGTTGTAGCGGCGCTTTGCAAAGATTTGTTTGAAATATATAATCTTGTAAAAACGGTTTTTATAAGTTAAAGGTAGTTTTGTGTAAACCGTATTTCCCGAATCTATGTTTCCCAAAGGCATCGTGCTATATTGCATATGAGTGTTGTAAGGAGGTAGGTCATTATCTCGTGATCTATCTAAAAGTATAGAAAGATTAATGATATTTTAAAGTCGAAATTAAACTACATGGTATTTTACTGAAAAAGAGCGTTAAAAGTTACAAAATAAAATATTTTGCTATGAAACTTGTTTAACGTGTCTTTTTAATGATTAATAGTCAAGATGTAACAGTTTAGTATGGTTGTATTTGAGGAAAGTTGATCTTTTTAAAGAAAACCGAATCGGAAGTCGGATTAACTCCGCTTTTAGTTTTACCAATTTTTAGAATGGAATAGAGAAGGGGGAGGAGGGACTTACGGGTTTAGAGTCAAGAGAAGAGGGAGAGGAAGACGTAGGAGGTGCTGGTGCGTCGTTTTGTCACTGGAAGCTCCTAAGATCGTCGTCGGAAATTCGCCGGAGTTTCGCACTTCACTAACTCCACTTGTACACAAAAGTTCTAGAGAGTTTTCTTGATAGTTTGGACAAAATTTGTGAGTGAGGGGTGTGTGTTTAGGGGTGGTATTTATTGGGTAAAACTAGGGTTAGGGTAGGTGAAAGGTTGTATTGAAAATTGTATTAAAAAAAGGTTTAATGGTGATTTTAATTGGCTCGGTTGTGTGCAGGAAAATTAAACATGACAGGGGTTAAGGGGAGACCAAAAGGCATAACTTTCAAGAAGACCAACTCGGAGTCGGGACCGAGTTGGCCGGCGTCGCCGGCCGATCCGCCGCCGCCGCAGGCCGATCCACGGTGAATCGGGCACCGTCTCGTTGCCAAGTGTCCACCGTCTCTTGGTCTACCCACTGGCTCAGTTTTTTTTATTTGTGACTTTTGGTTTTATGGGTTTAACACGTGTAGACTCTTGGAATTCTAAAAATTTAAAAAGAAATCAATATTAAAAATAATGCGGGTGATGGGATTTGAACTCTGGTGCTTTGCTTCAGCAGTGCAAGGTCTTACCAATGAGCTACAAGCTCTTTCTTGCTATTAAAAAGCAAAACAAACTTAAAACTTGTGCTCAGGCAAAAGTACCCATTTCTGTATTTTTGAAAAAATTGTACAGAAAGTTAGTACAAAAAGTTAGGGTTGTTACATTCTACCCTCCTTATAAAAATTTCGTTCTCGAAATTTGTAAAAGGAAAGTGTAACAAATTTAAGGAAAGTTTGGTAGTGTTTGAAGAATAACAAAGTGATACAAGGATTTGAGAATGTGAAAGAGAATTACTAGAGTTACCTTGGTCAACTGTCTCGGCTTCTACGGCTGCTAAGGTGTAAGCCTGTCGCCGTGGCACGTTCCTCCTAGCTGGAGGCACATTTCTCTGTCCTCGAGGCATGTTCCTCAGTGTCTGATGGAATTGGTGAGTAGGCAGTGCAGGTGGTGGAGCTGTGAGTGCAAGACGAGGTGCAGGAACCTGGATAGTTGGCCGCTGCGGGTAGTTGGTGTGTGTGTGATCTGGGTTGCTATTATAAGGACAGTTTCCAATTCCGTGATTGGATGCACCACAAATTAGACACAGGTCTTTTCATGCCTACAGTCCTTCCACAAGTGTCCCTTTCTATGGCAGTAGTAGCAAAAGTCTGGACTCGGCTGGTTATTAATTTCTTCTAATCTCCTCGGTTCAACAGTTGTCCTTGAAGAGGCTCCTCCTGCCATCTGGTTGGCACTGTTAGGTCCACGTTACCTCTCCCGGTACTTTCGGGGTTGCGGAAACGGTAAAACAAATTTTTTTCTAAACTTTGTAACATGGACCGTAAAAGCCGGATCTTTGCTAAACAATACACTAGCAACCTAACTTGAGATGTTATCTACTCGGTTAGGGGTTATACCTCAACTTGAACTCCTTCTCTTCTTGTTGTTCTTCACTCCTTGTTGTTCTTCACTTCTTGTTGCTCTTCTCTTTGCTTGCTCAATGGTTGATCCGGACTTTGGTCACCTCCGCGGCCTCCTTGAGTCGAAGACGATCCACCCGAGAGATGTACACCGAGCTCCACCTCAAGCCGAGGTAACTAGGGCAAGGAGATTGCTAATCTAGAAGCCCTAGGATGTGTAGAGGAGATGTATGGATGTGTTTGTCAAGTGGAATCCTTTTTCTCTCAACACATGAGATCAAAGGAGAAATCAAGAGGAGGAAGAAGAAGGAGTTTTCTAGCAACCATGGAGCTTCTCATTTCAAGAGAGAGAATGAGAATAAAATTATGATCAAAAGAAAAACAACCATGGTTGCAAATAATGCAAAACAACATCATTACTAATCCCATCAAGATAAAGTTGATGGCTACATTGAAATGACCATTATCATAATCCAAAAGAAAAAGGAAAAGAAAAGAAGAGTGTGGAACCCTCTTGAAAGTCAATGGTCAACCCGGTCAAACGGTCAACAAAGTCAAGAGAGGTCAACGGGGTCAAATGGTCAATGCAATTAGCCATCATAAGATTATCACTAATAGGATTAGTAAATGATGTTCGCGGTTCATAATGGTTTTGAACAAACGAACTGTCAAAACCCTAATGAGTCCGCCTCAAAATGGTTTTGACCGAATTAACTGTCAAAACCCTAATGAGCCTGCCACATAACGGTTTTGGCCGAAACAACTGCCAAAACCCTAATGAGGCACCTCCTCCTTCATCACTCCGAAAAACTGTGCATACACACCTGCATCCGTATTCCGTAGAATGCGGATGCACAGAAGACAAAACAAATCCATCCGTGCAATACTAGGATCCGGCTTAAACTAAAGCCTACTAGTACTGCCTGCCCGAACACCATACGCACAAAAGTGTACGTAAGTGATCGCAGCCCTGCCGTAAAACCATACGGCCTCTACACGTTTCGCTCAGTGCAGGGAAACTCTCTGTGTGGGACTCTAAAGACTCGACACTACGCTGGCAGTGGGTTTAACCACAGACCGCAAGCGGCACTAGCTGTACGTAACGGTCCCCAGGTAGATATCGATAAGAAGGCCGATGAGGTAAACCCATCCGAACTCCTACTGAGCCTGTATGTGACAATCTCCGTACAGTCCGGTCTGTTCGTCTGATACATCGCATGTCGGGCCTAGGGGGGCGGCAAGCGTCAGACCCCTAATAGCGGTACAAGTCGTGTCGGAGTGAAGCCCAGAACACCCTGAGATAACACTGGAACCTACCAGTACATCTCGCTTGCCCTGGCCAGGGACCACTTGTGTAATGGCTCTCCTAGACACAGCGCGATGTCAACCCCCAATACCGGGAGAGACGAATCCTGTCTAACCGTCACTGCCTCCAAGTGCTTCGGGATTGCTCCCAACTACTACCTGTTTGCACGACTCAGTAGAGCCGTGCTAGGGTAGCAATCAAAGAACAGTGGGAACACACTCGAGGCGAAGTGACAGTGTCAAGTCAGCGGACTAAGCTGTACTCATGTCACCTGGGAACTGATAACTGACGATAGGTATAATACCAACCATCAGTTCCCGACGAGTCCTGTCCAGTGTACTCGTAACCCAACGAGCACCCGCATACTATCTCAAGTACGACGTACCGACGGCTGTGGGACAGACCGTCTCCCGTGCTGGGATGAGAAGCGCATACGCTAGTCTACTCCGGAGTATCGATGCCCTATCTCGGTACTTCCACGACTAGGGACGTGTATAAGGATGTGCTTGTAGATTACCCAGCCCCCACGAGTGTGATCGCCATCACAACGCCGGTAATCAAGCAAAGATCCAAAGGGCTCTACTAATGCGTATAGGTGATATAATAAATAAACACACAAGTACACATTAAAGCAGAGACAAACCAAGTAGCATACTACTATATTGAGCAAGATTGTCAGTACAACTGTGAATATCCCAAGCTTCCATCAAGTAATATACATACTAATATGATACAGTAATGGCCTCTAGGGCATATACACTAACAATCTCCCACTTTCACTAAGGCCATGTACTGGCGTATCGAAGACCTATCATCTCGATCAGCCGCTCGAACTGAGTCTAGGGTAAAGCCTTCGTGAATGGGTCCGCAGTGTTGTCCTTTGTGTCCACTCTCCACACCTCGATCTCCTGTCGATCAATGATCTCCCAGATCAGGTGATACCGCCTTAAGATGTGCCTGGATTTCTGATGGGACCTTGGTTCCTTTGCTAAAGCTATAGCCCCATTGTTATCGCAATACAAAGGTATTGGGTCAACAATGGACGGAACCACCTGAAGTTCACTAATGAACTTCTTCATCCAGACCGCCTCTTTTGCGGCATCACTTGCAGCAATGTATTCAGCCTCCATCGTCGAGTCTGCGACGGTTTCCTGCTTGGAACTCCTCCAACATACCGCCCCTCCGTTGAGGGTAAACACAAAACCCGAGACAGACTTGCTGTCATCTTTGTCACTCTGGAAGCTTGAATCGGTAAAGGACTCGACCCTGAGGTCTCCATTACCATAAACCAGGAACATCTCCTTAGTCCTTCTCAGGTACTTGAGAATGTTTTTCACTGCTGTCCAGTGGTCCTCCCCTGGGTCTGACTGATACCTCCCCTGGGTCTGACTGATACCGGCTTACCGCGCTCAACGCGTAAGCAATATCTGGTCTTGTACATAGCATCACATACATTATAGATCCTACCGCCGAAGCGTAGGGTATAGTGCTCATACGAACCCTCTCCTCGTCAGTCTTAGGAGACATCTTCTTGGAGAGGGTAATTCCGTGCAATGCGGGTATGCTACCGCGCTTGGAACCCTCCATACTAAATCTCTTTAGTACGGTCTCTATGTACCTGGACTGCGAAAGTCCCAATAGTCTCTTGGATCTATCTCTATAGATCTTGATCCCCAGAATGTACGAGGCATCACCCAGGTTCTTCATGGAGAACCTTTGTGACAAAAATAGCTTGACCGATTGTAGCATAGGAACATCATTTCCTATCAAAAGAATGTCGTCCACATACAAGACTAAGAATACGACAGTTCGTCCTACAATCTTCTTATATACACAGGGTTCATCTTCGTTCTTGATGAAATCAAATTCCTTGATTGCCTCATCAAAACAGATGTTCCAGCTCCGCGATGCTTGCTTTAATCCATAAATGGATTTAAGCAACTTGCACACCTTTCTGCTGCTCCCACTGTCTACGAAACCTTCTGGTTGATCCATGTAAACGCACTCTTCCAAACAACCATTTAGGAAAGCCGTTTTAACATCCATCTGCCCGATTTCATAGTCATGGAAGGCAGCAATGGCAAGTAGGATCCGAATGGATTTGAGCATAGCCGCCGGAGAAAAAGTTTCGTCATAGTCCAAGCCAGGTCTTTGACGAAAACCTTTTGCAACGAGTCTAGCCTTATAGGTTTCCACCTGCCCATCTACACCAAGTTTCCTCTTGTAGATCCATTTGCATCCAACGGGTTTTACCCCAGGTGGAGCAATATCCAAGGTCCACACTTTATTGGCGTACATGGACTCCATTTCGGATTGCATTGCTTCCTGCCAGTTATCAGAGTCCCTACTGATAATGGCCTGCCTGAAACTGGTAGGGTCATCTTCTTCCAAGATGCAATCCTCTCGATCCCCGTCAATGAGAAAACCGTAGTATCTCTCGGGCGGATGAGAAATCCTACCAGATCTGCGGAGTGGCTGAGGTTCGTCGGTTGTAACTGAATCTAGCGGTTCCACCAAGTCTTTTGTTAAAGCTTGTGTTTCTGGAATTTCATCCAGTTCTACCGTGCTGCCACTAATGTTTTTAACAAGAAATTCTTTTTCTAAAAATGTGGCATTTCTTGAAACAATTATCTTCTGTTCCTCTGCATGGTAGAATAGATACCCACTTGAATCTTTTGGGTATCCCACAAACTTACACAAAACGGCCCGTGCCTCAAGTTTGTCTGGGTTCTGCTTTTTGACATAAGCTGGGCAACCCCAAATCTTAATACGTTTAAGATACAAACTCTTACCACTCCATATTTCATACGGAGTCTTAGGCACGGATTTGGATGGAACTTGATTCAATAGATGTGCTGCAGTTTGAAGTGCATATCTCCAGAATGAAAGAGGTAACTCAGCACTACTCATCATGGAGCGAACCATATCCAATAGGGTACGATTCCCCCGCTCCGAAACACCGTTGTGCTGTGGTGTATAAGGAGGAGTAAGCTGAGAGAGAATACCATTCTCTTTTAAGTAATCTAGGAATTCCGTGCTTAAGTACTCCCTTCCCCTGTCAGACCGGAGGATCTTGATACTTTTTCCTGTCTGGTTCTCTACTTCGTTTCTAAATTCCTTGAATTTCTCAAAAGCTTCAGATTTGTGTTTCATCAGTTACACATATCCGAACCTAGAGAGATCGTCAGTGAACGTGATGAAGTACGAGAACCCACCCCTTGCATGTATAGACATTGGACCACATACATCACTATGTACGAGTCCCAAGAGCTCTGCTGCTCTTTCTCCATGTCCGGTGAACGGAGATTTGGTCATCTTTCCTTTGAGACAAGACTGACAAGTTTCATAGGATGAAAACTCGAACGTATCCAAGAGTCCATCTTTATGCAACTTACTCAGTCTTTTCTCACCGATATGACCAAGTCTACAATGCCACAAGTAGGATTCATTCGTATCTGAATTCTTCCTCTTGCGTGTGTTTTGTATATTGAGAACTGTATTCTGATTTAGAACGTAGATACCATTACACAGTGTACCCTCTGCAACCAGTACCTTATCAAGGTAAATGTTCATGATATTCTTGTCAAGAACAAAGTTATATCCATCTTTATCGAGTAAAGAAACTGATATGATGTTGCAAACCATGGAGGGTACCTAGTAGCAATCGTTCAAAATCATAGTCTTGCCATTTGGCAATACTAGGTGATATTCACCGACGGCTGCCGTATTAACTTGTGCTCCGTTCGCTACTCTGAGCGACATATCACCCGGTGCAACTTTCCTACTTTTTCTCAGTCCCTGCAATAAATTACAGATATGAGATCCTGATCCGGTATCAAGTACCCAGGAGGTAGGGCTGACCGTAAAACAGTTCTCAATTACAAGAACACCTGAAGTAGATGCAAAACCATGCTTCTTCTTCGACTGGGTATCCTGGAAATCCATACAATCCCATTTCCCATTCTCATACTCATGACTGTTGTCACAAGTTAGAGCTGAACCAACGTTCCCCAGCCCTGAATAAGAATCCGGATCGGTCAAGCGATACATTTTATTATCTTGATTAGGGCGTGAAAAGGTTGCTTCCTGGAGAGAGAGAAAAGAAACACTCAGCGTATGCTCTTGCAAGATTAGATTGGTTTATTAATTTATCTAACCAGGATGTCTCCCACTGTTTCCTCAAATTCTTCTTAAAACCTTTTTAAAAGAAGAACTAGCCGGGATTTAATTCACGTTACAATACTTGCTTAACCTTTCAGCCAGGCTAGTGTCGGTACTTCGAGGGAGGTTTTCCAACGCTTTCGCGAAGTTCCTTAATTCAAGAACCTCTTTTCCCTGGGGGCGTAACCCTGCTAACACATTTCTAGTCACCTACTAGGTTTATAGCATTGATCGTTAAGTGAAAGTAATCTCCCGAGAGTAATCCAACTCATCAGTGGGATCGGGATCCAACTGTCATTGTGTGATGACCTAGATGGAATCCACTCTAGCCACCACACTCCAGAAGGTATGCTAAATCTGCAAGTTTCAGTTCTTTTGAAACTCCCGATGTGGTTTTTGCCCCTAGGACCCAGGTGATCTTGACACAGTCAACAAATCAAGGAGTCCTAGTCAAGTTCATCCCGTCGTTATCTTGATTGCATTAAACCCACCTGCATAACCCTTGACACAGTCAACAAGGTTACAAAAATGTCCTAACCAATCACATTGTATCCAGCAAATAAGCAACACTCAGCTACCGTTCACTGTGCCTTGACACAGTCAACAAACGCAGCACGAATACTGAGTATAACTTATAAGAAACGACGGAGGGCTACGGCTGGGTTTTTGGCGAAAACCCGTTAACGTAATGAACTTGATGTCGTTGAAGGAACGTGATACACTTTTGAAAATATAGTGGCGAAAACTTTTGCTAAAGAGGTCACTCCCTGTGAAGGGATCTCGGCTCTTTCCTCGTCGAATGAGGTGCAGGATACTCCAAACTGAATACCTCGATGCAAAGCAAGAATAATCGACTATAGTGAAGTTATTACCCTGACGCAAACTTTTGTCCAAGGGGTCACTCCCGATGAAGGGATCTCGGCCCTTGCCTCGTCGACTGAGGTGCTGGGCATTCACAACCGAATACCGCGATGCAAAACAAAAATGAACGTCCTTGCAATAACAGCTTTTTGAAAAATTGTTCCAACAACGTCTTTTAGGTTTATTTTCTTGCATTAGTTCTTTTAATGCGTCCCATCATTTAAATCCTACCATTGCAGAAAACAACCAAAATATGACGTACGCTTATGCCATTCGCATTCGCCACTGGGCCCCGTCATCACCCGTTAGGTTACTTAACTAACGACAGAGCGGGGGCTGGGCTAGCGCGGCTGTAAAACATAAGCAACGCCTAAATAGTTATTATATATAGATATACTGCAACGATAGCCAATCCAGATCACAAATGAACACTTTGGATATACTAGGAACCCGCGATTCGTTCAAGCCTGCAACGAAAAGCGGATTACACGGTCGCGATGAATAGCCAAAACCCCACCCAAGACCTCTACGGGTGCGGCAAACTACCCGCCAAGTACCCGAAGCTAAGCAACCTCCCTCATCGCCGTGAGTAGGCCACTCGATACTTCGAGATCCCGGTAGTTTGTGCACCCCTTCCATGGGTCTATCCTAGGAGCATAAACAGTAAAAAGAATTATACAATGACGGCTACAACCCCGACCCGGTTGTGCGGCCAAACAAATAATATTACATCAATTTACAAATTTATTACATGAATGAAAGAAAAAGAAACTCTCATCTCACATCCACCCCGGCTATTCATCCGCGACAATCCAACGAGTTCATATACACAAACCATCAACAACAATCACAGATCACAGATATGTATAACCCCGACTAATCGACATATAGCGATTAGCCGACGTTCAATACATAAGAACATCACAGATATAACCTTTAAGTCAAAGTATATTGAAGTCGGAAAAAAATACGGATTTATAGGCCCCCAAAAACAAATTTCTATTCTGGAAAATCTGGGCTCATTTAAACCATCTTAAAAATCCTAAAACCAAGTCAGAAACATACTGCACCAAAATCGACCCAGCAACTCACCAAGATGGCCGCGTTTCCACGGCAATAGCCTGCTATTGCCGCGGAAACGCGGCGTTTTGGTCGAGTTGTTGGCTCGTTTTTGGTGGCTTTCTTTTAAAAACCCTGAGATGATTTTTGGAGTATGACAAATTTTGTTTTGACCAGAAAAAAATTTAACAGAAACTCAGATTTTCGTAACTTGGTTTTTTCGATTTTTCCGTTTCGAACTTCGATACACTTCACTACCGAGCTAGTTTATGTTTAGTTAGGCTCTGATACCACTGTTAGGTCCACGTTACCTCTCCCGGTACTTTCGGGGTTGCGGAAACGGTAAAACAAAAAATTTTCTAAACTTTGTAACATGGACCGTAAAAGCCGGATCTTTGCTAAACAATACACTAACAACCTAACTTGAGATGTTATCTACTCGGTTAGGGGTTATACCTCAACTTGAACTCCTTCTCTTCTTGTTGTTCTTCACTCCTTGTTGTTCTTCACTTCTTGTTGCTCTTCTCTTTGCTTGCTCAATGGTTGATCCGGACTTTGGTCACCTCCGCGGCCTCCTTGAGTCGAAGACGATCCACCCGAGAGATGTACACCGAGCTCCACCTCAAGCCGAGGTAACTAGGGCAAGGAGATTGCTAATCTAGAAGCCCTAGGATGTGTAGAGGAGATGTATGGATGTGTTTGTCAAGTGGAATCCTTTTTCTCTCAACACATGAGATCAAAGGAGAAATCAAGAGGAGGAAGAAGAAGGAGTTTTCTAGCAACCATGGAGCTTCTCATTTCAAGAGAGAGAATGAGAATAAAATTATGATCAAAAGAAAAACAACCATGGTTGCAAATAATGCAAAACAACATCATTACTAATCCCATCAAGATAAAGTTGATGGCTACATTGAAATGAATATTATCATAATCCAAAAGAAAAAGGAAAAGAAAAGAAGAGTGTGGAACCCTCTTGAAAGTCAATGGTCAACCCGGTCAACCGGTCAACAAAGTCAAGAGAGGTCAACGGGGTCAAATGGTCAATGCAATTAGCCATCATAAGATTATCACTAATAGGATTAGTAAATGATGTTCGCGGTTCATAATGGTTTTGACCAAACGAACTGTCAAAACCCTAATGAGTCCGCCTCAAAATGGTTTTGACTTAATCAACTGTCAAAACCCTAATGAGCCTGCCACATAACGGTTTTGGCCGAAACAACTGCCAAAACCCTAATGAGGCACCTCCTCCTTCATCACTCCGAAAAACTGTGCATACACACCTGCATCCGTATTCCGTAGAATGCGGATGCACAGAAGACAAAACAAATCCATCCGTGCAATACTAGGATCCGGCTTAAACTAAAGCCTACTAGTACTGCCTGCCCGAACACCATACGCACACAAGTGTACGTAAGTGATCGCAGCCCTGCCGTAAAACCATACGGCCTCTACACGTTTCGCTCAGTGCAGGGAAACTCTCTGTGTGGGACTCTAAAGACTCGACACTACGCTGGCAGTGGGTTTAACCACAGACCGCAAGCGGCACTAGCTGTACGTAACGGTCCCCAGGTAGATGTCGATAAGAAGGCCGATGAGGTAAACCCATCCGAACTCCTACTGAGCCTGTATGTGACAATCTCCGTACAGTCCGGTCTGTTCGTCTGATACATCGCATGTCGGGCCTAGGGGCGGCAAGCGTCAGACCCCTAATAGCGGTACAAATCGTGTCAGAGTGAAGCCCAGAACACCCTGAGATAACACTGGAACCTACCAGTACATCTCGCTTGCCCTGGCCAGGGACTACTTGTGTAATGGCTCTCCTAGACACAGCGCGATGTCAACCCCCAATACCGGGAGAGATGAATCCTGTCTAACCGTCACTGCCTCCAAGTGCTTCGGGACTGCTCCCAACTACTACCTGTTTGCACGACTCAGTAGAGCCATGCTAGGGTAGCAATCAAAGAACAGTGGGAACACACTCGAGGCGAAGTGACAGTGTCAAGTCAGCGGACTAAGCTGTACTCATGTCACCTAGGAACTGATAACCGACGATAGGTATAATACCAACCATCAGTTCCCGACGAGTCCTGTCCAGTGTACTCGTAACCCAACGAGCACCCGCATACTATCTCAAGTACGACGTACCGACGGCTGTGGGACAGACCGTCTCCCGTGCTGGGATGAGAAGCGCATACGCTAGTCTACTCCGGAGTATCGATGCCCTATCTCGGTACTCCCACGACTAGGGACGTGTATAAGGATGTGCTTGTAGATTACCCAGCCCCCACGAGTGTGATCGCCATCACAACGCCGGTAATCAAGCAAAGATCCAAAGGGCTCTACTAATGCGTATAGGTGATATAATAAATAAACACACAAGTACACATTAAAGCAGAGACAAACCAAGTAGCATACTACTATATTGAGCAAGATTGTCAGTACAACTGTGAATATCCCAAGCTTCCATCAAGTAATATACATACTAGTATGATACAGTAATGGCCTCTAGGGCATATACACTAACAGGCAGGGCGCTTCACTCCGGCAGATTGAGATCTGCCCTTCTTCTTTACCACTGCCTCATAACGGCGGGCAGCTTTCAGAGCCGATTCATGAGTCAGAAAATCTCCTGTGGCTAGTGCAGCCTGGATCTCCGAATCCAAATCTTGTTGAAATCGACGGGCTCTGATCTCATCCGTCGGTATGAGGTGTGCCGCAAATCGACTGAGCATGGTGAACTCAGCGTCATACTCATCTACTGACTTGGTCCATATCGAACCTTGTTGCAGATGGATGAACTGCTGTTCCATGTCGAACCTGGCAGTCTCAGGGAAGTACTTTGCGTCGAACATATCTCGGAAAGTCTTCCACTCGATGGGTTGTTCAAGACGGCTTTCTTCCGCCTTCCACCAATTCCGTGCATTGTCCATGAGCTACAGTTTCGCCACACGAACCTAAGCTAGCTCTGGCATTTATGCCGCTGCTAGATCATCTTTGATACTCTGAGCCCATTCCTCAGCTTCTAGTGGGCTCTCCTTTCCTGAGAACTGTTTGGGGGTGCAAAGCCCTGAATTGCTTCACCCCAGGTGCTTCTGTCTCGGGACGGTTCATTAAAAGAGCAGTCTGCTGCTGCTGTCGTTCTAGCAGGCTGCGGATCGCCTCAAGCAGAACCGTCTGCTCGTTGAGCGGAGCAGGGACGGCAGGTGTGAGTGGTAGTGGTGGAGGTGTGTTGTTGACATTGGTGCTGGCATTGTTCGGGGAATCCATAACCTTGAAGAAAAAATTCGGGTTAGGATAGATTCAAAATATATGAAATGATAAGATTCAAGGAATATGTAATATAAAGAATGTTTTAGTTGCTGGTTCTTGTGTTATATTGCTTAGGTTGCTCACGCAGAACAGAACTGCATGGTAGGGTTTCATACAGCTCTTACCTGCATGGAACACCAACAAAACTTGTCACGCCCCACTTCTCGGTGTATGGGCAGAGGGCGCGACTGGCCGCTACGTATTTACTCTGAAATAAACATGCTAAGTGTATCTAAGCAATATAAATAAAATGCATAAGAGACAAAGACAGTAGATATAATTGAACAGCAACTTTATTTATTCACATTCTTTTTACAATACATGGAAAAGTAAATACATGGAATGAAAAATAATGCCTAAACAGTGGCATAACAGAAAAGGAAAATACTGAAATGAAATGTGTACAATGAATATAAAGCTCTGGGTCGTAGGCTAACTGGTCCAAGTCCTCGCTGGTAGGCTCGATCTCCTGAAGGTCCGAGTCACCTGACAACATTCCAAAGAATAAAGAGAAGGAATGTCGTCAGCGAACAATCACTCGGTAAGTCCCAAAGATAAGGGAGAAATAGACTAGACAGAGAGAGTGTAACTTTTAAAGTTGTTTTATATTGTTAACGCTGTTGTTTGTAGCTTGGTACAGAAGAGGCCAGTGTATACGAGAGGAGTCTCTATATGCCAGAGACTAAAGGAAACTGGAGTACAAAGAACCGTTTATGCCACGGTACAACAGCAACGGAAATACAGGTTAGGTTTCTTAAATCTTGCAGTCTCGTACCACTTCTAACACCTTCCGTACCAATCTACCCCTTAAAAACCCTGCGATATTGTTTGTATTGTATTGTAACTTGTATTGACTTGTATTATAGATTGTATAAATGGATGACTTGCCGAAACCATGATATCAGTAAATGGATGTAACTGGAGAATCATGTAAATGGAAGTATATCCATGGTTCGGTTCAGTGTATATTGATTGATAGATTTAACAGATTGAATGTATGGATTCATGTTGATTTGTAGTTTGTACTTGAATCATATTCAAGTCAGATTAATTATAATGAGACTCAGTCTGAGTCAGAACAATTAGAAAAGAAATTGAATTCTGAATTAAGTTTTGATGTTATTGGTAACCGCTGCACATGGGCGGCAGGATTTGTGTCTTTTTCAAAGACGATTACCGTGTTAATAACATCGTTTATTAAGTTTTCTACCTTAAATAGGCAAGCATCTACTTCTCCGGCTCCCTGAGGCTCAAGAGATTGGTCTCGCTTAAACTTATGTTTACTAGGGTCCTTATTGTAATTTATATAACTTGAGGGGGTTTTATGTAAAAATAATTTTGTTTAATTTTCAAAATACACTTCAAGTATTTTATTATCGTCTTTAGAGTTTTCATAGATGTAGATTTTATATATATGACATTTCCAGTGAATAAAACCTAGTTTTCATAATACATGGTATTTATTTGTAATATTGAACTTGTATGGAATTGCATGGTATTTTCATGTAAAGTGATTCTTTAGACTTAGAAAAGTTGGAATATTGATATTATAACAAAAATAGATATTTTGATAATACATATATATATATATATATATATATATATATATATATATTTATAAAAATAATTTTAATTTATTATTTTCTAAAATTCTCATTTTCTTAAGATATTTGTATTTTAAATCTCTCGAAACCGAATGCACCTTGCGGAGGTCTGCATCTCGTATTACTAAGGCCGAGGATGTGCGATAATCCGCACTGTCCCGAATGGGTTCCCCAAATGGGTTGTAGCGGCGCTTTGCAAAAATTTGTTTAAAATACATAATCTTGTAAAAATGGTTTTTATAAGTTAAAAGTAGTTTTGTGTAAAACCATATTTCTCGAATCTATGTTTCCCAAAAAGTATTGTGTTATGTTGCATATGAGTGTTGTGAGGAGGTAGGTCATTATCTCGTGATGTATCTAAAGGTATAGCAAAATTAATGATATTTTAAAGTCGTAATTAAACTACATGGTATTTTACTGAAAAAGTGCGGTAAAAGTTACAAAATGAAATATTTTGCTATGAAACTTGTTTAAAGTGTTTTTTTAATGATTAATATTCAAGATATAAGAGTTTAGTATGGTTGTATTTGAGGAAAGTTGATCTTTTTATAGAAAACCGAATCGGAAGTCTAATTAACTCCGCTTCCGTCGGGTTTTAGTTTTACCAATTTTTAGAATGGAATAGAGAAGGGGGAGAAGGGATTTATGGGTTTAGAGTCAAGATAAGAGGGAGAAGAAGACGTAGGAGGTGCCAGTACGTCGTTTCGTCGCCGGGAGCTCCAAGGGTCATCGTCGGAAATTCGCCGGAGTTTCGCCCTTCGCTAACTCCACTTGTACACAAAATTTCTAGGGAGTTTTCTTGAGAGTTTGGACATAATTTATGAGTGAGGGGTGTGTATTTAGGGGGGGTATTTATAGTGTAAAACTAGGGTTAGGGTAGGTGAAAGGTTGTATTGAAAATTGTATTAAAAATGTATTAAAAAAAGGTTTAATGGTGATTTTAATTGGCTCTGTTATGTGCAGGAAAATTAAACATGACAGGGGTTAAGGGGAGACCAAAAGGCACAACTTTCAAGAAGACCAACTCGGAGTCGGGACCGAGTTGGCCGGCCTCGCCGGCCGATCCGCCGCCGCCGCCGCCGGCGGATCTGCCGCCGCCGCCGCCGGCCGATCCGCCGCCGCCGGCCGATCCACGGCTAGTCGGGCACCGTCTCGTCGCCAGTTGTCCACCGTCTCTTGGTCTACCTACTGGCTCAGTTTGTTTTATTTGTGATTTTTGGTTTTACGGGTTTAACACATCCAGACTCTTGGAATTCTAAATATTTAAAAAGAAATCAATATTAAAAATAATGCGGGTGATGGGATTTGAACTCTGGTGCTTTGGTTCAGCAGTGCAAGGTCTTACCAATAAGTTACAAGCTCCTTCTTGCTATTAAAAAGCAAAACAAACTTATAACTTGTGCTCAGGCAAAAGTACCCCTTTCTGTATTTTTGAAAAAATTGTACAGAAATTTAGTACAAAAAGTTATGGTTGTTATAATATGTGCCCTACTTCGTTTCGCTTGAGCTAGGAAATCTCTGTGTAGGACTCTAAACACTCGTTAATACGCCAGCAATAGGTAATGATCACATCAGTTACCCACAAGCCGTCAGCGGTATTAGCTGGACATAACGGCTATCCAGGTATTGAGCGAATAGAAGATCAATAAGAAAGCTTGTCCAAACTTCCGTAAAGCCTGTAAATAACGCTTACCGTACAGTCCGGTCTTTTCGTCTGATATGTCGCATATTGAGTCTGGGGGTGGAAACGTCAGACCTCAGTAACTTGATAAGTCATGCCAATGTGTGGCCTATAACGGTTCGAGAAAGTACTGATAACACTTATCAGTATATCTCATCAGCCATGGCTAGGGACTTGCTGTTATAACCAATCGAGCATAGCGCAACATCAACTCCCAATACCGGGAGAGACGAAACCCCTCCTATCGTTCACTGCCTCCATGTGACTCGGGATTGTACCCAAAATTCATCTGTTTGCATGACTTCTTTGAGCCGTGGTAGGGAGGAAATCAAAGCACTGTGGGATCCATACAAGACACTATGACGATCTCGGGTCTACAAACTAACATGTACAAGTGTCACCAGAGAACTGCCATCTGACGATAGGTATGGTACCATCTAGGAGTTCTCGGTGAGTCCTGTTCGGTGTACCCATTCTTTAATGAGCACCTGTGTAAAATTTTTGATGTCAAACACCAATGGCTATGGGTTCAGCCATCGCCCTATACAGGGTTAAGAAACGTACATACTAGTCTACTCTGGAATATCGATGCCCTGTCTCGATACTCTCTCGACTATGAACGGTTAAAGGATGTGCTTGCGGACTACACAAGCCCTACTAGTATGATCTGCATCATAGTCCCAGTAGTCAAGCTAACATCCTAAGGTCTTTATCAACATGTATCAGAGAGACAGTATAGTAATACAAGTGTACATGTTAAGATAAAGTGCAACCAGATAACATACTATCATGTCGAGCAAGAAAGTCCTATATATATATATGTCCAAGCATCCACTATATCATACAATAATGGTCTCTAGGGCATACATATTCCTAACACTTACAAGGTCGGTAATGGTGATTTTATCGTTGACACTCATGAACCTTTGCTTTAACTGGGATTCTATTTGAGCTAACAACCTAATTGAGTCATCCGGTATGTTTGCATACCAATCGAAAGCAATATCGGTCAAGCTATTGACAAATTGACGGAAAAGGAACACATCATTGCCCCCAGTATTCGCGCATGATGCTTTAAATTGGGCAATGTGCCGGTTCGCATTTCCCGTCCCATCGAACCTTTCGAATTTGGCGACGACATAGCTACTGGGAAATTCTAAAAGATCATATTGTGCAGGGTATGGTCTCCCACTGCTGCCGACCTCTTTTTGCATCTCAGCCTCAGCCACCAATGTTTTGACTTTGTTGGTGATCAAATCCATGATCTGATCCTGCGTTGGAGGGCGGCTGTCATCGACAGTCAAGACATTTCTTGGGGCAAAATGTGGTCGACTTTCATGCGGCCCACCCACCTTTGGATTTAAGGGAATATGCGTCGGTTGCTTCGGGACATTGTTTTCCAGTTCATGAGCAGAGCCTTGCACTTGATTGGGAGGCTGAGAGGCAACTTAGGCCATGAGCTGTAAGATGACGTTTGTCAAGTCATCAATCTTTAAGTAGAGCTTGGCCATCTCCTTGTCTTTGTTTCTGAGCTATTTCTAGAGCTCTTGGAGATGTTACTGCTCTGCGGTCTTGGGACGGAAGATTGACTCCTCTTTGCTTTCCGAGCCCGACTCCTCATGAGCTGAGAGATCTCTCTGCTTATCAGCCTCACTAGAAGGGTTTTCATTATCTTCCCAATGAGGCTAGTCTTGGGAGTGGCAGCCATATTCAAATCAGATTGGATTTGAGATGTGGTGGTCCCGTTCTTTCTCTTGTTGTGTGTGCTTGCTGTTCATCATAGAAAACTGTATTTTAATACCGCTCATTCATTATCAATTTTGTATATATCAGTACTATTAACCAATGTCTGCTCAGTAAATACAGATTACAAGTATTCGTGACAAAATACTGGAAACACACTCAAATTCATGGATATGACATTTGTGAGCCGACACTGCAATCAGAACAGAAAACCGATCCATATTCAACGAGTTCTTTTGCAACAAATAAAGTATACACAATTTTGGTCCAACACATTACAAGTGTGGCACTAGCTTTTTGATCCTTGGACCTAGGTGGGGCTGCCTAGTGCATAAGTGGGCACAAGTGGGATGGTGTGTTAAATGAAGAAAAAGTATTGATGTGATATAAAGTGCGAGTTCCCTCCAATTCTTCTGAATGCAAACCAGGGATAAATAAACAAATCAAACAGCACTAGAGAGATTATGGAGTACATTCGAGATCACCACACCAAGACGAGGCCCATTGCCCAACATATGACCGGCGAGAATAGCCAAAAAACCGGCGCCACCGGCCCCCTTAGAAGCTTTTGTTCCCCATTTTCTTCTGGTCATTTATAGGCATCACATCATCCTATTTATATTGTTTGTTTATTCTGGTGTTGTGCCTATAAATACCAAAACAGATTTAGAGAGAAGGGAACCCAATATCCAATCCATTTTATAGTTTGTTTTAGTTTTTTGGTTTAGCTTGAGAGAGTTGTGTGAGCTTAAGCTTGGTTTCTTCTTCTTCTTCTTCTTTCCTTTTGGAGCTTTTTTTTGAGAGCTTCATTATGGAGGTTGAACAAGTAACCAACACAATGTATCTCAACTCCTTCATTTGTTAATATAATTGTCTTTTCTTTGTTTATTTACTTCTTGTTATCTTCATTTCTTTTGTTTATCATGTTTGAGTAATCTTTTGGTTGTGGTGATGGTAAAGATGTGAGATGGATGGCTTTACCTTCCTCCTCCTCTTGTGAATGTTTAATATGCTCAAATTGTGATTCTAAACTTAAGATTGTAACTTGGATTGGTTTGATATGATACGTGATTCCATGGTTACTTGGTAACCTCATCACATACCATATTCTCTCCAAAACCACATGTTACAAGCTTAAGGTTAGAATCAATTTAGTGTTGAGATTGCTAAGTTTTAGATAGGGTATTTTGTTATCAAGTTGCTTGAAAAACTTCTTGGTTTCATATACCTTATACTATCACAAGCCACTTAGCAAACTTAATACTAAAACTACTTTCTCTCACATACTAATTTGTGTATTTGATGTTGTCGTATACTTGCTAACCCTTGTTCTTAGTGTTGATACTTCAAGCTTGGACATACAAATGGTAAGTGAGACAAGACGGATTCGTTTCATGTCTTGTGTTGAACTTCGGTATTTTGATGACTTGTGCTTCGCAACTGCCTTGACAAGTCATGCTTCACGTCGGGATCAACATAAGGACGGATAACTCATGATCAAGGGAGCGTCGACGAAATTGCCGCGATTCAACCATCCGAACCAAAGCCATGGCCATTTTCTTTTAAACTTGTTTTCTATAATTTCGTATTTTCTATTTTTGTGACACAAACCAATTCTTTTCTTCTCGAACCTTAAGCAACAATCCCTAATCATCAATTTCCTGTGGATCGACCCGTACTTGCCAACTTGCTACAATGCACAGTGCATTTGTGGTTTATAAATTTTAAAACGAGACCGAGCTCGTGTGCGCAGTATTTCTCAAAATCAATTCTTTCCAAAACCTACAAATTGGTGCGCGGGCCATATAGACAGTGTGGACCACATATCTAGCCATCTTTTTATATCTGGCGGCTGATCTTTCGGACCGTCGTCGTGGCCCTTTTCCTTCGGGAAAGGACAAGCGATTGAAGATGGTTGGCCTGGATGGGTCCTTGGGCGGCACTGGTGCTTCTTTTCTGGTTTTTCCCTGTTGCTTTCACTCTGCACGAAGTGCTTGGTAGACTTCTGAACAGAGGGTGTCACGCCTTTCATGCTGGAGCGTGGACACATCTCTTCATAGCACATTTTGAATTGCGGCCTTCTTAATCTTAGCAGACATCGCATTCTTCTGGACCAACTTTAAGGGTTCGAAAGAATTGCGGGTTTTTACGGCTGACACGGTTGTGGTCGCGGAGTTGTTCAGGCTTTGGAACTTCATAAAATTTAACTTTGCCGGAGTCCCGACCCTTTTGTTGGCTCTATATCTGAGCCGCTTCTGCCTCAACTTCTCTCTTTTGAGCGCTTGACAAGCTCCTGCTCTTCGGGAAGCCGCCGTAGGTCGGCTGGTAAAGAGCCTTGAAAAGACATCCGCTTGCGCACTCACTGAAGGCATCTCCTGGGCTTGGCCGAGACATCTGGTGAATTCTTTTGTTCAGAAGGCTTTGCCCCAGCTGGGGCCAAGAAGAGTCGTTCGAACACCGACTTACGCTTGAATTGTGGTGCCCTTACGATCATCACAATCGGCCTCCTACCCTTTGAGGTCGGTTTGGCCATTTGGTTTGCCGGGGCCTCCACCAAATGAGCGCTTCCAGCGGGGTAGATGATGACGGAACCAAATTGGCGTAGAGGCTCCTCCCACTGCCTCATGAGACTTGCCGGGAGGATCACGTGTGCATTTGTCTTAACCATGTAAGTCACCGGAGTTGCGTCAGAAATGAAGCTCATCTTGGGAGATATGGTTGCTGACTTCGAGATTGCAATTGAAAGCTGTTAATCTGTAAAAAGAAGTATGATTTCAGTACAGGCAATCGATGTATATGTTGATTGAGTTCATATAAACGTTTAACCCGAATTATGGGAGGAGAGAAAAAGTCCTACCGGGCATGCCAGAATCTGTAAAGTGTTTTTCGTCACCCTATTGAGATAGGAATGTGCGCGCTTATCGGGCATGTACAGATTCCCCCTGTCTGGGGCAGGCTGGGGTTTTATTGATTATGGAGATCCAAATCTCCGGCAGCCGCGGACTAAGCTGCTGTTAATTACTTTTCGCTTTTGGAGCGAGGGAACCTCCGATTGACGGGTCAAACTGGTCATGCGAAATCAATGTGATGTGTTGATGTGTTTTTTTGTATAACACCACAAATTATTATCCATCACTTCATGAAAGCTTTTTGCAGTTGTTCAGTTCATTGGCACCAATATATTCTGCTTATTTTTCTTATTGAAGCAATAGCTGCATCACAACAGAGCTCCCAAGTTCCCACACGCAATTAAGATGCAAAGGAAAATTACAACATACGGAAATGAAACTAATGATTATATTATGCAGCCGACATGATGCAATCAATAGCTTGCTTGCAGATTCCAGTCTCCTCTGGCTTATAAACCTCTAGCGGAACACTAAGTTCGTCACCAAGAGCTCTCATTTTTGCCAAACCAGTCTGATAATTAGGGCCGCCTCTTCGAACATAAATGTGCATCCTTGCTGCCTTTAATTTTGACTCCTCTCTTAAGGCGTTTATGAACCCATTGAAAGAAGCAGCAACATCAGTGAAGTTAGCAATCCCGCAACCAATACGAAGAGCTTTCCTACGACCATTGTTCACACCAGAATATTGCATTTAATACCGCCCATTCTTCTGCTCGTTTATTTATAGGTAGGTTCTTTTGATCCGTGTTTGCTACATGATTACAGGTTACTTGTTTCTAGTCCAAAATAACGCAAATCATGTAAAATCTCCACAGTTATACCAAAATCCATAACATCTGCCAAAAACAGATAAAATCCGGATTCTGGTCATCTACACCCGTCCAGTGCTGCTTACCAGTTCAAGAGACAAAACAAAGAACAACGATCATTCGTGTCTTGGTCAAGCACATAGTACGAGAGGGGAAGCAAAAAGATCAAGAGGTGCGCGGAGCTCGAGTGAGATCAAAGTCAAAAGGATTAAAAGTGTAGCCATTTTGGACTGTTGAAAATCTAAAGATATTTTGGAACCATTTTGCAATTTTGAACCTGTAGAACAAAAGAACAAAGCAACATGAGGAAGACCCAGAAGAACGACACACTAAGCTCTCCAAACGACTGCGGAACCGTGGCCAATAGGCCTTTTAGGCGGTGGTTCCGCGGCCAAGTATTGTCATCTCCTGATCATATTTTGGGGGTAGTTTGGTAATTGTATATGGGCTTAGAATATGGCCTGAGGGTTTCAGTTCTCTGCCTATAAATACTCCAGTTTTGACCTAAGTTAGGGATGCTTTTTCTTTTTTAGGATTTAGTGTAGTTTAGTTATAGCTTCTTCTTCTTCTTCATTTATTCTCCATGAAAAGTGTAGTGAGAGCTTTTTGAGTGGAAGATTAATGAAGATGCGGGTTTTTATTATCTTGTATCTTTCATTTCTTGTATTGTAATTTTAATTTTTCTTATAACTTTTATTTGTTGTTGTTAAAGTAGTTGCTGGATTTCTTTTCTTGTTTTGTTTTTATTTTCTTCTTATCCGTATTTTTCAAGCCATGATACTCGATGGAGTCCCTTGCTTAGGTGAGGGCCCAAGTAGTTATCTTGCTACCATTTGTAAAAACCGTATTTTTTCCATTCTTTCCTTCCTTCCTTCCTGTTTTATTTTTCCTTTTGAATGTGTGAATAATTTCCACACTTATTAGGGCTAAGGAAGGTTAGTATGAAGGACGGAAAACTCCCTTGTGCTTCTCTTCGCCAAACATCATAAAATGAATCTAGACCAAACAAACACAACCCTCTTATTTAGACGCGCTATAAGTGACATATAACTGCGACCTAAATCGAGAAGTCATTTGGGCGCACTACAACGTGACATGTAGTTTTGATTTAATTAGATACACAGTTGTGTGTGATTGGCCCAGGGTTGGAAATAAACACATGTAGTGGACGGATAAGGGGCACTAGGAATGGATTTAGCGTTGAAAAGCTTGCTTAAACTCGCAAATCCCATTCCTATGTCCTCCTAATCCCACTACTTTCGATTATCCCAACATCATTTCAAGAATGGCAAAAGACAAGCACAAGACTAATCCTAACTCTACTAATCAACCCTAACCCTAACAAGTTTACTTGATAGATTTGAACATACACATACTTTCTTCAATTGACTCGTCTAAAACAAGAACGAATATACGAACCATCTCCCTGCGGACGACTCGTGCTCAACCGGCTAGCTGCAAAGCAATACCTTCTTGATTGCAGTAAGTAGGACATATAGAACGCTTAGCGTAGCGCATATACAAAAACGTGGTATTAATCAAATGGCACCGTTACCGGGGAGACGGTAACGTATTTTTTCCCTTATTATTCGGGTTAATTTTTTTAATATAAAAGTTAAAACAAGAAAATATATTATAAAAAATAAATAAAAAAACATCTTGTTATTTTATATATTTTTTTTGTGCAAGTGTGCAAGCAAATCTGGAGTAAGTACAGTGATCAAATCAAGAAACAGAGGCTTTAATACCTAAGAACATAACAAGGGGAGTGTACAAAACAAGATTGGAGCTCTAACTCTTCTAACTCACCGCGGAACCGTGGCCAAGAGGTGGTAAAGACGGCGGTTCTGCGGCCAAACTTGGTCTTCATGCCCCCAAAAATTTTTTGGCTTCTTCACTGCTCTAAAACTCTTCTCTGAACTCCATTGAATTGTATTTTCTGCAGGTTTCTTTGCAAAAATTGCGCCGCCGCCAAAATTTTTTTTTTGTTATTTTAGATTTTGTTTGTTTAAACGCTTTGCATATAATAATACTGACATTAAGGGGCAATAGCACCTATTAAGATTGGGTGGGGATTTCTTCACCCTTTCTAAGACCCCACAAATCACAAAAAGCATACGCATTATCTTGAGTTAATAAAAAATATCTAGACCAAACCTATAAGGACTTGTCGTGCTCATTTAGGATAAGTGAGGAGGTAATTTTAAAAGGTCTGTCTCACGGTGATTCGTGAGCGGAACCCTCCTTGCCTCACTTGTGCTTACTTGGCCACAATTGGTAGTGAAGAGGCGATTCAAGAGTTATCCTGCAACTTGTCACTTGGAAGTCTAAGATCGGTTTAGTTGGGCTTTGAAGACTCTAGCTCTAGATATTATTTGTGCATATTGTGGTTATGATTGTGCCTGTGTTGGGATTTTGCTTAGCACCCTCACTAGGTTTTAACAAGCATCAAGTATCAATTTTAAAAAATCTAGGGTGCTAACTAACCCGAATCTAGAATAAAATTAGAAGATTAGGCGTAAAGCTACAAGTATCATATACTAGCAACTGTATAACACTAAGAGGAAAGAAATACAACCTTTGTAGACCTCTCCTTCTCTTCAAAAGCTCCGTGTAGATGTCTTTGACTACTTGGTCCTACTCGAAGCTTGAACGGGTCCGCTTGAAGCCTTCAAAGTCCACGATGATCCACCACGGGGTTCCTTGACTCAAGCTTCTTCCTTCACTTGAACTAAGTGCAAGTGAGGCAAACAACCTACACTAGTGTGCTAGACAAGTGTAGATTGATGAAGTGGGTAATCTTTCTCACTACTAAACCTTTCTTTTCTTTCTCTTTTACTCATTAGGAAATGGTAGAGAGCTTGGAGGAAGAAGAAGATGGAAAAATGGCTAAGCTTGAGCTTAAGAGAGATAAGCACAAGAATAACAATGATATGAGAGAGAGAGTCACACTCACTCTTAACCATGGCATGGAAATATCTATATATTTTAATAGTTGAGTTAGTGGAGGATTAGAAATGAAACCATGATTACATAAGATATTTTAAGAAGTGTGTAGAAACAAAATATCAACCATGGATTTATTCCTAATTTCCATTAACTCAATAATTAAAATATCACAAATGTTTCCATGTGAGTCTAGCATATCCATCTCCAATGTATCATCAACCATGACACATGTATACATGCATGTGTGCATACATATCAAATATAAACATACATACATACATACATGCATACAACTAAAGAAAGGATTTAATAATGAGCTAATGGTCACATTATATTAAATCAACACTTGATTTAATAATCCGGTCATATCACATATGACCCGACCAATAGTAAATGCCAGATTAAAATACGGTATCATATACGCGCATTTAATCAAGCTCCCGCACATATCTCCATATGCGTCCCACATCTTTTCGCCTGAGCTCGGAAACCCCTTTGTGGGACTCTAAGACTCGTCAATACGCTAGCAGTAGGTAGTGATCATATCAGATAACCACAAACCGTCAGCGGTACTAGCTGCATGTAACGGCTTCCAGGTATTGAGCGAACAGAAGAACAACAAGCGAACCTGTCAAAACTCCCGTAGAGCCAACTAGCAACACTTACCGTACAGTCCGGTCTCTTCGTCAGATATGCTGCATATTGAGTCTAGAGATGGTATCGTCGACCCCAATAACTCAATAAGTCATGCCGATGTATGGCCTATAACAGATCGAGAAACTACTGATAACACTTATCAGTAAATCTCATCAGCCCTGACTAAGGACTTTCAGTTATAGCCAATCGACCACAACGCAACATCAACTCCCAATACCGGGAGAGACGAAACCCCTCCTATCGCTCATTGCCTCCATGTTTCTCGGGACTGTACCCAAAAGCCACCTGTTTGCACGGCTCAGTAGATCTGTGGTAGGGTGGAAATCAAAGTACAGTGGGAGAACACACAAGACTCTATGACGATCTTGGGTCTACAGACTAACCTATACAAGTGTCACCTGAGAACTGCTATCCGACGATAGATATAATACCACATAGGAGTTCTTGGCGAGTCCGTTCAGTGTGCCCAGTCCTCACTGAACACCCGTATACAATCTTTGATGTTGAACACCAGTGGATATGGGACCATCCATCGCCCATCAAATGGGTCAAGAAACATATACGCTAGTATACTCTGGAATATCGATGCCCCGTCTCGATACACCCATGACTAGGAACATTTAAGGATATGCTTATAAACCACACATGTCCCACTGGTATAATCTGCATCATAATCACAGTAGTTAAGCAAACATCCTAAGGGCTTTATCAACGTGTATCAAATGAATAGTATACACAATCAAGTGAACATGTTAAGATAAAGAGTAACCGGATAGCATACTATCATGTCGAGCAAGAAATTCCTTTGAATATATATACACACACACACACACACACACACACACACACACACACATATGTCTATACATCCACTATCAAATAATGGCCTCTAGGGCATACATATATCCAACAATCTCCCACTTGCACTAAGGCCAATTATTGGCGTATCTCATACCCAACATCTCAAAAAGTCGCTCATGCTGCGGCTGTGGGAGGGTCTTAGTGAGTGGATCTGCGGTGTTATTCTTTGTATCTACTCTCCGAATCACGATTTCGCGGCGATCAACTATCTCCCAGATCAAATGATATCGCCTGAGGATGTGTCTGGATCGCTGATGGGACCTGGGCTCCTTGGCCAATGCCATAGCCCCATTATTATCGCAATACAATGGTATTGGATCAATAATGGTTGGAACTACTCCTATCTCCAAGATGAACTTCCTCATCCAGAGGGCTTCCTTGGCAGCATCATTTGCAGCAATATACTCAGCTTCCATCGTTGAGTCTGCAACGGTATCCTGTTTGGAACTCTTCCAACAAACCACCCCTCCATTGAGGGTAAATACAAACCCTGAGATAGATTTGCTGTCATCCTTATCACTCTGAAATCTCGAATCGGTAAAGGCCTCCATTTAGAGATCCTCGTTACCATACACCAAGAACATTTCTTTTGTCCTTCGCAAGTACTTAAGAATGTTCTTCACAGCGATCCAGTGTTTCTCCCCTGGGTTGGATTGATAACTGCTTACTACACCTAGTGCATAAGCTATATTAGGGTGAGTGCATAACATCGCATATATTATAGATCCTACGGCTTAAGCGTAGGGTATAATGCTCATGCGAACTCTCTCTTCATCAGACTTTGGGCAAAAGTCCTTGGAGAGAGTGATCCGTGACAAGCGGGTAAGGCACCCCGCTTGGAATCTTCCATACTAAACCTCTTTAAGATGGTGTTAATGTACCTGGATTGGGACAATCCCAACAACCTTTTAGATCTATCTATATAGATCTTAATGCCCAAAATGTACGAGGCATCACCCAGGTCCTTCATGGAGAACCTTTGTGATAAGAACAGTTTGACCGATTGTAGCATAGGAACATCGTTTCTTATCAGGAGAATGTCATCTACGTACAATACGAGGAACGTGACAGTACTCCCTATAATCTTCTTATAAATACAAGGCTCATCTGGATTTTTAATGAAATCAAACTCTTTGATTGCATCATCAAAACAGATGTTCCAACTCCGTGATGCCTGCTTTAATCCATAAATGGATTTAAGCAACCTACATGCTTTCCCGCTGCTCCCACTATCAACGAAGCCCTTTGGCTGATCCATATAAACGCACTCTTCTAAATCACCATTTAGAAATGCAGTTTTAATGTCAATTTGCCAGATTTCATAGTTGTAGTGAGCAGCAATAGCAAGTAGGATCCGAATGGATTTAAGCATGGCTACAGGAGAGAAAGTTTCATCATTGTCCAGACCTGGTTTTTGACGAAATCCTTTCGCTACAAGCCTTGCCTTATAGGTCTCCACCTGCCCATCTACACCGATCTTTCTCTTAAAGATCCATTTGCACCTTACGGGTTTTACCCTAGAGGGTACAACTTCTAAAGTCCACACTTTGTTGGTATACATAGACTCCATTTCGAATCTCATGGCATCCAGCCACTTCACAGAGTCACCACTCGTGATAGCTTGCTGAAAACTAGTAGGGTCATCAAAATCAATGATGCAATCTTCTCTATCACCATCAATGAGGAAACTGTAGTATTCTCCGGTGGGCGAGAAGTCCTACTAGATCTACGGAGTGGTTGAGGTTCATAATATTCTATTGCAACATCAGGTTCAACCAAGTCGTCATTTATAACTTGTGTCTCGAGAACTTCTTCTAGTTCTACCGTATTGCCATCAGTATTATTTGTAAAAAAATTATTTTCTAAAAATGTGGCATACTGAGAAACAAACACTCTTTGTTCCTCCTTGTGGTAGAAAAGATATCCATACGAATGTTTTGGATATCCCACAAATTTACACGGAACCAATCGTGTCTCAAGTTTGTCTAGATTCTACTTTTTGACAAAAATCGGAAAACCCCAAATCCTAACTCATTTAAGAGATGTTCTCTTCCCATACCATATCTCATATGGAGTGGTGTTCATATCATGATTTTGCATTATTATATTCCCCATTCTTATTCATTTTACAAATAAACATGTGCTTTTGATCCATGTCTGCTACATATTTGCAGGTTACAGGTTCTCGGAACAAAACAGTGAAAATGATGAAAAGAAGATACAAAAGTGAGACTACGACCAACAAATAGAAGAATCTTGATCATGCTTACAGTTTGAGGGACAAATGAAGATTAATGAACAATTTCTGTCACGCCCTGCTTCCCAGAGTACGCAAGATTGGGTACGTGACATAGCCAACCATGCTACCTGTGGGTAGGAAGTATCCATCCACAGTCACATTACGGCTGTAGAGATATCAAGAATAAGATAAAACTATCTAAAACATGTCCATAATCCAGAATAACAGGAGTCAATAATAAATAAATGCGGAAGAAAATGATCCAATACAAATAACTGAAAAGTATGTCCCATAATGCGGGCTCACATCAGGAAATAAATGGAGGAAATAAAACTAACTACTACTGAACTCACAGCACAGCCTGCTGGCTGAAGTACTCCTGCTCGGACTGCAACAGCGGTACGGAATCTGGGCCATGCAAAACCCAGACGTCAGCGCGTCAAGTCAACAAGTAATATAATATGAACAGTGTAATAGGCAATGCAGAACTAAACATGAATAAAGCAATAATGTGAAACAGGCAGTGCAGGGTAATGTGCAGTGGGTAACTAAACTGTTCTATCGGGTTTCCTAGTCTAAAGTCTTTGAAATCAATTTGAGTAATCCTCCATGTAACTCAAAGGATATGTCCCGTTACCCCCTGGGACCACGGATCAGGAATATGTGAACCAATAGTGGTTTTGTCCCGTTACCCCCCGGGACCACGGATCAGGAAAATGTAAGAGTCACGAATGGCTCTGTCCCGTTACCCCCCGGGACCACGGATCAAGTAATACCCTTTTAAGTTACACTTTAGTTTACACTTTTGATTTTCCCATACCCCCGAGTTATGTATGTCAGGTCAGGTATGCAGTAATCAAGAACTAATGCCAAACAGGATCAGGTAAAAGCAGGTTTGTCTGGATAGACAACAGGAACGGTCCATGAGGACTACATGTCAGGTCTGTTGGCATTAGGCACGAGATCAGGTAATAGGTCGGGTTATGGTACATCAGATCAGGTCAACAGTAAACGGTACCATGACAGGTGTATCAATATACACCATGTGTAACAAAGTCAAGTCAGGATGTAACAATATCGTGGGTGTGCTCACAACCGATATATAATCAAACAGGGGATTAGCAGCAGGAAATAAGCAATAAATTAAACAACAATAAGCAGTCTCATTCAATCACAATAGTGCATTAATATAGTGCAGCCATTTTATTATATTAACAGGTTTTGAGCACCTTTAGCGGTGCAATAGTTTAAATGATGATGCGATACAGTTATATCAAGCCTTTGAATACGAATATCCGAATGTAATAGAACTACATGGGTAAGGGCTACCATCTATTAAACAGTAAAATACGATTAACAGGTAAACTTAGTTATTGGTTTTAAATTGGCAAACTGTAAAAGTTATGTTAACTGTAGGATGATATATGTCATATTGCAACCAAATGAGAAACTTCTATACTAAGTTAAGTTTTGCAGGTTTAATGAGTCAAACATATATAAATATATAGTATAGCATGTAGCAAGTGATACTTGCTTCGACGGGTCGCGAACCGGGAAAAACGGAACGTAGCGTCGGCGGGGAAACTCGCGACGGACGCACGGTTCACGGATTGAACCCAAACAACGGACAATGGGACCACACGATCGGGGTACCTCGCTGGAACGTCGGATCACGTCGCCGGTACGGCCGGATTCCGGCGAGCACAAAAAAACAGTGAATAAGGTTTCAACGGTGTAGATCTAGAAAGAGAAGGGAATGAGCAGAGAAAGGAGAAGATGGGGGAATACTCACTGGTCCAGAGGGCACTAGCGACGACGGCGAGATCGACGACGGCGAGAACGGCGTCTTCGGCGATCTGCAGAAAAGATCCAGCCGTTGTTTCAGTTTTTGGAAAAAAGAAGAGAGGAAGGGTGAGATGGAAACACTTACGAAGTGTTCTGAGGGTGGTCGTGGATCGTCGGCGACGGCCAGGGACAACGCAGGTGGTCGCCGGCGGTGCCTTAGGCGATGCAGGAAGGACTGCAGGTGGTCATGGCGGTGCAGGGTGTGCGGTGGTGGATGAAGGAAGGTGTGGGCGAGGCGAGGCAGAGAAGTTGACGGTGCTGGTGACGCTAGCACCGGCGTCGGGGCTGCGGCGGCAAGGAAGGAGGTGGCTAAGGTTGAGGGCGAGGCTCGTGATGGGTTGCAGGCGCACAGGGAAGAATGGCGAGGGTCGTGGTCGAGACGAGGAGGCGCGGGCGAGGGTGACGGTGGTGCCGGCGACGAGGTTGCGGCGGCGACGGGGACGAGGCGGCTAGGGTTCTCGCGATGGCTCGTGGGGTTTTCTGGGTTCTCTCGTTGCTAAAGGAAAAGAAAAGGAAGAAGAAAATATATAGAGGAGAGAGAGAGAGAAAGAGAAAGATAGAGAGAGATACGGGGAGAGAGAAAGAGACGGGAGAGAGAGAGGAGAGATGTAGAGAGAGATAGAGAGAGATACGGGGAGAGAGAGAGAAGGAGAAAGATAGAGAGATTATGAGGAGGTGGGGCCCATGGGGACAGCAGCCTCGTGATTGGCTGGGGAAAGAAAGCTTCGTGGGTTAAAGAACTGATAAAATATTTTAAGGATAAGAAAAATATAGTGTAAGTTTAAGGAATATATATTACGGTTTAAAAATATTAAAATTGGGATTTTGGCGCAAAACAAAACATTTCCAAATCGCGCCCGGATCGGGTCCAAAAATTTGAAATCTAAATAATAGGATTTTAAGCGGGTTCCAAATTTTAAAATGATATGTTTTATGATTAAAAAGCATACCCTCAAGTCGGACACCTGTACGCGCGCGTAGCCGTCCAAACTCGCTCGTTTCATCGAACGGAACGAGAACTCGATGCACGGACGCTACCACGCGGCTAGGGGTGATGAGTAGGCCAAGATAGATATTTTTAATTTTATTTTAGGTGCTAAAATTTGTTATATGCAGAAATGACTTTTCCAGATAAAATTTCACGGTAAGTGTCAAACAGGAAAGCTAAATGAAATGAGTACTACTTAATGCTCGGACAGTAACAGAAATTAGTAGTATTGGGCTCGGGTGTTACAATTTCACAAAGTATAAAGGCAGTACAAGATTCAAGACTTCAACACGAAACAAACGGTAAAAGTCCATGACATTATGCACTGTGGAAATCTGGAAGAAACTAGAAGACATTCTGAAGAACCAAGTGAAGAAAAGCCAAGTAAAAAGCAACAGAAAGAACACTAGAAGATTTCAACCCAAGTGCCTCCAAGATAGTCGCAGATCCGCTGCCAAACAAGGCAAATGACCGCGGATCCGCGGCCGTGCTGAGCACGTGTCGGTGCATTTTTTGACGGTGGGTGGCGGTGCATTGACTAGGCTTTTCAGGATAGTTTTGTAAATGTAGATAGGGATCAGAATGTAACCTAGGGTTTCTATAATTTATAAATAGGAACCCTACAGCTCTTTTTGGAGCATGCCTCTTCCTATGCCTTTTTTTATTCATCTATTTCAGAATTTTTATTCGCTGTAAATGTTTGAAGAGTGCATCAAATAAAGTAAGTCCTTCTTTTCTCTGCCCTAGTTAATTTTCCTTTCTGCCCTAGTTAATTTTATTTATCTGCCCAAGTTTAGCACTTTTATTTATCTGCCGTAGATTAGATAATTAGGTTATTAAAAACAAACAAAAAAATGTCTCTTTTTATCAATTCCCTAATGAGTGAGTAGTTCCTCACTTATTAGGGTTAGAAATAGGGAAGGTTTGAGAGATGAACATCTCTCACCCCTTTCTTGTCCATCATACATTTTTTTATAGGACTCCATGCATACACACACACACCACTCACTACGGCACCCTATCCCAAGTGGTAGCGGTGATACCGTAGTTTAAAAGACCGGTTGTGTATGTTTTCCATGGAGGTTAGGGTAAAAATTAAGAAAGGACGGACAAGGACCTAGAGGAAGAAACCTAGTTTCTTCCCGATCGTGCTAATCCTCTTTGTTAATTATTATCTTAACACCTAAATAGATCTTAATTAGGGTATAGAAAGCGGTGAGAAATATTGAATTTCCAAACTTAACCTAAACCTAACCCTAGCAAGGTTTTAATTCTAATCAAACTCATTTCAGTTTTAGTGGTAATCAATCCTACCACTATTGGAATTAACTCGTTAGAACAAATAGAAAATACACAAAATCCCTGTGGACCGACCTGTACTCAACCGGCTAGCTACCAAGCGACGCCATTCTTGATTGCGGTTAATATTCTTTGATTCATCTTTAAAAAGCGAAAGCGCACAAAAAACCTCTAACAATCAAATGGCGCTGTTGCCGGGGATGGCGTAGTTATTTTATTTTTGTAATTTCGGGTTAATATAAAAATTGAAAAATCATAAAAACTGAAAAATAAAAAAAACATAAAAAATTTATCATCTTGTTATTTTGTGAAAGGTGTTTCGTTTGAATTGTGCAGGATCGACGAACAGATTCAGATTTGGAAATATCCAGAGAGCAAAACAGCAAATAGCAGATCTGAACCTACAGAGGAGAAGCACAACAGAGAAATAGAAAAGGTTTGGAGAGCTGAACAGACCGACCGACCACGGAACCGCCGCAATTACCTACATCTGACCGCGGAACCGCGGCACTCTGGTGACGTCAGCACGTGGAAAAATCTCTGTAAGCTTTCTTTTCTTCTTCTGAATCCCCAGATCTCCTCTGAAAAATTTTCCTGCAGGGTTCCTTGCGCAAAAACATCTCTCCCTTCTCCAATAACTTGATCTTGTGCAGGATTCTTTGCGCCGCAATAAATTTTTTTCTTTCCGGCAAGTGTGATTTGTGTGTTTACTGCTTTGCATTCTTTAAAACTGACTTTAAGGGGCTTTAACACCAATCCAGCTTGGGTGGGGATTTCATTACCCTTCCTAGGACCCCAAAAATCACAAAAAGCATATTGCATAAACCATCGAGTTAATTAAAAAAGATTAGACTCAGCCTATAAGGACTGTCGCGCTCAATAGGACAAAGGAATAGTTGTAGGCATCAATCGTTTATCTAAACCAGACTTTGTGGTGCCTAGGCTAGACAAGTAGGGAAAGGTAACTTTAAAAGGCCCGTCTCACGGTGATTCGTGAGCGGATCCCTCCTTTCTTTACTTGTGCTTACCTGGCCACAATTGGCGGTGAAGAGGCGATTTGAGGTCCTCACAACTTGCCCTTTGGAACAGTTAGGAGCAGTCTAGTTGACCTAGGAGACCCTAGATCTAGGCTTGATTGTGCATATTGTGATTGATTGAACGTGTGTCTAAGCTTTTTATTGAAAATATTTTTGCAAAAAAAGCTCCTATTATATAAAAAAAACACAAAACGGAATTTTTTTTACAAAAACATGCCACTTGTCGCTAAGAAATCATTGCACCCCACTTGCACCCTGTTTCCCCAATCAGAGCAAAGCTCTGTTGAAATTCAAAATTCAAATTTTAAAGAAACGCTTCAAATCTCGGACGCAACGCGCCACGTGTCAGGCGCATATGCATCAGCGCAACGCCCAAGGCAGCGCACCCAATCAGAGCAAAGCTCTGTTTAAAGCAAAATCAAAGGAAGCAACGCTTCAGTTGCGCAAGCACTGCGCTGCGAGACACGTGTCAGCGCAGATGCGCTAGTGCAGTTGGGCTGCGCTTTGCGCCGCGCGACACGTGTCAACGCAGATGCGCTAGCGCAGTTGCACTGCGCTGTGCGCTGCGCGACACGCGTCAGCGCAGAGGAGCTAGCGCAGTTGCGCTGCGCCGTGCGCTACGTGACACGTGTCACGCGCTGGGGGCATTTGCGCCTAATAGAATTAAGATTTTAAAGAAATCTTTTTGTTCTTGTTAAAACAAGAAGATTTTCTTCTGTAAAACAGAAGCCCTTGGATCAAAGATCCGACGGTGGGGAAAATACCCCAAATCACTCAGAGAAAAATCTCGTTAACAAATTCAACAAACTTATGTGCACTATATAAAGACCCCTAGACCTCAAATCAAAAGGAGGAACATTTTTTTGAGAAATCAAGAGCTTCAAACAGAGAGAACTCTGAAAAAGTTTCAAGAAAAAGGTAAAAACCTTCATAAAAATAGAAGAAATTTCTTCTAATAGATCATGGATCTAAGAACAAGATCAATGATCTTCACATAATAAACAGTGCTTTGCACTTCTTATGAACCACTGGTTCTTTAAATAAGAAAAACAAGAAATACTTGTTTTCTTTAGATCGAAGAAAACAAATAGTGCCTTGCTCTTGCAAACTGCGCTGTTGCGCTCCTGGATTGGCGCAAGCCACCAGAGAGCGCCACGTGTCAGCATCTGAACCATTTGCGCTATGCGCTTTTGAAGTAGAGTTTTGCTCTATGAAATTGGCGCAACTCACCAGAGCGCGCCACGTGTCAGCAGCACAAGCGTAGCGCACTAGCGCAGCGCACTGCGCTGCATGACACGTGTCATCACCACAAGCGCTTGCGCTCTTTGATTGGTGCAAAGTGCTTGATAAATGCAAGGCATTTCCTAAAGGGCCAGGCCCAAATTAAAAAGACCAAGCAGGTCTAATTAAATTGATGCTCTGCATCATTTATAAATGGGCAGAGCCCAAACGAAATGCTATGAATTTTAAAAGGGGCAGAGCCCAAATAAAGTAGATGCTTTGCATCATTTATAAATGGGCAGAGCCCAAAAAAAATTGATGCTCTGCATCTTTTATGGGTAGAGCCCAAATAAAAATAAAAAGAAATGCAATGCAAAAGCAAATAGAATGTTGAACATTTTCAACTGGACTTAGCCCAATTTTGGCCGTAAGTCCTCAAATTAAATTGACTGAGCAAGATTGCTCTCTTAAATCAATTTACCTCCGGTTCGAGGGTACATCTCCGAACTCCTCTGACACCTGTCGTTGTAATCCTTCAACGACGTCAGAGAGGTAACGGGTCCCGACAACCACACATCAACACGGACTGCGGGGTCCTTAAACTCGTGGACCGAAACGTCCTTAAACTAATGTCGTACCGAAACGTCCTTAAACTAATGATGGACCACCACGTCCCTAAACTGGCGATGGACCACCACGTCCCTAAACTGGAATATGGACCACCACGTCCTTAAACTGGCGATGGACCATCACGTCCCTAAACTGGAACATGGACCACCACGTCCCTAAACTGGAACAATAGAGCCTTCAAATGCTCTTTTGCCGGATCTAAACGGTCCCGTTTAAGTTGATCTTAGCCCCAAACACGGCTAACGAATCCTTAAACATCCAAATGGACTATAAAACTCCAAATCAACTTTGGTTCAAGGGTACATCTCTGAACTCCTCTGACACCTATCGCTATAATCCTTCAACGACGTCAGAGAGGTGATGAGTCCTGACGGCCATATATTAAACAGATCACTACGTTAAGTCGATCTTAGTCTCAAATAGGACTAACGTATCCTTAACGAACGTTTAAGTTGATCTTAGCCTCAATACGGCTAACGTATCCTTAAACTAAAAACACCAAACCCAAATCTAAGTAAATACGGATTTGGAATAATCCACGTACTACGGGCGACGGCATTACTCAGTCTCCGTATACAATCCACGGGCAACCACAAACAAAACAAACACCCACGACACAAAGTAAAATTCTGGAGAAGGAGAAAGTTGTTACCGCGATGCGGTAGCGTAATTAACTGCAAGGGCTTGCGCTTGCAGGGAAAAGCGTCCCCACAATCCAAAACCCCTTAAGCGATGGGGAATCTGATGAAGTCTGCTACATCGGCTGCATCCGTCTAAACCTCCGATACACGGTGCCATAAATCAACTTGGCATCTTCGGAGAGGTAAACGGATAAAACCATATAGCATCTGCCCCAAATCTCAGGCAAGACGTCCTAATGTCTCGGCCGCCATTCGGAGGGGAACAGATTCTGGCACGCCCGGTAGGACTTTTTCCTCTTTCCACTCCACACTTCGTGTGTCGTGTTCATGAACGAATCGCGGTTTGCTGTGGTTGCCTGTGGATTCGAAGTACTATGATTTGGTGTCTTGCTCCGTGCAGAAAACAGAAGATCAATGGCTTCAAACTGCACTGCCTGCAACTCTCACTCGGTCCTTGCTGGAGGAGTGACTTATGGGCCCCAAGCGGCCTCCCTTTTCAAGATGCCAGTGGAGCAGGTAACTCAGGCCACCACTGGATTATTCTTCGGGACCATGATCCCACCGTTGAGCTTCAATGCCATAATGACGTTGCAAGAAGCCCCAAAGAAGTCGGTCTTTGATGGGCTTGCCACTGCCGCGACCCCTCTCAACGGGTCTCCCAGCTTCAATACCTCAGTTCTCAACAGACAGGGCCAAAACGTCTGCAAACCCGCGATACCCGAAGCTGCCATTCCAAAGCGGATAGCCATCCCAGCTCAAGCGGACGAAATCATTGGAAAGGCTTCTCCTTCCAAAAAGTCGGTTTTTACGAGGGTGGCCATTCCGGCTCCTGCTCTAGGAGAGGCCCTCGAAGCTGCTTCCTCTGTCTAGAGCAGGGGGCACGACGAAGACGCCCTTATAGCTGAAACAGCTCCATCCACAAGACACGCCCGACGTCGCCACTGGCGCTGAGTGAGGAAGGCTGGAGGCAATTCCCCCTCTGGGATAACTCCACCAGCTCTGATGGTGGGGATCGATGCTGCTGTTCCAACCAGGAACAGCTTTGGATTGCTGAACACGGTGCACAGAAACTCTCCTACTGCGGTGTTGAAACGAACTCCTTCACCTGTGGAGAATGCTCCAGAGGAAAAGCTAGGGCTGCCCCCTCAACGGTTATCCTCTAAAATCTACAAAGTCCGACGTCAAGTCCAAGACTCGGTTGTTGATCAAGACTACCTCTGCTGACAGAAAAAGATGAAGGTTCGGCAGGAAAAGGACTACTCTGTCAAGCCGGAAAAAGCAACAGCTGGCCGGGTGCCCACTGCAACGGCTCCCTCACCGTCAATCACTCAGAAGAAAAGGAGGCCGCAAAAAGCCTCTGTGAACATGGCGAACCGTAAAAGCGCTGAACATAAACACCCTAAGTCTGGGGGCATGGTGGTGCACACTGTTTATATGGCTTCCGGAAAGGAGGAAAGCCGTGCTTTGACGGGTTACCGACCGCTCACCCGATCCGTGACAAAAACTCAGGAGCAGCAACAGAAGCTTCAGGAAATGATGACTGTGATGGATGCACTTACCAAGCCAAAAGAAAACTCCGAAGCGTCCTCGGATCAGTGACAAGAGCAGGAAACCGACGCTGACTATCTGCGCAGAGTTCTCGAAAAGAAGGACAAAGAGGCGGCAGAACAAGCTGCCAACATAAAACAAATGGCTCTCCTCTTCCAAGATATAGTAGGGATGATGTTACACCCGGACCCTCCAGATGAAGACCCTCCAATCATTGTCGGAAACGACGAAGGGGAAACATCTAGTCCTCCTCCGGCTCTTGCAGCAGCCAAAGAGGAAACCATTTCCAAAGATTCCCTAAATGATTATATTGCTCAGCAAATACGAGTTCATCAGGCGAATGAAGCGGCTGACCAAACTGTTAGAACTGGACGACCCTATCCGGGCTGGTATGACCAAATCAGTTACCCACCGGGATATACGATCCCTAAATTCTACATATATAAAGGGACAGGAAATCCATATCAGCACGTCGCTCAATTCAGGGCATTGTGCGGCAATACTGGAGACGATGACAAATTGTTGCTTCTCCAATTCGTTGGCAGCTTAGCAGAAACAGCCTTTGAATGGTATTTGGAACTACCTAACGACTCTGTCAAAACATTTACGGAGATGGAGCTACTATTTACACAAAGGTTCTCGAGTGCTAGTGAACGCACCCCGATAACAGCACTGATAAATGCTAGGATAAGGCCAGATGAAACGTGGGTCCAATACGCAACACTATGGCGGAACCTATGGTCAAAATGCGAACAACGCATAGAAGAGGCACCTGCGGTAGGCATGTTCGTGGGTACCCTTGACCCTCAAACGACCATCTCGCAATTCATGATGTTCTTCAGGCCGACCACCTTCCAGGCTTTGATCGACAAATTAGCCCAAATGGACCAGATGGGCCACGGACCGTCTCCTCCAAAACCAGACTCTCGAAATAAGAAGGGAAAAGGGAAAGCAACTGTCGTTGCCAATGCTCAACAACAGCTGAGCAACTCAAAGCTGGCTGTTCGCCAAAATAACGCGCATCCACGCCCGTCCCTCGAGGAGAGACTAAGACGCCCTTACTCGTTTCTTCAGAATAAAACGAGAAGACTGTTTGAACTGGCAGTATGCAACAGACTCATCAATTTGCCGAACCCAAAATGTCCGTTGCAGCCAGGCGATCTCAATAATCCCGATTACTGCCCTTACCACCAAACGGTAAGTCACTCGATCGAGAATTGTTTCGTCTTTAAGGGATGGATCGAGGACCAATACCTACAAGGCAAATTCGCGCTGTCTGAAACTGGAAGGTAAACCCACCACAGCCGCACACTTCAAAGAAGACGGACACGATGGGGGCATCTTGTTCTTTTGTCGAGGACGAAAATGATGGAGAAGACTCATCAGATGAGTCTGAAGACTACGTAGTGACTTGTCACGTGATATTTCACTCATTGGCGGATGATAAAGAGGCTCCTTGCGTTGATAAACCGAGGGCGGACCCTGAGCCAGAAATCCCGCGGCCATCAGACGAGTTGATCGATGCCTTCCTGAATGAGATTCGTCTGAAAGTTAAAGCCAATCGAGAGCGTGAGATGGCCATACTAGAAGGAGCCAAACACCGACGATTGGACCAAAGAGTCGAAGCATTCCCGTCAAATCAAAAGCCATCCGCTGTGGATAAAAATAAATTCAAAATGAGGAAGAGGTTCGCTAAAGCCCTGTCAGCGGGAATGGTGCTACCACCCTCTGAAGAAAATACTCTCGGTGAAGTAGAGATGCATCCTAACTTCTGCTTATATCATCAGAAGATCATACATCCTACCGAGGACTGTGACTCCTTTAAGTGTTGGTGGCAAGGGTATGTCGCTCAAAAGCAACACTTCAACAGGACAAAGTGTGGAGCTCGTAGACATCATAAAAATGTGATAGATGAGCGCAAAAAAGCCGCTGACGATTGTCATATAGCCGACTCCAAGGGATCGCAAATTATCACCTTTGGAAGCGACTCTGACGAGGAAGCTGCCCTCAACCCTCTCCTCAAGGAATCCATCTCAAAGATGAAAGAATTGAGAAGTTGCGATAACGTTCGGCCGTGTAATCGCACGCTGCTCGGAAAAAATCTCAGCCCCGCAAGCAAGGGATCGAGCAAAAAGGATAAAGGGAAGGAAAAAACAGCCCTCATAGCCAATGCTCAACAGCAATCGAGTGGCCCTAGACCGGTTGTTTGCCGAAAAAACAAGTAGCAACTCCTCCAGGAAAAGTTGAAACGTCCTTACTCGTTTCCGCAAGATAAAACAAGGGGACTGTTCGAGCTCAACCGACTCATAAATCTGCCGGAGCTAAAACGTCCGTCGCAACCAAATGACGTCAATGAGACCAACTACTGTCCCTATCACCGAATACTGGGTCACCTGATCGAGGATTGCTACGTCTTCAAAAACTGGGTTGAAGATCAATACCAACAAGGCAAGTTCGTCATCTCCGAAAACTGGAAGGTGAACCCGCCACAATCGCACGCTCTGAGAAAGACGGATATGCCGGGGGCATCATGCTCAGTCATAGAGAAAGCCTCATAGACCGAAAAGTCAATAAACTAGATATTCGCCTCAAATACGGCGATGACGGACCGAAACGTCCTTAAACTAATGACGGACCACTACGTCCTAAAACTAGCTGATAGATCGAAACGTCCTTAAACTACTACCGCAGCATCCTTAGGCTGACGAGATAAAAAAAAGAGAAAAAAAAGAAAAAAAATGATGATAAAAACGGTATGTCCATAAGCAAGATGGGCACGGATGAAAACCCGAAAGGGCTCCATGAGTAAAAACAACAGGGCTACCGGCGAGTGTTCGTGAAAACCTGAAAGGGCGCGACCTCATAAGAAAAAGTAAATAAAAATAAAAAGGATAAAAAAAGGGGGTATGTCCATAAGCAAAATGGGCACGGATGAAAACCTGAAAAGGCTCCATGAGTAAAAACAACATGACTACCGGCGAGTGTTTGTGAAAACTTGAAAGGGCGCAACCTCGTTAAAAGACACTTATAGGGTCCCCTCGACCTTGTAAGGACCGCGTGAGATCCTTACGACTCACAAGGGAGCAACACACTTAGGGATCCCCACGATTCCTGAGGAGAAAATACACTTGCGAGATCCTCACGACTCGCAAGGAGAACTCTCTTATGAGACCCTCACGGCTCATAAGATTTGAAAGTCTTAAGTTACAGAGACCTAAACCTGTGCTTAAGCAATCCCCACAACTTTCGATATTGCCCTACAAGTGGCTCAATACTGACCCTTGTATACAATCCACGGGCGCGAATAAACATTCCCCTAACAAAATTTCATCCGTGATTGGGGATATGTACGCATGATGAACACCCCTTATAAGTCCTCTCGACTTATAAGGAGAAAACCCTCTTGTAGGATCCTTACGACTTACAGAGGAACATACACTTAGGAATCCTCACGATTCCTAAGGAGAAAATATGCCTACAAGATCCTCACGACTTGTAGGAAAAAATACCTTTGTGAGACCCTTACGGCTCATGAAGTCAAAAGCCTTAGTCGACAGGTCCTTAACCCTGTTCGCTAAGCCACCTTTGTTCGACATCGATAGAGGCAGATGATGATTCGCTCCTGGCAATATCCCAGTTGTAGCGGTGCTGATGCCGAAATCGGTGTCTAATTTTAGGTTTACGGTGAAAAGCCGGTAGGCCGCACGTGCATACAAAATAGCCGAAATGATTGGACAACTTGCAATAAAAAGCAGCGAGTGAAAATAAAATAAATAGCCGAAATGATTGGGCAACTCGCAATAAAAAGCAGCGAGTGAAAATACAATAAATAGCTGAAATGATTGGGCATCGCGAAAAATAGCCGAAATGATTGGGCAATCGCGACCTTCGCAATATAAAAGCTGAAATGATAGAGCATCGCGGAAATAAAACAAAAAAAAGATGATAAAACTTTGGCCCTACAGTTGAGATCACATCGATCCCTGTATACAATCCAGGGGTACAAACAAAAAGAGAACATACCTTCCCAACACGCTCCGTCAGAAAACGAAGCCAAATTTCGACGGTTCATAGATGACCTAAAGAAAATCTCGACATTTGTCGCAATACGGCAGACGAGATGTTAACAACGGCGTTCCTTCGCAGTCCATCAAGATGCAGATACAACGCCAACAAAAGACCTTACGGTCGAAACAAAGCGAAGCGACGGCAAAATCCCAGCTTCACCTCAGCATTCGTCTCGATACAGCAGACGAGATGTCAACAAAGGCGTTCCTTCGCAGTCCAACGAGACGCAGAAGCAACGTCAACAAAAGACCCCATGGTCAAACAAGCGGAGTAACGACAAAATCCCAGCTCCACCGCAACGTTCGTCTCGATACAGCAGACGAGATGTCACCCCAACGTTCGTCTCGACACAGCATACGCAACATCATCAAACAAATGGAGTAACGGCAAAATCCCTGCTCCACCATGACGTTCATCTCGATACAGCAGATGAGATGTCACCCCAACGTTCGTCTCGACACAGCAGACGCAACATCATCAAACAAATGGAGCCACGGCAAAATCCCTAGTTCCAAATCTCGATGGTTCACCAGCAACCTAGAGACAACTACGACATTCGTCTCGATACAGCAGACGAGATGTCGCTCCAGCGTTCTTCCTCCAGCAGGGTTCAGATGCGACAATCAAACAAACGGAGCCACGGCAAAATCCCTAGTTCCCACCGCGACATTCGTCTCGATACAGCAGACGCGATGCCAGCAAACGAAGCAAAGGACAAATTCCTAGTTTCAGGGTCTTGACGGCAACTCATATAAAATCCGAAAGACTATCGGAGATCATCCCACACCAGCGCGGAGTGGTTATGACTCATCGGGGCTCACCAAAATGAGCCTAACCTTAAGTAAAAAGCGGCATGGCAAATTCTTAATGCTTGCTCTTCCGACGGTCAAACTGCCTAGGAAGATTGCTTGAAGACGTCTTGTCTAGCCCCCGAAGGGATCAGAGACACGGCAGTCGCAGGGCTACTCGAACAGCACGATTGCCTATCGAGGAATATATCAGCTTATGCGACGGTACGACGGCCAAAACCCTAAGTACCATAGACCCTAACGGACTTCTGTCGAAAAGAGCAGAGGTTAACTGTGACGTTAGGATATTCTTGCGAGAAATGCTCGATTCGTCTCGACTTGTGAAGAAATTGATGTCTTTGCGAGAAATTCTCGTTGCGGCTCGACTCGTAAGATAAAGCCTTAGGCAGCAGGCATAAAAGAAGCCTGTTTCCTAAGCACTGGGACCCTGCAAGTTGGCCCAAAACGGTCTCTTGCATACTATCCACGGGTCTCACTCTCCAAACTCGAATCTCGACGAGGAAGGAAACAACCGCTTATGGGTCCTCTCGACTCGTAAGAGGGGAAAATTCTCTTATATGATCCTTACGACTTATAAGAGAAAATGCGCTTAGGAATCCTCACGATTCCTACGGAGAAAAATACACCTACGAGATCCTCTTGATCCGTAGGGAGAAAAGTCTCTAAGAGACCCTCACGGCTCATAGAGTTGAAAAGTCTTAGGCGGCAGATCTGAACCTGCGACCTAAGCCATCGTTATTTCTTGAGGAAATCAAGATGCTTGCTCTATTATCTGTCAACCATGTTTACTAAGGTGGCATGCTGATAATAAAAGAAAGAAAAGGCGGAGAAGTGACGTAAGACATTACAAAGAATGTGTATCTTTTATTCATAAACTTGATTTAGTACAAGATACATCGTAGTAAAGAGAAAATATATATACTTTTTTTTATTTACAAGTACAAACGATACAAAGAGGGATAGCTACAGAGGAGGAAGTGTCTTTAACAAATCCGCAAGCCGCTCTCGCACTTCCTTCTCCTCCTCCCCCTCGGTCGGACTTGGCCCTGCAGGATAGAATATATAAGAACTGACGACTTTATAATTCTTACAACAAGATTCTGAAAGAAAGATTACCTGAAGTGGACTTATCATTAGCTTCCTGAACTGCACGCGCTACCTGTCTGCGTGCGGTAGATAGACTGGCCGGGAGCTCTTCAGAAGGAGAAGCAGAGAGAATAATAGTGCTTGGGCCCGCTCCCGTGGCCAAAACAGCCCTGTGCGCTTTCGCCTCGCGCCTCAGCCGCTTCCTCTCCTCCTGAGCCGTTGAGACGGACCTCACCAGAGCCTCTTTCATTGAGGCGTCTTCGTCCGTGAACAGGGATGCCTCCAAATTTTTCAAGGCATCCCTCGTCGTTTTGTCAAGTTGAGGCTCCCGCGGCAGCCCCAAGGAAGCTGGAACTTCAGTAAAGGATCCGGGGATAGTCCCCACATCAGTTGGCGCAGCTCCTACAAAGAAACAAAGGAAGGAGGTTAGATTGGCCATCATAGAAGAAGACAAAAATTTCTGATAAGGCGATACGTACCAACGCCCGTTAAAGCGCGCTTATTTTCTTCCTCCTGGAAGGTTCTCAAAGAAGCAGCGATGGCTTCTTCGGTATTGACCCCTGTTTAAAAAAAAGGGAGAAAACATTAGTCAAAAACAATGATAAAAAAATGTGTGATAAAATGACGAAGAAAGCAACTGATGGTTACCTAACTCAGCAAGTTTACTCAACATCGCTTCGAGCCTCGCTGATCGCTCAGAAGCTGCAATAGCAGCCGCCAAATCGGTGTCTGCGGGGTCTACTGAGAAGCCCTTATTGCTTCCATATTCGCTTATTCCTTCGGTAAGAGGGGCCTCAGGCTCTAAACCAAGGATCGCATCAAGTGAGAGGAGCGACTTCTTCTTCTTTTGCCCGCCGGCTTTGGATGCACCCAGGGCTGATTTGCACTTGGCAGACACCTTGGGGCGGCGGGTCCCGATATCCGCGCCTATGCCGGACTTCGGCGATACCACCTTTACCACTTCCGCTGGAGCACGGGGGGCTGGTGGCGCATCCACAATATCACGAAGCGGCAATCCGCGCGGAGGGACCAACACGCGCGGAGGTCCAATTCCAGCACCTTTCAATGGAGGAATGACCGGGGTCCTCGGCTTCAGGGGAGCCTTGCGATCGCCGCCAGGAGGCGCAGCCTTGCGGTCGACCAGCATGCGTTTTTTCATTTGGATAACTGGACCCATAGCATGCGCATACCAAGCCACGTACACGTTGAGGATCTTGGGGACGCAGCTTGGCTCGCTAATGAAGAAATAGGAACCCGTGTTAAGCCGCATGAAGTGGTGCATCGCGTTCTTTATCCCCTCTCGGCTAACCACGGGCTTTTCCAAGAAAGCTTCCATTGGGATCCCTTGGTTGTAGCTCGATTACTGAGCAAACCTGTGCGGATTATACCTCATAAAGAGTGCTGTCTCATTCTGCCTGAACACCAAGTAGCCCGGCCGAATGGAGTAGAGATGGAGGATTTCCCGAGCCTTCAATATGGAAGCCCCGTCTTTAAAGTCATCGCGTAATGACACAACCGACTTGGTGGTCTCTGAGCCTATTGTTATGACCTTATCCAAGAAAGAAGTCTTCGCTCCAACCAGGCGTGGTCGAAGGAGCAGTCCCCTAGCCTCCCGCGGAGGTGCAACTACGATCGAAGCCCCGACCAACCGTATGACCCTCGGGAATCTGCATCTCTCAAAGAAGGGAGGAATCTTATGGGCGTTGAACACCCCCTGCACGTGCATTTCCATCCAAGAGGTAAAATAGTGCATCGGGAAGTTGACGGGTTGCACCCCAGGCTCACTAGCGTCCGCCGCTACGCTAAGTCCATTATAAAGGTAAGCCAGCCCAGCAATTCCTACTGACAACTGCAAACCAGCCACCATCCGATGCGCTGGATAGAAAACAGAAGGCCGCATGTGGCGCGGGTGCATAGGGAGCGCAAAGTTGCACAGCCACAAGCCCAGGAACCCTACAAAAAGGTCTCCTCATCCAAGCCCGGGACAACAATTTCTAAAAAAGGGACGACGGCGGCACTAGGGAGATAAAAGTCTTTGTGGTCATCCTCCGACACGGGTCAACGATCCAAACCGAACCCAAAAGGGTCGTCGAGTTGGGCGAACTTCTCGCTCCGCTCCGATAGGAACTCCGGTCGAACGAAGTGGGCAATAAAATCTGCAAAACTGATACCCCGGACGCCCGATTCCAAATAGAGTCCTTCATAGATCTCCAGCACCTTAACCAAGCCTGGATACTGGTGTTGAATAGCGTTCTCTGGCGTCAGGTCAAACACCAGCGGCTTGGTGGCAAAGACGTATTCATCGGGAGGAAGCAGCTCCTCGTAAAGCTCTCCCCTCATCGGCAAACCCGAGATTTCAACAAACTCTTCCAAGGAGATAGAGACTTCCCGGTCCGTCATCAGGAAGGTGTGGGTGGGGATGTTCCATTGCTCGATAAAAGCCTTAACCCACCACGTTGGAGGAGAAGGATACTCAAAGAGTGAGACGTAAATGGCCGAGTACAAACCAATTCTCATCAGATGAGTCCTCTTCGCTGATAGGATGTACTGGGCCCATTGCAAATATCCGGCATGCGGTCACAGGAGCAATCCAATATTATAAGCTTGTCCCCAAGGGCGTGCTTCACCCTGACAAATTCGCCTTCCTAAAATATCTATTGCTGGCGGCAGCTGCACAGGGATAGCACTAATCGCAGGCTGGAGGAGGTCATCCGAATTCTAATTTTTAACCTCCACGACACACTTCACCGGGGGTTTATCTGCGTAGGGGGGTGAAGACGTTGGCACAGACAGCGTGGCGAAACCGAAACTTCGGCGGCCCTGGATGATCTCATTATACCATTTACCCCATAAGTGGAGGCTCTTGTGCTCGGGGTCATGATCCTTGATGAGAGCGAGCACCACGCGGTCCACCGGTGCCTGGGAAAACCCTCCCTCTGAACGAACAAACGGAAAAGACGAGTTGGCGGACATGTCTCCTGCGAAGAGACAAAGTTAGCCGTCAGTGTTATAATATTCCAACGCTCAACATTTTAAAATTTACACCACACTGCAATACAGTGGGTGGGAGACCAAATGGGGGCCCACAAAATTTGGATGACAGTGTATCATTTAATAAAATAGCCCCATCATTGGATGAGACTGTCAATTAAAGAAAAGATCCCTAAGAGAATATTCTCATCAGTGGGGAATCCCTAAAGACAAGGAGAAAATCTCCTCTTTTAGAGCAAAGCTCTGCCACAGAATGACACTTGTCAAATTCTGGTCTCAAAAGAATAAAATTCCTTAAAAGAGCATAGCTCTATGGTAATAATGGAAAGGTCCATCAGAAAAAATTTTACACATAAAAGAATTAAAAATTTTGGAATCTTGAAAAATCCATGAAAAACTTATAAAAAAATTCTTCATATTTCAGATCTAAATGATCTACAGTTGATCCAAGAGCAAAGATCTGTTCATGGGTTAGAACCCATGAACAAGATCTCTGCAGATCTATAAGTTTTTGAGAGCAAAGCTCTGTGGGGATCTCTTTAGATCAAAAGATCTGTGAGAGCAAAGCTCTTTGGTTAAGATTAATTTAAATTAATTTCGTTTAAATTAATTTTTACCTGAAATTTCTAACTTTGGAAATGAGCAAAGCTCTGAAGTTCTTAAGCAAGAGCAAAGCTCTGTAGAAAATCAAAAATCTTGAAATGTAGAAAATCAAAAATCTTGAAATGGTGAAGATTTCCTAAGGGCCATAGGTCCTATTTATAAGGCGCTTGCGCCCCTTCAGCTCACCCCTTGATCCAACGGTCAAGAGCTTGCCACCGCTGCACTCACGTGCGCGCCACGTGAGCGCAACGGTGGGGGGGCATTTGTTTTCCCAATCAGAGCAAAGCTCTGTTGAAATTCAAAATTCAAATTTTAAAGCAACGCTTCAAATCTCGGGCGCAACGTGCCACGTGTTAGGTGCAGATGCATCAGCGCAGCGCCCAAGGCAGCGCACCCAATCAGAGCAAAGCTCTGTTTAAAGCAAAATCAAAGGAAGCAACGCTTCAGTTGCGCAAGCACTCAGCGCAGATGCGCTAGCGCAGTTGCGCTGCGCTTTGCGCCGCGCGACACGTGTCAGCGCAGATGCGCTAGCGCAGTTGCGCTGCGCTGTGCGCCGCGCGACACGTGTCAGTGCAGAGGATCTAGCGCAGTTGCGCTGCGCTGTGCGCCGCGCGACACGTGTCACGCGCTGGGGGCATTTGCGCCTAACAGAATTAAGATTTTAAAGAAATCTTTCTGTTCTTGTTAAAACAAGAAGATTTTCTTCTGTAAAACAGAAGCCCTTGGATCAAAGATCCGACGGTGGGGAAAATTCCCCAAATCACTCAGAGAAAGATCTCGTTAACAAATTCAACAAACTTATGGGCACTATATAAAGACCCCTAGACCTCAAATCAAAAGGAGGAACATTTTTTTGTGAAATCAAGAGCTTCAAACAGAGAGAACTCTGAAAAAGTTTCAAGAAAAAGGTAAAAACCTTCATAAAAATAGAAGAAATTTCTTCTAATAGATCATGGATCTAAGAACAAGATCAATGATCTTCACATAATAAACAATGTTTTGCACTTCTTATGAACCACTGGTTCTTTAAATAAGAAAAACAAGAAATACTTGTTTTCTTTAGATCGAAGAAAACAAATAGTGCCTTGCACTTGCAAACTGAGCTGTTGTGCTCCTGGATTGGCGCAAGCCACCAGAAAGCGCCACATGTTAGCATCTGAACCATTTGCGCTATGCGCTTTTGAAGTAGAGCTTTGCTCTCTGAAATCGGCGCAACTTACCAGAGCGCGCCACGTGTCAGCAGCACAAGCATAGCGCACTAGCGCAGCGCACTGCGCTGCATGACACGTGTCATCATCACAAGCGCTTGGCTCTTTGATTGGCGCAAAATGCCTGATAAATGCAAGGCATTTCCTAAAGGGCCAGACCCAAATTAAAAAGACCAAGCAGGCCTAATTAAATTGATACTCTGCATCATTTATAAATGGGCAGAGCCCAAATGAAATGCTATGCATTTTAAAAGGGGCAGAGCCCAAACAAAGTAGATGCTTTGCATCATTTATAAATGGGCAGAGCCCAAAACCCAAAACAAATTGATGCTCTGCATCTTTTATAGGTGAGCCCAAATAAAAATAAAAAGAAATGCAATGCAAAAGCAAATAGAATGTTGAACATTTTCAAATGGACTTAGCCCAATTTTGGCCGTAAGTCCTCAAATTAAATTGAGTGAGCAAGATTTCTCTCTTAAATCAATTTACCTCCGGTTCAAGAGTATATCTCCGAACTCCTCTGACACCTGTCGTTGTAATCCTTCAACGACGTCAGAGAGGTGACGGGTCCCGACAACCACACATCAACACGGACTGCGGGGTCCTTAAACTCGTGGACCGAAACGTCCTTAAACTAATGTCGGACCGAAACATCCTTAAACTAATGATGGACCACAACGTCCCTAAACTGGCGATGGACCACCATGTCCCTAAACTGGAACATGGACCACCACGTCCTTAAACTGGCGATGGACCATCATGTCCCTAAACTGGAACATGGACCACCACGTCCCTAAACTGGAACAATAGAGCCTTCAAATGCTCTTTTGTCGGATTTAAACGGTCCCGTTTAAGTTGATCTTAGCCCCAAACACGGCTAACGAATCCTTAAACATCCAAATGGACTATAAAACTCCAAATCCACTTTGGTTCAAGGGTACATCTCTGAACTCCTCTGACACCTATCGTTGTAATCCTTCAACGACGTCAGAGAGGCGATGAGTCCTGACGGCCATATATTAAACAGATCACTACGTTAAGTCGATCTTAGTCTCAAACAGGACCAACGTATCCTTAACGAACATTTAAGTTGATCTTAGCCTCAATACGGTTAACGTATCCTTAAACTAAAAACACCAAACCCAAATCTAAGTAAATACGGATTTGGACTAATCCACGTCCTATGGGCGAGGGCATTACTCAGTCTCCGTATACAATCCACGGGCAACCACAAACGAAACAAACACCCACGACACAAAGTAAAATTCCGGAGAAGGAGAAAGTTGTTACCGCGATGCGGTAGCGTAATTAACTGCAGGGGCTTGAACCTGCAGGGAAAAGCGTCCCCACAATCAAAAACCCCTCAAGTGAGGGGGAATCTGATGAAGTCTGCTACATCGGCCGCATCCGTCTAAACCTCCGATACACGGTGCCATAAATCAACTTGGCATCTTCGGAGAGGTAAACAGATAAAACCATATAGCATTTTCCCCGAATCTCAGGCAAGACGTCCTAATGTCTCGGCCGCCATTCGGAGGGGAACACACCCACTTCCTTCCATTGACATTTTCTTACCCCCACCTTCTGTTTTCACCTTTTGACTACACTACACCTCTTTAGTGAATGTCCAATTGGACTAGGGACACTAGCGCCCGTTTAGTCCGTGTCTCGTTAGTGCCGACTGACGACGCTTTCGACTCCGAAGTCGAAATTCCTTCCACTTCTTTACCTTCACCTTCATATTCTTCGTCTTCTAAGGAGATGTCGTGATTCAATCCTAACAACCCCTTACCCGCGGGAATGATTCCACCTCCACTAGGTGCGAATAACCCACAACACCCTCCTGTTGAAGCGCCCTAAAAAATTGCGCTCCAGGATCTTTTCTACCCTATCCGCACTGCTTTACCAACTTGTCTTTCACTTCCACCGACTAATGGGGATAACTTTGAGATTAAACCCCACTTCATCAACATGTTGCCCAAATTTCACGGGCTGGAATCCGAAGATGCCTATATCTTCATAAACAAATTCCAGAATGTTTGCGCAATGATGAAGACCACACAACTTTCTGATGATGCTATAAGGCTACGTGTCATTCCATTCACCTTATGTGACCTAGCCGAGAAATGATTATATAGCACAGCATCACACTCAATTAAAAATTGGGAAGAGTTTGTTAAAGCTTTTCTAAAAAAGTTTTACCCACACCACAAGACCGCGAGAATTCGCAACGAAATTATTCAATTTTCCCAGCTTTCTTCCGAAACTTTTTGGAAGTGTTTTGAAAGATTTAAAGACCTACTTGTTCAATACCCTCACTATGGTATCAAGAATTGACAACTTTGCCAAACTTTATACGAAGGATTGAACCCAGCAACTAAGCATTTGTTGGAAACCATTTGGCAAAGTCACTTTCTAACAAAATCTAGCGAGGAAGCTTGGCAGTTTCTCGATGATCTTGCTGAACAAACACTTTAGTGGGAAAGCATTAAGACCACCTCATCTTCTTCAGGCCAGTCTAGGGCAGGCATACATCAACTAGACATGTCGATCGCAATGAAGGCCGAAATGGCCGCACTTACGAAAAAGCTAGAAGCAATTGAGAGTAAATTCTCATCGCCTTCTCTTGCCCCTGCTTTACCCCTACGCACTGTTTGCGCTTGTTGTTCAGATCCATCCTATCTTACTGAAGAGTGTCCTTACAATCCACCTGTTTAAGGACAATATCAAGTCAATGCTGCCTTTCAGCAAAGACAAAGAAATGATCCATACTCTTCAACCTACAATCCTGGTTGGAGGAGCCACCCAAATTTTGCTTGGAATCAAAATCAACAATTCCAAGGCAATAACAACTTTCAAAGGCCTCCTCCTCCACAACAACAAGCACCTCAACAAACTCAATATCAGCAACCTTTCCAACCCAACCTTACCCAAACCTAATGAACAATTTTGTACCCAACAACTCTTATCCTCAAAACAATTTTGTTCAGCCGAATAACGATAAGGTTTCCTCGCTAGAACGAAATCTAGATGTGTTTTTATAACAATCTACACAATCCGTAGCAAGGTTGGAAACTTCCATTCAATTTTTGGTGCAAAACAGTGCTTCACATGATCAAAGCATCAAATCAATTGAGCCCCAAATTGCACAACTAAATGCTGCGTTGAGCGAGCGAGAAAAGGAAAAGCTTCCATCTCAACCATTGCCAAATCCCGGTCACACACACAATGGACATGTTGCTTATGAACAACAAAATCATAATGTAAATGCTGTGACCACGTTGAGATCTGGAAGAGTGTTGCACAATAATGTGGGTAATAGTGATGATACCACTGCCGGTGCTTCTTCTTCATCTTCATCTTCATCTTCATCTTCTTCTTCATCTTCATCTTCTTTAGAGCCTATTCTTCATTCTTCACAGGGCTCTACTTCTTCTAATTCGAACGGACCCACATCTCACTTCACGAACACACCAACACTGGGATCCGTTCCAACTCCGCAATCTACTCCACAAACATTGGACTCAACAAATTTTCAAAATGTTCCATTTCCAAACAGGTTGAAATCCAATAAACCAACTCCCCAAATAGAGAAGATTGTGGAGTTGTTTAAACATGTTAGCATTAACATACCTCTCTTGGATGCAATCCAACAAGTCCCTTCTTACGCTAAAATCTTAAAGGATTTATGCACCAAAAAGAGGAAGTCACAAGTACCCAAGCAAGTTTTCGTGGCTAATGCTGTAAGTGATGCTCTTAGCCAACCTTTACCCCAAAAACATAAGGACCCCGGCTGTCCTACAATTTCAATATAAGAACATCAATCGAGCACTTTTAGACCTTGGTGCTAGTGTTAATTTGCTACCCTATTCAGTATATGAACACTTAGGCGTTGGAGAGCTTAAACCCACTCATTGTACTCTCCAAATGGCCGACCGATCTATCACTCATCCTAGGGGTGAGTTAGAGGATGTGTTAATTAAAGCAGGGGATTTCATTTTCCCCGTTGATTTCATTGTTTTAGACACACAGCCTGTAGCTAACCCCCGGAGTCAAATTCCGGTGATACTCGGTCGACCATTCCTTGCGACTTCTAATGCGGTGATCAATTGTCAAAATGGTTCGACGAACCTATCTTTTGGAAATATGACAATTGAACTCAACATTTTTAAGTTGGGGAATCAGCCCTCCGAGCCTAATGCTAGTATACTTGATGTTTGCTCGATCCACGAGATCACGCAGGAGGACTGTGAGCTCGAAAAATTTCTGTTCGATTACAGCAGTTTTGACGCCACTAGTGCGTTCCTCTTAGAATCTGACATAGCTTTCACACCGGATAACGATTACGAGTGCTTCACTTTTTTGGACGATTTTGAAGACTCACCACCCGAGTTTGAGTCCTTTGATTTTTCGGATGAGTTAGTTGAACCATCCGACTCGGTTGCTTACACTCGCTTTGAACCATTGATGGAATTCTTCGAGTTCGAGATAGTTTCACCAATGTTACCTTCAATTGATTCACCTCCGAAACTCGAACTCAAGCTTTTGCCGTCTCACCTTAAATATGCTACTTAGGTGAGAATGAGACCCTTCCTGTTATCATATCGGCATCTCTAGCTCTCGAGCAAGAGAAAGCCCTTTTAATGGTCTTACAAAATAACCGGCAAGTTTTTGGCTGGACTATGGCGGACATCAAGGGGATTAGTCCCCTCATAGTTGAACATCATATACATATGATGGATGATGCCAAACCAGTAAGGGATCCACAAAGACGCCTCAACCCCATAATAAAAGAGGCTATCAAAAAGGAGATTGTCAAATGTCTTGATAGTGGTATCATTTACCCTATCTTCGATAGTTAGTGGGTTAGCCCCATTCACGTTGTCCCAAAGAAATCGGGAATAACGGTCATAACCAATGAGACTAAAGAGTTAATACCTACTCGCACCCAAACTGGGTGGCGAGTTTGCATCGACTATAGAAAACTCAATGTCACGCCCCGCTTCCCAAAATACGGAATACGGGGGGTAGATAAGGCCAGCCATGCTCCTACGGTCAAGGAAATGTCCTGCCGTAGTCACACTTCGGCTTCTAGTTTCTCATGGTAAACAGTAAATGATGCGCAGGTAATGAGAAATGCAGTAACTGAAAGATAAAATAATATATACTGACCTGAAGTGGAACAAACGAATGTAACTCGGAATGGAAAGTCAAGAAGTCTGTGATGCACTTCTAGTTCTGGTCCAGGCTAAATCTTCTTCTCACACTGAGCATGCATACTCAGGTCGTCAGAGCGACACAATAGCAATATAATATATATAAAATCAAGTGACAGTTCTAACAGTGGTAATAGATATGTGAGACAGTAAATCAATGACATCATGAATATGAATGTGCAGTAATCAATGCAGCGGAACAGTAAAGCAGTAGAACGATATGTCACGTATGTCAACACAGTATATAAGGAATAGAAATGCCAGTATCCCTATCAGTCTCTAAGTCTCACTGCACAGGTCACTAAGCCTATCGTCAGTCCAAGTGTGAGAGTCAACCACTCGCGAGTGTCCTCCACCCAAGGGTAGAACCCAAGGGCAAGGGACCACGGGCCCAGCATGTAACATGTATATCACGGTGTATATCACATACCCTGTAAATCTCCATATATCTCCATAAATATATAAGCCGGCATGGGACTCCCGAGATTCTGTTGAACTCACACTTAGACTACCCCACACCCCGTGGCCTACATCAAACGCTAACCATAACCTTAAATACTAATCGATCTGTGACAAGTCTGCGCGAGAACTGAAGGCAGGACCTCCATCAGGCATGTCCCGACTAATATCTAAGATAAATGGCAGTGTCGGATGCCTTATCTGTGACACCCGTGCAAGCGCTTCCATAAGTGTCCCATACCACTTATAGTCACACGTACACGCATCCCACAGACGTCGACAATGCAATAGAAATAATAGGGTCACTGATTGTGTATAAGTACGTATCACATCCACTTAATCACGGATACACGAACACTGACGTACTTGCCACAATCATCACTAAAATTTAACACTGGGTAAATGCACGATATCACTAGGTTATCACTATAATGATAGGGGTATGATATGATGCGTGAACAGTATATAAGCACGATTAAGGCATCACAAAAACAGTATTCTATCACTTGCACGATTTATCATGAAACGTACATATATAATTTAGCGAAACGATAAACAGGTAGTAATTAGTATGTTCAATTTTCCATCCATCAAATTTGGTTTCGAGTCAATCGGGTTTAAGGATCATTAATTATAACCACTTCATTTTAAGCGCTCGCGGCTGGAAATCCAATTTCAGAATCAGAAGTCCGTTTCGCAACGCATTTTGATCCCAGTTAGGATCAGATTTTAGCGACGCTACAGTTGGATGAAATCTAGGGTTTCCAGTAAGGTTTTCAACGCAATAGACGGATCTTTAATTTCTTCTGCACGTCAGGAGATGTACTCTATTCAATGCCAATATGTCTATTCTGATTCTGCTGGGACTGTTATGCGTCCCGATCTATTAAATTACAGATTAAATATCAAACGGTAACGAAACAGAATGAAACCAATTGTGTTATCTAGATAACAGGTTCACCTACAGTAAAAAGCAAAGTTCCGCAACCTAGGGTCATGGAAATCCTGTGGCACCCAATACGGGACAGCAAGCAACAATTAGAGTCGCTCTGAACTGCAGTCCAGAGTCGCACTCCGATCCAAATATCATCATAGTTTAAGTACAGGAATACCAGGAAACCAGTATAGGGTTAAAGTTCATCGAGTCGGCTTTGATTTGAGCCCTCGAACGCACCATTCTAGTGTATATATGATTTATGGTGGATTTAACGGTTTTCAGGTGCAATAAAATTACAGTTTTACGATTAAACTTGGGGGTAGTCGTTTTGGTCATAAATGATCAAATTATCCAACGAAACTTGCACAAGGCATTCATCATAGCAAGGGTCAAAGTAAGTAATCCAGTTCCGCCAATTTAGAAAAATATTTCCTTTGGGAACACGCGTCGAGCAGGTTATGGCACATAATTAGTTTAAACCTGTAACTTAGAATCTATATACTTAGCGATTGTAACTTAGGTAAAATAGCATGTAAGCAAGTAAAGAACTTGCCTGGACTCGTCCTGATGATGTACGGCGGCGGCAATGGCACGTTTGCGTCACGAACGCAGCACAGGTTCGCTCTCGGAATCAGGTAGTTGCACTCAATCCAGTCAATCTCCGCACATTCGTTCTTCACACTGCTCCGGGTTATTCCTTGTTTTGGTGTGAGGGGGATAGTGGTGCTGAAACAGAGCAAGAGATCTTTAGAGGAACAGAGGGAGAAAGATTTAGAGAGAGAGAGAGTGAGTGTGACAGAGAGAGAGGTTTAGAGAGAGAGAGAAATAGAGAGTGAGAGAGAAAGAGGTTTAGAGAGAGAGAGACAGAGAAATAGAGAGGGAGAGAGAGAAAGAGGTTTAGAGAGAGAGCAGAGAAATAGTGATAGGGGAGGTCGGGAGTGAGGGAAAGAGAGAGCAACTGAGGAAATTGAGAGGCTGAGAGAGGCAGAGCACAAAGACGATGGCGACGACGACGACGACGATGATGATGATGATGTGACGGCGGTGAGGCGGCTCGGGTGCATGGGGTTCCGGCGAGGCAACGTGGCTGTGGGTATGGGGTGAAGTTCGGTTAGAGGAAACGAGGGAAGAGGGGTCGTCGTTGATGGAGAAGGGTGATGACGACGGCGCAGTGGGTCCGCCGGCGAGAGGTGCAGGAGGCGGGGTTTGGGAGCGGTGCTTGGTGAGCAGGAGGAGGAAGGCGAGGGAGGTTGGTGAGGAGATGAGAGCGGTGATGGAGGTCCGACGAGATGGCCAGTGGAGTGAGGCGTGGCTCGAGAGATGGAGATGGCCGGAGGCGGAGACGGCGTAGTAGTGAGATGACTGCCGTCGTCGTCGGGAAATTAGTTGCAGAAAAGTTTGAGGAGGAAAAATGAGGACGAGGGAGAGAGCGAGCGAGGAAGAGGGAGTAGTGGTTAGAGGAGAGAGGTGGAGGGCGTGCGTCGTGGAAACGTTCGCGAGCGGGGCGCGTGGAGCGGCAACGTGGGCGCCGGCGTGGGATGCGGCGGAGGAAACACGCGCGGGAGAAAAATAGCCGTTGGGGAAAGAAGTGAATAGGAACGGGTCGGGTAAGCGGCGTTGGAGTGAGCGAGTGGGCCGGGCCGAGTCATTTAAAAAAAGAAATAACAAAATAAACAAGATGAAGGGGGCCGGGCTGAGTTGGGCTGGGCCAGTTTGAGCTAATTAAGAATTTAACAAAATAAAAGAAGAGGCCGGGCCAGCACAAAAATTAGAATGATTAAGTTTTGGGGAAAAAGTGTGGGCTCGGGTTGGGCTGAAGGGAATGAAAATAAGAGAAAATAATGGGGCCGGCTGCTTGGAAATAATAATTATAGTTTGGGTTTGGCTTTATGGTTCAGGATAAATAACTAGAGCTCGGATTTGGGTCCAGGGCTGACTTTAGACGGAGGAATATACATAACATTTATTTTGTGTTTAAATTCAATAACGGGAAAACGGCTGAGCCAGAGGAAAGAAAGGTAAGATCTGGGTTTTATAGGATTTTGAAAATAAATAAATAATTATAAATAGATTTTATAGGTAAAAAGAAAAATACGGGTATAGACGTACAAAAAGGTGCTGGGTATTACATCATACCACCCTTACAAAAATTTCGTCCTCGAAATTTAAAATAACCAATAAGTTTTACGAACATAGGCAAAAGCGATTATATTACAACTAACACATGATGATTTATTTGAAATAAGAAGATAACGAAATTTGAAGGTTTATATATGTAAGAACAATATACAAAGGTAACCTACATGTATATAGGAATAGCAATAACGAACGATATTATTCGAAGCGTACTCGATAAAATCGAGATTCAAATATGTGCATGTATAAGTATATTAGAGGTAGCACAGCAGAAAATAAGTATAAGGCACCACTATTTATAATAGTAAACATAATCACAAAACCCGAAAATAAAATAACGAGAATAAAGTAACGAAAAGTAGTCGGTATGTTGAAACATTTTAAGATAATGTATCGATACAATAGGTTTAATATAATTTAGAAAACTTGTATAGTGAAATTAAGAAACATGGACCAAAAGTATGCGCGGTGTAAGATTGCGCTACTGAAAATGAAAATAATAATAATGCACTTTAAATACATAAAACGGGGTAATCAATAACACGTACTCTTTGATAAATGTAAACTACTGAAAACCAAATCTCGAATAATAAAGTCCCTATATATATATATAGGGTAATAGGAAGAATACAAATAGGTATAAGGCTAGCTAAGTTAATGATTACAAGGAAGTGTGGATCATTCGAAGGTTGAAGTATGGTGGCTTTAGGCTGAAGATTAAGGAGATTGGGATCGGGTCAGCACAGGGAGTAAGGATGAGCAAGAAAGGACTACAAGATGAAGGTATGAGGAGGACAACGGTCGGTACAGCCTATGAATCAAGATTTGAAGGGTTAGCGAACTCGAAATTTCATAAGATATGTTCTCCTTCCAGAAGGATCCCAAAGGGCACAGGTGAATGATGAAGGGTGGACCTTTAAAAGATCGGGGTGTGATACTGCTTATTCTGAGTGAGGGTTAAGGCAAGGTAAGGAGTAAGTGTAGACAGATCTCAGTAGGAAGAATAATTGTACATAAGGAATAATCAAGTATCACGCGAACTAAGAAGATCGAAGGATTTGTGAACTCAGCAATTTATTTCATTTCAAAAGATTCCAAACCCAACATTCACAAAGAAGAAAGGTGGCCCTAAACTATACACAGTTTTATTTGGCCAGAAGAAGACAACATCAAAAAAGAATTCCGTCCGTCGCGGTTGTGGAGATTCAGCAGGTAGCGATAGGCTCTCGCGCTCAGGTAGGGACGTCCATTTCCATAGCGTCTCGCGGGGACCGCGAAAGGGAGTTCTTCCATGGCAGGGTCTTGATCTTCTGGTCCTTCATCCTCGGATAGAGCTTCGTCATCGAGGTCCGATCCCATGTGGTTCTCTTCTTCTGCATTCTCTTCTATGGGATTTTCCTTCACTGGATTTTCTTCTATCGGTTCTTCCTCGGGGTCTTCCTCTATCGGGTTCTCTTCAGGGTCTTCTTCTTCTTCGTCGGAACCAGCTATCACGTTAAACTCTGGGGCGGCTACTCCTTCATCCTCTGAATCGTTGTTTCCGAAGTTGACCTGGGGACCGTTGATCTCATCGTCAAAACTCATCAGCGTGCGATCTAGGGAAACACATGACTGTGCATCCTCGTCTAGATGCGGTGCTGCTCCGGGGTGGGCCATGGCCTGAAAAGAAATTGTCATGATTAAACAACGGAACACATCAAGAAGAATAGTTAAGTGTACGAAATATAGAAAGATATGCGGTGGCAGGAATTTTAAAAGAATCAAGATTAAAATGTTGTGCTAACGAATAGTATGAACAAGGGAAATGACAAGGGAATGATGCATATATTACGATTCAAATTTTATTTCATTCAACTAAAAGTTCAGCGGATACAAAATTTCAAACGGAAAGAATTATTCATAAGGGAATGACAACATAATGCTGAAATTAGAAAACAAGAAAATTCTTCTTTGATTGCTGGGCCGCTGCATCATCGTTTCGTGAGTTGAATCCTGTGTTGGGTCCGCTTTATCGTCAAAGTTCGAACTACGCGCTAACCCTCACTTGGCAGAAGTGGGGAGAGTGGACGAATCTCCTCCTTGTAGTTCCTTCCTTTCTGGGCAACCGTTGATAAGATGTTTGTTGGATCCGCATATTAGACATTTCCCTTGGGCGCGGCGACAATCCTTCTGAAGGTGTCCTGGCCTCTTACAATACCCACAGCAAGGGTTCTTCTGATGCTTCTGTTGACGCTTCATCTTCTTCTCTTTTCCTCGTCTAATAGGGATCCCTTTATGATAGGAGACTCCCTCTGGGGTCTGACTCACCTTTCTTCTCAGCCCTTCAGCTAATAAGTTGTTTGTTCGCTCCTGGGCTTCCTTTAAACCTTGCAGTACACGAAGGATCTCAACAGTCTGATTCTGAGGAGTGGTGATAGAGGAGGAGTCGTTGGAATACATAATCCTGAAACAACAATTTTGAGGATGATATAAGTCACAAGCTAAACGAATCAAAATATAATATGGATAGGACAAAGATTCAAAAGTATCAGAGGTGCTGAATTTATTATAAGTGGGGAATCAACTATATGACTTTAAGTCACTTGATTAGAGTACGGTAGTGCAAGTGCAACCACGTATCCTTGTCAAGTCACCCGAAACCATAACGAATGGATAGCTGAACACACGATGTGAATATGGATCAAGAAGGACAAGTTTACAACCTAGACCGAGGGATGTCTTAGATTGCCAAACTATACACGGAAAACTGCAATCCCAATCGATGCAAAACCTGGGCTTTGATACCAACTAAACCATGTCACGCCCCGCTTCCCAAAATACGGAATACGAGGGGTAGACAAGGCCAGCCATGCTCCTACGGTCAAGGAAATGTCCTGCCGTAGTCACACTTCGGCTTCTAGTTTCTCATGGTAAACAGTAAATGATGCGCAGGTAATGAGAAATGCAGTAACTGAAAGATAAAATAATATATACTGACCTGAAGTGGAACAAACGAATGTAACTCGGAATGGCAAGTCAAGAAGTCTGTGATGCACTTCTAGTTCTGGTCCAGGCTAAATCTTCTTCTCACACTGAGCATGCATACTCAGGTCGTCAGAGAGACACAATAGCAATATAATATATATAAAATCAAGTGACAGTTCTAACAGTGGTAATAGATATGTGAGACAGTAAATCAATGACATCATGAATATGAATGTGCAGTAATCAATGCAGCGGAACAGTAAAGCAGTAGAACGATATGTCACGTATGTCAACACAGTATATAAGGAATAGAAATGCCAGTATCCCTATCAGTCTCTAAGTCTCACTGCACAGGTCACTAAGCCTATCGTCAGTCCAAGTGTGAGAGTCAACCACTCGCGAGTGTCCTCCACCCAAGGGTAGAACCCAAGGGCAAGGGACCACGGGCCCAGCATGTAACATGTATATCACGGTGTATATCACGTACCCTGTAAATCTCCATATATCTCCATAAATATATAAGCCGGCATGGAACTCCCGAGATTCTGTTGAACTCACACTTAGACTACCCCATACCCCGTGGCCTACATCAAACGCTAACCATAACCTTAAATACTAATCGATCTGTGACAAGTCTGCGCGAGAACTGAAGGCAGGACCTCCATCAAGCACGTCCTGACTAATATCTAAGATAAATGGCAGTGTCGGATGCCTTATCTGTGACACCCGTGCAAGCGCTTCTATAAGTGTCCCATACCACTTATAGTCACACGTACACGCATCCCACAGACGTCGACAATGCAATAGAAATAATAGGGTCACTGATTGTGTATAAGTACGTATCACTTCCACTTAATCACGGATACACGAACACTGACGTACTTGCCACAATCATCACTAAAATTTAACACTGGGTAAATGCACGATATCACTAGGTTATCACTACAATGATAGGGGTATGATATGATGCGTGAACAGTATATAAGCACGATTAAGGCATCAGAAAAACAGTATTCTATCACTTGCACGATTTATCATGAAACGTACATATATAATTTAGCGAAACGATAAACAGGTAGTAATTAGTATGTTCAATTTTCCATCCATCAAATTTGGTTTCGAGTCAATCGGATTTCAGGATCATTAATTATAACCACTTCATTTTAAGCGCTCGCGGCTGGAAATCCAATTTCAGAATCAGAAGTCCGTTTCGCAACGCATTTTGATCCCAGTTAGGATCAGATTTTAGCGACGCTACAGTTGGATGAAATCTAGGGTTTCCAGTAAGGTTTTCAACGCAATAGACGGATCTTCAATTGCGTCTGCACGTCAGGAGATGTACTCTATTCAATGCCAATATGTCTATTCTGATTCTGCTGGGACTGTTATGCGTCCCGATCTATTAAATTACAGATTAAATATCAAACGGTAACGAAACAGAATGAAACCAATTGTGTTATCTAGATAACAGGTTCACCTACAGTAAAAAGCAAACTTCCGCAACCTAAGGGTCATGGAAATCCTGTGGCACCCAATACGGGACAACAAGCAACAATTAGAGTCGCTCTGAACTGCAGTCCAGAGTCGCACTCCGATCCAAATATCATCATAGTTTAAGTACAGGAATACCAGGAAACCAGTATAGGGTTAAAGATCATCGAGTCGGCTTTGATTTGAGCCCTCGAACGCACCATTCTAGTGTATATATGATTTATGGTGGATTTAACGGTTTTCAGGTGCAATAAAATTACAGTTTTACGATTAAACTTGGGGGTAGTCGTTTTGGTCATAAATGATCAAATTATCCAACGAAACTTGCACAAGGCATTCATCATAGCAAGGGTCAAAGTAAGTAATCCAGTTCCGCCAATTTAGAAAAATATTTCCTTTGGGAACACGCGTCGAGCAGGTTATGGCACATAATTAGTTTAAACCTGTAACTTAGAATCTATATACTTAGCGATTGTAACTTAGGTAAAATAGCATGTAAGCAAGTAAAGAACTTGCCTGGACTCGTCCTGGTGATGTACGGCGGCGGCAATGGTACGTTTGCGTCACGAACGCAGCACAGGTTCGCTCTCGGAATCAGGTAGTTGCACTCAATCCAGTCAATCTCCGCACATTCGTTCTTCGCACTGCTCCGGGTTATTCCTTGTTTTGGTGTGAGGGGGATAGTGGTGCTGAAACAGAGCAAGAGATCTTTAGAGGAACAGAGGGAGAAAGATTTAGAGAGAGAGAGAGTGAGTGTGACAGAGAGAGAGGTTTAGAGAGAGAGAGAAATAGAGAGTGAGAGAGAAAGAGGTTTAGAGAGAGAGAGACAGAGAAATAGAGAGGGAGAGAGAGAAAGAGGTTTAGAGAGAGAGAGAGAGACAGAGAAATAGAGAGGGAGAGAGAGAAAGAGGTTTAGAGAGAGAGCAGAGAAATAGTGATAGGGGAGGTCGGGAGTGAGGGAAAGAGAGAGCAACTGAGGAAATTGAGAGGCTGAGAGAGGCAGAGCACAAAGACGATGGCGACGACGACGACGACGATGATGATGATGATGTGACGGCGGTGAGGCGGCTCGGGTGCATGGGGTTCCGGCGAGGCAACGTGGCTGTGGGTATGGGGTGAAGTTCGGTTAGAGGAAACGAGGGAAGAGGGGTCGTCGTTGATGGAGAAGGGTGATGACGACGGCGCAGTGGGTCCGCCGGCGAGAGGTGCAGGAGGCGGGGTTTGGGAGCGGTGCTTGGTGAGCAGGAGGAGGAAGGCGAGGGAGGTTGGTGAGGAGATGAGAGCGGTGATGGAGGTCCGACGAGATGGCCAGTGGAGTGAGGCGTGGCTCGAGAGATGGAGATGGCCGGAGGCGGAGACGGCGTAGTAGTGAGATGACTGCCGTCGTCGTCGGGAAATTAGTTGCAGAAAAGTTTGAGGAGGAAAAATGAGGACGAGGGAGAGAGCGAGCGAGGAAGAGGGAGTAGTGGTTAGAGGAGAGAGGTGGAGGGCGTGCGTCGTGGAAACGTTCGCGAGCGGGGCGCGTGGAGCGGCAACGTGGGCGCCGGCGTGGGATGCGGCGGAGGAAACGCGCGCGGGAGAAAAATAGCCGTTGGGGAAAGAAGTGAATAGGAACGGGTCGGGTAAGCGGCGTTGGAGTGAGCGAGTGGGCCGGGCCGAGTCATTTAAAAAAAGAAATAACAAAATAAACAAGATGAAGGGGGCCGGGCTGAGTTGGGCTGGGCCAGTTTGAGCTAATTAAGAATTTAACAAAATAAAAGAAGAGGCCGGGCCAGCACAAAAATTAGAATGATTAAGTTTTGGGGAAAAAGTGTGGGCTCGGGTTGGGCTGAAGGGAATGAAAATAAGAGAAAATAATGGGGCCGGCTTCTTGGAAATAATAATTATAGTTTGGGTTTGGCTTTATGGTTCAGGATAAATAACTAGAGCTCGGATTTGGGTCCAGGGCTGACTTTAGACGGAGGAATATACATAACATTTATTTTGTGTTTAAATTCAATAACGGGAAAACGGCTGAGCCAGAGGAAAGAAAGGTAAGATCTGGGTTTTATAGGATTTTGAAAATAAATAAATAATTATAAATAGATTTTATAGGTAAAAAGAAAAATACGGGTATAGACGTACAAAAAGGTGCTGGGTATTACATCATACCACCCTTACAAAAATTTCGTCCTCGAAATTTAAAATAACCAATAAGTTTTACGAACATAGGCAAAAGCGATTATATTACAACTAACACATGATGATTTATTTGAAATAAGAAGATAACGAAATTTGAAGGTTTATATATGTAAGAACAATATACAAAGGTAACCTACATGTATATAGGAATAGCAATAACGAACGATATTATTCGAAGCGTACTCGATAAAATCGAGATTCAAATATGTGCATGTATAAGTATATTAGAGGTAGCACAGCAGAAAATAAGTATAAGGCACCACTATTTATAATAGTAAACATAATCACAAAACCCGAAAATAAAATAACGAGAATAAAGTAACGAAAAGTAGTCGGTATGTTGAAACATTTTAAGATAATGTATCGATACAATAGGTTTAATATAATTTAGAAAACTTGTATAGTGAAATTAAGAAACATGGACCAAAAGTATGCGCGGTGTAAGATTGCGCTACTGAAAATGAAAATAATAATAATGCACTTTAAATACATAAAACGGGGTAATCAATAACACGTACTCTTTGATAAATGTAAACTACTGAAAACCAAATCTCGAATAATAAAGTCCCTATATATATATATAGGGTAATAGGAAGAATACAAATAGGTATAAGGCTAGCTAAGTTAATGATTACAAGGAAGTGTGGATCATTCGAAGGTTGAAGTATGGTGGCTTTAGGCTGAAGATTAAGGAGATTGGGATCGGGTCAGCACAGGGAGTAAGGATGAGCAAGAAAGGACTACAAGATGAAGGTATGAGGAGGACAACGGTCGGTACAGCCTATGAATCAAGATTTGAAGGGTTAGCGAACTCGAAATTTCATAAGATATGTTCTCCTTCCAGAAGGATCCCAAAGGGCACAGGTGAATGATGAAGGGTGGACCTTTAAAAGATCGGGGTGTGATACTGCTTATTCTGAGTGAGGGTTAAGGCAAGGTAAGGAGTAAGTGTAGACAGATCTCAGTAGGAAGAATAATTGTACATAAGGAATAATCAAGTATCACGCGAACTAAGAAGATCGAAGGATTTGTGAACTCAGCAATTTATTTCATTTCAAAAGATTCCAAACCCAACATTCACAAAGAAGAAAGGTGGCCCTAAACTATACACAGTTTTATTTGGCCAGAAGAAGACAACATCAAAAAAGAATTCCGTCCGTCGCGGTTGTGGAGATTCAGCAGGTAGCGATAGGCTCTCGCGCTCAGGTAGGGACGTCCATTTCCATAGCGTCTCGCGGGGACCGCGAAAGGGAGTTCTTCCATGGCAGGGTCTTGATCTTCTGGTCCTTCATCCTCGGATAGAGCTTCGTCATCGAGGTCCGATCCCATGTGGTTCTCTTCTTCTGCATTCTCTTCTATGGGATTTTCCTTCACTGGATTTTCTTCTATCGGTTCTTCCTCGGGGTCTTCCTCTATCGGGTTCTCTTCAGGGTCTTCTTCTTCTTCGTCGGAACCAGCTATCACGTTAAACTCTGGGGCGGCTACTCCTTCATCCTCTGAATCGTTGTTTCCGAAGTTGACCTGGGGACCGTTGATCTCATCGTCAAAACTCATCAGCGTGCGATCTAGGGAAACACATGACTGTGCATCCTCGTCTAGATGCGGTGCTGCTCCGGGGTGGGCCATGGCCTGAAAAGAAATTGTCATGATTAAACAACGGAACACATCAAGAAGAATAGTTAAGTGTACGAAATATAGAAAGATATGCGGTGGCAGGAATTTTAAAAGAATCAAGATTAAAATGTTGTGCTAACGAATAGTATGAACAAGGGAAATGACAAGGGAATGATGCATATATTACGATTCAAATTTTATTTCATTCAACTAAAAGTTCAGCGGATACAAAATTTCAAACGGAAAGAATTATTCATAAGGGAATGACAACATAATGCTGAAATTAGAAAACAAGAAAATTCTTCTTTGATTGCTGGGCCGCTGCATCATCGTTTCGTGAGTTGAATCCTGTGTTGGGTCCGCTTTATCGTCAAAGTTCGAACTACGCGCTAACCCTCACTTGGCAGAAGTGGGGAGAGTGGACGAATCTCCTCCTTGTAGTTCCTTCCTTTCTGGGCAACCGTTGATAAGATGTTTGTTGGATCCGCATATTAGACATTTCCCTTGGGCGCGGCGACAATCCTTCTGAAGGTGTCCTGGCCTCTTACAATACCCACAGCAAGGGTTCTTCTGATGCTTCTGTTGACGCTTCATCTTCTTCTCTTTTCCTCGTCTAATAGGGATCCCTTTATGATAGGAGACTCCCTCTGGGGTCTGACTCACCTTTCTTCTCAGCCCTTCAGCTAATAAGTTGTTTGTTCGCTCCTGGGCTTCCTTTAAACCTTGCAGTACACGAAGGATCTCAACAGTCTGATTCTGAGGAGTGGTGATAGAGGAGGAGTCGTTGGAATACATAATCCTGAAACAACAATTTTGAGGATGATATAAGTCACAAGCTAAACGAATCAAAATATAATATGGATAGGACAAAGATTCAAAAGTATCAGAGGTGCTGAATTTATTATAAGTGGGGAATCAACTATATGACTTTAAGTCACTTGATTAGAGTACGGTAGTGCAAGTGCAACCACGTATCCTTGTCAAGTCACCCGAAACCATAACGAATGGATAGCTGAACACACGATGTGAATATGGATCAAGAAGGACAAGTTTACAACCTAGACCGAGGGATGTCTTAGATTGCCAAACTATACACGGAAAACTGCAATCCCAATCGATGCAAAACCTGGGCTTTGATACCAACTAAACCATGTCACGCCCCGCTTCCCAAAATACGGAATACGAGGGGTAGACAAGGCCAGCCATGCTCCTACGGTCAAGGAAATGTCCTGCCGTAGTCACACTTCGGCTTCTAGTTTCTCATGGTAAACAGTAAATGATGCGCAGGTAATGAGAAATGCAGTAACTGAAAGATAAAATAATATATACTGACCTGAAGTGGAACAAACGAATGTAACTCGGAATGGCAAGTCAAGAAGTCTGTGATGCACTTCTAGTTCTGGTCCAGGCTAAATCTTCTTCTCACACTGAGCATGCATACTCAGGTCGTCAGAGAGACACAATAGCAATATAATATATATAAAATCAAGTGACAGTTCTAACAGTGGTAATAGATATGTGAGACAGTAAATCAATGACATCATGAATATGAATGTGCAGTAATCAATGCAGCGGAACAGTAAAGCAGTAGAACGATATGTCACGTATGTCAACACAGTATATAAGGAATAGAAATGCCAGTATCCCTATCAGTCTCTAAGTCTCACTGCACAGGTCACTAAGCCTATCGTCAGTCCAAGTGTGAGAGTCAACCACTCGCGAGTGTCCTCCACCCAAGGGTAGAACCCAAGGGCAAGGGACCACGGGCCCAGCATGTAACATGTATATCACGGTGTATATCACGTACCCTGTAAATCTCCATATATCTCCATAAATATATAAGCCGGCATGGAACTCCCGAGATTCTGTTGAACTCACACTTAGACTACCCCATACCCCGTGGCCTACATCAAACGCTAACCATAACCTTAAATACTAATCGATCTGTGACAAGTCTGCGCGAGAACTGAAGGCAGGACCTCCATCAAGCACGTCCCGACTAATATCTAAGATAAATGGCAGTGTCGGATGCCTTATCTGTGACACCCGTGCAAGCGCTTCTATAAGTGTCCCATACCACTTATAGTCACACGTACACGCATCCCACAGACGTCGACAATGCAATAGAAATAATAGGGTCACTGATTGTGTATAAGTACGTATCACTTCCACTTAATCACGGATACACGAACACTGACGTACTTGCCACAATCATCACTAAAATTTAACACTGGGTAAATGCACGATATCACTAGGTTATCACTACAATGATAGGGGTATGATATGATGCGTGAACAGTATATAAGCACGATTAAGGCATCAGAAAAACAGTATTCTATCACTTGCACGATTTATCATGAAACGTACATATATAATTTAGCGAAACGATAAACAGGTAGTAATTAGTATGTTCAATTTTCCATCCATCAAATTTGGTTTCGAGTCAATCGGGTTTCAGGATCATTAATTATAACCACTTCATTTTAAGCGCTCGCGGCTGGAAATCCAATTTCAGAATCAGAAGTCCGTTTCGCAACGCATTTTGATCCCAGTTAGGATCAGATTTTAGCGACGCTACAGTTGGATGAAATCTAGGGTTTCCAGTAAGGTTTTCAACGCAATAGACGGATCTTCAATTGCGTCTGCACGTCAGGAGATGTACTCTATTCAATTCCAATATGTCTATTCTGATTCTGCTGGGACTGTTATGCGTCCCGATCTATTAAATTACAGATTAAATATCAAACGGTAACGAAACAGAATGAAACCAATTGTGTTATCTAGATAAAAGGTTCACCTACAGTAAAAAGCAAAGTTCCGCAACCTAAGGGTCATGGAAATCCTGTGGCACCCAATACGGGACAACAAGCAACAATTAGAGTCGCTCTGAACTGCAGTCCAGAGTCGCACTCCGATCCAAATATCATCATAGTTTAAGTACAGGAATACCAGGAAACCAGTATAGGGTTAAAGATCATCGAGTCGGCTTTGATTTGAGCCCTCGAACGCACCATTCTAGTGTATATATGATTTATGGTGGATTTAACGGTTTTCAGGTGCAATAAAATTACAGTTTTACGATTAAACTTGGGGGTAGTCGTTTTGGTCATAAATGATCAAATTATCCAACGAAACTTGCACAAGGCATTCATCATAGCAAGGGTCAAAGTAAGTAATCCAGTTCCGCCAATTTAGAAAAATATTTCCTTTGGGAACACGCGTCGAGCAGGTTATGGCACATAATTAGTTTAAACCTGTAACTTAGAATCTATATACTTAGCGATTGTAACTTAGGTAAAATAGCATGTAAGCAAGTAAAGAACTTGCCTGGACTCGTCCTGGTGATGTACGGCGGCGGCAATGGTACGTTTGCGTCACGAACGCAGCACAGGTTCGCTCTCGGAATCAGGTAGTTGCACTCAATCCAGTCAATCTCCGCACATTCGTTCTTCGCACTGCTCCGGGTTATTCCTTGTTTTGGTGTGAGGGGGATAGTGGTGCTGAAACAGAGCAAGAGATCTTTAGAGGAACAGAGGGAGAAAGATTTAGAGAGAGAGAGAGTGAGTGTGACAGAGAGAGAGGTTTAGAGAGAGAGAGAAATAGAGAGTGAGAGAGAAAGAGGTTTAGAGAGAGAGAGACAGAGAAATAGAGAGGGAGAGAGAGAAAGAGGTTTAGAGAGAGAGAGAGAGACAGAGAAATAGAGAGGGAGAGAGAGAAAGAGGTTTAGAGAGAGAGCAGAGAAATAGTGATAGGGGAGGTCGGGAGTGAGGGAAAGAGAGAGCAACTGAGGAAATTGAGAGGCTGAGAGAGGCAGAGCACAAAGACGATGGCGACGACGACGACGACGATGATGATGATGATGTGACGGCGGTGAGGCGGCTCGGGTGCATGGGGTTCCGGCGAGGCAACGTGGCTGTGGGTATGGGGTGAAGTTCGGTTAGAGGAAACGAGGGAAGAGGGGTCGTCGTTGATGGAGAAGGGTGATGACGACGGCGCAGTGGGTCCGCCGGCGAGAGGTGCAGGAGGCGGGGTTTGGGAGCGGTGCTTGGTGAGCAGGAGGAGGAAGGCGAGGGAGGTTGGTGAGGAGATGAGAGCGGTGATGGAGGTCCGACGAGATGGCCAGTGGAGTGAGGCGTGGCTCGAGAGATGGAGATGGCCGGAGGCGGAGACGGCGTAGTAGTGAGATGACTGCCGTCGTCGTCGGGAAATTAGTTGCAGAAAAGTTTGAGGAGGAAAAATGAGGACGAGGGAGAGAGCGAGCGAGGAAGAGGGAGTAGTGGTTAGAGGAGAGAGGTAGAGGGCGTGCGTCGTGGAAACGTTCGCGAGCGGGGCGCGTGGAGCGGCAACGTGGGCGCCGGCGTGGGATGCGGCGGAGGAAACGCGCGCGGGAGAAAAATAGCCGTTGGGGAAAGAAGTGAATAGGAACGGGTCGGGTAAGCGGCGTTGGAGTGAGCGAGTGGGCCGGGCCGAGTCATTTAAAAAAAGAAACAACAAAATAAACAAGATGAAGGGGGCCGGGCTGAGTTGGGCTGGGCCAGTTTGAGCTAATTAAGAATTTAACAAAATAAAAGAAGAGGCCGGGCCAGCACAAAAATTAGAATGATTAAGTTTTGGGGAAAAAGTGTGGGCTCGGGTTGGGCTGAAGGGAATGAAAATAAGAGAAAATAATGGGGCCGGCTGCTTGGAAATAATAATTATAGTTTGGGTTTGGCTTTATGGTTCAGGATAAATAACTAGAGCTCGGATTTGGGTCCAGGGCTGACTTTAGACGGAGGAATATACATAACATTTATTTTGTGTTTAAATTCAATAACGGGAAAACGGCTGAGCCAGAGGAAAGAAAGGTAAGATCTGGGTTTTATAGGATTTTGAAAATAAATAAATAATTATAAATAGATTTTATATGTAAAAAGAAAATTACGGGTATAGACGTACAAAAAGGTGCTGGGTATTACACTCAACGCCACGACAAGGAAAGACCACTTTCCTTTACCTTTTATTGACCAAATGCTAGAACGATTGGCTGGGCATGAATTTTACTGTTTTTTCGATGGCTACTCCGGCTATAATCAAGTTCCCATCGCCGAAAAGGATCAAGACAAGACCACATTTACTTGTCCTTTCGGTACATTCGCTTACCGTCACATGCCCTTTGGGTTATGCAATGCACCCGCTACTTTCCAGCGGTGTATGATGGGGATCTTTTCAGACATGGTGGAGAAATTTTTGGAGATTTTTATGGATGATTTCTCCATTTTCGGCGACTCCTTCGATGAGTGTTTGCTACACTTAGACCCAGTTCTTACCCGCTGTTGGGATAAGAACCTCACCTTAAATTGGGAGAAGTGCCACTTTATGGTACGAGAAGGTATTGTCTTAGGACATGTCATCTCGCAAAATGGCATAGAGGTTGATAAAGCCAAGATTGAAGTCATTTCCAATCTTCATCCTCCTAAATGCATCAAAGATATCTGAGCTTTCCTTGGCCATGCCGGTTTTTATAGACGGATCATCAAGGATTTTAGCAAGATAGCTAGACCCTTGACTCTTTTATTGGCTAAGGACACAACTTTTGATTTTGACTCAACCTGCATGAAAGCGTTCGAGTCATTGAAACATTCACTTATTTCTGCACCCATTCTTTCGTCTCCCGACTGGACGCATCCATTTGAAATTATGTGCGATGCATCTGATTTCGCCATTGGTGCTGTCCTTGGACAGTACATAAATAAGATACCGCACGTAATTTATTACGCCAGCCGAACATTAAATGAGGCCCAATTGAATTACACAACAACAGAAAAAGAATTCTTAACCGTTGTGTTTGCACTAGAAAAATTCCGGCCCTATTTAATCGGCTCTCCAGTGATTGTTTACATGGACCACTCAGCTTTTCACCATCTTTTCACAAAGAAAGATGCTAAATCTCGGCTAATACGTTGGATCCTCTTGCTACAAGAGTTTGACCTTGTCATAAGAGACATGAGAGGATGTGAAAATGTAGTTTCCGACCACCTTTCACGCCTTCCTTCCTCGCCTACACTCGAAATTCCTATTAAAGATGTTTTTCCCGATGAGTAGCTCTTAACCGTGTCATGTGAACCTTGGTTCGCTGATATAGTAAACTATTTGGCCACCGGATTGATACCAAAAGATTGGTCGAATCAGGGCAGACTCCGATTCCTGTCCTAAGTAAAACATTTTTACTGGGATGAACCGTATCTCTTTAAATACTGTTTCGACCAAATCATTCGTCGGTGTGTCTCCGAAAATGAGTTTAAGAGTGTGCTGTCTTTTTGCCACTATTAAGCCTGTGGCGGGCATTTTGGCCTCAAGAAGACAGAAGAAAAAATCTTGCAGTGTGGCTTCTACTGGCCACGACTTTTTAAAGATGCATACGAATACTGCAAGACATGCTCCCGGTGCCAACACTTGGGCCGGATATCGCGGAGAAACGAAATGCCGCTCCAACCAATTTTGGTTGTTGATATTTTTTATGTTTGGGGAATAGACTTCATGGGACCATTTCCCAATTCCTTTGGGAATATGTATATTCTATTGGCTGTTGACTATATGTCAAAATGGATCGAGGCTGTGCCCATCCGAATGAATGACAACAAGGTTGTTGTTAGATTTCTTAAAGAAAACATCTTTTCTCAGTTTGGGCATTCTAGAGCGATTATAAGTGATAATAGATCTCATTTCTGTAATAGGACTTTTGAGTCCTTAATGCGCAAATATTCCATTACTCACAAATTGTCAACACCATATCACCCCCAAACTTGTGGGCAAGCCGAGGTTTCGAATCGGCAGATTAAACAAATTTTGGAGAAAACGGTTTCCAAAAACCGTAAAGATTGGTCAACAAAACCGATTGATGCATTATAGGCATTCCGTACTGCCTACAAGGCTGATCTTGGCATGTCTCCATACCGGCTTGTTTATGGGAAGGCTTACCACCTTCCCGTTGAAATTGAGCACAAGGCATTTTGGGCTATTAAAGAGTTGAACTTATCCATAGGAGATGCGGGCAGCAATAGAAAGCTGCAATTGAATGAATTGGATGAGCTGCGGGATGAGGCCTATGAGAATGCGGTAATTGTTAAAAACCGAACAAAGGTGTTCCATGACAAACACCTTATGTGCAAGACTTTCAAAGCTGGTCAACAGGTTTTGCTTTATGACACTCGGTTACACTACCATCCTAGCAAGCTCAAATCTAGATGAAAAAGGCCATTTTTGGTACGCACCATATATCCGCACGGTGCGGTAGATCTAGAAAACCCGGAGGACGGTACATTGTTTAAAGTAAACGGACATCGACTTAAGCCGTTCCTCACTGCGGACCCGTCGGAGGAGCTCCTGTTTTTGCAGGAGCCGATCTACACTGACTAATCTTCCTCCAATTACCCCCAAATTTTCGATCATCTAGCCAAAACATTGTTTCAAACAAGTTTGGGGGTATGTATCATTTGTAATTTTATAAATACAAAAAACATAAAAATAAAAAAAATTGAAAATAAATTATTTTGGATATTTTCGTAAATTTCCAGATTAAAAAAATAAAATAAAATTTTTATTTGCAAATAAATCTCTCTTTTTAGAGGGGTTTATTGGCAAATATCCATCACTCTCCCCCTATATGAAGACCCCGACCCCTCTCTCTGATCACAAACCCTAATTTCATCTTCTAAAAACCCTAGCCGCCGCCGCTTCAATTTCTGTAGCTCGATCTCGTCGCCGCGCCGCGTTTCCGCCGCCAGAGTCGCTTCCCGCCGCTGATCCGCCGTGCATCTGTGTCTGCACCCCCTGATTTTTTCAGGGGAGGTTCGATCTCTTAAAACCCTCTCTGTTTTTAATTTTATAGATCTGTAGCTTATCTGATGGCACCCAATATGCAACTAGAGCGTGACTTTTCACAAATTTTTTCACATGCGGTGTATGGAAGTTATTTTGTGAATGAAATAGCACGTAGGGGCTGGAATTTTCTGATATATAATCACCTAAACGCCTACGCCTTTCCGGAATTAGTCACTCGTTTTTATGAGTGCATGGAAGATGGGTGTCTCGCCCAATACGGCTTTATAAAATTACAGTGGGGTGATAGGGAGTTTATTATTGATAAAGACTTCATACATGAAGTCACATTAATCCCTAGGATACCAGTTCATAATCAACCATTACAGTTTGAGGATTACATGCCCTTAATGGGCACTGATTGCTCGAGGGAGCCACGGAAGGGGATCCAAGCGAGAACCCTTTTCGCCAATGTTTTAACTGTGTGCCGGTGGGTACAAAACAATATTTTTGGGAGCTCCCACAACACCACATTTTCACACCCTCACTGCATATCGTGCACACACTCATGATAAGAAACCCTCGTTTCGACATGTGCACGGTTTTACTGAACTCAATTGGTGCGGGCAAAAGAGCCGCAAACTACCCTTGTCCCATGCTTGTGACACAACTGTGTCGATATTTCCTCCCCGTGGAGGAGTTCGAATTTTACATGCTTCGAGGCATACCTGTCAGGACTTTCATTGAGGGCGTTTCTACGTCCTATACACGATTGACGGATGTGTGGTCAAGAACTGAACCGGCGGAACACGTGCCCACCCGAACACCTAGCTCCTGCTCGACCGCGACCAAGGGAGAACTCATCCCGTTAGAACATGCAAATTTGATGCGTAGAGCTGTTAGGGGCATTGACGAGTTGAGGGGGATAGCGAGGGAGCATGATCGACGGTTGACTGAAATAGAGCAGGGGATCCGAACCCTGCTAAGTAGGGAGGAGCGTTCCCATTCATGCTCAAGGGGGCGGCGAGGGACCGAGCAGTGAGGGCACTGCTTGTGATAAGTTTGGGGGATGTGGTGGTTGTAAATAGTTATCTTTTGCATTGCATACTTTTTTTAAAAAAATTTTGTATATATTTTTCTTTTTCTTTTGCATGTTTAAAATTCTGCATTGTATCTTTATAAAAAAATCATAAAAATTAAAAAAAATGAAAAAAATAGAAAAATATAAAAATCAAATAAAAAACTGAAAATTTTAAAAAATTATAAACATTGAAAAATTCAATTTTGGCCATAATTGACTTGAGTTTGACAAGAAGGTTAACTAGTTAGGAAAAACTAGATTCTAGACTTAGTAAATTAAAAACCCTCAAAATAACCTTTCTTAAAATTTAACGGTAGAAAATATACGTCTTTGTAGTTTACTTAGAAATAGGCAAATTTTGAGTTCACTTCTCTGGCTAAGTCAAAAATAAGGGAAGAGTATTGATATTTTTATTAAAGTGTAAGTCTGAAAAATAATTCCTAAGCTTAAGTCTAAATTCTGAAAATATATACCCTACAACTTGCATAAACACGAACATTGAAACTTGGAATAGTAGAGGAGACCTTGAAATGCTCTTTTCTAAAGTCCTTAGTATGAAGGAAAATAAAAATACAAGTGTGAATAAAGAAATAAAAAAATGAACACTGGTTTTGTAATTACTTAAGGCTGCGTAAAATAAAAAATATATAGCGAGGGTGCTTTATCACCTAATGCCTTAGACCAACTGGTTTGGGAGTCACTGCTAAAGCCTTAGGTGTTACAAGACTAGGAATTACGCCTTAATGTGCAAACACATTTTGTAATCGGTCCTTAGTACCTCAAGAAGTATTAACGGTCGCATAAAGGATGTGTGAGCAATTTCATCTAAAAAAAATTCACCAACTAAAAGTACTTTGGATGATGGACAAGAGTATAAGAACTTGAATTGAATTTCCAAGTGTAGAGGTGATACATATACACACGTAGGGATATATGATTGGGGTTTGGATGAGAGATAGGAATGAAAAATAGGACTTATATCTTTAGTAGAGATGATAAAAATTCCTAAGTTGAGATGGAACCTTAGAAGGAAAATTCAAAAGATGCTAAAAGCTAAGTAAATTTACAGAACATATACAATTTTAAGTTAAATGATAAGGAAGTGTGAAAAATACAGGTGGATAATTTCTGAGTCGAAGATAATAAAATTTCTTGTTAGAAAACCGAATTGGAGAATAAAAGTCAATAGGCTAAATTGATAGGATTTTGTGGGTAGTATCCGCTGAAAACCCTCAGGAGACAACACTCCTCCTACTAGGGACACCTAAAGGTTTAACGGCTTGTTGCACGAGCTCAGTGCAATCGCGTTTCCCTGCGAAAGTGAGGTTAGGTCTTTTTCGAGAATAAACTAGTTTTGCTCGAGGACGAGCAAAAGATAAGTTTGGGGTATTTGTTTATATCATAATTTTGCATTATTATATTCCCCATTCTTATTCATTTTACAAATAAATAGGTGCTTTGATCTATGTATGCTACATAGTTGCAGGTTACAGGTTCTCTGAACAAAATAGTGAAAATGATGAAAAGATGATACAAAAGTGAGACTACGACCAACAAATAGAAGAATCTTGATCATGCCTACAGTTTGAGCGACAAATGAAGATCAATGAACAATTTCACAAAGTACAAAGGCAGCGCAAGATTTAAGACTTCAACACGAAGCAAACGGTAAAAGTCCACGACATTATGCACTGTGGAAATTTGGAAGAAACTAGAAGACATTCTGAAGAACCAAGTGAAGAAAAGCCAAGTAAAAAGCAACAGAAAGAACACCAGAAGATTTAAACCCAAGAGCCTCCAAGATGGCCGCGGATCCGCGGCCAAACAAGGCATATGGCCGCGGATCCGCGGCCGTGCTGAGCACGTGCCGGTGCATTTTTTGACGGTGGGTGGCGGTGCGTTGACTAGGCTTCTCAGGGTAGTTTTGTAAATGTAGATAGGGATCAGAATGTAACCTAGAGTTTCTATAATCTATAAATAGGAACCCTACAGCTCTTTTTTGAGCATGCCTCTTCCTATGCCTCTTTTTATTCATCTATTTCAGAATTTTTATTCGCTGTAAATGTTTGAAGAGTGCATCAAATAAAGTAAGTCCTTTTCTATGCCCTAGTTAATTTTCCTTTCTGCCCTAGTTAATTTTATTTATCTGCCCTAATTTAGCACTTTTATTTATCTGCCATAGATTAGATAATTAGGTTATTAAAAATAAACAAAAAATGTCTCTTTTTATCAATTCCCTAATGAGTGAGTAGTTCCTCACTTGTTAGGGTTAGGAATAGGGAAGGTTTGAGAGATGAAAATCTCTCACCCCTTTCTTGCCCATCATACATTTTTTTATAGGACTCCATGCATACATACACACACCGCTCACTAGGGCACCCTATCCTAGGAGGTAGCGGTGATATCGTAGTTTAAAAGACCGGTTGTGTATGTTTTCCATGGAGGTTAGGGTAAGAATTAAGAAAGGACGGACAAGGACCTAAAGGAAGAAACCTAGTTTCTTCCCGATCGTGCTAATCCCCTTTGTTAATTATTACCTTAACACCTAAATAGATCTTAATTAGGGCATAGAAAGCGGTGAGAAATATTGAATTTCCAAACTTAACCTAAACCTAACCCTAGCAAGGTTTTAATTCTAATCAAACTCATTTCAGTTTTAGTGATAATCAATCCTACTACAATTGGAATTAACTCGTTAGAACAAATAGAAAATACACAAAATCCCTGTGGACCGACCCGTACTCAACCGGCTAGCTATCAAGCGACGCCGTTCTTGATTACGGTTAATATTCTTTGATTCATCTTTTAAAAGCGAAAGCGCACAAAAAACCTCTAACAATCAAGTGGTAGACACGGTCTTGGTTGGAACCCTGTTCAACAGATATGCTGCAGTCTCCAATGAATGCCCCCAAAAAGAGAGTGGTAACTCGACATCACTCATCATGGATCGCGCCATATCTAACAGGGTACGATTCCTCCGTTCTGACACACCGTTATGCTGTGGTGTGTAAGGGGGAGTGAGCTGAGAGATAATCCCATTCTCTTTTAGGAAGTCCGAAAACTCTGTATTGAGATACTCTCCACCTCGATCTGATCGAAGTTTCTTGATGCTCAAACCAGTTTGTTTTTCTACTTTAAGTTTGTACTCTTTGAATTTCTCGAAAGCTTCAGACTTATGCTTTAATAAGAACACATGTCTGAATCTTGAGAAATCATCAATAAAAGTTATGAAGTAAGAAAAACCGCCTCTAGCATGTGTAGACATTGGACCGTATACATCACTATGTATGAGGGCTAAGAGTTCTTTAGCTCTCTCTCCGTGTCCAGTAAACGGAGTTTTGGTCATTTTACCTTTGATACAAGACTGACAAGTCGCATAAGATTTATATTCAAAAGGATTTAAATATCCATCTTTATGTAACTTGTTTAGTCTTGTTTCATTAATATGACCAAGTCTACAATACTAAAGAAAAGCTTCATTTATATCTGAGGTTTTACTTTTATTAGTATGTTGTATGTTGAAAACTGTGTGTTGATTTAGAAGGTATATCCCATTATTTAGTGTACCATACCCAATCAACTCTTGATTTAGGTTAATGTTCATAACATTATTTTGCAATACAAAATTATATACTTCATTGTCTAACAAAGAAACAGATATTATATTACATATCATACTTGGTACATAATAATACGGGTTCAAAACCAATATATATCCCGATGGCAACCCCAGGTGATACTCTCCCATTGACACTGCATGTACATTGGAACCATTTCCAACCTGGAAAGTGTGATCACCAGCCTTCAAAACTTTGCTATTTCTCAATCCCTGCATACAATTGCAGATGTGAGAGCCCGAACCGGTATCCAATACCCAGGAAGCAGAGTTTATAGAAAAACAGTTTTCAGTCATGAACACACCTGAAGCGAAAGCATCACCATGCTTCTTCTTCTTGAGATCAGTGAGATACTCAACACAATTTCGCTTCTAGTGTCCTAACTTGTTGCAGTAGTAACATTCTCCTTTTCCCGATTTCTCATTCCTGGATTTGTCTTTCCCTTTTGCCTTTTTCACTCCACCTCTCGGTTTGGTGGGTTTCTTCTTCACCTTTCCATTAGTCTTAGATTTTGGGAGAGAAGAGGAAGATGGCCCAGCAAGCAGAGCGGGAGTTTTCGCTGACTTGAGCATGCTTTCTGCACTTCTCAACATATTGAGAAGTTCAGGTAGTGACTTCTCCATGTTGTGCATATTTGAAGTTTACTATAAACTGAGCAAAGGCAGAGGAGAGACTGTAGAACAATATCAATATACCGTTCGTTCTCCATAGTCCATCCGAGGCCCTCAAGCTCTTCAATAAGAGCTATCATCTTCAAGACATGATCACCTACTGGTGTGCTAGGAGCCATCCTCATCTGAAACAGCTTTCTAGATGCCTCGTAGCGCAGGGTACGAGATTGCTCTCTTTACAACTCCTTTGTATGGAGAAAGATGGATTGAACGTCCATCTTCTCATGCTGCTCTTGATGTATGTTATCCATCGAGGCTAGCGTGAGGCATTTGGCAATGGCACAATCAATATCCCATGTCTTGCGGATCTCCCTATCCGCAACAGAAGATGTAGGGCCTGGGATGGGAGGGGCTGGAGCCGTGAGGACATATGATACCTTAACATATGTAAGGGCAATGTTTATGTTCCTCAGCTAGTCTTTATAATTGGGTCCCGTCAGTTTATTTTTCTCTAACAAAAGCTTAAGTCCAGTCTTGGGAATCTTCCATTAGGAGAGAGAAAAGAATACACTCAGCGAAAGCTCTTGCAAAGATTAGATTGGTTATTATCTTATCTAATCGATGTCTCACATTGCTTTTATCAAATTTTTCTTCAAAATTTAAAAAGAAAATTAGTCAGGATTAATTACATTCTACAACTTCGCTAACCGTTCAGCCCGACCAGTATCGCTACTTTGAGGGAGGTTCCCTGTGCTTTCGCACGGACCTAATTAAAGTAAACCTCGTTTTCCCAGAGGCATAACCCCGTGGACACCTTTCTAGACACCTAATGTGTTAGCTAATTGTAAAGTGAAAAACTCTTCTGGGAGTAACTTTTACTCACAGTGGGATCGTGATCCAACTATCACATAGAAGGTATGCAATTTCATTGCAAATTTCAACTCTTGAAACTCCCGATATGGTTTTTACCCCTAACACTTATGACCTTAACTATGCTCAACAAATCATAAGCACTAGTTAAGTTCTACCCGTGTGACGCTTCGAAAATCGTTTAGGCAGTTTTTCGGTAATCGGCTAAATTAGCAGTCTTTTCCGTAAAATGGCAAAATAAGTATTTTAAATTATAGACATAATTATACAATATTTAGATAAGATATTACTATAAATTGGTCACTAAAATGCCACTTAAAATTTTCTAGTTAACTAAATTTTTTTCCTTAATTAATTATTCTTAATATTATTTTAAGCTTTTAAAAATACATTTAATTAGTGATAAATACAAATTTAATTGGGTAATTTACATAATTAGGAACCATAATAGACTAAAATTTAGTGTTAACAAAAATTTTACCAAGTCATTGCAATTCTAGTTGATTCGATGGTTTAAAATGAAAAGAAAGTGAAATTTTAACATGAAATTGATATGATGTGCAATTAATACCTTATGAGATATTTTTTCTTTGGAAAATTCTATACAAGCTCACACTTTTCCCCACCTCCCCTCACCTGGCCGACCTTGCTGCTGCTGGTCTTCTCTTTTCCCCTCACTTCTTTTGCTTCAATTCTTGCAAAAATTATCAAAATCCACACAAAAATACACTCTTTTCCTTCACAAATTCAAATCAAAATCCTAATCCATCCCTTCCCAAACCCTAATTTGTTTGAAAAGTGAAGAAAAGAGGTGTCTTGGAGGCTAGTGCAAGTTTGGAATCAACTCTTGTAAGGTATAAATCCTAATCTAGTTGCTTAATTTGCTAGAATTAATAGTTCAAGTGTGAATTTTAGTTATAAATTCTTGTTTTTGAAATTTCAAGAAAAAGGGTGATGTTGTAGTTAGGGTTTGAAGATGAATAAGTGTGTTTAGGTTAGTATTGTGGCCATCTAGTGTATTAGGTTGGATATTTGTGCGATGTTGCGATCGCGATATCGTTAATTCGCGACGTTTAGTTTGAAATCGGTATGCTAACGCTTACTAGATTTTTATGAATTTTAGAAGGTGATATAATTACGATATATGGAAGATATTTATAGCATATCATACGACTTTTAGTGTGCGCTAATGCGGGGTTTTGTCTAGTCGGGTTTTAGTTTTGACGAATGCCCCGAAACGACGATTTTAGTTAAGGTTTTAGCGATTTTCGTGTGTTTTCCGCGTACCGAGTGCACGTTGTGATTAATTCGAGAGCGTCGATCTTTTCATATTGTGAGTTGCGTCATTTCAGGAATCTGTAATCTTATATTGTGTGTTATGCAATTCTAGGAACGGTTGCGGAAACATCAGACGCGGCGCGCAAAGGCAAGGCGGTGGTCGGATCGGATTAGCGAGGCATTCAGGTGAGTAGATGTATTTATCTATGGGGGAATCATCTGGATGGCGCGAGGCGCCCCTAGTTAGGGTTACTTTATTTCTTGCAAGATATGCATTGTTAGTTAGCTAAACCCCCCTCATGCACATTTCATATTTTTATAGCTATTCGTCTGCAAGATTTGCATAGGACATCCATATACACATGTGCGATATCACTTCGTAGGACACGAACACCATTACCATTGGCTCCTGTTGCACGCGCACTATTCATATGACACACACTCACTATTCATGTGACACACACTCCCTTGGTAATTGCCATGCCACGAGCACCATAGAACCTGTTTAGCTTAGTGTCACCACTTGCATCATACATGATATATGAAGTCGCATAGCATGTATATACCTTGCATCATCATCATACTTATATAGATTTCTAGCCACAAATCACATCGCATACCTTGATATCATAGACATTTATCATATACAACATGTTGGGTATTATGATTTTCTTGAGGATTTCAGTATTGTTGCGATTTCTGGATTTTGGGGAAAACCGCAAGAATTTAACAAAAGCTTATATTTATCATTTTTAAAATAAAGTTGCGGTTTTCTCGTGATGTATGTGTCGTCCACCATGAGTTTTTATGTTTTCTGTTGGATTTCGAGACCCGATTCGAGGAGTGGATGAACCGTCTCGGGTACATGGTGGGCCCGGTATGGTACCCCGGGCCAAGAAGATCGAGTTGTAGACAATGAGCCTGGCAGGGGAAGACTACCTACCGGTGATTTCTGGCGCGGCGGATATCCGGAGGATACCGACCGTTGTCGTGAGATTTGATGATATGGGCCGATCCGGACTGACGGAGCACGATGTATTGAGACATTGATACAGTGAGACATTGGGACAGATGTGTTTTCATATTTGGTGTCGATGCTTGACACGGGTTTCAGATGATTTCTTGATAGTATTTAGCTATTATACAGATATTCTTTTTTCTAAAGTTAAGAATGCAGAACTCATAGCATTTAAAACACTTAAAGATTTAGTATTGACATTTCATACATGTGTATGCATACTAGAGGTATTACATCACATCTGGACATACATGCTGTGACGCATTTGCGTGCATTCTTACGATAGCCTTACTAGATGTTATATTCTACTCAAGAGTTGGCAACTCACCCCCGTTGTGCCACAGTGTCTTGCAGGTCGGACTCATCAGCCTAGTAGCGGTGGCTTATCTTATTATCGACTTCTTTTGCTCAGACTCGCAACATAGCTCGTAGGTGGGTTGCGAGAGCACTTTTACCTTTTTTTTGTACTATTTTTGTATCTAGTATTCTCCATCTACTACTTCTTATGTGTATATGCGACCTAGTGATGAGACTGAGAGATTTGTGTATATGTGATTTCTTTTGGGTCGAGCTCACTTGAGCCGACATTGTGTTTTCTTATTTTTGCATTTCTTCATGCTCTTTTCTTGAGAATACATATATATATATATATTGCGTGTGGTTGCGATCCGCCTTGGGCGAAGAGCTAGCTCCTGCTTGGGGATGCCATTTTGTGATTACAGGTTATATATCTTGTTGTACCCATTTTGGGGGATAGAATTTACAAAGAAGACTCTGCTGAAATTTTCGGAAATTTTTGATGTTTTTAAAAAGGGGTTCAATGCAACATAATTGATTTCAAAATCATTTTCATGAAAGGTTTCCTCCACTCTTGTGATTTTGGTTTAGATTTTTTCTGGGCTTTGGGTGACTTAGGTTACGTTACGCCTTTAGACGTCTCATAATCTAAGTGTCAGTCACGTTCCGTACTTTCGGGTCGTGACAAAGTTGGTATCAGAGCGTAGGTTTTACCTTTCTGAGTGTAGGACGACCTTGGTGGATGGAGTAGGTGACTTAAGCAGAGTGGCGTAGCGTGGGTATGATCCGCGGCATACTTACGATACGGTACTCCGCCTAAGTGACCTTAGGACATAATTGCTTGTATTTCCTTTCTTGATTCCTTGAATTCCTTGATTCAATTGCAATGTTCTTATCGGTCTTATTTCTCATTCCAGCTTCGATGTCACCAAAGACTACGAGAGCTCAGCGGGCTGCCGCTAGGGATGAGATTCGAGCGGGCTCTTCTGAGGTGAGGATCGAGCGGGATGATACGCCTACCCCTCAGGGTCATATTGATCCGCCTTATCCAGACCGTATTGCCAGATTAGAGGCCGGCATGCAGGAGTTGCGACAGATGATGGGATTTTTAGTTGAGTCCAGTCGGGCACAGAGATCCGAGGACGTTCCTTCCACCGCACAGACCACGATTGTACCTGCTGCACAGATGGTCTCTCCTGCTACTACTGCGACTATCCCTGTTTCACTACAGGAGTTTATGAGATTGAGACCTCCAGCTTTTACCGGTACGGATGCGACAGAGGATGTCACGCCCCGCTTCCCGGTGTACGGCGAAGGAGACGCGACGAGGTCCGCTACGTATGTACTTAGAAGTACATACGCTAAGCGTATCTAAGCAATATAAAAGTAAATCATAAGAGACAAGAGATATAAAAATAACAGCAACTTTATTAATAAAATTCTTTTGTACAATGCATGAAAAGTAAATACAATTGGAATGAAAAGCGATGCCTAAACAATGGCATAACAGGAAGTGAAAATACTGAATAGAACAAGGTACAATGTCTAGAGCTCGGGGTCTTCGTGAAACTGACCCAAGTCTTCACCGGTGGGCTCGATCTCTGCTGGGTCCAAAACACCTGACGGCATTCAAAGAAGAAAGAAATAGAATGTCTTCAGCAAACAGGTCGCTCGGTAAGTCTCAAAGATAGGGGAGAAATAGACAAAGAGTAGGAGAGAGAGAGAGTAGCTTTTAATGTTGTATTGTATTGTTGTAAAGTTGTATTAACGCTGTTGTTTTTAGCTTGGTACAGAAGAATGCCAGTGTATACGAGAGGGGTCTCTATATGCTAGAGACCATGGCAAACGGAATATAGAGTACAAGGCTCCGTTATACAACCCGGAACAACGGCAATTGGATTCATGTTAGGTGTCTTAATCTTACCGCCTCGTGTCACCTTTAACACCTTCCGTACCAATCTAGCCCTTAAACCCCGTAGTGTTTTGATTGTATTGTAGTATTGTATTGTATAAGTTGGATGACCGACCAAAACCATGATATCAGTAAACAGAGTGTAACTGCATAATCAGGTAAATGGAATAACGGAATAATGGATGTATATCCATGGTTTGATTCAGTCAAGTTGTATCGATTGTTAACTGGATTCTGGGATTCATTTGTTCATATTGAGTTGGAATGTTAAAGAATATAGAATGACTTGAATCATATTCAAGTCAGAAATAATCAGACTCAAACTCGAGTCAGACTAAAAGAAATGTAATCTGAAGTTCTATAATTCTTAGGGTCCTTATTGTGAATTATAAAACTTGAGGGGGTTTTATGTAAAAAGTACTTTTGTATAGTTTTGAAGATACACCTCAGATATGTATTATTCATCTTTATAGTTATAATGAGTGTAAATTTTATTTGTGTTATTTCTAATGAGAATATCCTAATTACATAAATAAAAGTATTAATTTTGTAATATTGATTTAATTGAAATTCATGTTATTTTAATGTAACTTTTAATCTTGTAATTTTTAGGAAAAGGTGAAAACTTTATCTTATAATAAAATAGGTGTTTAAATGTTAAATATACATATGTTTATATAAAAATATATTTTAATAAATATTTTATTTTCCAAAAAAATCTCATTTTTCATAAATATCGTATTCTAAACCTTTCGAGACCGAATGCTCCTTGCGGAGGTCTGAAGCTCGCACTACTAAGACCGAGGGTGCATGATAAACCGTATTATCCCTAACGAGTTCCCCAAATATGGGTTGTAGTGGCGCTTTGCAAAGATTTAATAAATACTAATCATTTAGAAAACGGTTTTATAAAATAAGGTATTTATTTGTAAAAGGGTGTAAATTTCCGTATTTTAGATTCTAGGGTTTTCTAAGCCAACTAGCCTATTTCTAAATGGTCTAAACGACACGTCATTAGAAGTCTCAAATCGCCTCTTCACCGCCAATTGTGGCCAGGTAAGTACAAGTGAGGAAGGAGGGATCCGCTCACTAATCGTGAGACGAGCCTTTTAAAGTTACCTAAACTCACTTGCCTAGCCTAGACACCACAAAGTTAGGTTTAGATAAACGATCGATGTCCATGACATATCGTATTTTCCTATTAAAAGATTTTGTTTTAAAATTGTATATAAGTTAGAACTTTCAGAAAAGGTTTATAAAGAAAATGGTATTTTAATGTAAAGTCTTGTATTATCGTATTCTAAGTTTTGATGATATCAATTAGGGTTGTATTTGCGTGTGTGTGGAGGTAGGTCATTACCTCGTGATCTATTTAAAGGTATAGCAAAGTTTAGGGGTTAAATGTGAAAACTAAACATTATGGTATTTAAGTGCGAAAATACGGTATTTTGCAAAAGTTATCGTTTCATGTGAGAAACTTTATCCAAATTGATTTTTAAGTGATTAGTAGTCAACATGAATATGTTTAAGCATTATAGAATTAGTGACAAGTGAGTTTTGATAGAAAGCCGAATCGAAAATTGGTCTGTTCCGATTTCCGTCGGGTTTTAAAAAGTCGTATTATTATGAAGGAAAAGAAAGGCAGGAAAGGGGACTTACGGGTTTTGGACAATATAGAGAGTGTCAGGAAGGTAGTGGGTTTGTCGGTGCGTCGAAACGTCGTGAAGAGTCCTAGTACGATCGCCGGGATTCACCGTCGATTTCGGCAGCGCTTCGCCTTTCGTTTTTTTTTCTAACGTACCGAGTTCTCTTGAAATTTTTAGAGAGTGGACTTAGGAATGTAGGGTGAGAGGGTAGAGGGTAGGGGTGTTTATATAGGGTTAGGCTAGGGTTAGGGTTTTAATTTAAAAAATATATAAAAATTATATTAAAAACATTAAAAATCATGAAATTTTGGAGTAAAAGGGTTTTATGGGGCTCTCTGTAACCGATCCGACCAAATAAAGTATGCAGGGGGAAAGACCAGGCCAACACGGAGAAATTCCGTGTTGACGACTCGGCCGTCCGGCCGAGTCGGGGTATCGTCGGGTGGGGAAACTCATGGGGGGAATTTTGGTGCATTTAGTTTTTTATGTTCAGTATAAATTTTGTGAGTTATGACGGTTTGACTGTTGACTTTCCAAAAAAATAAAACCAAATAAATTTAAAAAAGTAATGTGGGGCAAGGGATTTGAACTCTGGTGGCTTGGTTCAGCAGTGCAAGGTATTACCAATGAGCTACAAGCTCTTTCTTGTAATTATTGTAGGAAAATAACTACTTAAAGTGGTAACAGCAACACTAAATACCCCAAGTATTACTTTAATTTTAAAACAATTTTATGTACACTAAAAATGGAGTTAAACAAAATAATTACTTATATATATATATTGTGCTCAGGTTAAAATTGTAACATTTCAGGAAATAAAATATTATTTTGGCGATTTAAATAATTAAATTAATAAATACTATGGAAAAAAATGGTGAAGATATTTTTGTGAGGAGGTGATATTTTTCCTGGGGAGGGCTCCATCATGATTTTTTTTCTCCTCTTCATTTATTCTTCCTTCTTCTCCTCCTTTTCTTATCCAACACAAAAACACTCCAACAAAAAAAAAAATCAACAATGGCCGCCGCTACTGATGGGTGCCCCATCGTCACCGACCCAACCCGCTCCGCTTCCCGCCGCGACTCCACCGCCGTGACCACCTGAAGTTCCTTTCCCTTGTCCTCGTCCTCACCACCTACTGCTTCCGATCGAGATGCCCTTCCTCTGTCTCCGATCTCATCGCCGACCTAAGCCCCCCCATCTTCAACATCCTCATCTTCTGACGCTGAGGTCGCTGCGTTGGCGCCACCGGAGCTGCTGCCGGGGTGCTGGTCTCTTTTCGACGATCTTTACTACAACATGGTTTACGACGAGTCGGAAGCGCAATTGCCGGGCCCCATCATCGGAAACGATCAAGAACCGGTGAGGCTCGGCGAGGAATCGATCAAGAAGAGGGTCGGGACTGTGACGCCTTCACTGTTCCCTCCGACTACCACATGGTGGCCCTCCATCCCTGATGCGATTTCCCCTCTCTGGTCTCGTCGCCTTCATCTGCGCCGCCAACGGCGACATCCCGAACCTCGCAGCGTTTCCTTTCCCCCCTGCGGCCGTGTTCCAGTAGGTCGCCGCCAACATCGCGCCCTTCGACCCCGCGTCAAGGATCTCGGTCGTCGCCGTCGAGAACGAGGCGCTCGAGTCGAACGACACGAGGCAGGCGTCTCAGCTGCTGCTGGCGATGTCGTATTCCCGCAGGTATACTTCATAAGGGTAGTGGTTATTGTCTTGTTTGCTTGAGTTCTGTGATGATTTATTGTGTTGTTGGCATTGGGTCCTTTGTATGGCTGCGATCATCTTTGATTAATTCGATGGCAGCTCAATTATTTTTGTAGTGTCTTGTTTCGTCGGCGATGGTGAACCGTACTGCGACGGCAACAGATTGATGATCGTATGGCGAAGCAAGAAATGATCAATTCCTTGTTGTAAGGTAAAATCGATAAATTTTGAAATTTTGTGGGAATGTTGCTAGTAGAGATTCGAGATTTATAGAACCCTAATCCTAAATCTATGAACTCCAATCGATTTTAGGTCACCCACCATTTTCTGTCACAAAGGAAACTGTTACCAATTTCAAGGGTTCTAAGGTGGAGAATGCTATAGATTGGTACCTAGTGGTGAGGCAAAGGGAAAGAATTCATTCTTTGACACTAAGAACTGGGTTAGCGAAATCCTTGAGCTTGGATATTCCCAACTATCTCAGGCACTGGGAAAGTTCATATTGTGTAAATTTTTTTGATGGAAAAGATTGGAGATGGTGTTGCTGGAAGAGTTTTGAAGCTTGTGAGGTCAGCGAAGTCCTTCAGCTAATGTGAATGAACCATTTTGGAGATCGAGAACTTGAGCTGGAATGGAGGCTGTTTCACTTGGATCGAGTGCGGGTGATCCCGAGGTGGCAAGGAAAAGGAAGAACATTCGTGGACGTGACTTGTATCATCGACAGGTGAGTAAATGGACTGAAAATGAATCCAAGTCCTTGACTGATGGAGCAGTTTGCCATCTTGGTCATGGTTATTTCAGTAGTCAAGAATGACGGAAGGCTTTTATTTTGTTATATGATATGCTTGTAGACTACGACACACACTTAGTCGAGGCTGTTTGGACTCTTCAGGTATTTGCGTGGACTTGATACGACAAGGGAAGAACATGGCGGCATCGACTTCGGCAAGCGAGTATCAAGGTGAGTAGATGTATATCTACGGGGGAAGTCGGGTGAATGGCGTATAGCACCCAGCAAACGTAGTATAGAGATTGCTACTATATTTTTGAGTTTTCATGTGATATTGAATACTTAGTGAGTATGATATTTAGAAGACTCTAGGTTAGTTTAGGTTGATATAGGAAGACTATCTAGAGGATGATTACGTTGGGGGCGAATTATAGGTTACATGTCACACGCATACACACACACACGTGATTGAGGATAACATGTGATACTTAGAGATGAGTTGTTATGATCGGGCATGATACCGTGAGATTGGATATGTGATTGGGTCATGATATGATTATGACGTGATATTATAGCGGATCGTTAGGGAATGCGTTTTCATATACACGAGAATATATGTTTGATGATATTGGAATGTGCTAGACTCTAGAACAGTACCCCAGATTATGATATTGTTGATGATGATGTATATATGATAGTTGACCCGTACCCTGATTTCTGAAGATACCGTACTATATATTGTAAAGTTTGTGGCGCTACGAGGCTGGATCTCCGACTACTAGGTATATCGACTCGGTTTATATAGTTAGATTGTCTTATCCTCCCAACCAGTTCATAGTTAGTCTCTCAGTGTTTAGGTAGATGCTAGACTAGGCTCGAGTCATACTTATTTTCAAAACCAACGAATCGTGAGAAATTTCATAAGGCAATTCGAGGGATGCTACGGATTTTCAAAGGTTACCTCTTTTCTTAAAAAAAAAACCCCGTAACTCCCACTTTTCTAAAAACCACGGATTGTGCTATTTCAAACACCAAAACTGTATGAATCATATATTAGATACATATATTCTTCGATGTTGCGATTATTATTCTTTTTCCATTTATATTTATATTTAGTTCATGCATGTGTTTCCTTAACTATCATGATTCTGTCCGTTAGGACACCAGCACCATTACCGATGATGCGTATGTCTCACGTACACTTGCTTGCCGGCTCACACACATCATCATCGGTAATTGCCATGTCACGCACACTTTAGAAAGCATTACTTTATTGACATAACTTGCTAGTTGATAGTTTCAATATATATTGTTAGTATGTTTGCCCTCATATGCTAGTTTAGACATTGCATTCCTTAGATACTTTCCGCATTCATGCATTCATTCTGTTATGAAATATTATAAGGTTTTATGCCGGTATTCACTGCTTCTAGTCTCTTGATTTCTGGGATTTTGGTTTTTTTTATGAAATTTCTGGATTTTGGGGGAAAACCGCAAGAATTTAATAAAAGCTTAGTATCATTATTTTTTTTAAAATGCAAGTTGCAGTTTTCTCGTGATGTATGTGTCGTCCACCATGAGATTTCATATTTTCTGTTGGATTTCGAGACCTGATTCGAAGAGTGGATGAACCGTCTCGGGTACATGGTGGGCCCGGTAAGGTACCCCAGGGCAAGAAGCTCGAGTTGTAGACGATGAGCCTGACAGGGCAAGACTACCTACCGGTGATGTCTGGCGCGGCGGATATCCGGAGGATACCGACCATTGTCGTGAGATTTGATGATTTGGGCCGATCCGGACTGACGGAGCCCGAGATATTGAGACTTTGAGATATTGTGACATTGGGACATTGAGACATATATGTGTTGTGTCGATGCTTGACACGGATTTCCATGGATTTCATTGATGATACTTCAGTAATTTCAGCAGAATTTTTTTTCTATGATAAAAGTAAAGATTTTCTTCTACAGATATATGCAGATTTCGTGGTTGATTATTTTTCATTCATGATGCATGCATATACATACATGACATGATACTACTTAGTGACACTGACACGTGCACCGAGTATTACACTTGTGTATAGTTTATTACCCTATCACTACTAGATGTCTTCTACTCACGAGTTGGCAACTCACCCCGTTATGCCAAATTTTCTTACAAGTTCAGGTGTACAGGTTCTTTGGCGGCTTGCTAGCACACCACTTCATTCTTGGCGATTGCTTGGTAGGTAGGTTCACTTGCATCGTGACCACTATTGTATTTTCATTATTTCAGTTGTATCTAGTAAGCTCCATCAACCAGACATTGTATATTTGCTAGATTTGGAAATCGGTTGTATATTCTATCGACCTTAGAGTCATGCTGTTTTCTTGTTATGTTTTTTTTTCTGGTTTTCTTGATGATGTTAGTTTCTTCCTGAGTTTTGATCCTCGCCCACTGGCGTTGTGTTTTATATTGCTTGTGTGGTTGTTTGCGCCATTTGGCGAAGAGCTAGTTTCTTTCTGGTGATGCATTTATTATTTATTATTATTATTTATTTTCTTGCTTTGTACCCGTTTCGGGGTCAGTATTTACAAAGGAGACTCTGCCGAAATTTTCGGAAAATTTTGATGCTTTTTAAAATGTTTAATGCGACTTATTTGGTTTAAATTGCTTTCAATAAATAAGTCTTCTTTCACTCTATTTCATTATCTGGTTTAGATTTCTGGGCTTGGCTTACTTAGATTACTTTATGCCTCTAGACGTTGTGTAATTTAAGTGCCAGTCACGTTCTGTACTTTCGGGTCGTGACAAAGTTGGTATCAGAGCGCTAGGTTTCACCTTTGTTCGAGTCTAGGTTGACCTTGGTTGATGGAGTAGGTAACTTAGGTAGAGCGACGTACCGTGGGTATGATCCGCGGCATACTTACGATACGTTACTCTGCTTAAGAAACCTTAAGATGTACATTTCTTTTGCGTCGTATTCTATTCGTTCCTTTAATCTATCTTCATTGATGTCGAATGGTGGTTTCTGTTACTACGGTCGCACGAGCAGATTGAGCTGTAGCTAGAGTTGCAGTCAGCATGGGCATTTCGATATGTCGTTTACTACATTTTCTTGTGGGCGCGAGCGTTTGATATCTGCACCAGGTGGTCGGGCCACTGCTAGAGACCGGCTAGAATGTGATGACCGTTAGTGTATCGTCTGTTCTTGAGGATAGAGACATTGTTTAGCGTGCGGACGAAGGGTATTCACATGTTGTCTAAGCGAAGTTAAAAGGTTCGAACGAATGTCAGAAACCCATTTTTCCAAGTTTAAGGTATTCGGAAGAACATGCAGGTATTTCTATGGACCCTCTAGAAGAATGAAACCCCAACTCGACATAATGACCATGGGAATGCCTTTGAACCTTAGGGATTACGGCAGTTCCACGGTACCATTAGTGAGGCTTGGGTTTGCCCTTCTATGGCTGGTCCGCTGATGCTGGGGCATGTACTGGATATTTTTAAACTACTCGAGTGTTGAGCTCTCGAGGAATTATGGGACTTTACTGAATCGATCGAAATTTTTTAACGTAATCCAGATATCATATGATAGAATACATTACTTGGAAGACTCTAGATATGAGAATAGTCGTTTGTAGTGCCGCACAGCTACGAAAAGAAGAGTCTGAATCAGTCGATACTAGAAGAGGAGCATATTGACGATAGTGTTTTACGATTTGTGATTTAGTGATTTGAATGTCACATTTCTGATTTTTTTGGATTTTGGTATTTTGAGGATTTCGTTTTATGATTGGTGTTTCCTATATGCACATTATTACACTCTATTTGAGTTCCTTGTGTCAGTTGTATTGATGTTCGTGTCTTGCATACCCAGCGCACTTGGTTTTAGTCTTTATAAATTTTGAGATATTGAATTGATTTCATGAATATGGGTTGCACATGATTTTGGATTTCTGTTTTCAGTATAGTTTTCATGCACTTTTCATACTTTTATTTGGTTTTGTGCACACTAATGCATGTGGTTGTGAGTTTATCTATCGCAATATACTTGATTTAATCAAATGGATGTCGTATGCCGCTAATTTCGATTCTGATTTTCGATATATATTTTCGTACACCATGTGCACTGGATTGAGATTTTGCGTACACTTGGCGCACTTGATGCGATTTTGTGCACACTAGATGCACTAAATTAGGGTTTTGTGCAGATTAGATGCACCTGGTATTGTTGTCGTGCACGCCCGTTGCACTTGACAGATGTTTTTGGTGCACACCCGTTGCACTCAGTTTTGTTTCTGTGCATAGTCATGGCATATGTATTTGATTTCGATTTTCGTGCACACCGGACGCATGTACCTTGTAGACTGTAATTGAGATTGATTTCATTTTGAGCAGTACGTTTTTATGATATTTACTATTTGATGTAGTAACCGAGCAGGACTGTTCTGAGAACAGTACCTAGGTGTTTTTGCATGCGTTGATAGTTACCGATGGGATTTCCAAAAAGGAGCTATAGTCTCAATATTTTTCCTACGTGTCCGAGATGATATGAAACATTTTACAAAGGAATCCCTTCTACAATATTTTCAAAAAGAAAATGGCGGAACGTATATGTTAAACAAAGAATATATATATAAAATTATTTTTACAATAAACGTCCGCTACTTGTGCCGTGATACGCGCATCGCACGGTGATTGGAACAACTTTTGCATGCATTTGATTTCAGTTGTCTTAAAGATTTTACAACGATGCGTACCATATACATGTTATAATTTTGAGTACATCATGTCGGTTTTCGTATCGGATTTTGACATTGTATTTTCATCATAACTCCAATAATTGCGTGACTTGACGGAGCTTTGCTTTTGAGTTTGACCTTCATCATCATGCGCATGTATTGCGCTAGGATATGTTGTGTATTCATGATCTCGGAGCCCCGTTGATACGATTTACTGGCTAAAATGTTTTAGTATTTGGGGGAATTTTAATTTAAATTCGGGGACCGAATTTATTTAAGGGGGGAAGATTGTAACATTTCAGGAAATAACATATTATTTTGGCGATTTAAATAATTAAATTAATAAATACTATGGAAAAAAATGGTGAAGATATTTTTGTAAGGAGGTGATATTTTTCCTGGGGAGGGCTTCATCATGATTTTTTTTCTCCTCTTCATTTATTCTTCCTTCTTCTCCTCCTTTTCTTATCCAACACAAAAACACTCCAACAAAAAAAAAATCAACAATGGCCGTCGCTACTGATGGGTGCCCCATCGTCACCGACCCAACCCGCTCCGCTTCCCGCCGTGACTCTACCGCCGTGACCACCTGAAGTTCCTTTCCCTTGTCCTCATCCTCACCACCTACTGCTTCCGATCGAGATGCCTTTCCTCTGTCTCCGATCTCATCGCCGACCTTAGCCCCCCCATTTTCAACATCCTCATCTTCTGACGCTGAGGTCGCTGCGTTGGCGCCACCGGAGCTGCTGCCGGGGTGCTGGTCTCTTTTCGACGATCTTTACTTCAACATGGTTTACGACGAGTCGGAAGCGCAATTGCCGGGCCCCATCATCGGAAACGATTAAGAACCGGTGAGGCTCGGCGAGGAATCGATCAAGAAGAGGGTTGGGACTGTGACGCCTTCACTGTTCCCTCCGACTACCACATGGCGGCCCTCCATCCCTGATGCGATTTCCCCTCTCTGGTCTCGTCGCCTTCATCTGCGCCGCCAACGGCGACATCCCGAACCTCGCAGCGTTTCCTTTCCCCCTGCGGCCGTGTTCCAGTAGGTCGCCGCCAACATCGCGCCCTTCGACCCCGCGTCAAGGATCTCGGTCATCGCCGTCGAGAACGAGGCGCTCGAGTCGAACGACACGAGGCTGGCGTCTCAGCTGCTGCTGGCGATGTCGTATTTCCGCAGGTATACTTCACAAGGGTAGTGGTTATTGCCTTGTTTGCTTGAGTTCTGTGATGATTTATTGTGTTGTTGGCATTGGGTCCTTTGTATGGCTGCGATCATCTTTGATTAATTCGATGGCAGCTCAATTACTTTTGTAGTGTCTTGTTTCGTCGGCGATGGTGAACCGTACTGCGACGGCAACAGATTGATGATCGTATGGCGAAGCAAGAAATGATCAATTCCTTGTTGTAAGGTAAAATCGATAAATTTTGAAATTTTGTGGGAATGTTGCAAGTAGAGATTCGAGATTTATAGAACCCTAATCCTAAATCTATGAACTCCAATCGATTTTAGGTCACCCACCATTTTCTGTCACAAAGGAAACTGTTACCAATTTCAAGGGTTCTAAGGTGGAGAATGCTATAGATTGGTACCTAGTGGTGAGGCAAAGGGAAAGAATTCATTCTTTGACACTAAGAACTGGGTTAGCGAAATCCTTGAGCTTGGATATTCCCAACTATCTCAGGCACTGGGAAAGTTCATATTGTGTAAATTTTTTTGATGGAAAAGATTGGAGATGGTGTTGCTGGAAGAGTTTTGAAGCTTGTGAGGTCAGCGAAGTCCTTCAGCTAATGTGAATGAACCATTTTGGAGATCGAGAACTTGAGCTGGAATGGAGGCTGTTTCACTTGGATCGAGTGCGGGTGATCCCGAGGTGGCAAGGAAAAGGAAGAACATTCGTGGACGTGACTTGTATCATCGACAGGTGAGTAAATGGACTGAAAATGAATCCAAGTCCTTGACTGATGGAGCAGTTTGCCATCTTGGTCATGGTTATTTCAGTAGTCAAGAATGACGGAAGGCTTTTATTTTGTTATATGATATGCTTGTAGACTACGACACACACTTAGTCGAGGCTGTTTGGACTCTTCAGGTATTTGCGTGGACTTGATACGACAAGGGAAGAACATGGCGGCATCGACTTCGGCAAGCGAGTATCAAGGTGAGTAGATGTATATCTACGGGGGAAGTCGGGTGAATGGCGTATAGCACCCAGCAAACGTAGTATAGAGATTGCTACTATATTTTTGAGTTTGCATGTGATATTGAATACTTAGTGAGTATGATATTTAGAAGACTCTAGGTTAGTTTAGGTTGATATAGGAAGACTATCTAGAGGATGATTACGTTGGGGGCGAATTATAGGTTACATGTCACACGCATACACACACACACGTGATTGAGGATAACATGTGATACTTGGAGATGAGTTGTTATGATCGGGCATGATACCGTGAGATTGGATATGTGATTGGGTCATGATATGATTATGACGTGATATTATAGCGGATCGTTAGGCAATGCGTTTTCATACACACGAGAATATATGTTTGATGATATTGGAATGTGCTAGACTCTAGAACAGTACCCCAGATTATGATATTGTTGATGATGATGTATATATGATAGTTGACCCGTATCCTGATTTCTGAAGATACCGTACTATATATTGTAAAGTTTGTGGCGCTACGAGGCTGGATCTCCGACTACTAGGTATATCGACTCGGTTTATATAGTTAGATTGTCTTATCCTCCCAACCAGTTCATAGTTAGTCTCTCAGTGTTTAGGTAGATGCTAGACTAGGCTCGAGTCATACTTATTTTCAAAACCAACGAATCGTGAGAAATTTCATAAGGCAATTCGAGGGATGCTACGGATTTTCAAAGGTTACCTCTTTTCTTAAAAAAAAAAACCCCGTAACTCCCACTTTTCTAAAACCCACGGATTGTGCTATTTCAAACACCAAAACTGTATGAATCATATATTAGATACATATATTCTTCGATGTTGCGATTATTATTCTTTTTCCATTTATATTTATATTTAGTTCATGCATGTGTTTCCTTAACTATCATGATTCTGTCCGTTAGGACACCAGCACCATTACCGATGATGCGTATGTCTCACGTAGACTTGCTTGCCGGCTCACACACATCATCATCGGTAATTGCCATGTCACGCACACTTTAGAAAGCATTACTTTATTGACATAACTTGCTAGTTGGTAGTTTCAATATATATTGTTAGTATGTTTGCCCTCATATGCTAGTTTAGACATTGCATTCCTTAGATACTTTCCGCATTCATGCATTCATTCTGTTATGAAATATTATAAGGTTTTATGCCGGTATTCACTGCTTCTAGTCTCTTGATTTCTGGGATTTTAGTTTTTTTTATGAGATTTCTGGATTTTGGGGGAAAACCGCAAGAATTTAATAAAAGCTTAGTATCATTATTTTTTTTTAAATGCAAGTTGCAGTTTTCTCGTGATGTATGTGTCGTCCACCATGAGATTTCATATTTTCTGTTGGATTTCGAGACCCGATTCGAGGAGTGGATGAACCGTCTCGGGTATATGGTGGGCCCGGTAAGGTACCCCGGGGCAAGAAGCTCGAGTTGTAGACGATGAGCCTGACAGGGGAAGACTACCTACCGGTGATGTCTGGCGCGGCGGATATCCGGAGGATACCGACCGTTGTCGTGAGATTTGATGATTTGGGCCGATCCGGACTGACGGAGCCCGAGATATTGAGACTTTGAGATATTGTGACATTGGGACATTGAGACATATATGTGTTGTGTCGATGCTTGACACGGATTTCCATGGATTTCATTGATGATACTTCAGTAATTTCAGCAGAATTTTTTTTCTATGATAAAAGTAAAGATTTTCTTCTACAGATATATGCAGATTTCGTGGTTGATTATTTTTCATTCATGATGCATGCATATACATACATGACATGATACTACTTAGTGACACTGACACGTGCACCGAGTATTACACTTGTGTATAGTTTATTACCCTATCACTACTAGATGTCTTCTACTCACGAGTTGGCAACTCACCCCCGTTATGCCAAATTTTCTTACAGGTTCAGGTGTACAGGTTCTTTGGCGGCTTGCTAGCACACCACTTCATTCTTGGCGATTGCTTGATAGGTAGGTTCACTTGCATCGTGACCACTATTGTATTTTCATTATTTCAGTTGTATCTAGTAAGCTCCATCAACCAGACATTGTATATTTGCTAGATTTGGAAACCGGTTGTATATTCTATCGACCTTAGAGTCACACTGTTTTCTTGTTATGTTTTTTTTTTCTGGTTTTCTTGATCATGTTAGTTTCTTCCTGAGTTTTGATCCTCGCCCACTGGCGTTGTGTTTTATATTGCTTGTGTGGTTGTTTGCGCCATTTGGCGAAGAGCTAGTTTCTTTCTGGTGATGCATTTATTATTTATTATTATTATTTATTTTCTTGCTTTGTGCCCGTTTCGGGGTCAGTATTTACAAAGGAGACTCTGCCGAAATTTTCGGAAAATTTTGATGCTTTTTAAAATGTTTAATGCGACTTATTTGGTTTAAATTGCTTTCTATAAATAAGTCTTCTTTCACTCTATTTCATTATCTGGTTTAGATTTCTGGGCTTGGCTTACTTAGATTACTTTACGCCTCTAGACGTTGCGTAATTTAAGTGCCAGTCACGTTCTGTACTTTCGGGTCGTGACAAAAATACTCCTTTATGTATTTTAAAAAAATTTTTAAAAAAAAATTGTATAGAAAAGTGTATAGGAAAATTAGGGTTGTTACATTCTACCCTCCTTAAAAAATTTCGTCCTCGAAATTTGAAAAAGGAAAGTGTAACAGATCCAAAGAATGTTTGGTGCTGGTGTACTAACAATATGTGAAAAATAACAAGGTGGTGCAAGGGTTTTAAAAATGTGAAGAATGTGTGAAGGAATGAAAGAATGCGAAGTTTTTGATAAAATTGTGAGAGAATTTTGGGTCAGGACAGATTCAAAGTATATGATTTAAGGAATATGAAAGAAAGGGTTCAAGGGACATGATTGTAAAGAATGTTTTAGTTGCTGGTTCTTGTGTTATATTGCTTAGGTTGTTCACGCAGACCAGAACTGCATGATAGGGATTCATACAGCTCTGACCTGCATGGGCCACCAACAAAACCTGTCACGCCCCGCTTCCCGGTATACGGCGAAGGAGATGCGACGAGGTCCGCTACGTATGTACTTAGAAGTACATACGCTAAGCGTATCTAAGCAATATAAAAGTAAATCACAAGAGACAAGAGATATAAAAATAACAGCAACTTTATTAATAACATTCTTTTGTACAATGCATGAAAAGTAAATACAATTGGAATGAAAAGCGATGCCTAAACAATGGCATAACAGGAAGTAAAAATACTGAATAGAACAAGGTACAATGTCTAGAGCTCGGGGTCTTCGTGAAACTGATCCAAGTCTTCACCGGTAGGCTCGATCTCTGCTGGGTCCAAAACACCTGACGGCATTCAAAGAAGAAAGAAATAGAATGTCTTCAGCAAACAGGTCGCTCGGTAAGTCTCAAAGATAGGGGAGAAATAGACAAAGAGTAGGAGAGAGAGAGTAGCTTTTAATGTTGTATTGTATTGTTGTAAAGTTGTATTAACGCTGTTGTTTTTAGCTTGGTACAGAAGAATGCCAGTGTATACGAGAGGGGTCTCTATATGCTAGAGACCATGGCAAACGGAATATAGAGCACAAGGCTCCGTTATACAACCCGGAACAACGGCAATTGGATTCATGTTAGGTGTCTTAATCTTACCGCCTCGTGTTACCTTTAACACCTTCCGTACCAATCTACCCCTTAAACCCCGTAGTGTTTTGATTGTATTGTAGTATTGTATTGTGTAAGTTGGATGACCGACCAAAACCATGATATCAGTAAACAGAGTGTAACTGCATAATCAGGTAAATGGAATAACGGAATAATGGATGTATATCCATGGTTTGATTCAGTCAAGTTGTATCGATTGTTAACTGGATTCTGGGATTCATGTGTTCATATTGAGTTGGAATGTTAAAGAATATAGAATGACTTGAATCATATTCAAGTCAGAAATAATCAGACTCAAACCCGAGTCAGACTAAAAGAAATGTAATCTGAAGTTCTATAATTCTTAGGGTCCTTATTGTGAATTATAAAACTTGTGGGAGTTTTATGTAAAAAGTACTTTTGTATAGTTTTCAAGATACACCTCAAGTATGTATTATTCGTCTTTATAGTTATAATGAGTGTAAATTTTATTTGTGTTATTTCTAATGAGAATATCCTAATTACATAAATAAAAGTATTAATTTTGTAATATTGATTTAATTGAAATTCATGGTATTTTAATGTAACTTTTAATTTTGTAATTTTTAGGAAAAGGTGAAAACTTTATCTTATAATAAAATAGGTGTTTAAATGTTAAATATATATATATTTATACAAAGATATATTTTAATAATTATTTTATTTTCCAAAAAATCTCATTTTTCATAAATGTCGTATTCTAAACCTTTCGAGACCGAATGCTCCTTGCGGAGGTCTGAATCTCGCACTACTAAGCCCGAGGGTGCATGATAAACCGTACTATCCCTAACGAGTTCCCCAAATGTGGGTTGTTGTGGCGCTTTGCAAAGATTTAATAAATACTAATCATTTAGAAAACGGTTTTATAAAATAAGGTATTTATTTGTAAAAGGGTGTAAATTTCCGTATTTTAGATTCTAGGGTTTCCTAAGCCAACTAGCCTATTTCTAAATGGTCTAAACGACACGTCATTAGAAGCCTTAAATCGCCTCTTCATCGCCAATTGTGGCCAGGTAAGTACAAGTGAGGAAGGAGGGATCCGCTCACGAATCGTGAGACGGGCCTTTTAAAGTTACCTAAACTCACTTGCCTAGCCTAGACACCACAAAGTCAGGTTTAGATAAACGATCGATGTCCATGACATATCGTATTTTCCTATTAAAAGATTTTGTTTTAAAATTGTATATAAGTTAGAACTTTCAGAAAAGGTTTATAAAGAAAATGGTATTTTAATGTAAAGTCTTGTATTATCGTATTCTAAGTTTTGATGATATCAATTAGGGTTGTATTTGCGTGTGTGTGGAGGTGGGTTATTACCTCGTGATCTATTTTAAGGTATAGCAAAGTTTAGAGGTTAAATGTGAAAACTAAACATTATGGTATTTAAGTGCGAAAATACGGTATTTTGCAAAAGTTATCATTTCATGTGAGAAACTTTATCCAAATTGATTTTTAAGTGATTAGTAGTCAACATGAATATGTTTAAGCATTATGGAATTAGTTACAAGTGAGTTTTGATAGAAAGCCGAATCGGAAATTGGTTTTTTCCGATTTCCGTCGGGTTTTAAAAAGTCGTATTATTATGAAGGAAAAGAAAGACAGGAAAGGGGACTTACGGGTTTTGGACAAGCTAGAGAGTGCTAGGAAGGTAGTGGGTTTGTCGGTGCGTCGAAACGTCGTGAAGAGTCCTAGTACGATCGCCGGGATTCACCGTCGATTTCGGCAGCGCTTCGCCTTTCGCTCTTTTTCTAACGTACCGAGTTCTCTTGAAATTTTTAGAGAGTGGACTTAGAAATGTAGGGTGAGAGGGTAGAGGGTAGGGGTGTTTATATAGGGTTATGCTAGGGTTAGGGTTTTAATTTAAAAAATATATAAAAATTATATAAAAAACATTAAAAATCATGAAATTTTGGAGTAAAAGGGTTTTATGGGGCTCTCTGTAACCGATCCGACCAAATAAAGTATGCAGGGGGAAAGACCAGGAAATTCTGTGTTGACGACTCGGCCGTCCGGCCGAGTCGGGGTACCGTCGGGTGGGGAAACTCATGGGGGGAATTTTGGTGCATTTAGTTTTTTATGTTCAGTATAAATTTTGTGAGTTATGACGGTTTGACTGTTGACTTTCCAAAAAAATAAAACCTAATAAATATAAAAAATAATGTAGGGCATGGGATTTGAACTCTGATGGCTTGGTTCAGCAGTGCAAGGTATTACCAATGAGCTACAAGCTCTTTCTTGTAATTATTGTGGGAAAATAACTATTTAAAGTGGTAACAGCAACACTAAATACCCCAAGTATTACTTTATTTTTAAAACAATTTTATGTACACTAAAAATGGAGTTAAACAAAATAATTACTTATATATATATTGTGCTCAGGTTAAAATACTCCTTTATGTATTTTAAAAAAAATTTAAAAAAAATTTGTATAGAAAAGTGTATAGGAAAATTAGGGTTGTTACTGAGGACCCACAGGCATTTTTTGATAGGATGGCTCGGATTTGCCGTTCGTTGAGATGTTTTGATGATAGATTGGTGGAGTTCGCGAGTTTTCGTCTGGAGGGTCTTGCCCAGACATGGTACGATTCAGTAGAGAGAGGTCGAGCTGCAGGTCTACCTTCTATGACCTGGGATGAGTTTACAGATGCGTTTCTTGCCCGTTTTCTTCAGGAGAGTGTCCGAGATGCTCGAGCCCGTAGTTTTGAGTCTCTGCGCAAGACTCCTGGGATGACGGTGTCGGAGTATGATATACAGTTTACCCAGTTGTCTCGATATGCTCCGTACCTAGTAGACACAGAAGCGAAGAGAATAAAGAGGTTTATGCGAGGGCTTGATACACAGCTATTCCTTGCCATCGGCACCCAGCACTTTGATACATACGCAGCAGCGATGGACGCAGCCTTACTTTTGGAGGAGCGTATTTCTGAGACTCCGGTCGTTTCTGGGCCGAAGATGATCCGTACTGATAGCCAGCTCAGCGGCAGATGGGTAGACACCGCGATAGATTATTTCCGGGAGATGGTGGCGGCAGAGGATTGAGACGAGGTCAGTTATTTGGTTCATATCCACAGACCCAGCAGTCGTTGCCAGGATGTTTTCGGTGTGGGAGCCAGTACCACCGTGTCAGAGACTGTACCATGGGGCGCCAGGGCGCGGCGACAGTCCCGCGTGTGACCTTACCTCCCTCACCACCTCCTCAGAGAGCTCTACTTCCTACTCCTGATGATGCTCCACGCCAGCCAGATGCTTCTAGAGGTCGTGGGCGTGGCGGTCCGGTTCAGAGAGGACGAGGCGACAGAGGCAGAGGACGAGGTAGAGGCAGTGGACAGCCAGCTACTAGTGGTGGACAGGCCCGAGTGTTCGCGTTGACTCCTCAGGATGCACAGGCATCCAATGCCGTCGTGACAGGTACTCTGCCAGTATGTTCTTTTGATGCACGGGTATTATTTGATCTAGGCTCCACACATTCCTATGTATCCACGTACTTTGCACCGAGGTTGGGCCGAGAGTCTTCTCCGTTAGATCAGCCGCTTATCATTATTACACCGGTAGGCGAGTCGTTTGTTGCCCGTTTCGTGTACCGATCATGTTCCGTTCGTATCGGGGAGAGAGATTCTTCAGTTGATTTGATTCTCCTCGATATGCTAGACTTTGACGTTCTTCTTAGTATGGACTGGCTAGCCACCTGTTATGCATCCGTGGACTGCCGTGAGAAAGCAGTCAGATTCAGTTTTCCTGGTGAGCTGGTTCTTGTTATTCAGGGAGATCGTAGCGCTACCCTTCCCAGCTTGATTTCTTTTCTTCGCGCTGGTCAGCTCTTAAGGAAAGGGTGTCAGGGATTCTTAGCCTATGTTTGTGACACTAGCTCTACAGAGGTTCCGTTCGACCAGGTCCTTGTTGTGAGAGAGTTCCCTGATGTATTCCCTGACGAGCTGCCTGGTCTGCCACCAGAGCACGAGATTGAGTTCTGCATCGACTTGATCCCCGGCACGGGGCCTATCTCTATACCGCCTTATCGGATGGCCCCGGCGGAGCTGAGAGAGCTGAAAGATCAATTACAGGACTTGCTGGACAAAGGGCTTATCCGACCGAGTGTGTCACCTTGGGGTGCTCCCGTCCTGTTTGTTAAGAAGAAGGACGGAAGTATGCTCTTATGCATTGATTATCGTCAGTTGAACCGGGTTACTGTGCGGAACAGATATCCCCTACCCCGCATTGATGACTTATTCGATCATCTCCAAGGTGCAGGGTTTTTCTCGAAGGTTGATTTACGGTCAGGTTATCACCAGTTGCGGGTTCGGATGGAGGATATTCCGAAGACCGCTTTTCGTACTCGATATGGTCATTATGAGTTCTTGGTGATGTCGTTCGGGCTCACCAATGCCCCGGCAGCATTTATGGACTTGATAAACCGTGTATTCAGGCCGTATCTCGATCATTTCATCATTGTGTTCATTGATGACATCTTGGTTTATTCTCGGAGCCGGGAGGAGCATGAGCAGCACTTGCGTATCACATTGCAGACATTGAGGGAGCATCAGCTGTTCGCCAAATTTTCCAAGTGCGCATTCTGGTTAGACAGTGTCGACTTCTTGGGTCATGTGGTGACGAGAGATGGTATTTGTGTGGGCCCGAAGAAGATCGAGGCAGTTCAGCGTTGGCCTAGACCGGTATCAGTTACAGAGGTTCGCAGCTTTCTGGGTCTGGCCGGCTATTATCGATGTTTTGTCCAGGATTTCTCCCGTATTGTTGCACCGCTGACCGGGTTGACCCGGAAGGGGGTCCCTTTTGATTGGACCGAGGCATGTGAGGATAGTTTCCAGCAGTTGAAGACTCGTCTGATTACTGCACCGGTGTTATCTTTGCCTTCAGGATCAGGCGGGTTCGTGGTATATTGTGATGCTTCTCGAGTGGGGCTGGGCTGTGTATTGATGCAACACGACAGAGTTATCGCGTATGCTTCTCGGCAGCTGAGGAAACACGAACAGAGCTACCCCACTCATGATTTAGAGATGGCTGCAGTGGTATTTGCACTTAAGATCTGGAGACATTACCTATACGGTGAGTCGTGCCAGATATTCACTGACCACAAAAGTTTGAGGTATATCTTTCAGCAGCGAGATCTGAATCTGAGACAGCACCATTGGATGGAGTTGGTGAAAGATTATGACTGCGAGGTTCTATACCATCCGGGCAAGACGAATGTGGTGGCAGATGCTTTGAGTAGGAGACCCGGAGGTAGCTTATCTTGTTTGAGCGCAGTACAGATGCAGTCGACGGCGGATTGGCAGGTTTTATGTGACAGCAGAGTGCAGTTCGAGTTTACTCCTACAGGGGGACAGCTGGCCCATTTCAGAGCACGCCCACAGTTACTTGACCGTATCCGCGAGGCACAGTCCGGCGATGCCCGTATTTTAGAGATTATTGAGCAGATTTGGCAGGTCAGAGTTTCTGAGTTCGTGATTGATGATTAGGGGATACTTCGATTTGGGACTCGACTGTGCGTACCAGATTCTGAGGGATTGAGGCGCGATATCCTCGAGGAGGCACATAGATCAGTATACAGTGTTCATCCAGGTTCCACCAAGATGTACCATGATTTGAGAGAGGTTTACTGGTGGGACGGGATGAAGAAGGATGTTACAGACTTTGTGTTGAGATGCCTGACTTGTCAGCAAGTCAAGGCCGAGCACCAGAGTCCAGCCGGCGAGTTACAGCTTTTGCCCATCCCTGAGTGGAAGTGGGAACAGGTCTCCATGGACTTCATTGTGGGTCTACCCAGGACCAGTCGAGGGTATGACTCTATTTGGGTGATTGTGGATCGACTGACGAAAGCGGCTCACTTTCTGCCAGTGAAGACCACTTTTGGATTTTCTCAGTACGCCCAGGTTTATATTGATGAGATCGTGCGACTGCATGGTGTCCCGACTTGCATCGTGTCCGACCGGGGCACCCGGTTTACCAGCCGATTATGGCAGAAACTTCAGGAAGCTTTGGGCACCCGATTGAGTTTTAGCACAGCTTTTCATCCGCAGACTGACGGTCAGTCAGAGCGTACTATTCAGACTCTTGAGGACATGCTCAGAGCTTGTGTTTTAGATTTCGGTGGTAGCTGGGATCGTCATTTGCCTTTGATCGAGTTCTCCTACAATAATAGCTTCCAAGAGACGATTCAAATGGCACCTTTCGAGGCTTTATACGGGAGGAGATATCGATCGCCTGTGTGTTGGACAGAGCTCAGGAAGAGCAGTGTTTTGGGCCCGCAGATCGTACAGGAGACGACCGAGAAGATTCAGCTGATTCGGGACAGGATGAGAGCAGCACAGAGTAGGCAGAAATCATATGCTGACGGGCGCCGCCGCCGACTCGAGTTCGCTGTTGGCGATCATGTTTTCCTGAAGGTCTCTCCGATGAAGGGTGTGATGAGATTTGGGCGGAAAGGGAAGCTTAGTCCTAGATATGTTGGTCCCTTCGAGATCCTAGAGCGTGTTGGTCCAGTCGCTTATCGGTTCGCTCTTCCGCCCAGTTTTCCCGATGTTCACCCCGTGTTCCATGTTTCGATGCTCCGCAAGTATCTTCATGATCCTTCCCATGCGATTCAGCACCAGAAGATCCAGCTAGAGCGTGATCTTTCATTCACCAAGCAGTCGGTGGTCATTTTGGATCGGCAGGTGAAGAAATTGAGGTCGAAGGTTATACCGTCCGTCAAGGTCCTTTGGCGTGGCCCGAACAGCGAGGAGGTCACCTGGGAGACCGAGGTCGAGATGAGGAAGAGATATCCCCATCTTTTTGAAGCTACGCGTAGTTAAATTTTTAAATTCGGGGACCGAATTTTTTTAAGCGGGGAAGATTGTGACGCTTCGAAAATCGTTTAGGCAGTTTTTCGGTAATCGGCTAAATTAGCAGTCTTTTCCGTAAAAAGGCAAAATAAGTATTTTTCATTATAGACCTAATTATACAAAATTTAGATAAGATATTACTATAAATTGGTTACTAAAATGCCACTTAAAATTTTCTAGTTAATTAAAATTTTTTCCTTAATTAATTATTCTTAATATTATTTTAAGCTTTTAAAAATACATTTAATTAGCGATAAATACAAATTTAATTGGGTAATTTACATAATTAGGAACCATAATAAACTAAAATTTAGTGTTAACAAAAATTTTACCAAGTCATTGCAATTCTAGTTGATTCTATGGTTTAAAATGAAAAGAAAGTGAAATTTTAACATGAAATTGATGTGATATGCAATTAATACCTTATGAGATATTTTTTCATTGGAAAATTCTACACAAGCTCACACTTTTCCCCACCTCCCCTCACCTGGCCGACCTTGCTGCTGCTGGTCTTCTCTTTTCCCCTCACTTCTTTTGCTTCAATTCTTGCAAAAATTATCAAAATCCACACAAAAATACACTCTTTGACGCTACGGAACGTGACTACCCGTCATTTCATGATTAATTAGACCCACTCACATGACCCTTAACTATGGTCAACAAAGTCACATGAATGTCCTAATTAATCACATCATATGCTGTGTAGGAAGACATCACTTAGCTACCGTACACTATGCCTTAACTATGGTTAACAAACGTAGCACGAATACCAAGTACTCTACTTCCTATAATAACGAAGGGTTGCGGATGGTGTTTAAGAAAACCTTTGACGCTTTGAACTTGATCTCGTTGTAGAATCAAATAGTTTTAAAAGGAGTGGCTTAAGCTCCGCATTTTTGAAACTTGCTTTTTCATAAAAAGGCCGAGTGAGTTTCAAATTCGATTCTGCAACATCTTTTAGGTTTTTTTTCTTTACATTAATTTCATTAATATAGTCCCATCATTTAAGTCCTTAAGCCATCACAGAAAAGAAACGAAAATAGAACGTACACTTATGCCATCCGCATTCGCCACGGTGTCCCGTTATGAACTATTAGGTTACTTAACTAATGACATAGCTGGACGGGACTAGCATGGATGCAAAACATAAGCAACGTTTATTATATATCATATATATAATAACATTCGTCTTAGCATATAAAGTGATCACATCACAGAATAACAACAACAGAAGCACATATATGAAAATATAGGATATATTAGGAGGTCTGTATTTTGTATTTAGCCAACGATAGAAAATACGGATTCTATGGTCATGATGAATAGCCAAGTCCACACCCTTAGACCCCTACGAGAGCGGCAAGCGACCCCGCCAATTCTAGAGTTAGGAGACCCGGTCTCGACTTCTCGAGATGGCCTCCCACTAGACTCCAGAACCCGGTCGCTTGTGCTCTTTACCTTGGGTCTATCCTAATGCGGAAAAGTAAATAATATACATCAATGGTGACATCATCCTTGTAACAACCCTAAATTTCCTATACAAGTTTTTACAATTTTTTTTTCAAAAATCCATAAAGGGATATTTTAGCCTGAGCACAAGATATAAGTAATTATTTTGCTTTTTAATTACAAGTTAAAAGAATGTAACAACTCCATTTTTAGTGTACAAAATTTGCTTTAAAATTAATGTATACTTGGGGTATTTATATTTTCTGTGACTACTTTAAGTACATAAATAGCTCCATAATTACAAGAAGGAGCTTGTAGCTTATTGGTAATACCTTGCATTGCTGAACCAAGCCACCAGAGTTCAAATCCCATACCCCAGATTATTTTTAATATTTATTTTGTTTTAAATTTTATAGAAGCCCAACAGTCCACACGAGAGAACTCCCAAACTTTCCATTGAACCTGAAAAACTGAGTATACCAGAGCCTACATTAGGCGCCCCCCCCACATTCTGAGCCCTCGACTCGGCCGAGTCGGCCGGTTGGCCGAGTCGTCAACTACAAAAATGTGGCTCTTCACATGCCCTACCCCCTGCATACTTTAAATCTGCAGACCACTTCCAGAGAGCTCATTATACCCTATTTGATCCAATTTTTAATGATTTTTAATACATTTTACAATTTTTTAAATTAAAACCCTACATCTACCCTAATCCTAGCCTAACCCTATAAATACACCCCTACCCTCTACCCTCTCACCCCAAAACTCTGAGCCAACTCTCTAAAATTTCCAAGAAACTTGTGTACTTTGAAAACGAGCACGAAGCGAAGCTACGACGAAATTCCCGGCGAACTTTCGGTGATCGTTCTAGGAGCCCTCGACGACGAAGCGACACACCGGCTATTCCTCTCCTTCCATCTCACTCTCGTTATTGTCCAAAAGCCGTAAGTCCCCAAATTCTACCTCTCTTTTCTTTTTTAAAATATGGAATTACAAACCCGACGGAATCGGAACAAATCCGATTTCCGATTTGGTTTCTTTATAAAACTTCACTTCTCGTTAATACAATTATGCTTAAACTCTCTCATGTTGAGTATTAAACACTAATCAACCAAATTGATCAAGTTTCATATCACAAAATAATTGCTAGTTCCTTTTACCGTATTTTTTCATTTAAATACCACATAGTTCCTTTTACGACATTTAAACCATTAAAGTTGTTATACCTTTAAGTAGATCACAAGGTAACGACCTAGCTCCTCACACACTCATATGCAACATAGCACGATACCCTCGGAAACATAGAATACGGGAAAACGACATCTTTACAATTAAATAACCTTTGAGCTAATAAAAAAATATCTAGACTCAGCCAATTAAGGACTGTCGCGCTCATTAGGACAGAGGAAGGTTGTGGGCATTCAGTCGTTTATCTAAACCTGACTTTGTGGTGCCTAGGCTAGACAGGTGAGAAAGCTAACTTTAAAAGGCCCGTCTCATGGTGATTCGTGAGCGGAACCCTCATTTCTTCACTTGTATTTACCTGGCCACAATTGGCGGTGAAGAGGCGATTTGAGAGATATCTCACAACTTGTAGCTTTGGACCAGTTAGGAGTAGTCTATGTTAGTGTATATGCCCTAGAGGCCATTACTGTATCATACTAGTTTGTATATTACTTAATGGAAGCTTGGGATATTCACCTTGTATATACAATCTTGCTCAAAATAGTAGTATGCTACTTGGTTTGTTTCTACTTCAATGTGTACATGTGTTTATTTTAATATATCACCTATACACATTAGTGGAGCTCTTAGGATCTTTGCTTGATTACCAGCGATGTGATGGCAGTCACACTAGTGGGGCTGGGTAATCTATAAGCACATCCTTATGCAGGTCCCTAGTCGCAGGACTATCGAGACAGGGTATCGATACTCCGGAGTAGACTAGCGCATGCGCTTCTCATCCCAGTGTGGGAGACGGTCTGTCCCACAGCCGTCAGTACGTCGTACTTGAGATAGTATGTGGGTGCTCGTTAGGTTACGGGTACACTGGACATGACTCGTCGGGAACTGACTAGTTGGTATTATGCCTATCGTCAGTTATCAGTTCCCAGGTGACATGAGTACATCTTAGTCCGCTGACTTGACACTGTCACTTCGCCTCGAGTGTGTTCCCACTGCACTTTGATTACTACCCTACCACGGCTCAAAGGAGCCGTGCAAACAGGTAGTAGTTGGGTGCAGTCCCGAAGCACTTGGAGGCAGTGACGGTTAGACATGATTCGTCTCTCCCGGTATTGGGGGCTGACATCGCGCTGTGTCTAGGAGAGCCATTACACGAGTAGTCCCTGGCCAGGGCAAACGAGATATACTGGTAGGCTTCCAGTGTTATCTCAGGGTGTTTTGGGCTTCACTCCGACACGACTTGTACCGCTATTAGGGGACTGACGTTTACCGCCCCCTAGGCCCGCCATGCGATGTATCAGACGAACAGACTAGACTGTACGGAGAATGTCACATTCAGGCTCAGTAGGGTTCAGATGGGTTTCGCCTCGTCAGTCTTCTTGTCGGCATTACCTGGGGACCGTTACGCACAGCTAGTGCCGCTTGCGGTCTGTGGTTAAACCCACTGCCGGCGTAGTGTCGAGTCTTTAGAGTCCCACACAGAAAGCTTTTCGCCTTTAGGCAAAAGAGTAGAGGTCGCATGGTTTTGCGACAGGTCGCATGGTTTTGCGACAGGGTTCGGTCACATCCGTGCACTTGTGCACGTACAGTGTCCGGACAGTTTACACTAGCGGGCTTTGGTTTAAGCCAGATCCTAGTGTACCTTTTGGGATTGGATTTATCCAGTATGCATTCGTGTTCCTCGGAACGCGGATGCGGGTGTGTATGCACAGTTGACGGAAAGACAAAAGAGAGGCTCATTCTTACTTTCTCATTCTCTCTCTTTGTTTTTGAGCTCTCTTTCTTTTGCTCTCACCCTCTTCCTCTTGCTCCCTTTCTTGACTCTATGGTTCACTTGTCTCATGAGTTGAGAACCAAGAACCATAGACAAAATCCCATACAAACTCTTCTCTACTCACTCTAGTTCACAAGGTTTAGCAAACCGAGTGAACTAGTTTCTTCAAACTTCGAAGAAGGAGCCAAAGGTTGAAGCTTTCAGGTCGATCTATCTTCGGCGTAAGGAGATGAAGGGAAGAAGCCGATCCGGACCACCATCGGAGCTTGAAGACGAAGGAGTTCAAGACAAGAAAGGTATAAACCCCCTAACCGAGTAGTTAACGACTCCTAGTTAGGCTGTTAGTTAGATGTTTAACAAAGATCCAGGTTATAAGTCCATGTTACCACCTCTAAGAAAATCGTTTTTTATCAAATTCCGCATGCCCGAAAGTACCGGGAGAGGTAGCATGGACTTACAGTGGTATCAGAGCCTAGTTAAACTCTATCTAACATGTTAGCAAAGTAGCTAGAAGATCGATCAAAGAAAAGTGGCAAAACGAACCCAAAACTGTCAAGTTTCTGCCGATTTTTATTCTGTTCAAAAGTTGATAATTTTCATCTCTAAAATCGGCTCAGGCTTTTGTTTAAATAACCACCAAATTTGGTCCAACGATCGAGTCAAAGCGCCGCGGAAACGCGGCGGGAGCACGCTCCCGCCGCGGTTCCGCGGCCGAGTTGACTCGGCCGAGGTCCAAGTTTGGTGCAGTGTTCTCCTGGGGTTGTTTTGGGATTTTTGGAATATGTATTTTCATCCCAGATTTTACAGAACGAAAATTTTATTTTTGGGGTCCTAAAAATCCGTATTTTTGATCGAACTTCTAAAAGACTTTAGCTGACGGTTTTTTCTGTAATGTGATATTTGTATTGAACGTCTACTAATCGCTATATGTCGATTAGTCGGGGTTATACAAATCTGTGATCTGTAATGTTGCTGGAATGTGTATATGAATATGTTGGATTGTCGCGGGTGAATAGCCGGGGGTTGTGAGACGAGAGTTTTTCTTTTCTTTTAATTCATGTAAATTTGTAAATTGATGTAATAATTATTTGTATGGCCGCACAACCGAGTCGGGGTTGTAGCCGTCATTGTATAATTTCTTTTTACTGTTTTTGCTCCTAGGATAGACCCATGGAGGGGGTGCACAAACTACCGGGTATGCCGAAGTGCCGAGTGGCCTACTCATGGAGAAGAGGGAGGTTGCTTCGCTTCGGGTACTTGGCGGGTAGTTTGCCGCACCCGTAGGGGTCTTGGGTGGGGTATTGGCTATTCACCGCGACCGTGTAATCTGTTTTTCGTTACAGGCTCGTACGAATTACAGATTCCTAGTATATCCAATGTATTCATCTGTGATCTGAAATGGCTATCATTGCAATATATCTATATATGATATTATTTAGGCGTTGCTTGTGTTTTACAGCCGCGCTAGCCCAGCCCCCGCTTTGTCGTTAGTTAAGTAACCTAACGGGTAATGACGGGGCCCAGTGGCGAATGCGAATGGCATAAGCGTACGTCATATTTTGGTTGTTTTCTGCAATGGTAGGATTAAATGATGGGACGCATTAAAAGAACTAATGCAAGAATATCACGCATTAAAAGAACTAATGCAAGATAATAAACCAAGTTAAAGTCGTTGGAACACTTTCGAAAAACTACTCGGTTCTTTTCAAAACCAACTTTTAAATGCGGAGCTTGAGCCACTCCTTTTAAAAGCCATCTCGTTCCATCGACTATATCAAGTTCACTACGTTCACGGTTTCGCTAAAACCATTCGTAGCCCTCCGTCGTTTCACATGAATAGTCAATAGTATTCAAGCTGTGTTTGTTGGCCAAAGTCAAGGCATAGTGATTGGTAGCTATTGGGTATTCATGTGCAGCATAGATAGATGCGTTGGTTTGGAACAGTCGTACTGCCTTGTTGGCCAAAGTCAAGGGTAGGTGCGGGTGGATTCAAATTAACCTGGAGAATGACGGGTAGAACTTGACATGTGACTTATGATTTGTTGGCCAAAGTCAAGGTCATAAGAGCATGGGGCAAAAATCCACATCGGGAGTTTCATAAGTACTGAAACTTGCTAGATTTGCATACCATTTGGAGTGTGATGATTCTGGTAGGATTCCTTCAGTTTCGTCACGCGATGATATTTGGATCCTGATCCTACTGTGAGTATATGCTACTCCTCGGGAAATTTCTCACTAAACGATCAATGCTATAAACCTAGTAGGTGCCTAGAAAGGTGTTAGCGGGGCTACGCCCCCAGGGAAAAGAGGTTATTTAATTAAGGAACTTCGCGAAAGCGTTGGAAAACCTCCCTCGAAGTACCGACACTGGCCTGGCCGAACGGTTAAGCAAGTATTGTGCGGTGGGATTGATCCCGACTAATTCTTCCTTTATGGTTTGAGGAGTGATTCGAGAAACAGTGGGAGCCATCCTGTTTAGACAAACTAAAAACCACTCTAAACTTGCAAGAGCATCATGCTGAGTGTTTCTTCTTCTCTCTCCTAATTGCAGCGACCAATCGACATGACTGGACTTAAGTTACTTCTAGATAAAAACATACTGACATGGCCAAACTACAAAGATTGGCTCAGGAATGTCAAAATGGCAATCACTTACTACAAACTGGGGTATCTTCTTACCACCAAAGCTCCCCCTGTCCCTGGTCCCACTTCCAGCGTCGCGGATAAGGAAATTCGTAAGACTTGGGAGATTGATAGCGCGAAGGCCAAGTGCCTCGTGCTTGCCTCTATGGACAATGAACATCAGAGGAGGCACGAGAATATGGACCTGGAATCCATATTTCTTCATACAAAAGAACTGTATGGAGAGCAGTCTCGTATCGCTAGATACGAAGCGTCGAAAAAGTTATTTTCGGCAAGGATGGCCGTCGGATCATCAGTAGCAGAGCATGTGCTTAAGATGATCGGCTACATTGAGGAGCTCGCGGACCTAGGAACCACATTGGAGAGTGAGCTCTATACGGACTTAGTTCTCTAGTCCCTTCCTTCCACTTACGCCCAGTTTATACTGAACTTCAACTTACAAGAAAAAGAAGTTGAACTTTCAGAGCTCCTCAACATGCTGAGGAGCGCAGAGGGCACCCTACAGAAAGGTAGGGAAACATCCACTTTGTTTGTAGGAGGATCAACTTCTTCTAGGTCCAAGGCGAAAGCCAAGGGAAAGAAGAAGAAAGCCCCCGCCAAACCAAGGGGCCGTGTTAGTAAAGTGGATACGAAGGGAAAAGCAAAAGCAACAAAGAAAGCGGGGAAGCTTGTGGATAAGGAAGAATGCTTCTATTGTCATAAGAAAGGACACTGGAAGAATGATTGCAGGGCTTGGAAAGCCAGAACACAGGAATTGAAGCAGGTTGCAGCTTCAGCTTCAGGTGTGTATGTTATTGAAAACTGTCTTTCAATAAACTCTACTTCCTGGGTATTGGATACCGGATCAGGATCTCATATCTGTAATTCTTTGCGGGCGTTGAGAAACCGTAGGGTTTTGAAGGCAGGTGACATGACCCTCAGAGTTGCGAACGGAGCTAGCATGGATGCTAAAGCCGTGGGGGACTATCACCTGGGAATGTCAGATGGACATGTTTTGGTTTTGCGTAATTGCTTTTTTGTACCCAACGCAACTTGTAATATCATTTCTGTATCTTTAGTTTCTAAAGAAGGTTATGAATTTGCGTTTGTAAGCAATGTTGTAAACATTCACCTTAATCAAGTTTTGATTGGGTCAGGTACATTGAGTAATGGTATATACGTATTAAACCAACCACAGATTTTCAATGTCCAGAATACACACAAAAGAAAGTCTCCGGAAATAAATCAGACTTTCTTATGGCATTGTAGACTGGGTCACATCAATGAGAGAAGGTTGACTAAGTTACATACAGAAGGATATTTGAATCCGTTCGAATATCAATCGTATGCCACTTGTCAATCCTGTCTCAAAGGAAAGATGACAAAGACTCCGTTTACTGGACACGGAGTAAGAGAGAGCGAGCTCTTGGGACTCGTACACAGCGACGTGTGCGGTCCAATGTCTACACATGCGCGAAGCGGTTATTCTTACTTCATTACTTTTACGGATGACTTTTCAAGGTACGGTTATGTCTTCTTAATGAAACATAAGTCCGAAGCCTTTGGAAAATTCCAGGAATATAAAAATGAAGTAGAGAAACAAACCGGCAAAAGTATCAAGATTCTAAGATCGGATCGAGGTGGTGAATACTTAAGTGCCGAGTTCCTGGACTATTTAAAAGAGAACGGAATTCTCTCTCAGCTTACTCCTCCATACACTCCGCAACATAACGGTGTATCGGAGAGACGGAACCGAACCCTATTGGATATGGTACGGTCCATGATGAGTAACGCTGAGTTACCGCGATCATTCTGGGGGCATGCGCTAGAATCAGCTGCATACCTTTTGAACCGAGTTCCTACTAAGACTGTGCCTACTACACCATATGAGATGTGGTGTGGGAAGAGACCCTATCTTAAGCACATTAAGACATGGGGATGTCCAGCTTTTGTCAAAAAGCAGCATGCAGACAAGCTCGAGGCATGCTCAGTACAGTGCAAGTTTGTGGGATATCCAAAGAACTCCAAGGGATATTTCTTCTACTGTGAAGAGGAACAAAAAGTTCTTGTTTCTCGTCATGCCTACTTCTTGGAAACTGAGTTTTTGGAAAACCAGATAAGTGGGAGCACAGTAGAACTGGAAGAAATTCCAGAACCACGGGCTATTACTGAAAGTTTAGTGGAACCAGAGGGTTCAAAAGAACAGGACATTCCTACGCCGCTCCGCAGAAGTAGTAGGCAGTCTCATCCGCCCGAGAGATACTACGGTTTTCTCATAGACGGGGATAGAGAGGATTGCATCATAGATTATGATGAGCCTACTAGCTTCCAGCAGGCCGTTCAGAGCGTTGACTCAGTGAAATGGCTGGATGCAATGCGGACCGAAATGGAGCCATGTACACCAACAAAGTATGGACGTTGGACATTGCTCCAGACGGGGTAAAACCCGTAGGATGCAAGTGGATCTTCAAAAGGAAGATTGGTGTAGATGGACAGGTTGAGACCTATAAAGCTAGACTTGTAGCAAAGGGTTTTCGTCAAAGACCTGGTTTGGACTATGACGAAACCTTTTCTCCAGTGGCTATGCTGAAATCCATTCGGATCCTTCTTACCATTGCTGCCTTCCACGATTATGAGATTTGGCAGATGGACGTAAAGACAGCTTTTCTAAATGGAAATTTGGCGGAGTGTGTCTATATGCACCAGCCAGAGGGTTTCATTCAGAGTGGGAGCAGCGGAAAGGTGTGCAAGTTGCTTAAGTCCATCTATGGACTAAAGCAGGCATCGCGGAGTTGGAACATCTGTTTTGAAGAGACGGTCAAGGAATTTGGCTTTATCAAAAATCCAGATGAACCATGCATCTATAGTAGATTTGTAGCGAGAACTATAGTATTCCTCGTTTTATAAGTGGATGACATTCTCTTAATAGGAAATGACATTCCTATGCTACAATCTGTCAAGGGGTTCTTGTCGCACAGGTTCTCCATGAAAGACCTGGGTGATGCCTCATACATCCTGGGGATCCGGATCCATCGTGATAGATCCAAGAGGATATTAGGACTTTCACAGTCCAGGTACATCGACACTATACTGAAGAGATTCAGTATGGAAGATTCCAAGCGCGGTAACCTACCGGCTTGTCACGGGATCACCCTCTCTAAAGAGATGTCTCCCAAGACTGATTTGGAGATGGATCGCATGTCTATTATACCCTACGCTTCTGCGGTAGGCTCTATAATGTATGCGATGTTGTGTACCAGACCGGATGTAGCTTATGCACTGAGTGTGGTAAGCCGGTATCAGTCAAACCCTGGGGAGAAACACTGGATAGCGGTAAAGAACATTCTCAAGTACCTGAGAAGGACTAAGGAGATGTTCTTGTTGTATGGCGGAAAAGACCTCCAGATCGAGGCCTTTGCTGACTCCAGCTTCCAGAGTGACAAGGATGATTCCAAGTCCATGTCGGGTTTTGTCTTTACCCTCAATGGAGGGGCGGTGTGTTGGAAGAGTTCCAAACAAGAAACCGTTGCAGACTCGACGATGGAAGCGGAATACATCGCTACATCTGATGCCGCAAAAGAAGCTGTCTGGATGAGGAAGTTCTTGAAAGAACTTCAGGTGGTTCCGTCCATTGTTGATCCAATACCTCTGTATTGCGACAACAACGGGGTTATAGCTTTAGCGAAGGAACCCAGTTCCCATCAGAGATCCCGACACATCTTGAGGCGGTATCACCTGATCAGGGAGATCGTGGATCGCCAGGAGATCGAGGTTCGTAGAGTCGCTTCAGAAGATAACACTGCAGATCCATTCACCAAGACCCTGCCCCAGACTCAGTTCGAGTGGCTGATCGAGATGATAGGTCTTCGATACGCCAGTACATGGCCTTAGTGCAAGTGGGAGATTGTTAGTGTATATGCCCTAGAGGCCATTACTGTATCATATTAGTTTGTATATTACTTAATGGAAGCTTGGGATATTCACCTTGTATATACAATCTTGCTCAAAATAGTAGTATGCTACTTGGTTTGTTTCTACTTCAATGTGTACATGTGTTTATTTTAGTATATCACCTATACACATTAGTGGAGCTCTTAGGATCTTTGCTTGATTACCAGCGATGTGATGGCAGTCACACTAGTGGGGTTAGGTAATCTATAAGCACATCCTTATGCAGGTCCCTAGTCGCAGGACTATCGAGACAGGGCTTCGATACTCCGGAGTAAACTAGCGCATGCGCTTCTTATCCCAGTGTGGGAGACGGTCTGTCCCACAGCCGTCAGTACGTCGTACTTGAGATAGTATGCGGGTGCTCGTTAGGTTACGGGTACACTGGACAGGACTCGTCGGGAACTGACTAGTTGGTATTATGCCTATCGTCAGTTATCAGTTCCCAGGTGACATGAGTACAGCTTAGTCCGCTGACTTGACACTGTTACTTCGCCTCGAGTGTGTTCCCACTGCACTTTGATTACTACCCTACCACGGCTTAAAGGAGCCGTGTAAACAGGTAGTAGTTGGGTGCAGTCCCGAAGCACTTGGAGGCAGTGACGGTTAGACAGGATTCGTCTTTCCCGGTATTGGGGGTTGACATCTCGCTGTGTCTAGGAGAGCCATTATACGAGTAGTCCCTGGCCAGGGCAAATGAGATATACTGGTAGGCTTCCAGTGTTATCTCAGGGTGTTTTGGGCTTCACTCCGACACGACTTGTACCGCTATTAGGGGACTGACGTTTACTGCCCCTAGGCCCGCCATGCGATGTATCAGACGAACAGACCGGACTGTACGGAGAATGTCACATTCAGGCTCAGTAGGAGTTCAGATGGGTTTCGCCTCGTCAGTCTTCTTGTCCGCATTACCTGGGGACCGTTACGCAAAGCTAGTGCCGCTTGCGGTCTGTGGTTAAACCCACTGCCGGCGTGGTGTCGAGTCTTTAGAGTCCCACACAGAAAGCTTTTCGCCTTTAGGCAAAAGAGTAGAGGTCGCATGGTTTTGCGACAGGTCGCATGGTTTTACGACAGGGTTCGGTCACATCCATGCACTTGTGCACGTACAGTGTCCGGACAGTTTACACTAGCGGGCTTTGGTTTAAGCCAGATCCTAGTGTACCTTTTGGGATTGGATTTATCCAGTATGCATTCGTGTTCCTCGGAACGCGGATGCGGGTGTGTATGCACAGTTGACGGAAAGACAAAAGAGAGGCTCATTCTTACTTTCTCATTCTCTCTCTTTGTTTTTGAGCTCTCTTGCTTTTGCTCTCACCCTCTTCCTCTTGCTCCCTCTCTTGACTCTATGGTTCACTTGTCTCATGAGTTGAGAACCAAGAACCATAGACAAAATCCCATACAAACTCTTCTCTACTCACTCTAGTTCACAAGGTTTAGCAAACCGAGTGAACTAGTTTCTTCAAAGTTCGAAGAAGGAGCCAAAGGTTGAAGCTTTCAGGTGGATCTATCTTCGGCGTAAGGAGACGACGGGAAGAAGCCGATCCGGACCACCATCGGAGCTTGAAGACGAAGGAGTTCAAGACAAGCAAGGTATAAACCCCCTAACCGAGTAGTTAACGACTCCTAGTTAGGTTGTTAGTTAGATGTTTAACAAAGATCCGGGTTATAAGTCCATGTTACCACCTCTAAGAAAATCGTTTTTTATCAAATTCCGCATGCCCGAAAGTACCGGGAGAGGTAGCATGGACTTACAGTCTAGTTGACTTGGGAGACCCTAGAACATAGAATACGGGAAATCGACACCTTTACAAATAAATACCATAATTAATAAAACCGTTTTTCCTTAATGATTTGTATTTATACAAATGTTTGCAAAGCGACGCTATAACCCATTTGGGGAACCCGTTTGGGATGGTGCGGATTATCGCACATCCTCGGGCTTAGTAGTGCGAGATGCAGACCTCCGCAAGGAGCATTCGGTCTCGAAAGATTTAAAATACGACATTTTATGAAAACGAGATTTCTAGAATTATATATATATACTAAAATTATTTTCATATAAATATATGTATATGTAACAAAAAAAATATCTATTTTGAATTATTACAAATATTCCACTTTTTCTAAAAATGTCATAAGAATCATTTTACACTAAAATACCATGAATTCCATACAAAACCAATATTACCAATAAATACTATTTATTATGAAAATAGGATATTTTTAATAGAAATATCATAATATAAAATCTACATTCATTACAACTCTAAAGACGATAATAAATACTTGGGGTGTATTTTGAAAACTATACAAAGTATTTTTACATAAAACCCTCTCAAGTTCTATAAATTACCCTAAGGACCCTAGTAAACATAGGTTTAAGCGGGACCATTCTTTTGAGCCTCAGGGAGCTAGAGAAGTGGGTGCTTGCTTATCTAAGGTAGACAATTAACAAACTGTGTTATCAACACGGTAATCGTCTTTGAAAAAGACACAAATCCTGTTGTCCATGTGCAGCGGTTACCGATAATATCAAAACAATCAGGACTTCAATTTACTTTTCTAATTGTCTGACTCAAATTGAGTCTCTATATAATCTGTCTTGAATATGATTCAAGTACAATCTACAATCTACAATATTACAGTTCAACATGAATCCATGAATCCATTATTCTATATATTCAATCTATCAACTGAACCGAACCATGGATATACAGTCCATTTACATGATCATCCAGTTTACGTGATTCTAAAGTTACATACATGATTCTCCAGTTACATCCGTTTACTGATATCATGGTTTCGGTTAGTCATCCAAACATACAATCTATACAGTTTACAATACAATACAATCAAGATAACATGGGGTTTAAGGGGTAGATTGATATGGAAGGTGTTAAAAGTGGCACGAGACTGCAAGATTAAGACACCTAACATGAATCCAATTGCCGTTGTTCCGGGTTGTATAACGGAGCCTTGTACTTCCATTTGCCTCTAGTCTCTGGCATATAGAGACTCCTCTCGTATACACCGGCATCCTTCTGTACCAAGCTACAAATAACAACGTTAATACTAAATACAACATTATAACAATATAATACAACTTTAAAAGCTATCTTCTTATTTTGTCTATTCTACTTCTTCCTTATCTTTGGGACTTACTGAGCGATCTGTTTGCTGACGACATTCTCTTTCTTTCTTCTTTGAATGTCGTCAGGTGATCTGGACCCATCAGAGATCGAGCCCACTGCTGAAGACTTGGACCAGTTCAGTGAAGACCCCGAGCTCTAGTCATTGTTACACTTTCCATTTTAGTACTTTTCTTTTTCTGTTATGCCATTGTTTAGGCATTGCTTTTTATTTCAGTTGTATTTACTTTCCATGTATTGTACAGAAAGAATGTGATTAAATAAAGTTGCTGTTTTAATTATATCTTGTCTCTTGTGCTTTACTTTTATATTGCTTAGATAAGCTTAGCGTATTTACTTCACAGTAAATACGTAGTGGCCTCGTCGCGCCCTCTGCCCGTACACTGGGAAGTAGGGCGTGACAATCCTCAATCCGGAAGTGCCCCAATAAAAGAATATTACATACAATGAATATTACATGAATGAAAAGAAAAACTCTCATCTCACATAAAACCCCCGGCTATCCATTCACGACGATCCCATACATCATATCAAAGCAACACATAACATCACATGTCATCAACGTAAATAAATACACGTAATCTAATTGTCGTTGACGTATAGCAACGAAACCGGCGATACACTACATATTACACTTACGGTCGCAGAAAAGAAACGTCAAACTACAACATTTAGAATTCACACTTTCCTTAGACATCATAAACCCGGAATATCTCATATTTCGGCTTCCATGCCTAACAATGTAGATCTTACATTTGGCTCTCAAAAATGAAAACACCTTTTTCAAAAGAAATCAGGTAATTCAACAAGATTCCCGATTCCGACCGAGACCGAAATGTTAAATTTACAAGCAACTAATTAATTTTCTCAAAACTAATTAGTGTAGATTCCAAATATTGTATCACATTCATAAAAACTAGGAGATGTTAAACATTTCGATCGATCTATTAAAACCCACAATTCTCAGAGACCTTAACACTTGAGACATATTCAAAAATACCCAGATTGTGCCAATAGTACATACGGACCATCATATGAAAGCACGTCCCTGGCCTCACAAACGGCGCCGCGGAACAGCCGCCAAAAGCATGTTTTGGCCGCGATTCTGCGGTCGTTAGGTCGAGTTAGGGGGTCATTTTTCTTGGGGGTCCACACAATACCCTGCACGATTTTCTGAATATTTTTAAACCCAAAAATTCCAACCTTTGAAAAATTTCCAGAGAGCATGTAATGTGTGGGTTTCGATGTTCGTTCGAACACTTTAACGTCGTCTAGGTCACGTCTAATACTCTAGCTTGGCTCTAATACCACCGTTGGGGTTTTGCTTAGCACCCTCACTAGGTTTTAACAAGCATCAAGTATGCAATTTTTAAAAATCTAGGATGCTAACCAACCCGAACCTAGAATCGACTAGAAGATTAGGCGTAAAGCTACAAGTATCACATACTAGCAAGTGTCTAACACTAAGAGGAAAGAAATACAACCTTTGTAGATCTCTCCTTCTCTTCAAAAGCTCCATGTAGATGTACTTGACTCCTTAGTCCTACTTGAAGCTTGAACGGGTCCGCTTGAACCCTTCGAAGTCCACGATGATCCACCACGGGGTTCCTTGACTCATTCTCCTTCCTTCACTTGAACTAAGTGCAAGTGAGGCAAACAACCTACACTAGTGTGCTAAACAAGTGTAGATTAATGAAGTGGGTAATCTTTCTTACTACTAAACCTTTCTTTTCTTTCTCTTTTACTCACTACGAAATGGTAGAAAGCTTGGAGGAAGAAGAAGATAGAAAAATGGCTAAGCTTGAGCTTAAGAGAGATAAGCACAGGAATAAAAATGATATGAGAGAAAGAGAGAGAGAGAGAGAGAGAGACAGAGAGAGAGTCACACTCACTCTTAACCATGGCATGTAAATATCTATATATTTTAGTAGTTGAGTTAGTGGAGGATTAGAAATGAAACCATGGTTACATAAGATATTTTAAGAAGTGTGTAGAAACAAAATATCAACCATGGATTTATTCCTAATTTCCATTAACTCAATAATTAAAATATCCGAAATGATTCCATGTGAGTCTAGCATAGTCATCTCCAATGTATCATCAACCATGACACATGTATACATGCATGTGTGCATACATATCAAATATAAACACACATACATACATGCATACAACTAAAGAAAGGATTTAATAATGAGCTAATGGTCATATTATATTAAATCAACACTTGATTTAATAATCCGGTCATATCACATACGACCCGACCAGTAGTAAACGCCAGATTAAAATACGGTATCCTATACGGGCATTTAATCAAGCTCCCGCGCATATCTCCATATGCGTCCCACATCTTTTCGTCTGAGCTCGGAAACCCCTTTGTGGAACTCTAAGACTCGTTAATACGCTAGCAGTAGGTAGTGATCATATCAGATAACCACAAACCGTCAGCGGTACTAGCTGCACGTAACGGCTTCCAGGTATTGAGTGAACAAAAGAACAACAAGCGAACCTGTTAAAACTCCCGTAGAGCCAACCAACAACACTTATCGTACAGTCCGGTCTCTTCGTCAGATATGCTGCATATTGAGTCTAGAGATGGTATCGTCGACCTTAATAATTCAATAAATCATGCCGATGTATGGCCTATAACAGATCGAGAAACTACTGATAACACTTATCAGTAAATCTCATCAACCCTGGCCAAGGACTTCCAGTTATAGCTAATCGAGCACAGCGCAACATCAACCCCCAATCCCGAGAGAGACAAAACCCTTCCTGTCGCTCATTGCCTCCATGTGTCTCGGGACTGTACCCAAAAGCCACCTGTTTGCACGACTCAGTAGATCCGTGGTTGGATGGAAATCAAAGTACAGTGGGAGAACACACAAGACTCTATGATGATACCGGGTTTACAGACTAACCTGTACAAGTGTCACATGAGAACTGCTATCCGACGATAGATATAATACCACATAAGAGTTCTCGGCGAGTCCGTTCAGTGTACCCAGTCCCCACTGAGCACTCGTATACAATCTTTGATGTCGAACACCAATGGATATAGGATCATCCATCGCCCTGTTAATGGATGTTGCACACCTTCACAACACTTGTGAGGAGGCGGAAGTAGCAAACGATAGTTTTCTTGCATGCAACACCCACTTTAAACCAAGATCTTGTTCTAAACTAAAACTAGAAACAATATCTAGAGTTCTTAACTACTATGAAAGAGTTATACCTAGTCCTTCGGGGCTTCGTTTGGATGCGACTCCTAGGCTCCTTTGATGGTTGCAACAACCTCGATCTCCGGTCACCTTAAGACGTAGATGATTCACCCGAGAGCTATGGAAAAAGCTTCAAACTCTTCTCAAGAGTTTAACTAAGAAATCAAGTATTCTAGAAATGATTACTTAGATGATGTAGAGATGAACTAGTGGATTACTTTTATCCCTAAGCTTTTGATTCACAACTCATGTGAAGGGTAAAGCTTAGAGGTGGGAGGAAGGAGATAATTTGGAGAGAGAAGATGAATGTTAGAATGAGCAAGTCTAAAGCATGAACAAATGATATGGCTCAAAACAATTGAAGCATGCATTATTTTTCTCCAAAAATAATGCACCATGCTTCAATAGTAAGCCCAAATGAATATAAAATGAAATAAGCCATTCCTTCATCCTTGCTTTGATAATTCCAAATTCCATCTCATTGTTTTTATTGTCACAAAATAAAAACCCATTTATGAGGTGTCTGTTAGTTATATGTATGCCCTAGAGGCCATTACTGTACATGCAATGTATATTGTAGTGGATGCTAGGACATATATATGGAGGACTTTCTTGCTCGACATGATATTATGCTATCTGGTTGCTCTTTATCTTAACATGTACACTTATTGTCTCTTTATTACATGTTGATAAAACCCTTAGGATGAGTACTTGATTACCAGGATTATGATGTGGATCATACTAGTGGGGCAGAGGTAGTCGGCAGGTACATCCTTCAAATGTTCCTAGTCGTGGGAGTATCGAGACAGGTATCGATACTCCACAGTAGACTAGCGTATACGCTTCTTGACCCATATGATGGGTGATGGATGATCCCATATCCATTGCTGTTTGACATCAGAGAAGGTATACGGGTGCTCAGTGGAGACTGGGTACACTGGACGAACTCGCCGAGAACTCCTAGATGGTATTATACCTATCGTCAGATAGCAGTTCTCTGGTGACACTGGTACAGGTTAGTCTGTCGACCCGAGATTGTCATAGAGTCTTGTGTGATTTCCACTGTGCTTTGATTTCCACCTTACCATGGTCAAGAGATCGTGCAAAACGGTGGTTTTTGGGTACAGTCCCGAGTCACATGGAGGCAATGAGCGATAGGAGGGGATTCGTCTCTCCCGGTATTGGGAGTTGATGTTGCGCTATGCTCGATTGGCCATAACATGAAATCCCTGGCCAGGGTTGCTGAGATCTACTGGTAAGTGTTATCAGTAGTTTCTCGAACCGTTATGGACCTTGCATCGGCATGACTTATCAGGCTATTGGGGTCTGACGTTATACCACCCCCAGGCTGTGATATGCGACATATCTGACGAAGAGACCGGACTGTACGGTAGTGTTACTGATTGGATTCGCAGAAGTATGAGCAGGCTTGCTTGTTGATCTTCTGATCGCTTAATACCCGAGTGGCCGTTACGTTTAGCAGACCGCTTGCGGCTTGTGGGTGTTTGATATGATCATCACCTACTGCCGGCGTATTGATGAGTCTTTAGAGTCCTACACAGAGGTTTCCTGGTTCATGCGTAACGAAGTAGGAGCACATATATGATATGTAAGGGACCGAGATTAATGCGCGTATGTGATACCATATTCTATTCTCGCGATATGTGATATCGGTCGGTTATATGTGATATAGCCGGGTTATTGGATCAAGTGTTGATTCGATAAGTTGATTCATATGATATTAGTCGATTATATGTGATATAGCCGGATTATTAAATTAAGTGTTGATTTGATAATTTTATGTATAATTATATATTTGATATATTAACTTACATTAACCAATATTTTCTCACTAAGTATTCTTTTTCTCACTTGTGTGCATATAGTATATATGTGATATATATTAATGTACATTTTATTTGTGTCATGCTTGATGCCACATCCTACATGGGTGTATGAGAGTTATACCATGCTTGATTTAATGTATGGTTTTTATTTATCTAAGTAATTCAAAAATAGATGGATTTTTGTCATGGTTACAAGCTTGTAGAAGCTTGTAGAAATGTTGACCAAGTCCACTCTTTTTGTTTCACTTGTAGATATTTATTAACCTAACCATTAAACCTCACCCATGGTCAAGTCTCTATATGGGTTAGTTTATGGCACTAGCTCACCCATGGTTTACATTCTCACCTCATAAGTTTCATTTTTTCACTTCATCTTCTTCCTCATGATGAAAAGCTTTCTAGCTTTTTCCAAGGTGAGAAAATATTGAGAGAGAAAGAAGACTAAAGAGAGCCCATTTCCTACTTCATCATCCTCTACTATTAACCATTTAGTTTAGGGTGTTTGCTTCACTAAACCCTAATTTAGTGAAGAGGTAGCATGAGCTTGAGTCTCCTCGACGTAGATCATTTTCGACCTCGAAGACTTCGAGCAAGTTTGCTTCTTTCACCTTGTAGAGCCGCTCAAGAGTTCGGGAGATCATACTCGCAGCGAAGGGACATCTACAAGGAGCATTTGAAGTGAAGGACCGGTCTACAAAGGTTGTATTCCTCATTCACTTAGTATGTAAAGTTGTTTTCATGCTTATTATTTATATCTCTAGTTAAAGATCTAGGGTTAGAGTTAATTAGAACGGTAAAAATTTGAAAATGGCATGGACGATGCCTCCCGAAATCTTGCTGCCGTGATAAGTAACCCTACAGTGGTATCAGAGCCATGGTAGAGATTTAAACGATGTTTGTTAGACTACGAAACCTAAACGACTCCGAAACTTGAAACACTAAACTAGGTTTCTGTCGAATTTTTTAAAGTGTCAATTTTTTTAAACAACAGCAGAATGTTGTACGAGATATAACATGAACACTGTGAAAATTTGAGGCAATTCTACCATAAATCGTCCGGCCACATTGGTCTCAAAACCGGCGAGCTCGGTCCAATATGCTCCTCTAGGCTTCAAATTTTCATGGTATTCCTGTCTCTAGGTTTTGGGGTTTCAGGTGTTGTTTGTTTTTGCTAAATTTTCATGTGATGTTAACTTTCTGCAAAAGTAACTTGGAGTGTTTCGTAGTCGTAATTCTAACATGTATTCCGGTTATTTAGATGATATTAAAAAGTTTGAACGGATATCAATAACCCATATTTTCCCCGCGGGAAATTTTCCAAGTGTTGGATTTTTTCCGAGTTTAAAATCTTCAGAAAATCATGCAAGCGATTCTGTGGACCCTCTAGAAGAACGATACCCAAACTCAACTTTTTGGATCGCGGAACCGCGGTGATACCCTAGGGTTTGCCGCAGTTCCGTGGCGACATGAGTGAGGCATGGGTCGGCCCTTCTACGGATGATTCATAGGAGCTGTGGCAGTTTCTGGATATTTTTTGAACTCCGCTCAAGTGTTGAGCTTGTCGGGAAAGTTTGGGTGTTTGATTATTCGATTGAAAAGTTTAACTTCGTCTAGCTATCTATGATTGTGATACACTATTTGGAATCCACAATTAGTTATGAGATAACTAGTTTGAATTTTTTAAATCTAGCAGTTTAGTCTCATTTGATCGGTTGCCACGGGATTTTGATGTTGATCAAAAATCCGTCGCAATTACCTAGTGTACGCGGAAACTCGCCGGGTAACCTTACTAGATAACCACGCCCTATAGCCCGACCAAGTGACTGTAGGAGAATCCCATCGCCAAAAGCATCTGTTCGGATGCTCGTGGCCGCGGTGTTCCGCCTTAGTGCACTTTGTCGACGGCATCGGGGGTGCGGCCATCTATTAAAGTTTCCGACGAGCATTCGATCAAGTTATCGGGAATCTTGTTGAATTACCCGACAGGTTATTGGAAAGTGTTTTCAATATCGAGACTAAAATGCGGGGTTTATAATTGTTAGGCATGTGATGTCTAAGGAATTCATTTGTTGGGCATGAAATCCAAAGTATGAGATACGTTGGGTTTACGATGTCTAAGGTGGTTGCAGATTCCAATTGTTGTAGTTTTTCACTTTCTTTTCTGCCACCGTAAGTGTAGTATGTGGTGTATCGCCGGTTTCGTTGCTATATGTCAATGGCAATTGGGATACGCATATTTACTTACGTTGATGACATGTGATGTTATGTGTTGCTGTGATATGTTATATTGGATCGTCGTGTTCTGAATACCCGGGTTTTTTTTATGTGAGATGGGAGTTTTTTATTTTCATTCATGTAAAAGCTTGTATGTAATATTCTTTTATTTGGGCACTTACAGGTTGGGGATGATGTCACCATTGATGTATATTATTTACTTTCTGCATTAGGATAGACCCAAGGAAGGGAGCATAAGTAACCGGGTTCTAAGGTCCAGTGGGAGACCATCTCGAGGAGTCGAGACCGGGTCTTCTAACTCTAGAATTGGTAGGGTTGCTTGCCGCTCTCGTAGGGGTCTAGAGATGTGGGTTTGGCTATTCATTGTGACCGTGGAGTCCGTGTTTTATATTGGCTTAAATTAAAACACGGAATTCCTAGTATATCCAATATTTCATATATGTTATTCTGCTGCTGATATTCTGTGATGTGATCACTTGATATGTTCTGAGACGAATGCCTATATTATATATATGATATATAATAACTATTGCAGCTTTCATTTCTTCTGTGATGCTTAGGAAGCATAATTGACAGGACTTCATTAATGAGATTAATGAAATAAAAGAAACCTAAAAATGTTGTAGAAATTTGTTTTAAAAATTGGTAGCTCTAGCTCTTTCTTTGCATAGCGGTATTCTTTGTAGAATATCCAGTACCTTATTCGATAAGGAAAGAGCCGAGATCCCTTCACCAGGAGTGACCTGTTCATATCAGAATTTTGCATTATTATATTACCCATTCTTAATCACATTACATATAAATAGGTGCTTTTGATCCATGTCTGCTAAATAGTTGCAGGTTACAGGTTCTCAGATCATTACAGTGAAATTCATGAAAAGTCGCTACAAATATGAGACTACGACCAACAATAGATGAATCCGTATGATACCGCCTACCAGTTCAAAGAACAAATGAAAATCATTAGACAGTTCAATGCACAAAGCACAAGGGCATCACAAGATTCAAGACATCAACGCGAAGCTCAAGGCAAAAGTCTACATCATTCTGCACTGTTGGAAATCTGGAAGAAAATAGAAGAGATTCTGAGGAACCAAGTGAAGAAAACAGAAGGTAAAAGCAACATGATGCAACCCTGAAGAATTGAGCCCAAGATCCCACCAAATGACCGCGGAACCGCGGCCAAACAGGCCTTTCTGCAGCGGAACCGTGGCCGTATGGTGCACGTGTCGGTGCGCGTGTCGGTGGAGGTGTCGGTGTTTTGACCCGGTTTTCTTAGGGTAGTTTTGTAATTTCATGTATGGATCAGAATGTAAACCTAGGATTTTTCCTATCTATAAATAGGAGAGCTCAAGGCCTTTCTTAGTGTGCCTCTTTGAGGGTGCCTTTCTTAGGATGCCTCTTTTTAATTCTTAGATCTAAATTTTAATTCCAATTGTAATGCATTGATGAGAGGTCATCAATAAAGTAGTTTTATTTTTTTTATCTCGCATTCTTTTTATCTAAATTTTAATTCCTGCAATTTTTTATCTGTTCTTTTATTATCTGTAATTTAGTTCATCTATTAAAATAAAAAAATGAATTTTATTGTTATCTTCCTAATGAGTGAGTAATTCCTCACTTGTTAGGGATAGGAGATGGAAGGTTTGAGAGAAGGAAATCTCTCTCACTCCTTTCTTTACCCAAATAATTTTAATTAAGAACTCTCTTTAAATCAACCATAATCCGCTCACTGCGGCACCCTATCCTATATGATAGCGGTGATTCCCTAGTTAGACCGGTTGTGGTTGAATTAACCGGAGGTTAGGTCTAAGAGCCAAGAACGGACGGATAAGGACCAAAACGAAGAAACTAAGTTTCTTCCTAGTTGTGCTAATCCCCGTTGTTGACTATTACCCTAACACCTATATTCTCAACTAAGGCAATGAAAGAAGCGAGAAGATCCCTATTTCGAACCGACCTAATCCTAACCATAGCAAGCCTTTTTATCAACTTATTCTCATAGATCTTAAAACAAACCCTACCAAAGTTAGGACTTAACTCGTTAGAACATAAAGAAAAGGATTCCTTCTCCCTGCGGATCGACTCGTACTCAACCGGCTAGCTACCAAGCGACACCGTCTTGATTGCGGTAAATTTAAACACAGAAAAACTCTGACAATCAAATGGCGTCGTTGCCGGAGAGACGGTAGTCTCTTTCTTTGTGTAATTTCAGGTTAAAAAAATATTTAAAAAATTATAAAAAATTGAAAAATTTTAAAAACAAAAAAAAAATAAAAATAAAAAATAATAAAAATCATCTTGTTATTTTTGAAAGGTTTTTGTGCAAGTGTGCAGGCTTGGAGCAAACTCTGTTTCAGATCTGGAGCAAACTCAGTGAACAAATCCAGAAACAGGGGATCTAAATAGAAAGAGGAGAACCAACTCAGCACAGAGAAAAATTCTGAAAATCCAAACTCACTGATCCACCGCGGAACCACGGCAGAAGCAAGGGTTTGACCGCTGGATCGCGGTCAACTGGTGACGTCAGCACCAAATTTTCTTTGTAAGTATTTCATTTCTCATCTACTCTCCTCTGCACTCCACTGAAAAAAAATTTCCTGCAGGTTTCTTTGCATAGATTCTCTTTCTCCTATCCAATAAATTGTTTTTGTGCAAGATTCTTTACGCTGCCAAATAAAAAAAAATTTGCAAGTGTTTTAGATTTTTGGTGTGTTACTGCTTTGCATAATTAATACGGAATCTGAGGGGCTATAACACCAATCAAGATTGGGTGGGGATTTCATTACCCTTCCTAAGATCCCAAAAATCACTAAAAGCATATGCATCACCCTTGAGTTAATTAAAAAATATCTAGACTCAGCCAACTAAGGACTGTCGTGTTCATTAGGACAGAGAAAGGTTGTGAGCATTCAATCGTTTATCTAAACTTGACTTTGTAGTGCCTAGGCTAGACAAGTGAGAAAGGTAACTTTAAAAGGCCCGTCTCACGGTGATTCGTGAGCGGAACCCTCCTTTCTTCATTTGTGCTTACCTGGCCATAATTGACAGTGAAGAGGCGATTTGAGGGTTATCTCACAACTTGTCACTTTGGAACAGTTAGGAGCAGTCTAGTTGACTTAGAAGACCGTAGCTCTAGGTTTGATTGTGCATATTTTAAACTATGATTATTTGAAGTAAGTCCATACACATTCTTGCAAAAAACTCTTTCTAAAAAAACACTTTCAAAAAAAAATTCTAAACTCCAAAAACAATTTTTTTTTTTTACAAAAACAAAAAAAAATCACATTCTTTTTCTTCTCCTTTCTCTCATTACATCATGGGTACCCCACCTCGCAAAACTCTTGCCGATTTTTGGTACTCACAACCAGACATTACTTGCTACGGTTCTTGTTTTGGTCGAATTTCGAACGACCTCTATGCCCAAAATTTCTTTGAAAGATCGGATAGACGCGTCTAGGACAACCAATTGGACTCCGCAATCCACCTTGTATCAACCATTTCAACCTTCACCACCTTCTTACGTTGATACTCCTTTTTCGAGTCCTGTTGTAACTCCGAAATCCATGTCTATTGCTGAACTTATTGAACAATCTCGTAACCGATCTTTCACTCCTTTCACCACTGCGAATTATTTAGATCAACAATTCCATTCATCTTCTTATCCGTATGTTGATCCTATTCTCGTCCAACCATTCTATTCCTATCCATCCTACCCAACTTTTGCACCTTCCCTGGACATTGCTTCTACACAGCCATTTGGGAGTTTTCAGTGTCCAAACAAATTTGAATCTTTTACTGAAACTCCTTCACAACCCATGTCTAGTCTGGAACAGTTGTTGGAAAACATTAGGGTTGCGTCATGCCAACAGATGATGGATCTGAATGCGTCCATGGCCGCCCTAATACAACCTAGTGACCCGGTAGCTAGCTTCCAACTAGCTCCAAATTTTCCAATGTATGATGAGGCGGTTGGACAGATTGATAATTTGAGTGGAGAGAGTAAGCTGTGCACCCTTCCAAATCAAACATACCCATCCATAATTGAATCCCACAACTCCGGTTTTGAATGTCTATCAAGTGTCCCAAATGATTCACCAGTTGAAGATAGAATGTTTAATGAATTGTGCGACTTTGTAGTGTTTGATTTACTTGATTGTGAAGGGTCCCTTTCGGGTGAAACCATCACCAATCCTTTTGACCTCTACACCTCCACTCTAGAACCTGATTTGATTAATATCCATGCTTTTGATGAGGTGTCTAAGAAAATTGATTTTCACTTGATTGAGGATATCGACGCTGGGAATATTTTGGATGATGAACCCACATATTTGACTGAATTTTTCTCTCCAATTCATCATCCTGAGTCATTAAATGTTTCTCCCGAACTTCATATGCGTCTTGATTTTGATGAGAATTGCATGGAGAGTATTGAGGAAATTATTGAGGATGAAGCAGTTTTACTTGAGGAGTTGGATTTTCCAATTCATTCTATCTCTTTCATTGACTGCGCACACCCTCCTGAACCTTTAACCGATACCCTTCCTCAATCACTTTCCTCCATCCTCGCTCCGACCTTGCAAGAAACCGTTACACTTCCATTTTCAATGTCTGGTTTACCAAGTTCGACGTACCCATGTTTTTCACGAATCTTGAGGGATTTGACCTTATTTCTCAGTGGGTTGATAGATTAGCACAATCGCTTTTTACACATCGGTCATTACAAATTGTGCTAATTTATACACTCCATCTCCACTCTCAAGTTCGTATTCAACTTCTTTCTCCCACTTTCTCTGGTTCTTCTTCTAATCTTCCTTTAATGATAGCGAGTGTTAATGAATCACAATCCGATATTTTGAGTTCGATAATTCTAGAAAAACAACTTGATTTAGACTCTTTTAAGAATAAGGTAGATGAGCCTTACGAGTCTCCTACCTCCGTAATTTTTGAAAAAATCAAGTGTGTTGAATTCTGGCACGACACTTATTGACATTGAAACGTTCAATCGGACCATCGATGAAAGTTTCGAAGATATTTTCGCCGACGAACAATCATTCCTAAACGACACATATTTTGTGATTAATTAACCTCCACCTGAAGAAGTCGAACCACCAGCATTTCTTCCTATCCCATACGAGAATGTGACCATTCTTCCCATTCCTAATCATCCACATTCTCGTTTCCGCACACCATTATTGCTTCGTCTCTACAAATCGAGACGTAAACCTTTTCCATTACAACACTTATCTTTACCTCATTTCTTCCTGAATCTATACAACATGTTCTTTCACCAACCGCCGCTTTTTAACGATAAAATTTTTGAATGGTTGGTTCTAACCTTTGGCCCGTGTAAGGCCTTTTATAGCTTGATACTGTGTTTTTTTCCTCCTCCCTAACTCTGAACTTTAACGTTTAAACAGTGGAAACACTGTTTCACTTAAGTTTGGGGGGGGGGGACCTTTTTGTGTATATATATTTTGTTTTCTTCTGTTAATAATAATAATAATAAAACAGGGGAGTGCCGACAATTTTGACCCTCTTGGTGTAGCCTGACAGTAAGGGCACTGTCAAGTTTAAGTTTGGGGGTGTGCTCGGTAAACTTTCTTCCTTCGCATTCATGTGTATATTTTTTGCATTTGCATACTTATTTTAAAATTCATAAAAATCAAAAATTTTAAAAATTATAAAAATTGAAAAGTTCAATTTTGACCACATTTGACTTAAGTTCAACATGACGGTTGACTAGTTAGGAAAAACTAGATCCTAAATTTAGTAAATTAAAAGCCCTAAAAAATAACCTTTCTTAACGTTTAACTGTAGAAAATATACGTCCTTATAATTTATTTAGAAATAGACAGATTTTGAGTTCAGTTCTTGGACTAAATCGAAATAAGGGAAGAGTATTGAAAGCTCTATTTGAAGTATAAGTCTGAAAAATAATTCTGAACCTTAAATCCAAATTCTGAAAATATATATCCTATTATACGCACTTACACGCATCCTGAAACTTGGGATAGTAGAGGATACCTTGAAATGCTCCTGTCTAAAATCCTTTGTATGAAGGAAAATAAAATAAAAGTATAAGTGGTGAATAAAGAGATAAAAAAATGAACACTGGTTTTGTAATTACTTAAGGCAACATAAATAAAAAAATATAGCGAGGGTGCTTTATCACCTAGTGCCTTAGACCAACTGGTTTGGGAGACACTGCTAAGCCTTAGGTAATGCAAGACGAGAAATTACGCCTAAATGCGCAAGCACATTTTGTAATCGGTCGTTTAGTACCTCAAGAAGTATTAACGGTCGCATGAAGGATGTGTGAGCAATTTCTTCTAAAATTCACCAACTAAAAGTATTTTGGAAGATGGACAAGAGTATAATAGTTTGAATTGAATTTCCAAGTGTAGGGGTGATAATTACACACACGTAGGGGTATATAATTAGAGTTTGGAGGAGAAATAGGAATAAAAGATAGGGCTTATATCTTCAGTAGAGATGATAAAAATTCCTGAGTTATGATTGCATCTTAGAAGGAAAACTGAGGAGATGCTGAAAGCTTTATAAACTTGCAAACGTATATGATCTTCAGTTAAATGAAAAGGAAGCGTGAAAAATACGGGTTGATGATTTCTAAGTTGAAGATAATAGAATTTCTTACTAGCATACTGAATTGAAGAATTAGATCAATGGACAAATTGATCAGATTTTATGGGTAGTATCCGCTGAAAACCCTCAGGAGACAACACTCCTCCTACTAGAGACACCTAGAGGTTTAACGGCTTGTTGCACGAGCTCAGTGCAATCGCGTTCCCTGCGAAAGTGAGGTTAGGATTTTTTTTGAGAATAAAATTGGTTTTGCTCGGGACGAGCAAAAGATAAGTTTGGGGGTATTTGTTCATATCAGAATTTTGCTTTATTATATCGCCCATTCTTAATCACATTACATATAAATAGGTGCTTTTGATCCATGTCTACTAAATAGTAGCAGGTTACAGGTTCTCAGAACGTTACAGTGAAATTCATGAAAAGTCGCTACAAATGTGAGACTACGACCAACAATAGATGAATCCGTATGATGCCGCCTACCAGTTCAAGAAACAAATGAAAATCATTAGACAGTTCAATGCACAAAGCATAAGGGCAGCACAAGATTCAAGACTTCAACACGAAGCTCAAGGCAAAAGTTCACATCATTCTGCAATGTTGGAAATCTGAAAGAAAATAGAAGAGATTCTGAGGAACCAAGTGAAGAAAACAGAAGGTAAAAGCAACATGAATCAACCCTGAAGAATTGAGCCCAAGATCCCACCAAATGGCCGTGGAACCGCGGCCAAACAGGCCTTTCTGCCGCGGAACCGCGGCCGTATGGTGCACATGTCGGTGCACGTGTCGGTGGAGGTGTCGGTGCTTTGACCCGGTTTTCTTAGGGTAGTTTTGTAATTTCATGTATGGATCAGAATGTAAACCTAAGGTTTTTCCTATCTATAAATAGGAGAGCTCAAGGCCTTTCTCAGTGTGCCTCTTTGAGGGTGCCTTTTTTAGGATGCCTCTTTTTAATTCTTTGATCTAAATTTTAATTCCAATTGTAATGCATTGTTGAGAGATCATTAATAAAGTAAGTTTTATTTTTTTTTTATCTCGCATTCTTTTTATCTGAATTTTAATTCCTGCAATTTTTTATCTGTTCTTTTATTATCTGCAATTTAGTTCATCTATTAAAAAAAATGAATTTTATTGTTATTTTCCTAATGAGTGAGTAATTCCTCACTTGTTAGGGATAGGAGAGGGAAGGTTTGAGAGAAGGAAATCTCTCTCACTCCTTTCTTTACCCAAATAATTTTAATTAAGGACTCTCTTTAAATCAACCATAATCCGCTCATTACGGCACCCTATCCTACATGATAGTGGTGATTCCTTAGTTAGACCGGTTGTGGTTGAATTAACCGGAAGTTAGGGTTAAGAGCCAAGAACGGACGGACAAGGACCAAATAGAAGAAAGTAAGTTTCTTCCTAGTCGTGCTAATCCCCGTTGTTGATTATTACCCTAACACCTATATTCTCAACTAAGGCAATGAAAGAAGCGAGAAGATCCCTATTTCTAACTGACCTAATCCTAACCCTAGCAAGCCTTTTTATCAACTTATTCTCATTCATAGATCTTAAAACAAACCCTACCAAAGTTAGGACTTAACTCGTTAGAACATAAAGAAAAGGATTCCTTCTCCCTGCGGATCGACTCGTACTCAACCGGCTAGCTACCAAGCGACACCGTCTTGATTGCGGTAAATTTAAACACAGAAAAACTCTGACAATCATGACCTCTTTAGCGAAACTAGTAGATACTACAAACTCAGTTTTTCTTTTGATTGCTTTTATAGTTTTTGCTTTGTATAGTGGTATTTGTGAAATATCCTGCACCTTATTCAATAAGGAAAGAGCCGAGATCCCTTCACCGGGAGTGACCTCTTTAGCGAAACTAGTAAAAGCCTGAAAAACAATCCTTTTTCAAAATCACTCGATTCTACAACGATATCAAGTTCTTTACGCAAAAGGTTTTCAGATAAGTAGTATTTAGTATTCGTGCTGCGTTTGTTGGCCTTTGTCAAGGCGTAGTGTGCGGTAGCTGACTAGTGCTTATCTGCATAAGCATATGATGCGATTGGATTAGGGTAGTCGTGCGACCTTGTTGGCCTTTGTCAAGGGTCGTGCGGGTGGGTTTAATTCAATTAGAAAATGACGGGTTGAACTTTACTAGCATCCTATGGTTTGTTGGCCTTTGTCAAGGTCATAGGAGGTTAGGGGCAAAACTATTATCGGGAATTTCAAGTGTTGAAATTTGCAATGAGATTGCATACCTTCTATGAGATAGTTGGATCCCGATACCCACTGCGAGTAAGAGTTACTCTTGGGAGAGTTTTACACATTACAATTAGCCGATCAAGTAGGTGTCTAGAAATGTGTTAACGGGGTTATGCCCCTGGGAAAACAAGGTTTATTTTAATTAGGTTTGTGCTAAAGCACGGGGAACCTCCCTCAAAGTACCGACACTGGCCTGGCCGAAAGATTGGCGAACTTGTAGGGTGTAATTAATCCCGGCTAGTCTTACGTTTTAGGGTTTGGAGGAAGATTTGATAAAAACAGTGGGAGCCATCTTGATTAGATAAAATAATAACCAATCTGATCTTGCAAGAGCGCACGCAGAGTGTTTTCTTTTCACTCTCTCCTGGTAGCGACCATGTCACGCCTTAATCAAGATAATAATATGGATGTATTGACCAAACCTGCTTATTAATACTGTGCTGGGGAACGTTGGTTCTGCTCTATCTTATAACTGCTATACGTCTGAGCAGGAAATAGGGGAATATCCGGATTCCCATGCCACCCAATCGAAGAAAGTGCATGTTGATGCATATTCTTCGGATGTGTTCATTACCGAGAACTGTTTCTCAGTATCATCTACGTCCTGGGTATGTGATACCGGATCAGGATCTCGCATATGTAATATGTTATATGGGCTACAGATAGGTAGAGAACTGAGAATGCGTGATATATCTCTATGTGTAGAGAATGGTGCAAGTGTTGCAGCCAAATCAGTTGGCAAATATCACCTTGTATTAATACATTGATTCTGAACGAATGTTATTATATACCGAACCTGATATACAACATTACATCGGTTTCTTTAATGAGTTAAAGAAGGATATAATTCTGTATTGGAGGATGATGTTGTGAATATTTTCCTGAATCAAGAGTTGATTCGATCAGGCACGTTATATAATAGCATATACGTTCTAAATCAGACCACAATTCAAAGTAAATAGAACATATACAAGAGGAATAGTTCAGAAATGAACGAATCCTTCTTGTGGCATTGTAGACTAGGTCATATCAATGCGACACGACCATCTAAGTTACATAAGAATGAATATGAGAATCTGTTCGAATTTTCATCTTATGATACTTGCTGGTCTTGTCTCAAAGGTAAAATGACCAATACTCCGTTTACAGGAAACAGAGAAAGAGTTACTAAACTCTTGGGACGGATACACGATGATGTACGGTCCTTTGTCTACAAATGCCAAGGCTGGTTCTTTGTACTTCATTATATTCACTGATCATCTCTCAAGATTCGGACATGTGTTCCTGTTGAAACACAAGTCTGAAACTTTTGAGAAATTCAAGGAAAATAAGCTTGAAGTTAAGAACCAGACAGGTAGAAGTATTAAGTCCTTTGATGTGATCGAGGAGGAGAATACTTGGCATGGAGTTCCTGGATTTTCTAAATGGAGAATATGATTCTCTCTCATCTTACTCCTTTTTATACGCCACAGTACAACGGTGTATCAGGGCGGAGATATCATGCCATATGAGATATAGTGCGCTCTATGATGAGTACTGCTGAGTTCCCTGTTTCCTTTTGGGTGTTGTGCACTTGAGAAGCTGTATACCTATTGAATGAGGTTCCATCCAAATCAGAGCCTACCACTACATATGACATATGGAATGGGAAGAGACCATGTCTTAAACGAGTTAAGATGTGGGGTTGTCCGGCCTAAGTTGAAAGGCAGAATCCGGACAAGCTCGAGGCAATGTTAGTTCTATAAGTTTGTTAGGATATCCCAAACATTTGTGAGGGAATATCGCAAACATTTGTAAAGGAATATCTTCTACCAATCTGAGGAGCAAAAGGTGTTTTGTTTCTCAGCATGCTACCTTTTTAGAAAAGGGATTTCTTGTGAAGAAATATGTGGACATGAGGTAGAACTGGAAGTTGTTCCAGTTTGACAAACTAACAGCTGATGATTTGGTGAAACCAAAGGATTCAATAGTCTCCAATGAACCTTAGCCTCTCCGCGAATCTGGTAGGTTTCCTCATCCACTTGAGAGATATTACGGTCTTCTCGGTGATAGTGGGAGCGAGGATTGCATCATGATTGATGATGGCCCAACTAGGTTCAGGCAGACCATCACGAGTGGGGACTCTGTGAAAAGGTTGGATGCTATACGATCCAAGATGGAATCCATATACACCTACAAAGTATGACATTGCATGTTGCACCTGAAGGGGAAAACCCCATTGGGACCAGATGGATCTTGAGAAGATTCTTGGTGTAGATGGAAAAGTTGAGACTTTCAAAGCTATGCTTAATTCCATCAGGATCAATGCAAGCATCGCGGAGTTGGAACATCTGTTTTGATGTGACAGTCAAAGTGTTTGACTTCATCAAAATGGTAGATGAACCTTGTATATATACAAGAAGGTTGTAGAGACTAAGGTTGTCCTCCATGTATTGTACGCAGATAACATACTCTTGATAGGAAATGGTTACCTATGCTACACTCGGTCAAGCTCCTCTTATCACGAGGATTCTCCATGGAAGATCTGGATGATACGTACTACATTTTGTGGATTATGATCCATGATGATAGATCTAAATGGATGTTGGGAGTGTCCCAAATCCAGGTACATTAACACCGTACTAAAGGGGTTTAGTATGGAAGATTCTAAGCGTGGTGGTTCGTCCACTTACTCAGGATGTTATGTACCAGATCAGATGTAGATGACTTACTAGGTGCGGTGATCAGGAATTAATCGGATCTTGGGAGAATCACTGGACAGCTGTGGAGGACATTCTTAAGTACTTGAGAAGCACTAAAAGAAAGTTCTTGGTTCCAGCTTCCAGAGTGATAAGTTTGACTGAGATTCAGTCACAGGCATTGTCTTTACTCTCAGTGGGGGGACGGTATGTTGGAAGAGTTCTAAGCTATATACAGAGGCATACTAGACGATAAAGGCTGAATACATTGCTTCCAACGATACTACCAAAGTGGTTGTCTGGACATTTCTTGTTTATGAGATGAACAAGGTTCCTACCATTGAGCATCCAATAACTGTTATTATGACAACAATGGAGTTGTGGCTTTGGCCTAGGAACACCAGGTCCTATCTGCGTTCCAGACATATTCTGAGGCAAGTATCACCTGATCAGGAAGATGGTTGATCTCCAAGTGATCGAGGTTAGGAGAGTTGACACGAAGGATAACACAACGGATCCGCTCACAAAGGCCTTTCCCTAGAAAGACTTCTATAGGATGTTGAGTAATATGAGATACTGCAACAAATGGCCTTAGTGCAAGTGGGAGATTGTTAGTTATATGTATGCCCAAGAGGCCATTACTGTACATGCGATGTATATTGTAGTGGATGCTAGGACATATATAGGGAGGACTTTCTTGCTCGATATGATAGTATGCTATCTGGTTGCTCTTTATCTTAACATATACACTTATTGTCTCTCTATTACATGTTGATAAAGCCCTTAGGATGAGTACTTGACTACCAGGATTATGATGTGGATCATACTAGTGGGGCAGAGGTAGTCGGCAAGTACATCCTTCAAATGTTCCTAGTCGTGGGAGCATCGATACTGGTATCGATACCCCAGAGTAGACTAGCGTATACGCTTCTCGACCCATATGATGGGCGATGGATGATGCCATATCCATTGGTGTTTGACATCAGAGAAGGTATACGGGTGCTCAGTGGAGACTGGGTACACTGGACAGACTCGCTGAGAACTCCTGGATGGTATTATACCTATCGTCAGATAGCAGTTCTCTGGTGACACTGGTACAGGTTAGTCCGTCGACCCGAGATCGTCATAGAGTCTTGTGTGATTCCCACTGTGCTTTGATTTCCATCTTACCACGGTCAAGAGATCGTGCAAAACAGTGGTTTTTGGGTACAGTCCCGAGTCACATGGAGGCAATGAGCGATAGGATGGGATTCGTCTCTCCCGGTATTAGGAGTTGATGTTGTGCTATGCTCGATTGGCCATAACATGAAATCCCTAGTCAGGGTTGCTGAGATCTACTGGTAAGTGTTATTAGTAGTTTCTCAAACCGTTATGGACCTTGCATCGGCATGACTTATCAGGCTATTGGGGTCTGACGTTATACCACCCCAGGTTGTGATATGCGACATATCTGACGAAGAGACCGGACTGTACGGTAGTGTTACTAATTGGATTCGCAGAAGAATGAGCAGGATTACTTGTTGATCTTCTGATCGCTTAATATCCGAGTGGCTGTTACGTTTAGCAGACCGCTTGCGGCTTGTGGATGTTTGATATGATCATCACCTACTGCCGACGTATTGACTAGTCTTTAGAGTCCTACACAGAGGTTTCCTGGTTCATGCGAAACGAAGTAGGAGCACATATGTGATATGTGCGGGACCGAGATTAATGCGAGTATGTGATACCACATTCTATTCTCGCGATATGTGATATCGGTCGGTTATATGTGATATAGCCGGGTTCTCGGATCAAGTGTTGATTTGATAAGTTGATTCATATGATATTAGTCGGTTATATGTGATATAGCCAGATTATTAAATTAAGTGTTGATTTGATAATTTAATGTATAATTTATATATTTGATATATTAACTTACATTAACTAATATTTTCTCACTAAGTATTCTTTTTCTCACTTGTGTGCATATAGTATATATGTGATATATATTAATGTACATTTTATTTGTGTCATGCTTGATGCCACATCCTATATGGGTGTATGAGACTTATACCATGCTTGATTTAATGTATGGTTTTTATTTATCTAAGTAATTCAAAAATAGATGGATTTTTGTCATGGTTACAAGCTTGTAGAAATGTTGACCAAGTCCACTCTTTTTGTTTCACTTGTAGATATTTATTAACCTAACCATTAAACCTCACCCATGGTCAAGTCTCTATATGGGTTAGTTTATGGAACTACCTCATCCATGGTTTACATTCTCACCTCATGAGTTTCATTTGTTCACTCACTTCTCTTCTTCCTCATGATGAAAAGCTTGCTAGCTTTTTCCAAGGTGAGAAAATATTGAGAGAAAAAGAAAACTAAAGAGAGCTCATTTCCTACTTCATCATCCTCTACTATTAGCCATTTAGTTTAGAGTGTTTGCTTCATTAAACCCTAATTTAGTGAAGAGCTAGCATGAGCTTGAGTCTCCTCGACGTAGATCGTCTTCGGCCTTGAAAACTTCGAGCAAGTTTGCATATTTCACCTTGTGGAGCCTCTCAAGAGTTCGAGAGATCATACTCGCAGCGAAGGGACATCTACACAGAGCATTTGAAGTGAAGGACCGGTCTACAAAGCTTGTATTCCTCATTCACTTAGTATGTAAAGTTGTTTGCATGCTTATTGTTTATATCTCTAGTTAAAGATATAGGGTTAGAATTATTTAGAATGACAAAAATTTGAAAACGGCATAGACGATGTCTCCCGAAACCTTGCTGCCGTGCTAAGTAACCCTACAATGTCTCCTTCTAGAATGTATTCTTATGCAATTACAAGAATACTCCTCACCGTATACCGTATAAGTATACCCGTATTCGCATTCCGAAAAATACGAATACAAATAATCCAATTATATAATACCGGTATCCGGTTTAAACCAAAGCCTACCAGTATTATCCTTCCGATCATCATTCTTATAGCCAGTACATGAACATGATCGAAACCCTGCCGTAACAACTTACGACCTCTTCATCTTTTGCCTGAACCAGGGAACCCTCTGTGTGGGACTCTAAAGACTCGACAGTACGCTAACAGTGGGTTTAACCGCAAGGATGTCAGCGGCACTAGCTATGCATAAAGGCAACCCAGGTACATGACGAAAAGGTGGCCGACGAGCGAACTCATCCCAACCCTAGCGAGCCTGTAAGCAACACTTACCGTACAGTCCGGTCTCTTCGTCTGATACGTCGCATATGAAGTCTACGGGTTGTAAATGTCAGACCCCTGTAACTTTATAAGTCATGCTGATTTATGGCTCATAACGGTTCGAGAAACTACTGATAACTCTTATCAGTAAATCTCGACAACCCTGGCCAGGGATTTGCTGTTATGGCCAATTAAGCATAGCGCGACATCAACTCCCTATATCGGGAGAGACGAAACCCCTCCTATCGCTCACCGCCTCCATGTGATTCGGGACTGTACCCAAAATCCACTTGTTTGCACGACTCAGTAGAGCCGTGGTAGGAAGGAAATCAAAGCACAGTGGGAATCACACAAGACACTATGACGATCTCAGGTCTACAGACTAACCTATACAAGTGTCACCAGAGAACTGCTATCTGACTATAGGTATATATACCATCTAGGAGTTCTCGACGAATCCTGTTCGGTGTACCCATTCTCCAATGAGCACCCGTGTACAATCTTTGATGTCAAACACCAATGGTTATGGGATCAACCATCGCCCTCAGGGTCAAGAAACATACACACTAGTCTACTCTGGTAATATCGATGCCGTATCTCGATATACCCTCGATTAGGAAATATTAAAGGATATGCTTTTAGACTGCCCAGGCTCTACTAGTCTGATCTACATCATAATCCTGGTAGTCAAGCATAATCCTAAGAGCTTCATCAACATGTATATAAGATATGAAATACAATACATCATACGTTAAGATGAAGATAAACCAGATAGCATACTATCATTTTTGAGCAAAGATCATTTCTGTACATATACATGCCTAGCATCTTATACAATACAGGCCTCTAGGGCATACATATCTAACACGACCATTAAATGGGTCAAGAAACGTATATGCTAGTCTACTTTGGAATATCGATGCCCCGTCTTGATACACCTACGACTAGGAACATTTAAGGATATGCTTATAATCCACACATGTCCCACTGGTATGATCCGCATCATAATCACAGTAGTCAAGCAAACATCCTAAAGGCTTTATCAACATGTATCAAATGAACAGTATATACAATCAAGTGAACATGTTAAGATAAAGAGTAACCAGATAGCATACTATCATGCCGAGCAAGAAAGTCCTCTGAACACACACACACACACACATCCACTATCAAATAATGGCCTCTAGGGCATACATATATCCAACAGCTTGTATAAAGTTCAGTCCCATAATATGTATCAAATGAACAGTATATACAATCAAGGGAACATGTTAAGATAAAGAGTAACCAGATAGCATACTATCATGTCGAGCAAGAAAGTCCTCTGAATACACACACACACACACATACACTATCAAATAATGGCCTCTAGGGCATACATATATCCAACAGCTTGTGTAAAGTTCAGTCCAAAAATTCCGTATTTTTCAAAAATCAAAACAAACAATTTCAAAAATCCAAAAACTCCAAAAAAAAAAAAAATCAAAAAACCTTAAAATTTATAAAAATTTAGCCACTTTCTACCCTCACTACCTTTCACTCTTTTCGTAACATGGGTACCCTAAAATGACCAACTCTTGCTGAACTTTGGTATCCACAACTAGACATTTATTCTTACGGTTCTTACTTTGGTCGAATTTCGAACGATCCATCCATGCCTAAAATTTCTTTGAGAGATCGGATAGACACGTCTAGGACTAACAATTGGATACCGCAATCCACTTCGTATCAACTGTTCCAACCCCTCACACCTTCTTACGTTGATACCCCTTCTAAAAGTCATGTTGCGACTCCGAAACCCATGTCCATTGCTGATAGAATTGAACAATCTCGTAGCCGATCTTTCACTCCTTTCACCACTCCAAATTCATTAGGACAACAATTCCAATCACACTTTTATCATAATGTTGATCCTAATCCTGTCCCTTTTTCACTTCCATTCGATTCGTATCAATCCTACCCGATTTTTACACCTTCTCTAGACATATCTTCTGAACAGCCATTTGGGAGTTTCACGTGTCCACACGACTTTTAATCTTTTACTGAAACCCCTTCAAATTTATGTCTAGTCTTGAACAGTCATTAGAAGAATTTTGGGTAGCGTCGTGCCGACAGATGGAATATTTAAATGAGTCCATGGCCGCCCTTATACAACCTAACGAACAGGCAGCTAGTTTCCAACTAGCTCTGAATTTTCCAATGTATCATGTGGTGATAGGACAATTTGAGGATTTGAGTCATGAGAGTGAGCAGTAAACCCTTCCAAATCAAACCTACCCGTTTCAAACTGAATTCCACAACTCCAGTTTCGAAAGTCTATCGAGTGCCCCAAATGATTCACCAATTGAAGATAGAACGTTTGTGGAGTTGTGCGACTATATAGTGTTCGAATTACCCGATTGTGAAGGGTCCATTTCAAATGAAACCACAGATAATCCCTTTAATCTCTACACCTCCACTCTAGAACCATAATTGATTAAAATCCATGCTTTTGATGAGGTGTCTGAGAAATTTGACTTTCACTTGATTGAGAATATTGACGCTGGGAATATTTTGGATGATGAACCCATAATTTTGGATGAGTTTTTCTCACCAATTCATCATGTCCTTTCACTTCCGTATGGGCATCTTCCCGAGCTATTAACTGTTTTTCCCGAACTCCATATGCGTCTGGAAATTGGTGATGATGAATGCATGGATGAGCTGAATTTTGAGGAGAATTTTGAGGCTAACATTGAGAATGAACCAGTTTTATTAGATGAGTCGGATTTTCTAATTCATCTTGTCCTTTCCATTGACTGTGACCATTCTCCTGAATGTTTAACCGATACCATTCCTCGATCACTTCCCTCCGTCCTTTCCATCGTTTCGACTTCGCCAGACGTTGCATCACCTTCATTTTTTACATCTGGTTCACCAAGTTCGGTCGGCCCATATTTTCTTTTGAATCTTGAGAGGTTTGACCCTATTTCTCAACGTGTTGATAGATTAGTACAATCCATTTTTACACTTCAATAATTACAAACTGTACTAATTTATTCAATCCATTTCCATCCTCAAGTTCATATTCCGTTTCTTTTTCCCCTCTGTCATTCGTCTCCTCCACCGAGACTGTATCCCATTTCCATCCACGCACGGTCTCGTGTATTTTTCATTTCTTTTCTCTACGCGTTCTTGCACGAACCTGGGCATTATCGTGATAAATTTTTTGAATGGTTGGTGTTAACTTTCGTCCTGGATATGCTTTGTCTAGATTGATGACGTCCACTCCCCCTAACTCTGAACTTTAACGCTTAAACAGTGGAAACACTGTTTCACTTAAGTTTGGGAGGACCTTTTTTGTGTATATATATTTTTTGGTTTTCCTTTTCTTTTATAAAAAGAAGGAGAGCACAGACAGATTTTGACCCCTCAACAATTTTTACCGTCTTGGTATAGCATGACAGTGAGGACACTATCAAGTTTAAGTTTGAGGGTGTGCTTGGTAAGCTTTCTATTTTCGTATTTATGTGTATATTTTGCATTTGGATACTTATTTTTAAAAAAACCCACAAAAACTGAAATTTTTTTCCAAAAAATATAAAAACTTTGTTGTCAAGTTAGCTAGTAGGGTAACTTAGATTTTTATTCTGAAAATTTAGTTTGATAGATTAGAAATAACTTAATCCTAGGCTTAGGAATTGAAAACCCTAAAAATAACCCTCTTTCTATTTAAACTTGGCAAATATACATCCTTACAGTTTTTTTAGAAGTAGATAATCTTGAGTTCAGTTCTTGAGTTAAGTCGAGATGAAGGGAAAGTATTGAAAGCTTTATTGAAAGATAAGTCTGAAAAATAGTTCTTATTCTTAAATCCAAATTCAGAAAGTATATCCCCTACAAACTGCACTTACACACACCATAAAACTTGGGATAGTAGAGGATACCTAGAATACTCTTGCCTGAAAGCCTAGTATGAAAGAAAAAAAGGTATTTAAAACTAACCACCAAAAGAGCATCATTGAAAAATATATCTGGTCTTGAAAAGAAAGAAGAAAGGAAAAAAAGAAATAAATAAATTACAAGACCCGAAAACTGCTATTTACGTTTTAATAAGCTTACACATTCAGTAATCGGCTGAGTGCCTCAGGAAACAGTAATAGTCGCATGAAAGGTGTGTGAGCAAATCCGTCCATTTTTAAAAAAAAGAAGTAGTATTAAGTATTAGGGCAAGAGTACTAAGCTTGAATTGAATTCTTGAGTGTAGGGGTGAAATTTATACACATTTAGGGGTATACGATCGATATTTGGAAAAAAGATAAGGATGAAGAATAAGTCTTTTGTTTTCCGTAAAAATGACAAAAATTCCGGATTGGAGACTGCGCTTTAGAAGGAAAACTCAAGAGAAACTGAGATCTTTCTAAACTGTCAAAATGTATAGAATCTTAGGTTGAATAAATAAGAGGTGTGAAAAATAAGGGATGGATATTTCTATCTTAGAATGATATAATTTCTAACTTAGATGCTAAACCGTAGGATTAGAATCAAGGTTATCTTATGAAACTAGCTTAACGGGATTTTATGGGTAGTATCTGTTGAAAACCTTCAGGAGACAACACTCCTCCTAATAGAGACACCTAGAGCTTTAACGGCTTGTTGTACACATTAAGTGCAACTGTGATGCTTATGAAAGTGAGCTTAGGACTTTTTGAGAATAAATGGGTTTGCTCGGGACGAGCAAAAGATAAGTTTGGGGGTATTTGTTCACACCAGAATATTGCATTTAATACCGCCCATTCTTCTGCTCGTTTATTTATAGGTAGGTGCTTTTGATCCGTATTTGCTACATGATTACAGATTACATGTTCCTAGTTTAAAATAAAGCAAATCACGCAAAATCTCCACAGTTATACCAAAATACAGAACATCTGCCAAAAACAGATAAAATCCGGATTTCGGTCATCTACACCCGTCCAGTGCCGCTTACCAGTTCAAGAGACAAGACAAAAAACAGCAGTCATTCATGTCTTGGTCAAGCACAGAGCACGAGAGGGGCATCATAAAGATCAAGAGGCGCACGGAGCTTAAGGGAGCTCAAAGTCAAAAAAGATTAAAAATGTAGCCATTTTGAACTGTTGAAAATCTGAAGATATTTTGGAACCATTTTACAATTTTGAACTTGTAGAACAGAAGAACAAAGCAACACGAGAAAGACCCAGAAAAACGACACACTAATCTCTCCAAACGACCGCGGAACCGCGACCAATAGGCCTTTTGGGCGGCGGTTCCGCGGCCAAGTATTATCATCTCCAGATCATATTTTGGGGGTAGTTTCGTAATTGTATATGGGCTTAGAATATGGCCCTAGGGTTTCAGTTTCCTGCCTATAAATACTTCAGTTTTGACCTAAGTTAGGGATGCTTTTTCTTTATTTGGATTTAGTGTAGCTTAGTTGTAGCTTCTTCTTCTTCTTCATCTATTCTCCATGAAAAGTGTAGTGGGAGCTTTTTGAGTGGAAGATTAATGAAGATGAGGGTTTTTATTATCTTGTATTTTTCATTTCTTGTATTGTAATTTTAATTCTTCGTATAACTTTTATTTGTTTTTGTTAAAGTAGTTGTTGGATTTCTTTTCTTGTTTTTTCTTCGTTTCTTCTTATCCATATTTTTCAAACCGTGATACTCGATGGAGTCCCTTACTTAGGCGAGGGCCCAAGTAGTTAGCTTTCTATCATTTATAAAAACCGTATTTTTTCCATTCTTTCTTTTCTTCCTTGTTTTATTTTTCCTTTTAAACATGTGAATAATTTCCACACTTGTTAGGGCTAAGGAAGGTTAGCACGAGGGACGGAAAACTCCCTTGTGCTTCTCTTCGCCAAACATCTTAAAATGAACCTAGACCAAACAAACACAACCCCTTCACTTAGGCGCACTATAAGTGACATATAACCGCGACCTAAGTCGAGAAGTCCTTTGGACGCACTACAACGTGACATGTAGTTGTGACTTAATTGGATACATGGTTGTGTGTGTTTGGCCTAGGGTTGGAAATAAGTGTATGTATCAGACAGAAAAGGGGCACTAGGAATGGATTTAGCGTTGGAAAGCTTGCTTAAACTCGCAAATCTCATTCCTATGTCCTTCTAATCCCCATTACTTTCGATTATCCCAACATCATTTCAAGAATGTCCAAAGATAAGCACAAGACTAATCCTAACTCTACTAATCAACCCTAATTCTAACAAGTTTACTTGAACATAAAATACGAACACTTAGGATAGATTTGAACATACACATATACATTCTTCAATTGACTCGTCTAAAACAAGAACGAACATACAAATTGTCTCCCTGCGGACGACCTGTGCTCAACCGGCTAGTTGCAAAACGACACCGTCTTGATTATGGTAAGTAGGACATATAGAACGCTTAATGTGGTGCATACAAAAACGCGGTTCAATCAACCATCAGGGTCAGTACTGGCGCAGTCAAGAACTACTCTAGCATATTGCAAGACCTCCTCCTCGTTTGGAGCGCCACTATATTCTGCATAGTTTCCAAGCTCTGATGCATAGCCCAAGTCACCAACTATATCAGCGTATATCACACTGGCACCCCACCGGCCACCATTGTCCATATTCGTCCTTTGGGGTTCAGAATAGTGAACTTCAGGGAGGCACTTGTCTTCTCGTCCAGTCCATGAATATAGCTTTCTGTAGGACTCAAAACTCTACCAAAAGGAAGCGGAAATCCTATGTCTCCCCACTTATTGAAGTTCTTGAAAGCAGCCGTATCATCTAACTCTCTTCGCATATCTAATGGATATGGTTCCCCATTCGCCAATGTAAACGGGTTCATCTCAAGAAAAGTAAAATCCAAATCTTGAAATACAACAAACGCCCCTATAATGAAATCATCAATTTTCCCTCGTACCTCAAGAGGAAGAGTTGCAATCAAAGGAGCACATATGTCGGATGTCATGGGTTTCTCGGTAGGAAGAAATATGGTCTTCACGTTGTCCCAATTCTCCTCGATTTTGATCCCACCGCATTCCGAGAAGCTAATTGTGCAACCAAGTCTATCTGAAACAATGAAGAGGTAATATTCCTAGTCATGGGGAACAAAAGGCTCGACAATGAACGTCGTGATGGGAGCCTTGCATCCGCCCATATCAACCTCAACTCCGAGTCATTGTTTCATGAACTAAGCCACCTGGGCCATATCCAAGTTCAGGGTCACCAAACCGCTCTTCCCACGCTTTCCAAACAACATGTCGGGCTTTATGACCAGTTTCATGGAAGAAAGCCATGGTTGTTTTTCTACTAATTCCATAAAATCAGTTGATTGCGTCACCTAAGCGGATTGGATCTGGAGATCATGCTTGCGATCCGCTTGAAATGCTCTATCAGGATCCGCTTGGAGTCATACTCTCCGATCTTCTTCCTCGCCATCGAAAGCAAACACCCGATATACTTTTCGGATCCTATAGGATTCGGACTACAAAGAGAGAAAGAGAAAAGCTCCGATAAGGAGTGGCTTTGAAGGGAAGCTAGAAGACGAGGAGTAATAAGTAGTGAGCAGATGCGATAGGAGTTAAGAGGACGATGAGCACGACATTCCACCTTGTCACCTACTTTGGTTGCGGGCAATGCTATAGATCCTTATCAGGTTCGGGTCGTTAAACCGGGAATGTAAAAAAAAATTTGTGTAAAAAAAAGGCTGAAATGATGGGACAACTCGAAATAAAAATCAGCGAGTAAATAAAAAAAAAGCCAAAATGATGGGACATCCACGAATAAATAGCCGAAATGATAGGGCAATCATGACCCTCACGATAAGAAAAGCTGAAATGATGAAGCAATCACGGTAAAAAATGTGTGTATATAAATAAGTATTTCGAACCTGTCCAAAGACGAATGATGAGTCGCTCCTGAAATCATATTTCAGTGTTGGCGATGCAGATGCCAACAAAATTTCAAATCCCCAAATATCCCAATGGCGAATGATGGTCGCTCCTGATACCATTCCAGTGTTAACGATGCAGACGTCAACAAAATTCCAAATCTCCCAAATTCTCCTAGCCCTACGGCTAGTCCACAAATTGACTATCGTATACAATCTATGGGCTCAAATGATCCTCATCACACCCATGCCTTACCGCAATCACCAGCCCCGCGGCCGGTCTCCGCCATTGGAATTTTGCTCCATTTGGGGAAGACCCACTCATGTGTCCTCATGATACATGAGGAGAACAAAACTTACGAGATCCTCTCGACTTGTAAGAAAGCACCTTCATGGGATCCTGACGACTCACAAATAGAAAACACACTTGGGGGTCCTTACGAATCCTAAGGATAAAATACACCTGTGAGATCCTTTCGACTCGTAGAGAGAAAATGCTTTTATGGGACCCTTACGGCTCATAAACTTGAAAAGCCTTACGTGATAGGGAGCTAAACCTATCTCCTAAGCTATCGCGCCCCAATGGTCAACGAAAAATGATGAATTTCTCTTGGCACCCGTGCTCCAGTGTTAGTAATGCTGATACCGACCCTAACCTAAAAATTCCAAACTTTTGATCCGATAGACCTCTAAGTCGTTAAACTGGAAACAGATGACCTCTAAGTCGTTAAACTGGGAACAGATGACCCCTAAGTCGTTAAACTGGAAATGAGGGAAATCCCCTCATGGCGAATGATGATTCGCTCTTGGTACCATATTCCAGTGTAGTGATACTGATGCCGACCAAAATCCCCAAATCCTCTGACGGCAAATGATGATTCGCTCTTGGTACCACATTCCAGTGTAGCGATTCTGATGTCAAACCAAAACCAAAACCCATAAATCCTCTCACGGTAAATGATGATTCGCTCCGGGTACCATATTCCAGTTTAGCGATGCTGATGCCAAACCAAAACCAAAATCTCTAAATGCTCTAATGGCAAATGACGATTCGCTCCTGATACCACATTTCAGTGTAGCGAAGTTGATGCTAAACCAAAACCAAAACCCCCAATCCTTTAATGGCAAATGATGATTCGCTCCTGGTACCACATTCCAGTGTAGCGATGCTGATGCCAAACCAAAACCAAGATCCCCAAATCCTCTAATGGCAAATATGATTCGCTCCTGGTACCACATTCCAGTGTAGCGATACTGATGCCAAACCAAAACCAAAATCCCTAAATCTTCTCACAGCAAATGATGATTTGCTGCTGGTACCATATTTCAGTGTAGCGATATCGATGCTAAAAAAATCCAAATCCTACGCTGCAATACCTCAAATTCAAAAGTCCTGCCAAATAAGGCAGGAACCGGACAAATCAAACTAAAGTCCCACCCGGAAGCGCTTCCAAGCTCAAAAGTCCGGCTAAACAGATTAGAACCTCCCAAAATAAATCAATCCAACCAATTCTAATAACGACCTCTACATCAAAAACAGTGACACTCCGTCTCGGGGATACGTCGACCAGCGACACTCTGTGCCGGGACACGTCAACCGGCAACACTCCGTGCCGAGGAAATGTCAAACAGACACTCCGTCTCAAGGAAACGTCAAACAGACGCTCCATTCCGGGGACACATCTACCAGCGACACTCCGTGCCGGGGAAACGTCAAACAGACACTCCGTCTCAAGAAAACGTCAAACAGACACTCCGTTTCAGGGAAACGTCAAACAGACACTCTGTGTAGGGGATACGTCGACCAGCGACACTTCGTGCCGGGGGCACGTCTACCAGCGACACTCTGTGCCGGGAAAACGTCAAACATACACTTTGTTTCAGGGAAACGTCAAACAACACTCCATTCCGGGGATACGTCGACCAGCGACACTCTGTGCCGGGGACACGTTGACCAGCGAGACTCTGTTTCGGGGACATGTCGACTAGCGACACTCCGTGCCGGGAATACGTCGACCAGACACTTCGTCTTAAGGAAACATCAAACATATACTCCGTCTCGGGGATACGTCATACAACGACACTCTGTCTCGGGAAAACGTTAAACAGACACTCCGTCTCGGGGATACATCAACCAGCGACACTCCGTGCCGGGGAAACGTCAACCAGCCACTCTATGCCGGGAAACGTCAACCAGACACTCCGTGTCGAGGAAACGTTAAACGGCAGACACTCTGTCTCGGGGATATGTCATACACCGACACTCTGTCTCGGGAAACGTCAAACAGACACTCTGTTTCGGGGATATGTCAAACAGCGACACTCCGTCTCGGAGGCACGTCAACCAGCGATACTCCGTGCAGGGGAAACGTCAAACAGACACTCTGTCTCGGGGAAACGTCAAACAGACACTCCGTTTCGGGGATACGTCATACACCGACACTTCGTCTCGGGGAAACGTCAAACAGATACTCCGTCTCGGGGATACGTCAACCAGCGACACTCCATGCCGGAAATGTCAACCAGATACTCTGTGCTGGGGAAACGTCAAACAGCAAACACCCGTCTCAGGGATACGACATACACTGACACTCCATCTCGGGGAACGTCAAATAGACATTTCATCACGGGGACACTTCAAACAGCGACACTCCATCTAGGAGATACGTTAACTAGAGACACTCTATGTCGAGGATACGTCATACACCGACACTCCGTCTCGGAGACACGTCAAGCATCGACCGTCCATGTCGTAAAAAAGGGCAGTGCCAGCCTCCCAAAAGCGGGAACCAAATCAAGTCACACTACGCGAAAGAAGATCCATCAATTTCATGCATACGATCCATATATGTAGTGTGCATTCATTGATAGGAGGCACTTTGTTGGGGTTGAAATTTACACCCCATTAACCAAAGGTCAAAGTCAAAATCAAACCACGGACAAGTAGGTGGGCCCTACTGTCAAATCCAAGCCGGGCCCACATCCGAACTCAAGCCAGGCCCATGCCCGAACCCAAGTATAAGCAGGTAGGCCTAAGCCCAGACCGGTTCCATGCCAAGAAAGTAACAAATAAGTGTAATGTTTAGATAGGCAAAAAGCCAAATTTTTGTAAAGCCCATAGTTCATGTGCAAAAAGAAATAAGCAAATGAGGCATAGGATGGGCAAAATGCCATTTTGTTAAGCCTAAGGGGTTACATGTAAATGTGTGTAGCCTATAAAAGCCAAACATGATAAGAAAATAAAGAACAACTTTTCATTCCCCATAAAATTTCTAAGGTTTGTGCCTCCATCCTCACTCTCTCAAGTTCTTCCTCTTTATTTTCCAATTAAATCAAGAGCTTAGCTCTCTTTTTCTCAAAACTAAATAAACTTTCACCATAAACCCATCGAAGGAGAGTTTAACTCTTATATCCAATCTAAAAAAAGAGAAGATTTTTGCTACCTTCTTCTCCCTTCTCAAGATCTAATTTGAGAGAGAGAGAAGAAAGGAAACCCACCTCCCAAGATTCCATCAAGAGAAGAAAATGGGTCTCTTTTCATCACTCAATATCTAAATCTTGGAGTTTCAAGGGAACCCATTTGGGTTTATTCTCCAAAGGGAAAGTAGGAAATATTTTGGAGTTTAACTCCACAATAAAAATCATTTTGGGAGTTTAACTCAATTTAAAATCTTTTGGAGTTTAACTTCACAATAAAAATCCTTATAGGAGTTTAACTCCATTTAAATCTTTTTAGGAGTTTAACTCCATTTAAAATCTTTTGGAGTTGAACTCCACAAAAAAAAATTTGGAGTTGGACTCCATAAAAAAAAATCTTTTGGAGTTTAACTCTACAATAAAAATCATTTTGGGAGTTTAACTCCATTTAAAATGTTTTGGAGTTTAACTCCATAATAAAAATTCTTTTGGAGTTGAACTCCACAATAAAAATTCTTTTAGGAGTTTAACTCCATTTAAAATCTTTTGTAGTTTAACTTCATAATAAAAATTCTTTTAGATTTGAACTCCACAATAAAAATCTTTTTGGGGAGTTTAACTCCACATAAAATCTTTGAGAGTTTAACTCCAAATAAAATTGTTTTGGGAGTTTAACTCCAAATAAAATCTTTTGGAGTTTAACTCAATAATAATAATAATAATAAAAGTCTTTTAGAGTTTAACTCCAAATCCGTGGGCATCCTTCGCCCCTCCCTATTGAGGGAGTTCCCTTCCTCATGTGACGGGGAGGCTCCTACTTAGTGGGAGCCCCTGCTCCCTCATGTGAGGGGGAGTGGAGCTTTCCCCCCCTCACGTGAGGGGGAGGCTCCCACTCCCTCTCACGTGAAGGGGAGGCTCCCACTAAGTGGGAGCCCCCTCCTTCTCACGTGAGTGGAAAGGGGCTTCCCCTCCCCTTTTTAATTTTATTTTAAAAATAAATAAATAAAATATAAATAATAAATAAAATAAATTTTAAAAAAAACGTTTCTTTGAATAATTTTTTTAAAAAATCATTTTTCACTAATAGAATAAATAAAAAAATGAACACGTCCTTATTGTTAATTTAAAAAGAAAAGGAAAAAAAAAACACATCAACACATCACATTGATTTCGCATGATCGGTTTGACCCGTCAATCGGAGGTTCTCTTGCTCCAAATGTGAGGGGTAATTAACGACAGTTTAGTTCACGGCTGCCGGAGATTTGGATCCCCACAATCAATAAAACTCCAGCCTGCCCTAGGCAGGGGGAATCTGTACATGCCTAACAAGCGCTCGCATTCTTATCTCAACGGGGTGATGAAAAACACTCTACATATACTATCTTAGGTGACACAACACCAATGGCTTATGAGACCGGCCATCGCCCCTCGTCGGGGTCTCGAAACGTATACACTAGTCTACTCTGGATTATCGATGCCTAGTCTCGATACTCCTACGACTAGGGACATTTAAAGATGTGCTTATGGACTACCCAGCTCTCATGTATATGATCGCCATCACAATGCTGGTAGTCAAGCAAGAATTCTATAGGCTTTATCATTATGTATTAGCGATACGTAATAACAAGTAAAACGTATACAAAATGATAAAGACAAACCAGATAGTATACTATCATCTCGAGTAAGACTGTTCTACCTGTATAGGTCCTCCTTCAATTATCAAAATTGCCTACTTGCAATTACAATAATTGTCTTGAGGGCACTATATCCAACACGTTTTACTTGCTAGTACATATCGCTAATACATAATGATAAAACCCGTAAGATCCTTACTTGACTACCAACATTATGATAGTTATCATACTTGTGGGAGTTGGGTAGACCATAAGCACATCCTTAAATATTCCTAGTCGTGGGATTATCGAGACTGGGCATCGATATTCCAGAGTAGGCCAGTGTATACGTTTCTTGTCCCTGACGAGGGACGATGGCCGGTCTCACAGCCATTGTTTGACACCAAAGATTGTATACATATGCTCATTCGAGAATGAGTACACTGAGAGGTGCTCATTATAGTATGAGTACACCGAACGGACTTTCCGAGAACTCCTAGATGGTATTATACCTATCGTTAGATAGCATTCTCTGGTGACATGAGTACAGGGTAGTCTGTAGACCTGATATCGTCATTTGTCTCATGTGAGTTTCCATTGTACTTTGATTACTATCCTACCACGACTCTACTTAGTTGAGCAAATAGGTTTTAGTTGGGTACAATCCTGAGCCACATGGAGGCAGTGAGCGATTGGAAGGAATTCGTCTCTCCTGGTATAAGGAGTTGATGTCGCGCTGTGTTTTGTTGGCCATCGCAATAAGTCCCTGGCCAGGACGGATAAGATTTACCGATATGAGATCAGTAGTTTCTCGGTTGGTCATGAGCCTGGCATCGGCACGACTTATCGGGTTATTAGTGGTCTGACGACTTCCACCCCTAGACCCGGTATGCGACACTCTTAGAAGAAGAGACCGGACTGTAAATAAATTGTCACTTATAGGATCAGTAGGGTACAGACAGAATTGATTATTGACCTCCCTTTCGACACATACCTGGATAGCCGTTACGTTCAACTAGTGCCACTGAAGTACTTGTGGTTATGGATTTTATCCAGTAACCCACTGCTAGCATATTGTCGAGTCTTTAGAGTCCCACACAGAAGGTTTTTCCAGTTCAGGCGAAACAATGTAGAGCCTGTATGTTGATACGTGCAGGAGTCCGATTAAATACGTGTACTGAATACACGAACTTTAATCAGATGTTTGGTAATACCATCCGGTTTTTGTTAAGACGGGTTATTAAATCAAATATTGATTTAATAATATACATATATATATATATATATTTGATATATATATTCTAGTATTATGTTCACTTTCTATTTTCTCTCTCTTGGTTATTTGTATTTTTATACGGATACGTGTATATTTGTCACGGCCCGCTTTCCAAAATACAGAATACGAGGGGTGACCGGGCTTACCATACTTCTACGGTCAAGGAATAATCCCGCCGTAATCACATTTCGGTTTCTAGCATTACATGGTAAGCAGTAAACATAGCACAAAGTAAAGAGAAATCACAATCTCTACTTTATTACATTTAAACAAAAGAGTTCAACGGATACAAGAATTTAAGTAATTAGTGAAACAACCAGCCAAAAGATAATAAGTACTCTTTATTGAAAGCAAAAGGGCGATAACGTCTGGTCTAAATCTCCGCAAGCTCGTTAAAGTAAGGCGGGTCTTGCTCTGGGGCTGGGTTCTCTTCTTTCTCTGAGCATGCATACTCAGGTTGTCAAGGCGACATAACATAATAATATAATATGTGTTGCAGTAATAATAAACACGATTTAGAAATCATAAAGCAATAACAGTGCGTGGAATAACATGAACAAGTAAGCAGCATAACATGTGAATCCAGACAGCAATCATGGCAATATACATGTTCCTAACCTATCAGTCTTTATGTCATTTGAAATTGAACGGTGGAAAAGCGTTATCGTGTTTAACAAGGATCTCGTTCATGCCTGAGACTTTGGTCCGCTATTGCCTGGGACATAACTCTGTCAACCTTGCCGCTAAGCATATGACGTAATATATATATATATATATATATATATATATATATATATATATATATGAGAATAATGGAGGAAAGAGACCATAGGAGGGGATTTCCTCCTATGACGTCGAAAAAATACAACCTCCGCCATTTTTTTCGACGATCGGCATCCATCATCATCATCGTTATCATCTAAGATATGCATACTCCAAATTTCATGTGATTCCACCACTTTTTCACCGTTCAATTAGCAATGTAAAAAGTTCTATTGTCGGTAAACATTAATTTTGCACCAACTAAATCAACGGTAAAAAATGGTATAATCATATGAAATTTGGTGTATCCACATCTTAGATGATAAAGATGGAGGTGATGTATGCCGATCGTCGAAAAAAATAATGGAGGGTGCATTTTTCCGATGCCATAGGAGGACATTCCCTCCTATGGCACCTTTCCTCCATTAACCTCTCTCTCTCTCTCTCTCTCTATATATATATATATATATATATATATCGCTCATATTGAATGATCACCCTCTAAACACTGTAAACCTTACTAAATACGAGTTCAATTCCACCTAGATTTCCCCATTTTCCCTGGGTTAAAGTATATGTTCATGTATCAGGTTGGTTGTGTACAAATACGTATTACTTCATTTATTCAATCACACTTTCATGCGTATCAATTTCGTTTTCAATCACTTGTACACCGACATACTTGCCACGATCTAATCAATAACACGTCTCATTCGACAATGCAATATAGCCACTAGGGAATCAATGTAAACGGGTACTAATCATGAGTGTAAAGCAATCTTGTAGCATGGTAGAAATGCATTAAATAAACTTCAACTAATAAAGGACAACCAATATCATTCAGTTTGCAAAATATATTAAAAATCATACGTTTAGAATCAGGTAGCACGATATTAAAGACATAGCAAGTAGATTCATTTAGATAAACAGCAAAATTAGTTTTGCATCAATATCTATTCTAGTTAAGGAAATATGCCCAGTCTAAGTCAGGTGTACATAGCTAGAATTCTAGTTTCAGAACTGAAAGTCCAATTTCGAACAAAATTTACCACCAGTTATGTTCAGAATTTAGGGTTGCAACAGTTCAATAAATTCTAAATTTCTCAATTAATTTTCTAACTTAACCGACGGAACATTAATAACAGGTGTGTACAGGGAGATATGGTCGTTGTAAGATCGATACGTATAAACATCACAGCGGAAAAACAACAGGACATGTCGACAGTATAAAACACTTTAAAAATATCACATAGTAATGAAACTAAATGAGACTAGTGTCATATAATATCTAATTCAATTATATGCACAATGATATGGGTCCCGATATTGTACTGTGTATATACAGGTTAGTAACAGGGTTTAAATACAAATGTCAAAGAAGAATACTGCTATGAACTGCGGTTCAAAACTATATTTCTTTCTAGTTTACGATATCATAACCACATAATTTTCAGTAAACTTTATAATAGATGTTTAGATTATCCAGTTAGTTTCGTTACAAGTCCACACACTTTACGATATGATTTTCCAGAGATTTATTATAATTTTCACAAAGTAACATATACAGAAATGTTCATGTTTGACGTCGCCTCTTTGAGGCATCATTTCATGTTTGAAACTACGATAATTTGAACTCAAATTTCTACACAACACTAATTAACAGTAAATAAATCTATTAAACATAAATTTAAGGATTTTAAACAAGGTTTTAGTTTAGGACAATTAAAGGAACACCTAGTACATAAGATGGTAACTTTAGGAGTTAAGGTTTGATTTAATAAAATTGAACGGGATTCGATCCCTATGAGTTCTATATGATTATCATGGGGTATTAGACCCGTTTAACATTTACTCCATCACGTTACGCATAATCACGGTTCATAATCAAAATCCGGTTCGTTCAGGATACGTTTAAAATGTAATTTAACAATTCGATTATAAAAACATAACTTAATAATAGCATGATAGCAAGTGGACGGAATCACTTGCCTTAGGTCGCTGAAATAAAAGCGACGGACATGCTGGTTTTCGTCTCGACACACGAGATGGCTACGAAATGGCACGGAACTAGACACGGTGTGTGGCGCGTGCATTGTGTGTGCACGACGCGGACGTGGTACGGTGCTGGGCACAGTGCAAGCATGACACGGATGCGATGTGGGCTGTGACGGACATGCTGGTGTAGCGGCAGTGGCGACGATGGCTGTTACGGTAATGGGGACAGTGGCTTGGACGGCGACAGTGCTGTTGTCACATCCCGCTTCCCGGCGTACGGGTAAGAAGACGTGGCGAGGCCCGCGACGTATTTACTTAGAAGTAAACATGCTAGCGTAAATAAGTAATATAATGTAAATATGCACAAGAGAGACATGAGATGTAAAAGGACAGAAACTTTTTATTTATTAAACATTCTTTACAATACAACTGAAAAGTAAATACAATGAAGAAAGCAATGCCTAACCAATGGCATGAACTGAAAATAAAAGTATATACAAGTGACTAGAGCTCTGGGTCTTCTGCGAACTGCTCCAAGTCGTCTGAGCTGGGCTGGATCTCCAGAGAATCGGATCCTCTTGACAACATTCCAAAGAAAAAAGAGAAAAGGAATGTCGTCAGCGAACAATCGATCGGTAAGTCCCAAAGAGAGATAGAAATAGAATAGACAGATAAGAGAGAATATAACTGTATAATATATGTTTGTTATACTAATGTAGTTGTTTGTATCTTGGTACAGAATATGCCAGTGTATACGAGAGGAGTCCAACTATTCCGTGGACTAAGGTATACGGAGCACAAGGAACCGTTAAGCCACGGAACAATAGTAACGGATATTCAGGTTAGGTGTATTAAAGTGACCATCATCGTGCCACTTCTAACACATTCCGTACCAATCTACCCCATTAAAACCCCGTAATGTTTATTGTATTGTTTTATAGTTGTAACAACCCTAAACTTTCTGTACAACTTTCTGTACATTTTTTTCAAAAATTCAGAAAGAGGTACTTTTGCCTGAGCACAAGTTATAAATTTGTTTTGCTTTTTAATAGTAAGAAAGCACTTATAGTTCATTGGGAAAGTTTTGCACTGCTGAACCAAAACACCAGAGTTCAAATCCCACAGCCCACATTATTTTTAATATTGTTTTCTTTTAAATTTTTAGAAGCCCAAGAGTCTACATGTGCTAAACCCGTAAAACAAAAATTCACATATAAAACAAACTATCCCACTGTGCAAACCAAACAACGAGCGACCCATGGCAGCGAGCCCCGGCCCGACTCGGCCGAATCGGGCCTGCAGATCGGCCGAATCGGCCGGGGGCGCCGGCCGATTCCGAGCCAAATCCGATTCCTCCTTCATGAAAGTTGTGTCGTTTGGCCTCCTTATAACTCATGTACACTTTAAAAACCCTGCATTATTACAGAGGATAAAAAATCAAATTAAAACTCTTTTTTTAATGCAAAAATTTAATACATTTTCTTTCACACCCTTTCACCTACCCTAACCCTAGTTTTTCCTATAAATACCACCCCTAAACACACCCCCTCAATCATAAATTCTGTCCAAACTCTCAAAAAAATTCTCTAGAATTTTGTGTACAAGTGGAGTTAGCGAAGGGCGAAATTCCGACGAAATTCCGACGACGACCCTAGGAGCTCCCGGCGACGAAACGACGCACCGGAACCTAATTCCACTCCCTCATCCTCTCCTATAAACCAAAAGCCAGTAAGTCCCACCTCCCTCTTTCCTTTGCTATTCTAAAATGTTCTTTTTCTAAAACCCGACGGAAGCGGAGTTAATCTGACTTCCGATTCGGTTTTCTTTAAAAAGTTCACTTTTTCTTAAAGACAACACTACCAAATTCTCATATCATGACTATTAAACATTAACAAAATATCATGAACAAGTTTCATAGCAAAATATTTCATATTGTAATTTTTATCGTACTTTTTCAGTAAAATAGCATATAGTTTAGTTTTGACACAAAACATCATTAATCTTGCTATACCTTTAGATAGATCACGAGGTAATGACTTACCTCCTCACAACACTCATATGCAACATAGCATGATGCCTTTAGGGAATATAGAATACGGGAATACGAATTTTACACTTAAATACCTTTTACTTATAAAAACCGTTTTCTACAAGATTATGTATTTTAAACAAATCTTTGCAAAGCACCGCTACAACCCATTTGGGGAACCCGTTCGGGATGGTGCGGATTATCGCACATTCTCGGGCTTAGTAGTGCTAGATACAGACCTCCGCAAGGAGCATTCGGTCTCGAAAGATTTAAAAATACAAATATCTTAAGAAAATGAGATTTCTAGAAATATAATAAATTAAAATTATTTTCATATATATATATATATGTATGTATGTATGTATGTATCATCAAAATATCTATTTTAGTGATAATATAAATATTCCAATTTTTCTAAATCAAAAGAATCAATTTACATGAAAATACCATGCAATTCCATACAAGTTCAATACTTTACAATTAAATACCCTATATTATGAAAATAGGTTTTATTCACTAGAAATGTCACATATATAAAATCTACATCTATGAAAACTCTAAAGACAATAATAAATTACTTGAGGTGTATTTTTAAAATTATACAAAATTATTTTTACATAAAACCCTCTCAAGTTCTATAAATTACAATAAGGACCCTAGTAAATATAGGTTTAAGCGAGACCAATCTCTTGAGCCTCAGGGAGCCGGAGAATTGGGTGCTTGCCTATTTAAGATAGACAACTTAACAAACGGTGTTATCAACACGGTAATCGTCTTTGAAAAAGACACAAATCCTGCCGTCCATGTGTAGCGGTTACCGATAACATCAAAACTTAATTCAGCATTCAATTTCTTTTCTAATTGTCTGACTCAGACTGAGTCTCATTATAATCAATCTGGCTTGAATGCGATTCAAGTAAAATCTACAATATAACAATTCAATATGAATTTATATATTCAATCTGTTCAATCTATCAATCTATACAACTTGACTGAACCGAACCATGGATATACATCCATCTACATGATTCTCCAGTTACATCCATTTACATAATTCTCAAGTTACATCCATTTACTGATATCACGGTTTCGACAAGTCATCCATCTATACAATCTATAATACAAGACAATACAATTTACAATATACAATTCAAACAATACAACAATACAAACAAGACATCGCGGGGTTTATAAAGGGGTAGACTAGTACAGAATATGTTAAAGGTGGCATGGTCACTTAAGACGTAATTACATCCATGCCGTTGTTCTGTGGTATTATTTACGGAGCCTTATATTCCATTTGTCTTTAGTCTCTGGCATATAGAGACTCCTCTCGTATACACTGGCATCCTTCTGTACCAAGCTACAAACAACAGCGTTAACACTAAATACAACATTATAACAATATAATACAACTTTAAAAGTTACTCTCTCTCTCTCTGTCTATTCTACTTCTCCCTTATTTTTGGGACTTATCGAGCGATTGTTCGCTGACGACATTCCTTCTTTTTCTTCTTATGAATGTTGTCAGGTGTTTCGGACCTTCAAGAGATAAAGCCTAACACTGAAGACTTGGACCAGTTTACTAAAGACCCCGAGCTGTAGTTACACTTGTACATTTTTCTTTACAATCTGTATTTTCCTTTTCTGTTATGCCACTGTTTAGGCGTTGCTTTTCATTTCCATGTATTTAGTTTTCCATGTATTGTAAAAAGAATGTGAATAAATAAAGTTATTGTTCATTACATTTGTCTCTTGTGTATATTTCTTTTATATTGCTTAGATACGCTTAGTGTGTTTACTTCAGAGTAAATACGTAGCGGCCAGTCGCGTTCCCTTCGCCGTACACCGGGAAATGGGGTGTGACAGGTTTTGTTGGCGGCCCATGCAGGTCAGAGCTGTATGGAACCATACTATGCAGTTCTGTTATGCGTGAACAACCTAAGCAATATAACACAAGAACCTGCAACTGAAAACATTCTTTACAATTCATATTCCTTGAATCTTATTTCATATACTTTGAATCTGTCATAATCCAAATTTTTCTTCAAGGTCATGGATTCCCCAAACAACACCAGCACCAATGTCAACAATACACCTCCACCACTACCACTCACACCTGCCGTCCCTACTTCGATTAATAAGCATACGGTTCTGCTTGAGGCGATCCGTAGCCTCCTGGAAGGACAGCAGTAGCAGACTGCTCTTTTAATGAACCGTCCCAAGGCAGAAGCACCTGGGGTGAAGCAATTCAGGGCCTTGCACCCCAAACAATTCTCAGGAAAAGCGAGCCCACTGGAAGCTGAGGAATGTGCTCAGAGCATCGAAGATGATCTGGCAGCAGCACAAGTGCCAGAAATAGCTTGGGTTCGTGTCGCGAAATTATAGCTCACAGACAATGCACGAGTTTGGTGGAAGGCAGAAGAAAGCTGTCTCACCCAACCGATCGAATAGAAGACTTTCCGAGATATGTTCAATGCAAAGTACTTTCCTGAGACTGCCAGGTTCGACATGGAACAACAGTTCATCCATCTACAACAAGGTTCAATGTGGACAAAATCAGTAGATGAGTATGATGCTGGGTTCACCATACTCAGTCGGTAAGATATGTCATAATAATTCGACTCTTCAATATATCACATACTACACAGCTAACATATGACCGTAACAAGTTTGCGGCCCATCTTATACCGACTGCTGAGATCAGAGCTAGAAGATTTCAGCAAGGGTTGGACCCAAAAATCCAAGCTGCATTAGCTACAGGGGATTTCCCAACCCATGATTTGGCTTTGAAGGCTGCCCGAAGATACGAGGCAGTAGTAAAGAGAAAGGGCAGACCTCAACCTGCCGGTGTGAAGCGCCCTGCCAATCAGAAGGCAGGAGGAGCCTCTTCAAGGCCAACTGTTGAACCCAGAAAACTGGAAAGCCCTGACTTTTGCTTCTATTGCAATAGGGAAGACACTTTTGGAAGGACTGTAGGTGCGCAAAAGACCTATGTTTAGTTTGTGGAGCGTCTATCACGGAATTGGAAACTGTCTTTATAGACGCAACCCAGCTCACACACCCACCAACTACCCGCAGTGGCCAGCTATCCAGGCTCCTGCACTTCGTCTAGCACTCCCTGCTCCACCATCTGCACAGCCTACTCGCCAATTCCAATAAGCAACGGGGGACATGCTTCGAGGGCAGAGAAACATGCCCCAAGCACAGAATGTGCCTCCAGCTAGGAGGAATGTACCACAGCGTCAGACTTTCATATTATCAGCCGTAGAAGCCGAGGCTGTAGGTCAAGGTAACACTGGTAATTCTCTTTCACATTCTCAAATCCTTGTATCACTTTGTTATTCTTCATACACTACCAAACTTTCCTTGAATCTGTTACACTTTCCTTTTTACAAATTTCGAGGACGAAATTTTTATAAGAAGGGTAGAATGCAATAACCCTAAACTTTCTGTACAACTTTCTGTACAATTTATTCAAAAATACAGAAAGGGGTACTTTTGCCTGAGCACAAGTTATAAATTTGTTTTGCTTTTTAATAGCAAGAAAGCACTTGTAGCTCATTGGTAAAGCCTTGCACTGCTGAACCAAAGCACCAGAGTTCAAATCTCACCACCCACATTATTTTTAATATTGTTTTCTTTTAAATTTTTAGAAGCCCAAGAGTCTACACGTGCCAAACCCGTAAAACCAAATGTCACATATAAAGACTTCCTAAAAGAGAATGGGATTCTCTCTCAGCTGACTTCTCCATATACACCACAGCTCAACGGTGTATCAGAATGGAGGAACCGCACCCTATTAGATATGGTACGCTCTATGATGAGCACAGCTGAGTTACCTATTTCCTTCTGGGTGTATGCGCTAGAGACAGCCATACATCTATTGAATATGGCCCCCACCAAATCTGTGCCTACCACTCCATATGAGATATGGAAAGGGAAGAGACCATGTCTTAACTATGTAAAGATATGGGGTTGTCCAGCCTATGTCAAACGACAAAATCCGGACAAACTCAAGGCACGGTCTGTACTATGCAAATTTGTAGGATATCCCAAGAATACACAAGGGTATATCTTCTACCATACTAAGGAACAAAGAGTGTTTGTTTCTCAGCATGCCACCTTTTTAGAAAAGGAATTTCTTGCAAAAGAGATTAATGGTCATGAGGTAGAACTGGAAGAGGTTCCGGCTACAAAAGCTGCAACAAAAGATCTGGTGGAACCAGAGGATTCGGTAGTTCCCGATGAACCCCAGCCACTCCGCCGATCTAGTAGGGTTCCTCACCCACCTGAGAGATACTACGGTTTTCTCATGGATGGTGGGAGCGAGGATTGCATCATGGCTGATGATGACCCAACTAGCTTCGAGCAGGCCATCATGAGTGGGGACTCAGTGAAATGGCTGGATGCAATGCAGTCCGAGATGGAATCCATGTACACCAACAAAGTATGGACTTTGGAAGATGCTCCTGAAGGGGTAAAACCCATTGGGAGCAAGTGGATCTTCAAGAAAAAACTTGGTGTAGATGGGAAAGTGGAGACTTTCAAAACTAGACTTGTTGCAAAGGGTTTTCGTCAAAGACCAGGTATGGATTATGACGAAACCTTTTCTCCAGTGGCTATGCTTAAATCCATCCGGATCATGCTTGCCATCGCTACATATCATGACTACGAAATCTGGCAAATGGATGTTAAGACCGCCTTTCTAAACGGTGATTTAGAAGAGTGCGTGTACATAACTCAACCAGAGGGCTTCATAGATAGTGGGAGCAGCGGGAAGGTGTGCAAGCTGCTTAAATCCATTTATGGATTAAAGCAAGCATCGCGGAGTTGGAACATCTGCTTTGACGTCGTTATCAAAGAGTTTGATTTCGTCAAAACGTAGATGAACCTTGTATCTACAAGAAGGTGGCAGAGAGTAAGGTTGTCTTTCTCGTATTGTACGTAGACGACATACTCTTGATAGGAAATGACATTCCTATGCTGCAATTGGTCAAGCTCTTCTTATCACAAAGATTCTCAATGAAAGATCTAGGTGATGCCTCCTGCATACTGGGAATTATGATCTATAGAGATAGATCTAAAAGGATATTGGGATTGTCCCAATTCAGGTACATTGACACCATACTAAAGAGATTTAGTATGGAAGAGTCCAAACGTGGGTTTTTACCCATGATTTCAGGGCTCACTCTCTCCAAAGAGATGTCTCCCAAGACTGATTTGGAGAGAGCTCGCATGCAAGGGATACCCTATGCTTCGGCTGTAGGCTCTATCATGTACGCGATGCTATGTACCAGACCCGATGTAGCATACTTACTAAGTGTAGTGAGTAGGTATCAAGCTGATCCTAGAGATAGTCACTGGACAGCTGTGAAGAGCATTCTCAAGTACTTACGAAGGACTAAGGAGATGCTCTTGGTGTATGGAAATGAAGAACTCCAAGTGGAGTCCTTTACCGATTCAAGCTTCCAGAGTGATAAGGACGACTCTAAGTTTCACTCGGGATTTGTCTTTACCCTTTACGGAGGGGCGGTTAACTGGAAGAGTTCCAAGCAGGAAACCATGGCAGACTCGACGATGGAGGCTGAATACATCGCTGCCAACGATGCTGCCAAAGAGGCTGTCTGGATCAAGAAGTTCATTACTGAACTTGGAGTGGTTCCATCCATTGAGCATCCAATACCTTTGTATTGCGATAACAATGGAGCGGTGGCTTTGGCCAAGGAACCCAGGCCCCATCAGCGATCCAGGCATATTCTGAGGCGGTATCACCTGATCCGGGAGATAGTTGATCATCGGGAGATCGAGGTCAGGAGGGTTGACACGAAGAACAACACTGCGGATCCACTCACGAAGGTCATTCCCCAGATACAGTTTGAGAGAATCTTCGGGATGCTTGGTATACGATACTACAGCAGCTGGCCCTAGTGCAAGTGGGAGATTGTTAGTTGTATGTATGCCCTAGAGGCCAGTATTGTACAGATGATGCATATTATATTGGATGCTTGGACATATATAGAGAGGACTTTCTTGCTCGATATGATAGTATGCTATCTGGTTGCTCTTTATCTTAACATGTGTACTTGTCTCTTGATACTATCTTATAGTTACATGTTGGTAAAGCCCTTAGGATGTGTACTTGACTACCTGGACTATGATGCAGATCATATTAGTGGGGACAGAGTAGTCCATAAGTATATCCTTTAATGTTCCTAGTCGTGGGTGTATCGAGACAGGGCATCGATATACTAGTGTAGACTAGCATATACGCTTCTCGACCCATGAGATGGGCGATGGATGATCCCATATCCATTGGTGTTTGACATCAGAGATGGTATACGGGTGCTCAATGGAGACTGGGTACACTGGAAGAACTCGTCGAGAACTCCCAGATGGTATTATACCTCACGTCATATGGCAGTTCTCTGGCGACACTTGTGCAGGTTAGTCTGTAGACCCGAGATCGTCATAGAGTCTTGTGTGATTCCCACTATGCTTTGATTTCCACCTTACCACGTCCATGAGGGCGTGCAAAACGGTGGTTTTTGGGTACAGTCCCGAGTCACATGGAGGCAATGAGCGATAGGAGGGGTTTCGTCTCTCCCGGTATTGGGGGTTGATGTTGCGCTGTGCTCGATTGGCCATAACAGGGAAGTCCCTGGCCAGGGATGGTTTAGAGATTTACTGGTAAGTGTTGCCAATAGTTTCTCGACCCTCTATGAGCCTCACATCGGCACGACTTATCGGTTATTGGGGTCTGACGATTACCACCCCTAGACTTGATATGCGACATATCAGACGAGGAGACCAGACTGTATGGGAAGTGTTACCGTTAGGCTTTTACAGGAGTTGGAGCGGGCTTGCTTGCTGATCTTCTGATCGCTCAATACCCGGGTAGCCGTTACGTCCAGCTAGTACCGCTGACGGCTTATGGGTGCTTGATGTGATCATCACCTACCGCCGGCGTATTGACGAGTCTTTAGAGACCTACATAGAGGTTTTACTGGCTCAGGCAAAACGAAATAGGAGCGCATATGTGATATGTGCGGGACCGAGAATAATGCATGTATGTGATACCGTATTCTATTCTTGCGACTTTTTGTATCGGTCGGTTATATGTGATATAGCCGGGTTATCGAATCAAGTGTTGATTCGATAAGTCGATACATTGGATGTTAGTCGGTTATATGAGATATAATCGGATTATTAAGTCAAGTGTTGATTTAATAATTTAGTGTATAATTGTATATAGGATATACTAATTTACATTAACTTATATTTGTTCACTTAAGGATTTTTCTCACATGTGCACAACTTTAATATATATTAAAATGTGTTTTCTTTTTGTATCATGGTTGTTGATACAACATTCATGGGTGTATGAGACTTATACTATGCTATTTGTTATGTTGGGTTTAATATATTTAAAGTAATTACAAAATTAGTGGAGCAAAAGAAAATTGCATGAAGCTTGTGGAAGCTTGTGGAAGCTTGTGGATGTATTGACTAAAGTCCACTAAGTTTGTTTTTACTTTGGATTTTTGTTAACCTAACCATCACACTTAGCCATGATTAAGTCTCTACATGAGTTAGTATATGATACTCACTCACCCATGGTTAGCTCACTCACTTGATCATTATCCTCATCTTTTCTTTTGTTCATCTTGTTCTTCTTTGAGCAAAAAGAAAAAGCTTGCTAGGGTTTTAAAAAGATAGTGAAAGATTGTGAGAAATAAAATTCTAAAGAGAACCCACTTCCTATTTCTCCATCCTCTACTAGACTAGAACTTTAGTATAGGGTGTTTGCTTCACTAATTCTGTAATTAGTGAAGTAGTAGCTTGAGTTGATATTCCCTCGACGTAGATCATCTTCGGCTTCGAAGACTTCAAGCAAGGATGCTTCTTTCGCCTCGTGAAGCCATGCAAGAGCCCGGGAGAACCATGATCGCAGCGAAGGGACTACAACAGGGAGCTTTAGAAGTGAAGGACCGATCTATAAAGGTTGTATTTCGTATTCACTTAGTGATAAATGTGATTTGCTTGCATGTGTAACCCTAATATTCTAGCAAAGATCTTGTTTAGAGTTATTCAGCACGACTAAAAATTTTAATCGGGTATGGTTGATGCCTTAGAGAACCTCCTTAGAGTGCCTAGTAACCCTACAGAATCTGTACTACATCATCAAAGAAAAAAAATGAAGTGAAGGCATATTCCTAACTTCGGGTCTTGACGGTAATACATACAAGGCCTAAAGACCATTGGGGATCATCCCACCCTAAAAGGGTGCGGTTATGATTCATCGGGGCTTCAAATTAAGTCTAACCTCAAGTAAAAAGCGCCACGATAAATACCTAATGCTTATTCTTCAGATGGTAATACGGATACTCCAACCTAAGAAGATTACTTGAAGACGTTTTGTCCAGCCTCAGAAGGGATCAGAAACACGACAGTCGTGGGGCTACTCGAATAGCAACCTAAGGAACTGTATATCGAGGAATACATCAACCAACGTGATTGTACGATGGAATTAAACCTGGTACCACAAACCTAACGGACCCCTGTCATAAAAGAGTGGGGGTTATCTACATCCAACATTAGGGTGGGTTTTCCTGGACACCTAAAGGAGGTAAACTAAAAACTCCGCAACGAGTACATAAACTATAAACTCCGCAACGAGTGAATAAACTAGAAACTCCGAAATGAGTAAATAAACTAATTTCAGCACAAAGAGTAAAGAAAAGTGTAGGTATGAAAGGATTAGATACTTTTCATTTATATTTTAAAGGAAAAAAAAGGGAACTACATACTCTTGGCGTAGTTATAAAAAAAAGTGCATCAACCCATATCTACAACGGCAAAATGCGGAACTCTGGACATGGATTCTCAAACTCAAAAGCAAGTTTGAGAAATGCCCGTTCAGCTTCATCGACCATCTTTTTATGCATCTTCTCTCGGATGCAAGCGTCAGGGTCACCACTAATATCCTCCACCCTCTGGTATGCTGAAACAATTGCTTTCTGTTGAAAGACGCGGTGCAAGATGGTGAAGAGATGGGCGACCCCATCAGATACACTGAATGTACTTTCTCTTCGGCATCATCAAGCTCTTAGAGCGGCATAACCTCAAGACGCCCGGGCAAAGCTTCCCAGATCGATCCAACGATGATCTTCAAAAGGGCAGAATGGCGAGGGAGCTATCGACCGTTGTAATCATCGAAGCGATACATCACCTCGTCGCATTGGGCATCGGTGTACTCCTGGCCTTGAAAGGGACCTTAGATACAAATCTCCTCATAAGAGACAATCCCTTTGAGGTCGTACAAATGACTAGCCTTGGTACCTGAAAAGAAACCAGGTTAAGAATTAGTAATAGAAAATGCTAGAATCACTGAGTATGAAAAGCTAGTGGACCCCACAAAATTAAAGTGGTGGCTCGTCAATAATGAGACATGTGACCATTGTGAGAATCAAAAAGGATTCTCATTAAATGAACAGTGGAGTTAAAACTCCCAATATCCCCTAAAAGCGGGTTCTTTAAAAGAACAACATATTCAAATCTGTGAAAAGGATATTAAAACCCTAAAATCCTAAAAGGAAAATATCCAAGAACAGTAAAGGGAATAAAATTCCCAAAGTTCTTAAGAATCAAATCAGAGCTAAGCTCTGCAAAAAAAATTGAATTAAATTCCCTTAGATGATGGAATTAAATTCCAAAAATTGCCTGTATTGGGAAACATATAGGTTTAAATAATGGAATTAAATTCCAGAAATCCTTAAACGTTGGGATTAATTATAGGGTAAAACCCTGAGAAGAGAATCAACGATTCTCAAGAATGTCCATGGACTTAAACTTTTGATATAGACATCAAGATCCACGATCTACATTAAAAAGGTTCTTTTTTTAAGATCTCCAAGAGATCGATTCAAGAACAGAATTAAGATCTGTCTGTGGATTTAAAATCCAAAATGAAAAAAATATATCCAAATAATGTTAAGAGCTAAGCTCTGTTCATAGTCCTCACCAAAAAAAACTTTGTCAGAGTTTACTTTGTTCAAAGGAGTTCTTGAAGGCAGAGATCTAAGCTCTGAAACAAGAATTAAATTCTCAAAAGAAAATGAAGGCTCAAGGAAGAAGATGAAGAGATAGCAGTCATCTCAAAAGCAAAAGGCCACATTTATAGGACGTAGTAGGGACGGTTCTGATTCCCCGAATCCTAAAGGGGATCGGATGGCTCAAAATTATGCACTGTTGCACTCACGTGTGAGCCACGTGAGAGCAACGCTGGGGGAATTTGTTCCCTTATAAAAAGGGGGGAGAAAAGAAAGAAGAAAAGGATTCCCACAATTTGGGCCTCACATGTTAAACACGTGTGCGATTATATGCAAAGCATATAAGCGCTGAAAACAAATAACTAAAAGGGCCAAACTGGCCTCACGTGTTAAATACGTGAACGTTTAAGCGCTAAGAATAAACAACCAAAAGAAAGCAAACTAGCCTCACGTGTTAAACACGTGAGCTCTCATATACAAAGTATATGAGCGCTAAATAAAACAGGATGAAACCCATACTGAGGTCACGTATTAAACACATGAGAGCACCTTCCTATATAGAATTAAATTCTGTTAGGGGAAAATACCTCCCTTGATCTTTCTAAAAGAGAAAGATATTCTCTATTAAACAGAGAACCATTGGATCAAAAATCCAATGGTGATTAAAAATTATCAGATATAGAATTAAATTCTATTGAGGGAAAATATCTCCCTGATCTTTCTAAATGAGAAATATATTTTCTGTTAAACAAAAAGCTGTTGATCAAAGATCCCATGAGATGAAAAAATATCTCCCTATATCTTTCTAAACAAAGAAAAATAGCTCTGTTAAATAGAGAACCCTTAGATTAAAAAATCCAATAGTGATTAAAAATCACCGTTTGATAGAATTAAATTCTATCTATGGGAAAATATTACCCTAATCTTGTTAAAAATAAAAAAAAAAATATTCTGTAAAACGAAAATTCACTGGATTAAAGATCCAACAGAGAATAAAATCCCCCAAACAATTTTTGAAGCCAATTAAATCAATTGGTATCTCCCAAATAAAAGATTTTCTCAAACTAATTAACAATTTTCCTCTCCTATATCAAGGATCCGAGACTTCAAGTCACAGAGGGAAGATCGACACCCTAAGATTCTGCTAAAAAAAAAAAAAAGACAGAAGCCACAAAACTGAGAATTCAATTCTCCTCTCAAAGAAAAATATTTTCGCTCTCTCATACCCTAGGTAAAGAAAAAACAGAGATAAAATGTATCTCATTTACCTAGCATAAAGAAAATAAGGGTTTAACCCTTCATAAAAAGAACTTAGTTTTTCCTCTGATCTGAGATTTGCAAAGCAAATCTCCCCACAAGTTGAGAATTTAATTCTCATCTGGAAGATTCTGTTCTTCAAACTCAAAATCTAGGGAAAAGAACTAGATTAAAAGAAACTGAGAGAAGAGAACATATGTTCTAGAAATTTAATTCATTTGTAAACAGGGTTTAACCGTACATGAAAGAACTTAGTTCTTATAAAAGAAACAGAAGAACTTAGTTCTCCAATAAAAACGATCCCAAATCTTCAAAATATAGATCTTGGTGATCATTAATGGTCAAAATGCCATTAACAGAGATTAAATCTCTAAAAAAAAGGACTTGGCGCATCACGTGAAACACACGTGAGCGCCCAAAAGATTCCTTTAAATGGAACTCGGTGCCTCACGTACTTCCCACGTAAGCGCCCAAAAGATTCCCTTAAATGGAACTCGGCGCCTCACGTACTTCCCACGTGAGCGCCCAAAAGATTCCTTTAAATGGAACTCGGTGCCTCACGTACTTCCCACGTGAGCGCCCAAAACAAAAGACTCGGCGCCTCACGTGAAACACACGTGAGTGCCCAAAATAAATACCCAACACCTCACGTGCTCCCCACGTGAGCGCCGTACAAAGTACTTAGCACTATATATACCTAGTCAAAATGACTAAGTGCTTAGCACTGATTGGACAGCACCCATGTCTGAACGCCTCACGTGCTCCCCACGTGAGCGCCATACAAGGTGCTTAGCACTCTATATTCAGTCAAAATGACTAAGTTCTTAGCACTGATTGGGCAACGCCCATGGCTTAGCTCCTTACGTGCTTCCCACATGAGCGTCAATGTAACGACTCTGAATTTACTGTACAAATTTTTTTCAGTTCAATATACAGAAAGGAGTTTATAAGCCTGAGTACAATTTATAAGTTAATTTTTGTTTAAGAATAGCAAGAAACAACTTGTAGCTCATTGGTAAAGCCTTGCACTGCTGTGACGTAGCCCCTGTGTTCGAATCCCATCAGACACATTATATTTTTCTTTTTTTTCTTTTAAAACTTTTTGGAAGCCCAAAAGTTTACACGTGCAATGCACACAAAAATGAAAACTTTGAGAAAATAAACATGTGCAAAATATTGCAAATATAGAGGAGAACCCGTGGCAACAATCCACCGGGCCCCCTCAACTAATCGACCGGCGGAATGCCTATATAGGCCGGCGCCGACGGCCCCCCTGTGGGTAAAAAGCCCCGGTCTTTGCACACATGACTCTTGGCCTACCCCTAACTCCCCTGCACTATTTGCTTACTCTGCAATCAAACCTCTCAATTCCCCATTTATCATCTTTTTAATGCATTTTAATTCATCTTCTTAATTCCAAAACTCTAATTCCATACTATAAATTGTACCATATGCCCTAACCCTTCCTCATTCTGAAAATTATAGCTAAATTTCTCAAAGTTTTCTAAGTACAAGAAGAGTACAAATGGAGTTAGCAAGAAATCAACTTCTGGCGAGGATCAAAGCAATTTCCGACGATTTCGCGATGCCACGACGACAACCTTTTCTTCTTCTACCTTCTCTTGATACACTAGCTAGTAAGTCCCTCCCCATCTCTATCTTCTTCCTCTTTAAAAATCTTTTTTTTAAAAACATGTCGGAAAGTGGAGTTAATACCGACATTTTATTCTAAACCCCAGAAATTACACTTTTTCTTAAGCATTGCTTATTCATATTTCTACACCTTACTTGTTAATATAAAACTAATGTTCAGAACCAATTTTCACCCAAAAATATCATGAAAAATAACTTTAAATCAACAGTTACATTAAAATACCATGAACTTGTATCTACCATAGTTAATTGTTTTACTTAATTATACCTTTAGAAAACCTCATGGGGTAATGACCTACTTCTCACATACACACATGGTTTCCATAGCACGATACTCTTCTAGCGTATTCTTGTTACGAATACAATATTTTATTAAAATACCATCTATTATAATAAAACGGTTTTCTTTGGAATTGTATCTTAAAATTCATTTGCGATTATGCCTCTACAACCCTTGTTAGGGGACTCGCTATTGGATGGTGTGGATTATCGCATATCCTTGGGCTAGTAGAGCGAGATGCAGACCTTCTCATGGAGCATTCGGTCTCGAAAGGTTTTAATACGATTTTTAAGAAAAACGCAATTTTCTACTTTAATAAAACTTAATTTTTATAATTATATAAATATTAAAAATCCATATATTTTCAAATATAACAAACTTACATTTTTTTTCTAAAGAAGAAAGTTCACAAGTTGCACCAAAATACCATCAAGTTATCAATACAAGACAAGTTTACAATATAATACCATGAACTATTCAAGCTAAGTATTTATCACTAAAATACCTCAAATCTTTAAAATTCACATTCATGGAAACCCAAAATAATATAAATAACTTCTTGAGGTTTATTTTGAAATTATATATTAAAAATATTTTTCATAAAACCCCCTCGAGCTATACAAGACACTGTTAAGGACTTTAGTAAATATAAGTTTAAACGGGATCAATTCTCTTGAGCCTCAGAGAGCCGGAGAAAGTGAGTGCTTGCCTATTTAAGATAAAAAAAACTTAATGGTGTTATCAATGGTAATTGTCTTGGAAAAAACACAAATCCTGTCGTCCATGTGCAGCAGTTACCGATAACTCCCAAACCCAATTCAAGATCTAAATCAGTTATAAGTGTCTGACTCAAGTCTGAGTCTAAATCAAACTTGAATTCAACTCAAACCAGAATCCAATTCAAACATGAATCCAAACTCTAACATGTATACTTGAGCCCGAACCTCAATATCAAACCTGAATACATGACTTGATTTGACCGAACGATGGCTATAACTTGACATGACTACAAGCTTACATCCTGAACCTGACTACTTGAATAACTTGTATCCATGGTCTCGGCAAGCCTTATAATCTATACAAAACATTACACGGGGTTAACGGGGTAGATTGGTACAGAATGTATTAATGGTGGCACGAGATGATCACTAAAAGACACCTACATGAACACTCGTTCCGTTGTCCCGTGGGTTTGGATGGGGCCTTATACTTAAATGTTACCATAGTCCACAAGGAAAGATGGACTTCTCTCATATACACTAATACCTTCTGTACCAAGCTACAAGCAACTACGTTAGAATAGCAATCTTATACCTGTACAACTTAACAGTTCAATTCTCAATACTTGCTATATTCCTTTCTTTCTTTTAGGACTTACCGAGCGCTAGTTTGCTGACGACATTCATGTCTTTTCTTTCTTTGGAATGTTCGTCAGGAGGACCGGACTCTCTCGAGATCGAGCCTAGCCAGGGGGACATGGACCAGTTCACCGAGCAGCAAGATTTCTAGCTTTCCTTGTACTTACTTTTCATTTCCTATGACACTATTTAGGCATTGCTTTATATCATTGTACTTTCCTTTTCAAAGCAGTTGTATTGTAAAGATAAATGTTAATAAAAATTGATGTTTATATTATATTTCTTGTCATTTCTTGTGCATTTTATATATTGCTTATTTACACTTAACGTATTTATTTCTGAGTAAACACGTTGCATGCCCGTCACGTCACTGTTTCCGTCTACTAGGAAGCGGGGCGTGACATTCAGAGCAGCAATTAAGTGCTTAGCACTTCTGAATAAAGGGAAAAATCCCAAGACTGAGTCCAAATTGGCTAAGTCCCTCTGAAGTTCTCTTGCAACTGAGCCCAAATGCTTTGTTGTGGGATCTTAATAAAATTTAATGATTCTGAAAATATTGCTAAGTTGATCTTAGTCTCAAATAGGACTAACGTATCTTTATTCAAAACAAATTGAGTCCAAATGCTCGTATATTTAAATCGATCTTAATCTTAAACTAGGTTAGCGGTCCTTAAATAAAAATAAAATATCCTTTGAACTGGGGGAATACATACAAACTAAGTTCAATTCCCAAATCTAAATATACGGATTTGGACTAATCCGCGTCCTACGGGTGACAACATAAATTAGTCTTCGTATACGATTCACGGGCAACCAAAATAAAATAAACATAATACGACACGAGGTGGCATACTGGAGCAGGAAAACGTTGTTATCGCAATGCGATAACGTAATTAACTGCAGAGACTTATGCCTGCAGGGAAGAGCATCCCCACAATCAAAAAACACTCATAAACAAGGGGGAATCTGATAAAGTCTGCTACATCGGTCGCATCTGTCCAAACCTCCGATATATGGTACCATAAATCGACTTGATATCTTCGGAGAGGAGGATAGATATGTCTAAATAGAATCTTCCCCTAAATTCAGGAAAGACGTTCATTCCCAATTCATCTTTGTTTTTGGCGGTAAACATATCCGTATTTATATCAAGACACAAATACATGTATTTATACAAATACCCGTATTCATATAAATACCGTATTCTGTCAAAATACGAATACAAAAAAGAGATATACTAAAAAAAGATATATAATACTAGCTCACATTTCATCCAAATATGATAACCCGGCGATCTTTCAAACCAACTAGTATTAACAAAATGTCCGATTAAAATACGTATTTAATCGAACCCAAGTACGTATCAAATACGTACACTACATTTGTTTACCTCCGAGAACAGAGACGAACTGGAATAGGACGTCTTGCCTAAATTTAGGGGCAGATGCTATTTGGAACATATTCGTCCACCTCTCCGAAAATACCAAGTTGATTTATGGCACCGTATATCGGAGGTTTGGATGGATGCGACCGAGATAACGTGACTTATCAGATTCCCCCTCTTTGAGGGGTTTTTTTTATTGTGGGGACGCTCTTCCCTGCAGGCGCAAGCCCCTGCAGTTAATTACGCTATCACATTGCGATAACAACTTTTACCTGCTCCAAGTAGATCACTTCGTATCATGTTATATTATTTATTTTATGGTTGCCCGTAGATTGTATACGGAGACTAGTTTATGTCGTCGTTCGTAGGGTACAGATTAGTCCAAATTCGTGTGTGTGTGTGTGTATTATAAATTTGGGGTCGAACTTAGGACGCAGATCTCATGTAAATGAGATCCATCAGTTCGAAATATGTCATCTGAGGATCGTTAGTCTTCTTTGAGACTAAGATCAACTCAGAAATATGGTTAAGGCTCGTTAATCCTATTTTGGATTAAGATCAACTTAATAAGTATAGATTAAAGATCTTTAGTCGTCTTTAAGGCTAAGATCACTTAAGTTTATTGATATTGTGATCAATGTATTACAGATGAGAAGTGAAAGTTTTGATACTTAATTTAACTTTAATTTGGTAATCAAACAATGGTTTGCTATTCAAGTGTGCAAGTACTTATGGAATATGCATGCCATTTTGTTTTATTTGAAAAGAGTGCATACATGCTTTGCATTTGGCTATGCACTGTTTTGAATCAGGATGTTGTGCACATGTATATTACGTGGCTCGCATTTGTTATAGGTTCAGAATTATATCGTGCGCATGTATGTATGCGCGCATATATTTAGCACAACATTGGTGGTTTTTAACAAGTTTTCACGCGTGTATATCACGTGACGTGCATGCATTTATAGGCGGCATCCAACAAGTACCCACATGTGGATATTACGTGACGCGTATGGCTTCATAGGCAGCATCCAACAAACACGCACACGTAAGCATCACATGAAGCGCATGCCTTCATAGGAAGTATCCAACAAGAGCGCACATGTGGGCATCACGTGATGCACACATTTTCAGGGCATTATTTTCACAAGGACAACAATTTTTTATTAAGTACGCACTAATTTGTGTGTGCACTTGTTTCCATCAGAAAACAGAAGCTTTCACTAAGAAGCAATGGATTCTGTTTTATGTTATTTTCTTCTTTTTTATTTTCAAAGAAGTAAAAACATAGATTTTATCTTTTCAAGTCATATGCGTGCATTTTATGGTGCGTATCTTTTTTTCTTGGATCTTAAGAACAATCTTTCGCAAAAGTAAAAATTTTATGAACGAGGGACGAACTCTAAGATCATTTGATCTTTTAATAATGAATCAATGGATTCAAAAAAGAATCAAAGGCTTCTGTCTAAATGAAAAAACTTTTTTAATGGAGGAAACAGAATTATTGCTCTTTTATTTCTACCTTGCGCACTTTTTACTGAGGAAGAAGAAGACTTGAGATTTTTTCAAACTTATGGGGGTTTTCAGACTTCGATTTCTTCATATGAGGCTCTTATTTATAGGTGAGAAGAAATTCGGGTTTGTTTAATTTTTTTTATTTTATTTTTATTCCAATCTGATTTTAGATTGATTTAATTGATTTATATTAATCAAGGGTGACATGCGCACCGTTGGATCTTTGATCCCAAATCAATTTGTTTGATTTGTTAAATTCATTTTAATGAAGAAGATTTTGCTTCTTCGTTTAGCAACATCTGCTTTGTTTGGGCGGCTGTGCACTTTAAGATAGTGTGCACGGGCATTGCATGTATCAGTGCGCACTTTGTTGATTCGTGAATAAGTGCACGGTTGAAAGCATCTGTTGTAGTGCATACGTGCATTACACGTATCGTTAGCACACCTGTTGATTCATTAAAAGTTGCGCACTTGAAAGCATTTGCGCACGTGCATTGTACGTATCGGGCGCACCTGTTGATTCATTAATAGGTGCGTACTTAGCACTTAAAATATTTTATTATCGATGTGCACCTGTCGATTTATTAATAGGTGTGCACTTAGCACTTAAAATATTTTAATAAAACATTTTTATTAATTTTCTGTAAAAAGAATGCTCGAGACTTTGTGAACTGGAATCGGAGCGGCATTCGTGTCCGCAAGTGCAGGCACGCGGCTCGCTCGCTCGCTCGGCACGACACGGTGGCGGCACGCATGTGTGGTTTCACTATATCCTCTTTCATTGGTCTTAATCCAATAAAAGATGGAAGTATTATATAAACACTTCTCAATTTTTTGGTGTGACCGATATGAGACTAAAATACATCCCTTCTTATGAAAGAGCTTTGCTTAAAGCAATACTTATATCGCGCGCTTGCTCATAAATTTTTATTTCGGATGAGTTATGAGGCCCGTAATATATCAAATTGAAGCTTTTTTCAAGAAACTTTTGATGCCATCATAATCTTCTTGATTTTCATTTGGGAGTACTGATTAGCCTAAAATATTGCACATTTAAATAAACATTTTCCCTACTATTGTTAAGTATTAAAAGGTGTTTATTGTAATTGTAGAACATATGAGGGTTTATTTGTAAAAAGTTTATTATCATATATTTCTACATTTTAATTAACATTATTAGGGAAAATATATGCATATAATATTTAAATAATATTTTAATAATTAAAATATGCATATCATATCAAATATTTCTAATCAATATTCTTAAGATTTAATATTGTTCATACCATAATATTGCATTATTATATTCCCCATTCTTATATATTTTACAAATAAACGGGTGCTTTTGACGCATGTCTGCTACATATTACAGGTTACAGGTTCTTGAAGCGAAAACAGTGAAAACGATGAAAAGACGATGCAAAAGTGGACTTTGACCAACAAACAGAAGACTCTTGATCAAGCCGATATCAAAGATAAAATTCACAAAGTACAAGGCAATGCAAGGTCTAAGATTTCGAAGCCACGGTTAACTTGTCCACCACAATTATTCACTGGAAAATCTGAAAGAGAACAGAAGCTATTTTAAAGAAAGAATTAAAGAATTAAGTAGCCCAGAAAGCCCAAAGACAGAAGAGCCCATAAAGGAAAGGCCCAATACTTCCTTTTTAAGAAGACAAAAGGAAGATTTTATTTTATCAAAATTCATTTGTGGCTTTGACTAGTTGACCTAGGGCTATTTTTGTAATTGTAAACATGCAAGTCATTGTAACCCTAGGGTTTCCTATCTTCTATAAATAGGGACTCTAATTCATTGTAAACTTCATGCCTCCTTTTAATAATAAATCCAAAATTCTTTATGGAGAGCATCGGTGCCTCTCTTCAATTCTGAAATTCAGATCTGACAACCCTGCATGGATGATTGGAGAAATGCATCTGTAAAGTAAGTAGATTTATTTATTTTCTTGCTCTAGATAATTTCAATTCATGCCCTAGATTAAATCTATTTTCCTGCCCTAGTTATAACTTTCAATTAATTGCCCTAGGTAGGATAATTTAGATTTTTAGATTTAATAAAACCAAAACGACAAACGGAATCAACTCGTTAAGACACATAAAAGGAATTTACCCGTCTCTGTGGATCGACCCGCACTCACCGGCTAGCTGCGAAGCGACGCCGTTTCTGATTGCGGTATAATTACAAGTTTTTGACTTCAACCAAATATCATATAAAATGGTTAGGATAATATCTCAAAAATATCAAATACTACTAACATTTTGATTTGAGATATTGTGCAGATATCAGCTTAGGTCTGGAATCCAAGAGATCCGAGTTAAATCGGGATGTCGGAATCAAATCTGCCAAAATACGGAAGCAAATCATAAGATTTAGCAACGACAGAGACTCAGAGCATTATTTTCAGAATCTAGACATCAAAAAGATCTCCAAATATCAGCACAAAACATCAGAAAAAATCCCAACACTTGATGCCACAAAAGTGCGGCGGAAGGGCGGCTAAAGTGGCATATTTGCGGTGGATCCGCGGCGGTCTTGTGGCCATAGGATGTAAAATTTTGGGGATTTGATTGTAACAACATGTATTCACTATTGGCATCTTGGGTTTCTAGTTTTGGTGACTATATATAGGACCGAGAGCTTCACAATAAAAATGAGCACCAAAGAGATCAAGAGGTCCAAGATGATCCATGCATCCGAGTGATCATCAACTAGCCATCTACTTCCAACAAGATGGAGATCGAGAGCAAAAACTAGGGTTCTTGTAATCTACCTTCAAAGGATTTGTAAATGCTATAGTTGATTAATAAAGGTAGTTGTTTTATTTAATTATTTTTGCAATTAATTTCCACATTTTATTTTTGCATTTTAATCATGTTCTCATTCTTTATCTTCTCTTCTAAATCTCAAACCTTGAGCGAGTAATTCCTAGCTTGCTAGGGTTCGTAGGATTATAGTAGAAAATGGATGAGAAAATCATTTAAATCCTTTTATACATTTTAAAGTTCATAAAGTTTAGCAAAATAAATGTTAACTTCCTTATCGGGTGCGCCATTAATTCATTGATAGTCTCGAACACGATTTGAGATCGGTTAAACAATTGTTTTGCTAAAAGCTATACATGAATAGATATCAATGCAAGGACAAGGGTTAAGAGTGGGAACCCTATTCCTTCCTAGAACCCTAATCTACATTCATCACTATCGATCTAGTTTTAGACTATTAAAAGATAAAAAGAGTCATTTTTAATATTCATCCATTAACTACTAAATCGTATGAACCCTACGAGCATTTTTATTATAAATCTTGCATCCGTATTAAAATAGATCTACAACCAATCAACTATCTTATCTTCTATCAACTCGTCTAAAGCAAGAAAAGGGTTCATGTTTCCCTGCAGATGACCCGTACTCATCGCGGCTAGCTTCTAGCGATACCGTCTTGATTGCGGTTATCTACAAACACTTATATCCAAACGATCAATCAAGTACTGCAAAATATAGTCCGGAAAAAACTTCTTTACATTCTCTTAAACATATTGAGGCCACTTGATATTTTGGGACTCTTTTGTGCTTTTTTGCTTGTATGTTGCGCTTGCACTTGATATGAATGCCCAAATTTTAGGTGGGAACAACATCGTTTCGCCTAAGCTGGGAAACCCTCGGTATGGGACTCTAAAGACTCGACAATCCGCTGGCAGTGAGTTTAACCACAAGCACGTCAACGGCACTGACTGTACGTAACGACTACCCAGGTATTGAACGAAAGGAAGGCCGATAAGAAAACTTGTCTGTATCCCTACTGAGCTTGAAAGTGACAATCTCCGTGCAATCTGATCTCTTCGTCTAAGAGTATCGCATACTGGGTGTAGGGGGTTGGAAAAACGTCAGACCCCTAATGACCCAATAACCTGTATCAATATGGCTTAAGAAACTACAGATCTCACAATCAGTAAATCTCAACTACCTTGGCCAAGGTCTTATGGTACCAATCAAACACTGCGCAACATCAACTTCTTACACCGGGAGAGACGAATCCCTTCTATCGCTCACTGCCCCCAAATGCTTCGGAACTGTACCCAACAAAAACATGTTTGAATGAATCTTTAAAACCATGGTAGGGTAGTAATCTAAGTACAGTAGGAATACACTCGAGACAAATGACGATGTCAGGTCTAAAAAATAACATGTACCTATGTTACAAGAGAACTACTATCTGACGATAGGTATATAACCATCTAGAAGTTATTGACAAGTCCGTACAGTGTAACTCATAACCTAATGATCACTTGGATACTATTTTTGGTGTCGAACACCAATGGCTGTGGGACAGGCCACCTTCTCTCACGGGAATAAGAAACATATATACTATTCTACTTCGGAGTATCAATACCCTATCTCGAAACTCCAACGACTAGGGAAAATTTAAGGATGTGAGTATGATCGCCATCACAACTTTAGTAGTCAAGCAAAGATCCTATGGGCTTTACCAACATGTAATCGAGATACGTAATATAAAATAAAACATATACATATGTTGAGGTAAAGTCAAACCAAATAGCATATTATTATATCGAGCAAGATTGTCCTGTACATATATATCCTAAGCATCTACATGTAATATACAATCTTATACTATACAATAATGACCTCTAGGGTATATACATCCAACACAGATCATCGATGTAGCATTCAACGATGTCATGTATAAGTTCGTCGAATATCCTTGTCATGGATCTTTAGTACGTGGCTCCAGCATTCTTTAGGACGAAGGGCATCACCTTGTAACAAAACACGCCTAGCGGGGTACGGATGGCCATATGCTTCTGACCTTTGGGGTCCATCCTTATCTTACTGTATCTGGAAGATCCATCCATAAACAAGAAAACTTCATGAGTGGATGTGTTGTCGATCATCAACTCCGTGATAAGTACGGGAAAATCATCCTTTGGGCATGCCCGGTTGAGATCTTGGAAGTCCACGCATATCCGAACTGTCCCATTCTTCTTTACTATGGGGACGATATTGGCGATCTAATCTGGATACTCAAGTTAAGGTATAAAGCTGGAGTCTATAAGCTTCTTGACTTCGGCATTCATGCTCATCTCGAGCTTGAGTCGCATCCTTCTCAGAGATTGCTTAACAGGCTTCATTCCAGTTTTATGGCCAGCTTATGCACTGCTATTTCTGGATCTAATCCCGGTATCTCGGAGTAGTTCCAGGTGAAACAGTCCTTGTATTCCATAAGTACATTCTTCAAAGCAGCCATATGTTCTTCGGATAGCAGATTGCTAACGAATGTTAGTCTCGGATCATCCTCCGTTCCCAAGTTTATTTCCCTCAGCTCATTTGCTGTGGTATAGATTTCGTCTTCCAACTCTTTTGGTGCCGGTGACAGTTCCGAAATTTCCTCTTCTTCGTTTGTGAGACATTCGAAGAGTTGAATCATGTCTTCATCCACTCCTTCGGTCGAGAATTTTACTATGTGACAGGTATGGGTTCGCCTCTGCTTTCTAGGCCGAGTCGGACCCAGTCTGATGGCGTAAGTCTTCTTTGGTTCGTGTTTCTGCGGTGGGTCCATCCTCTAGCTTTCAGATAGCACAAATTTGCTTCGCTTGTACTAGTCTTTGACCCAATCCTTAAACACAAAGCAGTCTTCGATCGGGTGGCTCGTCACCCGGTGTATGGGCAATAATTTAGGTGGTCGACTTCGTTTGCCTGTTCAGGTCGCCGAGGTCTTAGAAGTGATAGCATTTGATATTTCATGACAAGGACGAATATCATTCTCATCTTATCTCGAAGAAAAGAATATTTTCGTCCTATCTTTTCTAGCAAAGAGGGATTATAGCCGGTCTTTTTCTGGTGGACGGGCATCCTAAGATTATTTTGCTGCCTTTGAAGATTGACAGCGACCATCGTATCGCTTTTATCTTCATTATCTTCATTACATTCATTCTTCCTCCTGAGAAGGAAGGTGGAGGTAGCCGAGGTTGGTGAGACTCATATCTCATTTCTTCTGCAGCTTGTTCATGTAGGTGTTGTTGTCTGGCCATTTCATATTCAGCCATCTCGCGGCTTTGATTGTCCTGGCTAGCCTGAAAGACATGGGCTTGGACACCTTTGCGCGGATCCTTCTCCTTGCTCAGCCATGTCTTCTTTTGGCAGATTGTCATCACTTGAGAGTGTTACCACGCGGCAACTGTGAGTTTTTCATCGCTTCTTAGGTTGGATATATCCTAAACCCGAAGTATCGAACTATCTGTCATACTTGGGTCCATGAGTCCCTGGTGTTTCCCAGATCTCTTATACAATCGGGCCAGCCGAACGGTCTGTTCGGTCGGTATCCCTTGTCGTTTCAAGAAGTCCTCAAAACTCCTGACGCGGTATCTTGGCATGAGGACGGACTTCATTCTATCAAGACTTGGATCGAGTCCTTCCCATATTTCCCTTTGTATTCTGGTCTCTTCCGACTTATAGAAAAGGATTTCTCTTTCTCCCCTACGCCTGGGAGGTATGCAGAAAATCACCAGCTCCTCCACCTTATCAACGTTGATGGTGTCGAGCTCTTTATAGTATTGAGATGGGACTATGGTAATCTACAAGACCTGATCTTTCTCGTCAAAAGTCTTTACCCATGGATGAGTGGAAAACATGGCATTGGTCTCTTCTTCTGAATCGCTGCCGAAGACCGGGATGAAGGTTGATGAAGTTGGTTGATCCCTTTCCACCCGTGGTTGACCTGAGAATACTATCTCCTCACCCTCTTCAGAATCGCTCCCAAAGACTGGAATGTTGACCATCTGCTCTTGTTTGTCTTCTGGTTTGCCACATATTTCCATATCTTCGAAGTATGGCAGGAAGTATTTGGAGTCTTCATATTTCACATCTCGTTTACCAAAAAGGAATTGAGTTCCGCTATGAAGACGTGCTCTTTGTCATCCTTAAAAATATGCATACACTGGTATTGTGTAGAAGAGAAAATATTGTACTCGTGTAGTCAGGGCCTACCGAGCAAGGCTTTATAACATGTTTTGGTTTCAATAACATGGAATTTGACATCTGTAACGATCTGTCGAAAGCGGAGTGTCAAAATGATGGACCCGACATCTGTGAAGATTGCGAATCGAACCCAAAAATAGTGATCTTCTCATAGCCGAGATATTGGACATCCATGGACAGTTCTTTGAGCACTTTGAGATTCAATAGGTTGACCGAAGACCCGTTTTCGACGAGTATCTTATTTATCCTCCGGTCGCCGTAGTATCCAGCCACATAGAGTGGTCGGATGTGTTCGAAGGTCCCTAGCAGCAAGTCTTCTTCACTGAATGTAATGCCGGCCGTATTAACCTCTGCGAGCTTGTCTTTCATATCTTCTTCCGTAAAGAATACTTGAAAGTGCTCAGGCTCTTGCAACGCCTTGATGAGAACATCCCTTAGCTCTTTTGATAGAAGGAGAGTATCATAAATGCTTAGGTGGGATGGAAACTTCTTCAAGTGTGCCAAGATATTATAATCTACCTTATTTTTCTTACGTGGATCTTTTGCAGTGAGATCTCTGGAGACTTCCTCATCGATGTCGATCTATTCAACAATCTTTTCTTTTCCCTTGTCCTGCTTTCTTTTGATGGCTGGTCCAAGACTCTTTTCGGCAGGGTACGATTTCACAACTGTATATTGTCGCACACTTCCGGATCCTCCTCTTCTTCTGCATAGCGAGGGTTAAATGGGAGTTCATCTTTGGAATCACTCCCGAAGGTAAGAACCCTGGAAGTTCCCTAAGCGTCGGTCATGTTACAACTTTCTATTACCGACCCTATTTTATCGCCGGTTTCGGGACCATCGTCTTCGAGCAGTCAAGCCTTTGCCTTTTGCTTTTCTCTCTTTTGCTTACTGTGAAGAAAAATATATCGACACTACAACTTCTTGAATTCATAGCATTCATCAATGGAGTGAGTAACCCTTCGGTGATATAAACAGTATCTCGGATACACTTCTCCTCCCTTGAAGTAAGAGACTCCTGGTGTATACATCAGGAGAGGTGGCAGCTTCATCCCCTTGGATTAGGCTTTAGCAAAACGCTTCTCAGCGATGATCTTGCTTTTCTTTATTAGTGGTAGATTCTTCTTCGGTTGGGGAGTTATGTAATTTGCCTCTCCTGCGGCTTCTTTCTCCAAACACCGTCGCTTAGGATTTTCATATAAGGCTATTTCACACTGTTGATTCTTTTTGCTTGCTTGGAAAGCCTCTGTCAGCAGCTTATCAATCGAATCTTCCTGAGAGGGGTTTGAAGCATTGGGCACTGATCCTGCCCCCTGCGTAGCCCTATCATCTGTCAACAGTGTGTCTTCTTCTTGCTCGACTTTAAGAGTGAAGAAGATTGTGTCCTCTTCCTCATCGCTTATCAGGACGTAAGAAACCATATGGCACATATGAGAAGTCATGTGGCAACTTCCCACATTTGAAAATCACCCTGAAGGGGGGTGAATAGGGCGAAGGCAATAAATAAAAATTTAAAACCTCACACAAGCAGTTCTAGCAAAAATGTGTTTACACTAAATAATATTTCAATCACAGAAAAAGATAAATGAAATTATCACAGAGCTAATAAAAAGAAGTGCAAGTTACCAAGAGACAAACACAGAGAATTTATCCAGGTTCAGCAACTTTGACTAGCCCCGTCCCCCACGACTATCTCACTGCCATGAAGATTTTATTTACTAAAATCGATCTTTTTATATGGGTAGAGATCACAACTGGACAGAGTACAAACGGTCTCTAACCCTCCTTGAATGTTTATACCCGATATTCAAGCTCACACCCCAACCTCATAAATAGAGGTTCAATTTACCATCAAAGAAGTACAAAAGAGAGAGATGAATCGCACACTAGAACTCCTTGATTGAGCAAATACTTCAAGTTAAGGGCTTGGATTTAAATGTAAATATTTGAGAAATAGAGTTAAAGTGTTTTTAAGTATGAGGCTTAGTAAAAGAGTTGATGATTAACCATGAAAAACTCTTCTCATTTTATAATGAAGAATATGATATCTTATGTGCTAGAATAAATCAAATTTCATATTAACAGAAAACTAGCCGTTGTAATTCAAATTTAAAAATATATGAAAAATTATTTTAGCAAACATCTTAAAGAAAAACTGCATAAAAATTCATCCAGACTTCACGCGGTCGAATGGACCAGTCGACTGATTGCAAAAGTGGTCGACCGCTCAAAGAAACCAATCGACTATTCAGTCGTCTCTTGATATTCAAATAAAAACACAATATACAGGAGGTCAAGTGACCGGTCGACTGGCAGCTGTCCGCTCGAAGCATATCAGCACAAAACGAAAGATTTTAGTAATCTTGATTTTCTCAAAAAAGTAAAAAAGAATAAGGAAATAATTTAAGAATAAATCAGCTTAGAGATTTGAAAAAAAATAATTCCAAAAAAATGAAAGACATAACTCTCTCAATCATAAATCCAAGAAATCAAATATTCAATCATGTATATTAATAAGGAAAAGATTTGAAAAAATCTCAATCAATTATTCGATTTGAGATTTGATTTTGAAAAATAATTCGAACTGTGGATTCCTACAAATCTTTCAATCACAAAAACCATGGAATCAAATATTCAATCATATCCTTTTTAATAAAGAGAATATTTGAATTCTCTCAATCAAAAATTTCATGGAAATAATCAACAAAATTATATGAGATATTTTCCAGAAAACTCAACAAATATGATAAGAAAAATCTTAGAAATAATCATGTAAAACATATCATCTAAAACTACTTTGTGCATGAGGATTTTACTTTAGGAAATACTTAGTAGAATGCAACAAAGTGTTTTATCTTCAAAATGGGCTTTGTTATGAACAATATTACCGGATTCATCTGACTTATTCCTAAATGCCCATTTGGTTTCAATGATAGTTCTATTTATGGGTTTAGGAACTAATTTCCAAACTCGATTCCTTTCAAATTGGTTAAGTTCATCTTGCATAGCGATAATCCAATCATCATGTAGATCCCATATGTCACAAATAGGCACTAAAAATACGATATATCACACAAACCCAAACTTTACACTATCTAAACTGAAACTAACTAGCTCCATATCACAAAACTATAAAAAGAACAGATAGGAATTATTATCTAGCCAAAAGAACACAAAGATCCCAGCATTGCATGCTCCTAGGCATCCAAGAGGCAAAAACCAAGAAAAGATGTGATTTTTGATGAAATTTGTGAATAAATGAGATGAATTTAGTGAGGGAAATGAAGTGTTCAGTTTGTTGAGAGAGGAATGAAAGAATAAAAGAGATAGAGAAAAAGAAAGAGAGGAAAAGATGAAGAGGGAGGTGAGTGTAGGTTGAGGTGAGAGGTGAGTGCAACCATAGCATTAACTCCCATTTAATGCTTTCATACAAGTCACCATGCCACCTTTCCTCGAAACAAATATCTCCCCTTCTTCTCACAAAATATCAAGGAATTAGGGTTAAGGATTGGATTAAAGAAAAGATTAGGATAAACAAAGGATTAGGTTAAGTGTCAAGGTTGCTAAGATCAAATTTAGCATAAACAAATCCTCACATTTACGTGCACACGTGCGTGCAGGCTTATAACAAATAATAATAAATTATTAATTAAATGTTATAAAATGTGAGGAACCCGAATTGGTAAACTTTTTACGGTAAACCCGCATTAACGTCTAAACGAACACTAACCGAAATCTAAGGCGTTACAATCTCCCCCCTTATAAAAATTCGTCCCCGAATTTAAAATTCTCACTAAGCGTACCTTCAAAAAGAAGATTACAAAGTCTCATATCTCGCTTGCAGCCTCCCAAGTGATCACCACACTATACGGCTACGTCCAAGAAAACTCTCCACAGATGGCAAGACCCTTGACCGAAATTTCTCCACCTGCCGAGCCATTAACACAATTGGATGCCGGTGAACGAAAAGATCGCGTCCAAGCTAAATGGTCTGGTGCTTAATCATGTGAGAAAAGTCATGAAGGTATTTGCAAAGTATCGACACAAGGAATACGGGGTGAAAACTCAATAATCTGGGTGGAAATGCCAAATTAAAGGCAAGAAAACTAACTCGCTAAAAGGATCTCAAAAGGACCAAAAATCCTGGGATAAGCTCCCTAAAACTCAACAAGTCATTCATCGGAAAATCCGTAGGAATACATGATCTCTCACTGCGAACCCAAGTCTGCGACCACTATGGTCGGCATAAGACCTCTGTCCGCACAGGGCTGCCATCATCCTGACCTGAACCAACTGGATCATTTCCGAAGTCTCTAGACTAGCTGGAGTCCAAAAATCCTATTTACGCAGAGCCAGAAAAACAGAATGGCGATCGACACGACCTAACAACTAAACCTAAAGGTTGCCAATTGAAATGTCTCCTGATAACTGCTATAGAAGGAGAATCCTAAAAATGACAAGTGACGATCCCAACTATCGACAAGAATTAGCACGTATGCACAAGCATATCCTCCAGAGTCGGTATAGCCCGCTCTCACAAAACCATCATCCTGAGGATGGAAAAACGGAGCTAAAGCTCAATCAGTACCAAAGGCTTCCTGAAGTTCCTGCCCAAGACGGCAAGTGAATTGTGTTAGTTATATGTATGCCCTAGAGGCCATTACTATACATAGGATGTATATTGTAGTGGATGCTTGGACATATATAGGGAGGACTTTCTTGCTCGACATGATAGTATGTTATCTGGTTACTCTTTGCCTTAACGTGTACACTGATTGTCTCTCTGTTACATGTTGGTAAAGCCCTTAGGATGTGTACTTGACTAACTGGACTATGATGCGGATCATACTAGTGGGGACAAGGTAGTCCATAAGTACATCCTTCAAGGTACCTAGTCATGGGTGTATCGAGACGGGGCATCGATATACCAGTGTAGACTAGCGTATACCTTCTCGACCCATACAGATGGGCGATGGATGATCCCATATCCATTGGTGTTTGACATCAGAGATGATATACGGGTGCTCAGTGGAGACTGGGTACACTGGACGGACTCGCCGAGAACTCCTAGATGGTATTATACCTTACGTCAGATGGCAGTTCTCAGGTGACACTGGTACAAAGTAGTCTGTTGACCCGAGATCGTCATAGAGTCTTGTGTGGTTCCCACTTTGCTTTGATTTCCACCTTACCACGTCCAAGAGGGCGTGCAAAATGGTGGTTTTTAGGTACAGTCCCGAATCACATGGAGGCAATGAGCGATAGGAGGGGATTCGTCTCTCCCGGTATAGGGAGTTGATGTTGCGCTGTGTTCGATTGGCTATAACCGGAAATCCATGGCCAGGGTTACTGAGATTTACTGGTAAGTGTTATCAGTAGTTTCTCCAACTGTTATAGACCTCATATCGACACGACTTATCGAGCTACTGGGGTCTGACGTTTACCACCCCTAGGCAAGATATGCGACATATCAGACGAACAGACCGGACTGTACGGTAAGTGTTACTGGTTGGATTCACAGGAGTGTGAGAAGGCTTGCTCGTCGATCTTCTGATCGCTCAATACCCGGGTGGCCGTTACGTTCAGCAGACCGCTTGCGGCTTGTGGGTGCTTGATATGATCATCACCTGCTGCCGGCGTATTGACGAGTCTTTTGAGTCCTACACAGAGGTTTCCTGGCTCAAGCGAAACGAAATAGGAGCGCATATGAGATATGTGCGGGATCGAGAATTATACCAGTATGTGATACTGTATTCTATTCTCGCGATTTGTATCATTGGTCGGTTATATGTGATATAGCCGGGTTACCGAATCAAGTGTTGATTCGATACATTGATACACTTGATATTAGTCGGTTATAAGCGATATGACCGGATCGTTAAATCAAGTGTTGATTTAATGATTTAATGTATAATTATATATTTGATATATTACTTTACATTAACTAGTATCAGTTCACTTAAGATGGATTTTCTCACTTAATGTGCACATTGTATATTTGATATATTTTTGTGCACAAGATTGTATCATGTTTGATGATACATGCAAACTTGGGTTAGTGTTTGATTTAAACCTTGGTTAAGTAAATGGTTAGGGTTTTTATTTATTTATTCATTTATTTATTTATTTCTTTTTGGCAAAAGAAAAGAAAATGATGGCTTATTTTGTTTTATAGTTGAAGCTTCATGAAGCTTTGAAAAAGTCCACCATTTTTGTTTCATGCCTAACATAACCATTCACCTAACCTTAGTTTACTCTCTACACATAACAATGGTTGCAAGATGATAGAGATCACTTCATTTTCTTTTTCTAAAATGAGACTTATCATAATATTATCTTCTTCTTCTTCTTCTTCAAGATGAAGAAGCTTGTAACCAACAATGGTGCCTTGAGAAAAAGAGTGAGAAATCCAATTCAAATGTGAGCCCACTTCCTATTTCTTCATCCTCTACCACTTGCCAAGTAGTATAGGGTGTTTTCTTCACAAGTTTCTTGACTTGGTGAAGTTCGAGCTTGATCTTGTGTTGCCTCGACGTAGATCATCTTCGGCATCGAAGTCGACGACCTAGCCCGATCATTTCTTCGATGAAACCATGGCTAGAGTCCGGAATCCGATGGGTACAGCGGAGGGACTTCATCACGAAGCTATGGAGGTGGAGGACCGGATCTACAAAGGTTGTATTTTCGTTCACTTATTAGTTAAGTTGTTAACTAGTTGCTAGTTTCGCCTAATCTCTAGTCAACGATCCGTATTAGGGTTTCTCGGCACTTGTAAAATTTGAAATTGGCATAGTTGATGCCTTATGAGACCTCCTTAGAGTGCCTAGGAACCCTACAGTGGTATCAGTGCCTAGCTAGAGCCTTAGGCGATGCGTAGACGACGTTTGAAATCCGAACGAACATCGAAACCCTAACTCAAATTGCTCTCTGGAAATTTTCTGAAAATTTGGATTTTTGGGAATTAAAAATTGCCAAAAAATTCAGCAGGGAATTCTATGAGTTGCTGTGAAGCACGTGATGCTAACTCGACCAAAGAGCCACGGAACCGTGGCCCCACCCTGGGTTTCGCGGCGGTTCCGCGGCCATTTTGGTGAGTTAGACCACGTGGCTTGCACAGTAATTCTTATCTTGAAGTGTTGAGTCTTCTGGAAATTTTTTATATTTTACTCAACAGTTGAGTTTTTCTGGGGTTGTTTTGGGGATTCGATTATTCGATCGGATTGTCTAATTTTGTCTATGGGTTTTCCGGATAATTTTTGAATATGTTAAAAAGTTCGACCGGATATAAATACTCATTTTTTCCCCTGTCGGGAAATTTCCAAGTGTTGGATCTTTCCGTAGTTTAAAGACGTTCTAAGTAGTGCAAGTAACGCGATGGACCCTCAATAAGACAACAAACCTTAACTCGATTATGTGATCGTCTTGAACTGCTCTTTGAACCTTAGGGTTTTGGGCAGTACGGCATGCCACATGTGAGGCGTTGGCTTGACCCTTCTACGGCTGGACCGTTGGTACTGAGGCATGAACTGGATGTTTTTAAACTTGTTTCATGTGTTGACTGTTTCGGGAAAACTTGGGTGTTTGACTGTTCGATCGGAAAGTTTAACATTTTCTGTTTATCTGGAAAAGGATACAATAATTGGAATTCACAAATAGTTATGAGATAACTGAATGAATGTTATAAACATAGCACTTTAGTCTCACTTGATCGGTTGCCACGGAATTTTGATGTGATCAAAAGTCCATCGCAATCACGTAGCGTACGCGGATACTCGCCGGATAAACTTAATAGAAAGCTATACCCCTTAACCCCGACCAAGTGACTGTAGGAGAACCCCGTCGCCGAAAGCATTCGTTCGGGTGCTCGCGGCAGCGGTGTTCCGCTTTGGTGCACTTCGTCGACGGTATCGGGGATACGACCGTCTACTAAAGTTTGCGACGAGCATTCGATCAAAATGTCGGGAATCCTGTTGAATTTCCCGACTTGGTATTGAAAAGTGTTTTCGATTATGAGACTAAAATGCGGGGTTTATAATTGTTAGGCATGCGATGTCTAAAGAATTCATTTGGTCAGGCATGCGATGTCTGAGGTGGTTGCGGATTCTAACTGTTGTAGTTTTACACTTTCTTTTCTGTGACCGTAAGTGTAATATATGATGTCGCCGGTTTCGTTGCTATATGTCAACGATAATTGGGATGCGCATATTTACTTACGTTGATGACATGTGATGTTATGTGTTGCTGGATATGTTATATTGGATCGTCGTGTTTGAATAGCCGGGGGTTTTTATATGAGATGAGTGTTTTTCATTTTCATTCATGTAAAAACTTGTATGTAATATTCTTTTATTGGGGCACTTCCAGGTTGCGGAAGATGTCACCGTTTATATATTATTTACTTTTCCGCACTAGGATAGACCCAAGGAGGAGGGCACAAGTAACCGGGTTCTGGAGTCCAGTGGGAGACCAACTCGAGGAGTCGAGTCTGGGTCTCCTAACTCTAGAATTGGTAGGGTTGCTTGCCGCTCTCGTAGGGGTGTGGGTTTGGCTATTCATCACGACCGTGGAATCCGTGTTTTATATTGGCTTATATTGAAAACACGGACGTCCTAGTATATCCAATATTTCATATGTTTCTTCTGCTGCGATATCTGTGATATGATCATGTGATGTTCTGTGATGGATACTGTATATAGTATATATGATATATTATATAGGCGTTACTTATGTTTTACACCCGCGCTAGCCCTGCCCTTCTCTGTCGTTAGTTACCTAACCTAACGGTGCACGATGGGACATCGAGACGAATGCGGATGGCATAAGTGTACGTCGTATTTATCTGTGATGTTTAGGTACTTAAATGATGGGAATTCATTAATGTGATTAATGAAATAAAAGAAACCTAAGATGTTGTGGAATCGAATTTCAAAAATAAAACAGGTAGCTACAGTTCTTGCTTTGCACAGCGGTATATATGATATATCCTGCACCTTATTCGATAAGGAAAGGACCGAGATCCCTTCACCGGGAGTGACTCCTTTAGCAAAAACTGGCAGATGCTACACACTCGGTTTGTCTTTTGATTGCTTTTAAGTGTTTTTGCTTTGCACAGCGGTATATATGATATATCCTGCACCTTATTCGATAAGGAAAGGACCGAGATCTCTTCACCGGGAGTGACTCCTTTAGCAAAACTAGAAAAGCCTAAAAAACACTCCATTTCAAAATTCATTCGATCCTACAACGATATCAAGTTCATTACGCAATAGGTTTTCAGAAAAACCTGTCGTAGCCCTCCATCATTTCAGATAAGTACTAGTTATTATTCGTGCTACGTTTGTTGACTATGTTAAGGCGTAGTGTGCGGTAGCTAATTAGTGCTTATCTGTATAACCATATGATGCGATTGGATTAGGGTAGTCATGCGACTTTGTTGACTATGTTAAGGATCGTGCGGGTGGGTTTAATTCAATCGGGAAATGACTGGTTGAACTTGACTAGCACTTATGATTTGTTGACTATGTTAAGGTCATATAGCTGCTAGGGGCAAAATATTATCGGGAATTTCAAGTGTTGAAATTTGCAATGAGATTGCATACCTTCTATGAGATAGTTGGATCCCGATACCCGCTGCGAGTAAGAGTTACTCCTGGGAGAGTTTTACACATTACAATTAGCCGATCAAGTAGGTGTCTAGAAAGGTGTCAACGGGGTTACGCCTCTGGGAAAATGAGGTTTACATTAATTAGGTTCGTGCGAAAGCACGGGGGACCTCCCTCAAAGTACCGACACTGGCCTGGCTGAAAGATTGGCGAACTTGTAGCGTGTAATTAATCCCGGCTAGTCTTTCCTTTTAGGGTTTGAAGGAAGACTTGATAAAAACAGTGGGAGCCATCCTGATTAGATAAAATAATAACCAATCTATTCTTGCAAGAGCGCACGCTGAGTGTTTTCTTCTCTGTCTCTCCTGGTAGCGACCATATCACGCCTTAATCAAGATAATAATACGGATTATTGACCGAACCCGCTTGTTATACTGGGCTGGGGAATGTTGGTCCCGCTCCAACTTATAATTATTATAAGACATAGCAGGAAATTGGGGATTACCAGAATTCCCGCGCCGCCCAAACGAAGAAAGTGCATATGATGCGTCATCTTCGGGTGTGTTCGTTACAAAGAACTGTTTCTCTGTATCCTCTACGTCCTGGGTATTTGGTACCGGATCAGGATCCCAGATATGTAATTTGTTACATAGGGCTACAGGAAGGTAGAGAACTGAGAACGGGTGATAAGTTTCATGAGGCAGAAAATGGGGCAAGTATTGCAGCCAAGTCTGTTGGTCACTGTCACTCTGTATTACCAATATATTGATTCTGAACGAATGTTATTAGATACCGAACCTGATATACAAAATCATATCAGTCTCTTTATTTGTAAAGAAATGATAAAATTTTGTATTGTTGGATAATGTTTTGAACATTTCCTATATCAAAAGTTGATCGGTTCAGGCACGTTATCTAAAAGCATTGATGTTCCAAATCAAACTATAGTTCTTAGTATACGGAACACACACAAGAGGAATAGTTCATAAATGAACGGATCCTTCTTGAGGTATTGTAGACTAGGTCATATCAATGCGACCCGACTAGCTAAGTTGCACAAAGATGCATATTTAAATCTGTTTGAATTTACATCTTGTGAAACTTGCCAGTCATGTCACAAAGACCAGATGACCATAGCTCCGTTTACTGGAAACAGAGAGAGAGTTAGTGAACTCTTGGGATTAATACATGTTGATGCATGTAGATCCCCTGTCTACACATGCCAAGACCGGTTCTTTATACTTCATTACGTTCTATGATGATCTCTCAAGATTCAAACATATGTTCATGTTGAAACACAAGTCCGAAGCTTTTGAGATATTCACAGAATATAAGTTAGAAGTAGAGAACCAAAAATACCGGTATAAGTATTATGTCCTTTGATGAGATCAAGGAGGAGAATACTTGAGCACGGAATTCTTGGACTATTCTAAAGGAGAATGAGATTCTCTCTCAGTATTACTCCTCCGTATACACCATCCCAGATGGTATATCGGGGCGGAGCAATTGCACCCTATTCGATATGGCGCGCTCTATGATGAGTACTACTGAGTTTCCTATTTTCCTTTTGGGAGTTATGCACTTGAGAAGCTGCATACCTATTGAAAAGGGTTCGAATCAAATCAGTTGCCTACCACTCCATATGAGATATGGTATGGGAAGAGCCCATGTCTTAAGCTAGTTAAGATTTGGGGTTGTCCGGCCTATGTCTAAAAGCAAAATCCGGACAAACTCGAGGCAAGGTCTGTAATGTAGAACTGGAAAAGTTCCAGCTATACAAACTACAGCAGATGATTTGGTAGAACCAAAGGATTCAGTAGATTCCAACGAACCTCAGCCTCTCCGCCGATCTAGTAGGGTTCCTCACCCACCTGAGAGATACTTCGGTTTCTCTATGACAGTGGGAGCGAGGATTGCATCATGAGATGATGACCCAACTAGTTTCGAGCTGGCCATCAGGAGTAAGACTCTGTCAGAATGGCTGGATGCTTAGCGATCTGAGATGGAATCCATCTACACCAACAAAGTATGGACTTTGGTTGCTATATCTGAAGGGTTAAATCCCCATCAGGAGCAAGTATATCTTGAGAAGATTACTTGGTGTAAATGGAAAATTTGAGACTTTCAAAGATAGACTTGTTAAAGGTTTTCGTCATCGACCAGGCGTGGATAGTGATGAAACCTTTTCTAAGGATCTATGCTTAAGTCCATCCAGATCCTACTTGCCACGGCTACATACCATGACTACGATATCTGGTGGATGGGTGTCATGACTGCTTTTCTAAATGATGTTTTGGAAGAGAGCGTCTATAAGTACACAGCAAGAGGGCTTCGTAGACATTGGGAGCAGCGGAAACGTGAGCAAGATGTTTTTTGTGATAAAGCAGGCATCGCGGAGTTGGAACATCTGTTTTGATGTAGTAGTCAAAGAGTTTGACTTCATCAAAATGGTAGATGAACCTTGTATATACAAAAAGGTAGTAGGGAGTATGGTGGTGATCCTCGTAGAGTACGTGGATGACATACTCTTGATAGTGAAGGAGTTTCCAATGCTACGCTCGATCAATCTCCGCTTATCACAATGATTCTCCATATAGGATCAAATTGATACATCCTAAATCCTGGGTTTTTGGATCTATGAGATAGATCTAGTTGGATATTAGGATACTCACTAGTTGTAGTGAGAAGGTATCAGTTGATCCTGGGGAGAATCACTGGAAGGGTTCCAGGGTGATAAAGACGACTGAATGTCAGTCACAGGCATTGTCTTTACCCTCAGTAAAGGGACGGTATGTTGGAAGAGTTCCAAGCTAGATACCGTGGCACACTAGACGATAAAGGCTAGATACATCGCTACTTAAGATGCTACCAAAAAAGCAGTCTGGATGTATATTTGTTAATGAGATGAACTTAGTTCCTCACATTATGTGACAATGGAGTTTTGGCTTATGCCAAGGAACGTCCGTCCCATCAGTGATCCAGACATATTCTAAGGCAGTATCACCTGATCATGGAGATAGTTGATCTCCAGGGTGATCGAGGTTAGGAGAGCAGACTCAGAGGATAACATGGCGGATCCACTCATGAAGGCCTATTCCCAGAGAGAGACTTTTATGGGATGGTTGAGTATGAGATACTACAACCACTGCTACATATGGCCCTAGTTCAAGTGGGAGATTGTTAGTTATATGTATGCCCTAGAGGCCATTACTATACATAGGATGTATATTGTAGTGGATGCTTGGACATATATAGGGAGGACTTTCTTGCTCGACATGATAGTATGCTATCTGGTTACTCTTTGCCTTAACGTGTACACTGATTGTCTCTCTGTTACATGTTGGTAAAGACCTTAGGATGTGTACTTGACTACCTGGACTATGATGCGGATCATACTAGTGGGGACATGGTAGTCCATAAGTACATCCTTCAAGGTCCCTAGTCGTGGGTGTATCGAGACGGGGCATCGATATACCAGTGTAGACTAGCGTATACCTTCTCAACCCATACAGATGGGCGATGGATGATCCCATATCCATTGGTGTTTGACATCAGAGATGATATACGGGTGCTCAGTGGAGACTGGGTACACTGGACGGACTCGCCGAGAACTCCCAGATGGTATTATACCTTACGTCAGATGGCAGTTCTCAGGTGACACTGGTACAAAGTAGTCTGTTGACCCGAGATCGTCATAGAGTCTTGTGTGGTTCCCACTGTGCTTTGATTTCCACCTTACCACGTCCAAGAGGGCGTGCAAAATGGTGGTTTTTAGGTACAGTCCCGAATCACATGGAGGTAATGAGCGATAGGAGGGGATTCGTCTCTCCCGGTATAAGGAGTTGATGTTGCGCTGTGTTCGATTGGCTATAACCGAAAATCCCTGGTCAGGGTTGCTGAGATTTATTGGTAAGTGTTATCAGTAGTTTCTCGAACTGTTATAGACCTCATATCGACACGACTTATCGAGCTACTGGGTTCTGACGTTTACCACCCCTAGGCAAGATATACGACATATCAGACGAACAGACCGGACTGTACGGTAAGTGTTACTGGTTGGATTCACAGGAGTGTGAGCGGGCTTGTTCGTCGATCTTCTGATCACTCAATACCCAGGTGGCCGTTACGTTTAGCAGACCGCTTGCGGCTTGTGGGTGCTTGATATGATCATCACCTGCTGCCGGCGTATTGACGAGTCTTTAGAGTCCTACACAGAGGTTTCCTGGCTCAAGCAAAACGAAATAGGAGCGCATATGAGATATGTGAGGGACCGAGAATTATACCAGTATGTGATACTGTATTCTATTCTCGCGATTTGTATCATTGGTCGGTTATATGTGATATAGCCGGGTTACCGAATCAAGTGTTGATTCGATACATTGATACACTTGATATTAGTCGGTTATAAGCGATATGACCGGATCGTTAAATCAAGTGTTGATTTAATGATTTAATGTATAATTATATATTTGATATATTACTTTACATTAACTAGTATCAGTTCACTTAAGATGGATTTTCTCACTTAATGTGCACATTGTATATTTGATATATTTTTGTGCACAAGATTGTATCATGTTTGATGATACATGCAAACTTGGGTTAGTGTTTGATTTAAACCTTGGTTAAGTAAATGGTTAGGGTTTTTATTTATTTATTCATTTATTTATTTCTTTCTTTTTGGCAAAAGAAAAGAAAATGGTGGCTTATTTTGTTTTATAGTTGAAGCTTCATGAAGCTTTGAAAAAGTCCACCATTTTTGTTTCATGCCTAACCTAACCATTCACCTAACCTTAGTTTACTCTCTACACATAACCATGGTTGCAAGATGATAGAGATCACTTCATTTTCTTTTTCTAAAATGAGACTTATCATAATATTATCTTCTTCTTCTTCTTCTTCTTCTTCTTCTTCAAGATGAAGAAGCTTGCAACCAACAATGGTGCTTTGAGAAAAAGAGTGAGAAATCCAATTCAAATGTGAACCCACTTCCTATTTCTTCATCCTCTACCACTTTCCAAGTAGTATAGGGTGTTTTCTTCACATGTTTCTTGACTTAGTGAAGTTCGAACTTGATCTTGTGTTGCCTCGACGCAGATCATCTTCGGCATCGAAGTCGACGACCTAGCCTGATCATTTCTTCGATGAAACCACCGCGAGAGTCCGGAATCCGATGGGTACAGCGGAGGGACTTCATCACGGAGCTATGGAGGTGGAGGACCGGATCTACAAAGGTTGTATTTTCGTTCACTTATTAGTTAAGTTGTTAACTAGTTGCTAGTTTCGCCTAATCTCTAGTCAACGATCCGTATTAGGGTTTCTCGGCACTTGTAAAATTTGAAATTGGCATGGTTGATGCCTTGTGAGACCTCCTTAGAGTGCCTAGGAACCCTACAAATTGGATGCCTTATTTGGATACGACCCATGAAGGAACTCCGTGCAACGCGCAAACTTAACAAAAAAAACTGAGCAAACCGAGTATAACCGGACAAAAAACACCCGAATGGAGTCACACCCTTACTAAACCTGGGTAGACACCATAACGAAATTCATTGAGATCTGCTCCCATTCCCACTCTGGAACTGTTAAAGGTTGCAACTCTCCAGCCGGTCTCAGATGCTTAACCTAACACACAACAAGACAGACACCTTGAAACGAAACCCGAAACTTCTCTTTACATCCCTGCCCACCCGTAACTATCTCATAAGTCACATCAAATGTGGATGGAACATGGATGAACACAGAGAGTTGACAGATGTGCCTGCTCTAGGATTTCACGTCTCTACCCGGTATCAGGTACACAAACGCTTCCCTAAACTTAGCACACCCTTATCATAAATCAAGGACTCCGAATCATTACCCAGCCGAGTATGCTCAAGTATCTCTGAGAACGAGCATCGGCGGGCAGTGCCTCGCGAAAGCGATTAAGGAAAAGTGGTCGGGCGTGAACATGAGCAGGCTGTCCCTCAGTAGTGGCGAACTTAAGTTGTGCTCAACGATCGAACAAGAACTGTAAATTTACAGAAGACTATCTCAACAATCAAACCCGCTGCAGGAAGATGTACATTAAGCTCTGGTGGTCCGTGAAAATCTGACACGACTCCCGAACAAGTAGTGTCTCTAAATTTCCAACGCAAAACCACCGCGGCCATCTCCAGATCATGAGTGAGATATCCTGCTCGTACTTCCTCCAGAGGTAGGGAAGCAAAAGCGATAACTCTATAGTGTCATCTCAGTACACAATCGAGCCCCACTCGCGAAACTTCACAGTTAAACAACAAAGTCGCCCGAACCAGAAAGCAAAGAAAGAACTGATGCAGTTGTTAATCGAGTCTTCAACTGCCGAAAACTCCGCACGCATGCCTCAGTCCAAAGAAAAGGAACCTCATTTCTGGTCAGTTCAGTCAACGGTGCAGCACTACGCTAGCAATCCTGCACGAAACGGCGGTAAAAACCTGCTAAGCCCAAAAAATCTGCGGACCTCCGTCCTGCACACCAGTCTGGGCCTAAGCTGTACGGCCTCGATCTTCCTCAGAACCATATAAAAACCGTCTTCCGTAACTACAAAACCTAGGAGTCAACACAAACAAGCCTAAAGGAACACTTCGAGAATCTAGCAAACCACTGGGCTTTCCCAATGTCTGCAAAACAAATCCTCGAGTGCTACTCCTGTCCCTCAAGATACATTGAATAAACTAGAATGTCGTCAATAACACAACAATAACTGGTCGAGGAACGGCTTGAAGAAATCAGGTTAATCATATCTACAAATGCTGCTAGGGCATTGGTGAGTCCAATGACACCACCAAAACACACAAAGCCCGTAGCACGCACAAGGCAGTCTTTGGAATGTCATCACTCCGAACCCGCAACAATGATGACCTGACCCCAAACAAACTTAGAAAATGTCTCGCACTCGCGAGCTGATCAAGAAATCGGCAATGCGAGGTAAAGGATACCCATCCGCACCGTAAGCCGGTTAAATTGACGATCAATCAATACACAAGCTCAAACTGTCGTCTTTCTCCTTGACGAACATAAATAGGAGCTCCCCAATGCAAAACATCAGACGCACAAACCCCCCCAACAAACAACTCTGCAGCAGATCCTTAAGCTTCCTAAGCTTCGCCGGCTCATCTGGAACAACGTCGGAAAACTCTCGTACGAAAGGAAACTGGTCCAACAAACCCACTGTGGCTCCGGTATCACGAATGAACGCCAAGAATCCTTGACGTCCTCTCCTCAAAAGCCGACTAGCGAAAAAGGCTGAATTCAAGTTGTGAGAGGCGGCACCACTGTCCCCCTACACAACAAGAACTGGCTCGCCGGGAAAACAACACCTGACTGTTTTCTCACGGTAGTCCACAGACGCCTAGCATGTAGCTAACCAGTCCATGCCCAGGAGAACGTCAAATCCAACCTTTCTAGAAGGATCAAGTGACGGATGAATCTCCTACCCAATTGGCATACAACTGAAATACGTGTTGCGCAATAAAAGAATCGCTGACAGAAATTAACACAACTAACGACTTATCTAGATAACACTACTCTCTTCCCAAACCTCTGCTACTCCCGCGATGGTCACGGAAACTGTCTCGACGACTAAGCCTCTGTCTCTGAACTGGTACCCTGGTACGAGTCCTCCATGGTTCCGGAACTCCCAAAGTCTCTGGAATACGTGTCTCGTCAACTAGGGCTGCATCCACTGGTGCTATGTAGATGACGGAATGATGCATGCTGATAGCAAGGAACAACTAGGTAACAGGGGTGACAACTTCCTGTCGCTGCGCTCGAATGGCCTCAACCAAAGAACTCATCGTCTGGCGCATGTCCTGCATCTCTGCCACAAGCCTAGTAATACTATCTGTTGAAGGAGGATCCGTCAGCACCTGTGCAATGAGCGTGCCATCTTGGTCAGTCCTCATCCTACCCGAGTCAATTCTGACCTCGGCCCTCGCTGCACCTCTCTGAGTCCCCATAGTCGTCGGCGGCAAACGCTATAAATAGTGATAGGATTCGATATGAACACGGAAATCGAATCACAAGGATATGAATCATCAAGGAAGGAATTTCAAGCAATTGTACTTAGGTCACTTGAGGCGGAGCACCGCAATGTGAGTATGTTGCAGACACACACACACTACGTTACTCTGCTTAAGCTACCTACTCCATCATACCAAGGTCATCCTACACTCCGAAAGGTAAAAACCTAGCGCTCTGATACCAACTTTGTCACGACCCGAAATTGGCACGTGACGGCCCTAATACTACGCAACGTCTACAGGCGTAACGCAGTAAAAGAAAGACAAAACCCAGAAATCTAAACCATTAAAAGATAAGAAACATTGTTTAAAAGTCTTTGAAATCACAACCCAAATTCTTTGAAAGTCTAACTTTCTTTCTTTAAAATTTCGGCAGCACCTCCTTCGTAAAAACTAGCCCCAAAGATGGGTACAACATAAATATAAATAAAGCATCCCCAAACGGGAGCAAATAAACGCCCAAAGGCGGAAAACAACCACCACAACAAATATACGACGCCGTAGCGAAGAAATAAAAGACGATAGAAAGGAAACTGTATAAAAGACAACAAGTCACAAATAATATACAATATCGTCCTCACCAAGTCTCTAAGTCAACAAGAAAATATAGTAGATGGAGAGTACAAGGATACAACGAATATACGATACAACCATACGGATAACCACAAACCCACCTAAGCAAAACTGCACGCTGTCAGGCAAAGCAGTATCCGCGGCAAAGATGATACGATGGATGAAAATAGCCCTACCTCTGACTATCCTGAGGAACACCTGCAAAACACTGTGGCACAACGGGGGTGAGTTGCCAACTCGTGAATAGTAAATAACATATGCAGGTAATCGCGATTATGTACGTACAGCGCGAATCTAACATAAGCATCTAATAGCAATAAATGGTCATATGTACTAATGCAAAAATAATGAAAAGTACACTAGCAGGTACAATTAATACATGAAACAATAATATGACGATATATATGTAACAGTCATGTAAGGTACTTTATCAGGTACTACAAGTACATGAAGTAATGATATGACAATCGGTATGCAATAATCATGCAATAATGATATGAAAAAGTATATATGCAATAGTCATGAAAGGTACTCTAACAGGTACTACTAATACATGATGTAATGCATATAAATAAAGGTATGTAAATGCAACAGTCATGCAAGGTACACTAACAGGTACTACTAATACATGAAGCAGTGCATAAATAATAAATGTGGAGTATGGAATGAACTATGTCATTTCCACGGAATCCTGACATCATGGTAGGATCACAATCCATCAAGACAAATCCAAATCCCAATTCCTCAAATCAGCCCTCAAATTGGCTCTCATATCATATAAGTCTCACAAATCCTGAATGTACAATATCGAATAAATCTCATATATCCTGAATGTACAATCAGCAATCTCATAAATATCCTGTATCCAATATCAAATGAATCACCTATATCCCAAATCCAATATCAAGTAAAATTCTAACACCCTAAATATGTTTGCATGAATAAATATGATGATGTAAATAAATTGATATCAATACATGTATATTAGCGTTCCATTCCACTAATATTTGTGTAAAGGCATATATAACAGCATCCTAATCCACTGTTATATATACTTAGGAGTAAAAAGAAATATCATGAAACCAATGTGTCAAGCATCGACACAGAAATGCCGATCTATTAGGTGCTGTCACTATAACTGGCCCCCTCATAGGTACGTATCATACGCTATACCGAAAGCACGAGTTCCTAGCTCTGACCCTCGTCTTTTGACGTATCTATACGTACATGACTCCCGTCGGTATCCCCATGATAACCGCCGAGTCATTGGTAATGTCACCAGAAAGTATGGTTCCCCCACTAACTCATCTCCTCACTGAGATTCTTGCCCCGGGGTACCTTCGGGCCCCACCATGTACCCGCACACGGACCCCTCCTTTTCTCGCGTGGGGTATATATATATCTGAACCGATAAATCTCATGGTGGCTGCCGAAATATCATATCAAGGGAAACCGGGTTTTTCAAATAATGCATAATTTCATGAAACTACCACGGTCCCAAATCCAGAAAAACATCATGAAAAATCCATATCTCAATGCGAAAATCCATGAATATAATATACGCATCATAAATCTGAAATGTGAGCATATAAAAGAACAGCCGCTATTTATCTGCAACAAGCTAACATATAAATCATGCGGTTCCTAATTTCTCCAAGTCTATATAATATCAAGTAAAGGTAAACATGTAGCTATAAACAGGTATATGTGTAAACATAAGATACAGCAAGGTATATGTATCTACCTATGAGTAATGATGTAATATACCCCCTGGGTATAAGTGAAGTATGTGTGCAAGGTATACCTGTAGCTATGTCATGAAGTGTGTATGTACCTATCGCAATTAGTACAACACTCTATAGGTATACAGGTAACTAGCACAAAAGTATGTCAAGGCATATGTGTAAGCATGTAGATATACAGGTATGCTATATATATCATTTACGATAAGAAATATGAATCAAGGTCACAATATCCCTAACCAAACATTATCATATCTATAAGTGGGTTGTGCGTGATATGGCAGTTATTGACGGTGTGTGTGGTATACAATCAGTGCTCGTGCAACATGAGCCGTCAATAATAGTGCAATTTCCAAAGGATACTAGTCCAAGCACAACAATTTACTAAGCAGTAGAGTAAATGCGGAATTCTAAATATGACATACAATATGCGACAACTTAAGTCATTTCTAGCCCAGACGCATAATGCCATGCGGGCGATTCCCCTGTAGATGTTAAATCTACTCACCAACGCTCCTGGCTAAGTGAAGCCAACCACTTGTTTTCCCCTTGTAGAAGTGTCTGAAGTCCCCGCTTGCGAACCTACAACATTCAAACAATAAAGCAAGTATATATTAATAATAGACCCAAAACACGTACAAACTACATTTAACCGACACAAAAACATAAAATATACTCTTAAGTGTTCGTATTGTGGCTAACGCGCATAGCGACACGACGAAAACAACCTAAGAGTAAAACCACACAAGGTGCACGATCCGTATCGTATAATGTATCGCGCGGACACAAAACACTAGAAACTACCTAAGTGATCCCAGATTTTGCATACAGAGAAAACTCAATAATCAAACAAGACCAAATACACCAAAATCACTGCAGACACCTACCCAGAAAAACCCACACCCTAACTCCTAACCACGGCCGATCTCGCCGAAATCCCCTTCATACGTCGCCGGCCGGGTCCGAGCTCCAAGGGTCCATGCTCCAGGTGAGGTCCTATGGTCTCAGGTACAACACGACTACTTTGTTTGGTTTTCTAGTACACTCTCCGGGTCACAGCAGATCCCATATGTCACAAATAGGCACTAAAAATATGATATATCACACAAACATAAACTTTACACTATCTAAACTGAAACTAACTAGCTACATATCAAAAAACTATAAAAAGAACAGATAGGAGAACACAAAGATCCCAGCATTGCATGCTCCTAGGCATCCAAGAGGCAAAAACCAAGAAAAGATGTGATTTTGGATGAAATTTGTGAATAAATGAGATGAATTTGGTGAGGGAAATGAAGTGTTCAGTTTTTTGAGAGAGGAATGAAAGAATAAAAGAGATAGAGAAAAAGAAAGAGAGGGAAAGATGAAGAGAGAGGGAGGTGGGTGTAGGGTGAGGTGAGAGGTGAGTGCAACCATAGCATTAACTCCCATTTAATGCTTTCATATAAGTCACCATGCCACCTTATCCTCCAAACAAATATCTCCCCTTCTTCTCACAAAAGATCAAGGAATTAGGGTTAAGGATTGAATTAAAGAAAAGATTACGATAAACAAAGGATTAGGTTAAGTGTCAAGATTGCTAAGATCAAAATTAGCACAAACAAATTCTCACATTTACATGCATACGTGCGTGCATGCTTATAACAAATAATAATAAATTATTAATTAAATGTTATAAAATGTGAGGAACCCGAATTGGTAAACTTTTTACAGTAAACCCGCATTAACATCTAAACGAACACTAACCGAAATTTAAAGCGTTACAATGCATTTCAGCCTTCCTAAAAGATTTTGGTTCAACATGAGAAACAAAAGCAATATTATCTAAATGACTAATAGAATTAAAACGGATAGAAACTCCTTTTGATATGTCACCAAAGATTAATTCCTTTGGATGATTTAGATCGAACTTCCAGTCTTTTGGCAAATTTTGAGATGCTTCACTTTCTTAGTTAATTTGATCATTTTTCTCGCTTTTCTCCTTTGTGCCATCTATCTCTTTTGATTGTATGTTATCTGCATTTTCATTCACAATATTTTTCTCAAAAGATTGGTTGGATTCATCAAATTTTACATGTATGGACTCTTCTACTACTAAAGTTCTCATGTTATAGATACGATATGCTTTGCTAGTAAGAGAATAACCAAGAAAAATTTCAACATCACATTTAGCATCAAATTTCCCAAGGAGTCCTTGGTATTGAGAATAAAACACTTGCATCCGAAAACTTTAAAGAATCCAATAGTTGGTTTCTTCTCAAAATATAATTCATCAGGAGTTTTATTTTCAAATTTACGAATAATAACTCTATTAATAATATAACAAGCAGTATTAGTAGCTTCAGCCCAAAAATAATATGGCAAAGAATATTCATTGATCATTGTTCTTGCCATTTCCTGTATGGATCTATTTTTTCTCTCGACAACTCCATTCGGTTGCGGAGTTCTAGCACAAGAAAATTCATGTTTAAAACCATTTTCTGAATAAAAAATTTCGAACTCATTTTTTTCAAACTCACCATCATGATCACTTCGAATTTTTAAAATATGAGAAACCTTTTCAATTTGAACATGTTTTAAAAAAGTTTTTAAAACATTTAAAGCTTCATTTTTGTGTGCTAAGAAATAGATCCAAGAAAACTGGGAATAATCATCTACAATAACGAAGCATATTTCTTTCCATTCAAACTTGCAGTTTGAGTAAGTCCAAAAAGGTCTAAGTGTAGCAACTGTAAAGAATGTGTGGTTGATACCTGATTCTTTGGCTTGAAAGAACCTTTTACCTGTCTGCCCTTTTGACAAGCTTTGCACACTTTATCTTGAAGAGATTTGATTTGAGAAAGTCCTCTTACAAGCTCTTTCTTAGATATATCCAAGATATGTCCCATGGAAGTGTGCCCTAATATTCGATACCAAAACCAAGAATCTTATCACGCCCCGCTTCCCAGTAGACGAAAGCAGGTACATGACGAGACCCGCGACGTATTTCTTTCGAGAAGGTCATTTCCCAGAATAAATACGCTTAGCGTAATTGAGCAATATAAAACAACAAGAAATTAACATGAGATTTAAACTTCAACAACTTTATTTACATTCAACTTGATACATTTACAATACATGAGTTCAACTGAAAGAAATACAAGAAAAGAAATGCCTAAACAGGCGGCTTACATAAACTGAAAGAAAATGATAACTAGTCTAGGCCTGGGTCATGATCTGATCGTGCTCCTCCTCTGTGGTGTCCACATTCTCAGTCTCCACAGAATCTGAAGAACATTCCAAGAAACAAAGGTGGGTAGAATGCCCGTCGGCGAACTTTCGCTTAGTAAGTCCCTAAGAAAAAGGGTATGAAGTATAAAAGTATAATGACAAAGAAAAATGGATATAATTAAGCAATAGAGTATGAGATATGGTGTTTAAACATGCAATTTAATGTAAGTATGGCAATTCTATTTAACATGCAGTTCTATATATCAGGACAACGTAATATGAGCATAGTATATTATGGCTGTGTAGTATAGGTATAGTGAACATGAAGTGTATGTAAGTGTCCTAAAAAGTCTCTACATGGGTAAACTAATTTGACGTAAGTTAAAGGGTGAATTTCAACCAATCTCAAGAGTGTTCTCAAACCTAATAGGCTATAATCCAGGGGTAAGCAACCATGGGCCTGAATCAAGTGTTAGTAACGGGACTTCAACCTAGTGTCGAAATATTCCAAACTCAATAGGCTATAATTCAGGAGTAAAGAAACACGAGCCCTCATGATAGCTTACTTGTGTTAGTATACATGGATTCAAGATCTAGGGGAACTCCTAAGATTTCATTGGATTCACACTTGAACTACCCCAACACCCCGTGTATTCTAGGTTACAGTTAAAATTACCAGCCTTTCTCGAATCCATGATACATCAAGTTGCAAAATTGAGTTCATGTCAATATTAAGTATTCATGTTAAGTGTTCATGTATTTATGTCAAATTGTATTCATGGTTCGAGTCAAGTCAGTTTCAATAGCAGCCATTGTGTTCTGGTATTCATATTAAGTTCATGTCAAGTCATAGTATTCTAGCATTCAAGTTTTGGGATATTCAAGTTCAAGTGTTCTGGTTCATGATCAAGAGTTCAAGTTTATGTTAAAGTTTGAATCCTAATTGAGTTTTTATTCAGGTTAGAGTAAATATCTTATGGAAGGATTTAGACCTTGAATTTCTTAAGTTCGGGAGTAATTGGGCAACTGCTGCACATGGACGGCAGGATTTGTGTTTTTTTTCAAGACAATTGCCATTGATAACTCTGTTAAACTTGTCTAATCTGACTTGGTAAGCACTCACTTTCTCCGGCTCCCTGGAGCTCAAGAGAAATGAAACTGCTTAAACCTATATTAATCTAGAGTTCTTAGAGATTTATTATTGTTGTTTACATTGTATTTATATTGTTTGCATTTCTCGAGGGGGTTTTGTGAAAAATATACTAATATTGTTTAAAAATAAATCTCGAGGGTGATTTGTAACATTTAGAGTTTTTATGAACATATATTTTAATGTAGGTGGTGTTTTAGTGATAAAACCTAGCTTTTAAAAGTTTGTGGTATTTTTTTATGAAAACCAGCTCTTTTGGAAACTTGATGTTATTTTATTAAAAATTCTAATTTTTCATTTTAAAATTATAGTTTTATAATATGTTTTTATTGAAAATACGAATCCATAGTTTTATATAATTTTCCAAAGATTGTTTTGTTTAGAAAAGTAGTATTTCTTAAAAACTGTATTTTTATTTCCTTTCGAGACCGAATACTCCGTGAGGAGTTCTGCATCTCGCTCTACTATTCCAAGAATGTGCGATAATTCGTACCATCCATTAGCGGGTCCCCTAACTAGGGTTGTAGAGGCGTAATTGCAAAGAATTTAAAATATCGATTAAAAGAAACCCATTTTGAAAAAAGTGTGGTATTTTAATATAAAACATATTCTTTAAATAAACCATATGTTTAAAACCTCATGCTATAAAACCATAGTGTGCGTGTGGGGTAGGTCGTTACCCCGTGAATTTTCTATAGGTATAAATTCTAGATATCAATAAAAGGGTGGTTTTTAAACTTCATGATATTTATTCGTTATTCGTAATCTATAGGTTATTCAACATAATAAACATCATATAAAAAAATTATGAGACATGGATAGAGTTGTAAATTCATATTTTCTTGATATCATGGCATGAAATTTATGATGAACATGTCGAATTACAATGAATATATTATTTTTTTATTAAAATTATTTATAATACCGTATTCTTTCGCGTCGATATATGAGGAGAAGCAAAAAGAGAAAGAAGTAGAGGGGAGTTAATATAGTTACAGGTGATGCGGAGTGGCGACATGTAAAAGTAGAAGTGAATATACAAGAGGGAAAGAAAAGAGTATGAGAGGACTTCCAGTTGTGCGTTCATACTCGTACGAATGAGAAGGAAATTAAAGGCCTCGATTTGTAGAACCGAGACCATGAATGCGACTAGGGGGCGAGCTCGATTTACAAACGCCACTTGAGCGAGTTGTGGAGCAAAGGAAAGGGATGAAAGACCTTGAGGGAACGACGACGCGGGAGGGAAGAAACGTGCTCGACACCTTGAGAGAACTTGAGTGCTTGAGAATTTTGAGAGAGAAGATAGATTTTAGATGGTGGTATGCCTAAGGGAAGAATTAGAACTGGTCTAAGTATTTATAGGAGAAAAATGAAGGTGTGTAAATTGAATTAAAAGAATTGAAATAGTGTTAATGGGGGAATTGAAGAGTCTCTGGTTAAAATCAGAGAAATCAAACAAGAAAATACAGTGGAGGGGTGCTGGAGGGGTGCACGGGCAAAAAATGGAGGAGTTTGGGGCTATTCCACCCACCCGTAGCACTCAAAATGGGAAACCGGCGGTCCAAAAGTGGGGGTTGGTCTCGGGGTTCACGCAGTGCATTCATCTGGGTGTTTATGTCTCATTTTTATTTTTTGATTTATTTGCAACTCTTCGTTTCTCCGTGTAATGCACGTGCAACTCTTAGGCTTCCGAAAAAGTAAAAAAAAAATATTAAAAATAATTGGAACTGATGGGATACGAACTTGCAGGCTATGGGACAGTAGAGGAAAGGCTTAACCAGTGAGCTTTAAGGAGTTTCTTGTACATAAGTGATCGGTCAAAAATATTGCAATTTTAACACATCAATTTCCCTACTCTTTGTAATCATCTAAAAGTGTTTGGTATAAATATAGCACATATTAGCAATTCGTCTGTGAAATATCAAATAACATGTGTTATACATTATAACCGGCATTATGAGGGAAATTGTGTGTTTATTACTACACGCATGATCTTTGTATATCAACACTTGTCTCGAGATTGAGTGCAGGAAATTCTCCAGGTAAAAGAGCCGGAACTGCTAAAAGTGCTGATAAAATACGTTAAGTCCAAGACTTGTGATATGGCAGTAAACAAGAAAGTATAAAAATATTCCAAATATCAGGAAAGTGCCATAAAGCCAACATGAAACAACACTGGAAATTCCATGCAGTGATCTCACTAAACGGCCGCAGATCCGCGGCCGAGTCAGGCCGATCCGCCGCGGATCAACGGCCGTTCTGACTCGTTGGCGGCAGAAACTTTTACAGAGGCCTCCTTTTAACAACCAAACTTCTCCAAGATGCTTCGAATTGTGTAGATTTCTTCAGAAGCTTCCCTTCTAACAGCCAAGCTTCTTGTGCAAGTTTGATACCTACCAAGCTTATCATGCAAGCTAGCTAACTACCTTAATCGAGAAACTTCTCTACCCTAGCTTCCTATGCAAGCTTCATAACAACCTAGGTTCTAGTAGAAGATAAACCAAGCATCTAGGGGAAACTAAAGGGAAAACTATATAAAGGGACCTAGGGCTTCATTACAAAGGTTGTTCATTAATTGGGTTGTTGAATATTGAGCCAAATTTCCACAAGTTGAGTGACACAACTTGCAACATCAAAACCCTAGCCTAAATCCATTTGAGCGAAATCAAGATTCATCGAGTACCGATTCAAGCAAGCATTCAACGAACCCTTTGAAGCAATGCCGATCTTCATCCAAGCAAGAGATCCACGACGATCCGCGACTCAAGAAGACCGAAGCGAAGCTAGTTTCGACGATTTAGTTCTTTCTCAAATCTTGTAATCTTTGAGTGAATTGTACCTAAACGTTGATAAATAAAAGGTGAAAATTCTTAATCTTGCTTTTCTCTACATTCTAGCAATATGAAGAGTTATAGATTCTTGATTCTTTTCTTTTTCATGATGTTTGAGTGAAAACTCCGCTTGTAGTGGAATCGAGAGAATAGGTAGATGATATTGATGAAATTCTTGAACAATTCTTAAGTCTTATGAGTTTTGTAAATTTTAGGAAATTGAATCATCGAAAACCTAATTTGAGCGAGATCGATTTCTTCGCTCCAAATTAGAGATCAACGATCGGTGATTTAATTTGCTAGAGACTAGAATTTGAGTGATAATCAATGAAAGGACAAGGGATGATGATGAAGAAACCCTAGTTTCTTCAATAGATCCCTAAACCTCATTGATTGTCATCGATCTAGCAACAAATCTTCAATAGATAAGAATTTGTAATCATTAGTATCCGTCATCACTATCAATTGGATCGATTCCGACAAGCCTTTTTACAAATCTTGATAATTCAAACGATTTGGACATATTCTTGATCTCTATCATTTCTTGATTTTAGATTTATTTCTTGATGATTCTTGAAACTAAATTTTACAAATATTGAATCATTTTCTTTTATCTTTTAATTTTTAACTCAACTGAAACGATAACTAACAAATCACACTTTCTCAGTGGACGATCCGCATTCACCAACGAAACCACAATAGACACCGTCAATTGATTGCGGTATAAATTTCATTGGTTGTGATTAAAACTTTTCCATACACATGAAGAATGATCAATCAAATGGCGCCGCTGCCGGGGATAGTGTGCTAATTTGTTATTTTTTGTAATTTGAGTTGAAAAATTTATTTTTCCATCAGAATTTTTAGATCAAAATCCGCAACAAGCGCTTAACAATTGTTGTGATTTATTGCAAGGAAATCTGGAATTTCTGGAGCGAGAGGAAAAATTTTCAGGACATCTCAGAGAGTTCAGTGAGTGAACAGGAGCATCTGCACGAATTTTTGTGCAGAGATCTCATCTTCAAACCGCGCATCCGCGGCCAAAGAAGGCATCTCGCGGCGATTCCGCGGCGATATTAGGGCTTCACTGCACCAAATTTTCTAGGTAAAATTTTGTCTTTCTCATCTCCTCCCTGATCTGTCCATTAACCAATTTCTGCAAGATTCTTTGCAAAAAATTCGCAGCGCCGCAAAAAGAAAAATTGTTGCGTGTTTGGTCTTGGTTGTTTGCATTTTTAACACGGAAATTAAGGGGCAAAGACCAAATTCAGATTAGGTGGGGATTTCATTACCCTTCCTATGCCCTGGAAATCACAAAATCGCATCTGCATCACCCTCATTAACTAAAAAAATATCTAGACATGACTCTAAGGACCGTCGCGCTCACTTAAGACAGAAGGAGGTCGTGGATAATTTATTGCTTATTCGCGTTTCTTTTGTGGTGTCTAAGAAAAGTATGTCTAAGGAAAGTGGTTACTTAATTAGACCCACTACTTATGTAGTGGAGAACCTCCCACTTACCTGGCACTTACCTGGCCACAGATGGGGCAAAGAGGCAGTAGAAGATCTATCTTGCGACTTGTCTTCTGGAAGTCTAGGAGCGGTCTAGAGCCTTGACCTAGGTGACCACTAGATTTAGGGTTGCTTGTGCATTGTTTGTGAATTTTTTTTTTAAAAATCCGTCTTTTTCAAACCAAACACCAACTCATTTTTTCCTTAATTATCACTTAACACTGCCACTTGTGCTAAACCATTTAGTGCATGTTCGGCTGGACATAGGATTCTAGTACCCGTCTTGTCCGCGTTCCTCATATCGACTCCGAAGTCGGTATTTCTACATCTTCTTTTTCTTCACCTACTACCACACCCACTTCGATAGACGGTTCTCCATCGAACTTCTTTAACACTACTCTGCCACCGTCCGCAGGTGCGCAAAATCCACCCCGCATCTCTCTCCAAGAGAGATGTTACCCTATGTGAGGTCTTCTTTTGACCTGTCTCACCATTACACCAGCCAATGGGGACAATTTTGAAATCAAACCTCAATACATCAATCTTTTACCAAAATATCACGGTCTCGAGTCTGAAGACACATACGTCTATATTACCAAATTTGAAAATGTATGCGCTATGATGGGTACTTCACAGCTTTCTGTGGATGCTATGAGATTACATCTTCTCCCATTCACTTTGTGCGATATCGCCGAGAAGTGACTTTATAACACAGCCGCACATTCTATTTCGAACTGGGGAGAATTCGTAACAGCTTTCCTAAAGAAATTCTACCCTAATCATAAAACAGCTCGAGTCCGTAGCAAAATAAATCAATTTACCCAGCTTCCTAATAAACCATTTTCGAAGTGTTTTGAACGCTTCAAGGATCTGTTAGTTCAATGTCCTCATCACGGAATTCCTAGATAGGATCTTTGCAGAATCATATATGAGGGTATTAATCCTACAACAAAATAGACCCTTGAATCCATGTTTCAAGGCACCTTCATGAATAAAGATGATGGTGAAGCCTGGAGATTTTTAGAAGATTTCGCTGAAAGAATTTTACAGTGGGAGAGTGTAAACCAGTCATCGTTTAGGGGTGGCATTCATCAACTTGATGTTTCCATAGGAGCAATGCAAAAGAAACTCGAAGCTATGGAACATAAATTTTTAGCAGCCTCCCTAAATCAGATATCACTCTCCAAAACTGTCTGTAGATGCTGTTCTGACCCATCTTATCTTATGGAAGAATGTCCTTTGAATTCTCCGTTTCAAGGTCAAGAGCATACCAATGCTGCTTTCCAACAAAGACCTAGAAACGATCCGTATTCTTCTAGTTATAATCAGGGTTGGAGGAATCACCCTAACTTTGCTTGGAACCAACAACAAACTCAAAACACGGTTCTAAATCAAAACAATTTCCAAAGGGGTCCTCCACCACAACAGCAACCACTTCAAATAAGTCAGCACCCCTACCAATCACAAAACTTTCAGAATCCAGTCAACACACCTGCAGCGTATAATCCTTTGCAGTTGACCGGTACTGATGAATCCTCTTCACTCGCACAAACTATGAATTTGATTCTGAAAAATTTCATGCAAGTTTCGGCCGAGGTTCAGTCTTTTGTCGATGATATAAAGAAAAACTCCGCCTCCCAAGCTGAGAGTATAAAATCGATGGAAGCACAAATTGCACAATTAAAAGCCGAAATGTGTGCTAGAGAGAAAGGGAAACTTCCGTCTCAACCCCTACCGAATCCTGGACATTCACAACACTATAATGTGAATACAATTACAACGTTGAGATCTGGAAGAGTTCTGAATAATCACGTTGGGTAAGAAATTGATAATCATGATGAATTAATCAATAACATCCCGGCTTCCACTTCCACTTTTCCTTCCACATCTACTTCTACTTCTGATCCTTGTTCGTCTACCCCACCACCTTCTTGCGAGCCTATTCTTCGTTTTTCCCAAGGCTCGACACCTCAGCATACCTCTTCTATTCCACCAAAGACGATCCCCACTTCTATTCTGGGATCAGTTCCACACACACCACCTTCTCCAATGATGGACCCAGCTCTTATTGCTAAAACTCCTTATTCGAATCGGTTAAGGGGAAATAAATCGAGTCCACATATGGAGAAGATTATGGAAATGTTCAGACAGGTTAACATCAATATCCCTCTCCTAAATGCTATCCAACAAGTCCCCGCTTATGAGAAAATTCTCAAAGGCTTGTGCGCTAGGAAGAGGAAGACTCAAGTGCCAAAAAAGGTCTTCATGACAAATAATGTTAGCACTGTTTTTACCCCACAGTTACCAAAGAAACGTAAGGACCCAGGATGTCCTAAGATATCGATTTCTATTGGGGGTAAAAACATTAACCGTGTTTTACTTGACTTGGGTCAAGTGTTAACCTGCTTCCATATTCTGTTTACGAGCAGTTAGGGATTGGAGAGTTGAAACCAGCTCATTGCACTCTCCAAATAGCAGACCGTTCAATCACCAAACCTAGTGGTAAACTGGAGGATGTGTTGATTAAAATCGGGGAATTTATATTCCCTGTAGACTTTATTGTTCTCGATACACCACATGTAGCAAACCCACAGAACCAAATTCCGGTGGTTTTGGGTTGACCATTCCTTGCCACTTCCAATGCTGTCATTAATTGTCGAAACGGATCTATGAACTTATCTTTTGGAAAAATGACAATTGAACTGAACATCTATAAAATTAGAAGTCAGCCGTCTGAACCCTCTGCTCATATACTTGATGCATGTTCTGTCTACGAGATTGCTCCCGAAATTTGCGAAGTTGATGAACTTTGTTTTGAAAATCTCGACGACACTAGCACATCAATGTTTGATCTTTCACATCTTAATGAGGACACTCTTTCCATCCTTGAGTCTGACACTCTTGACTCTTCACTTTCCGAGTCTGTATCTTTTACAAGTTACGAGCTTCTTTGTGACTCTGAATATCATTCGCTTACCTCATCTTCTATAGTTTCTCCGCAAGCATTAGATCTCAAACTTTTACCTTCTCATCTTAAATATGCATATTTAGGTGAGGATGAGTCTTTACCTGTGATCATATCTGCTTTTCTAAACCTCGGAGCAAGAGAATGCGCTTTTAACGGTATTGAGATCTAATAGGCAGGCGTTTGGTTGGACTATGGCTGACATCAAAGGGATTAGTCCCTTAATAGTTGAACATCATATACATCTGATGGATGAAGCCAAGCCAACCCGAGAACCACAGAGACGGTTGAACCCCGTCATGAAGGATGCGGTGAAGAAAGAAATCGTCAAATGCCTTGACAGTGGTATCATTTATTCAATCTCCAATAGCCAATGGGTAAGTCCAATTCAAGTAGTCCCTAAGAAATCTGGCATCACAGTCATAACAAATGAGGCAAATGAGTTAATCCAGACACACGCTCAAACCGGGTGGCGTGTATGTATTGATTATAGAAAACTCAATGCCGCAACGAGAAAAGACCACTTTCCTCTACCTTTTATTGATCAGATGCTAGAACGCTTAGCTGGACGGGAATATTACTGCTTCATGGATGGATACTTTGGCTATAACCAGTTCCCTATTGCCAAAAAGGATCAAGACAAAACCACATTTACTTGTCCTTTTGGTACTTTTGCTTATAGACGCATGCCCTTTGGGTTATGTAATGCTCCCGCTACATTTCAGCGGTGTATGATGGGGATATTCTCGGACATGGTCGAGAATTTTCTGGAGATTTTCATGGACGATTTCTCGATATTCGGAGATTCTTTTGCTGACTGCCTATCTCATCTTGACGCAGTTTTTACTCGTTGTAAAGAGAAGAACTTAACCTTGAATTGGGAAAAATGCCACTTCATGGTCCAAGAGGGAATTGTGCTTGGACATGTTATTTCACGAAAAGGCATTGAGATTGACAAAGCTAAAATAGATGTCATTCAGAACCTTCCTCATCCCAAATGCGTCAAGGATATACGATCCTTTCTTGGCCATGCAGGCTTTTATCGGAGATTCGTTAAGGATTTTAGCAAAATTGCTAGACCCTTAACTCTTCTCTTGGCCAAGGACACAACCTTTCTCTTTGACTCGGATTGTGAGGCTGCATTTGACTCACTTAAACACTCTTTCACTACAGCCCCCGTTCTATCTTCTCCAGATTGGAACCACCCGTTTGAGCTTATGTGTGATGTATCATATTTTACAGTTGGTGCAGTCTTAGGACAGCACATTCAAAAGATGCCACATGTGATCTATTATGCAAGTAAGACCCTGAACGATCTCAAATTAACTATACAACTACCGAAAAAGAACTTTTGGCAGTTGTATTCGCATTAGAAAAATTCAGGCCTTACTTGATTGGCTCACCTATTGTTGTGTACACTGACCACTCCGCTTTGAAACATCTTTTGGTGAAGAAGAATGCTAAAGGTAGGTTAATACGTTGGATCATTCTATTACAAGAATAACTCTTGAATGTATCCGACCATCTGTCGCGCATCTCTTGTTATTAAAGATAAGAAAGGATGTGAAAACTGTAGGGTTCCTAGGCACTCTTGTGAAGGTTCATAAGGCATCAAACATGCCCGGATAAAAAATTAGACATGCCGAACAACCCAAAGCCGGGATCTTTGCTAGATTATTAGGGTTAAACATGCAAGATGATAACTTTTTATCTAAGTGTGAGGGATTACAACCTTCGTAGTCTGCTCCTTCGCTTCACAAGCTCCGAGTAGAAGTCCCTTTGCCGCGATCCACGATCTCCCGGACTCATGAGAGGCTCCACGACTCGAACGATCCATGCTAGCTTGAAGTGTTCCAAATCTCCGATGATCTACGTCGAAGTTGCAAAGACTCAAGCTTTCTCACTCTAGAGAGATGAACACACTAATCTCATGGGCTAGATGAAATGAGGATGAGAGAGTAGTATTTTTGCTTTCTTTTTAAATCATTTTCTCATATTTATTCATCACATAAAGAATTTCTAGTGAGCTTTTCAAGAGAGAAGAAGATGATAATGGAAAATCATAATAATCCTTTTGTGATGAATAGAAAACAAAGCTATATGATTGATATGTCAACCATGGTCAAGGATGAGTGGCTAATAATGTGTAGAGAATAAACTAGAGTTAGGGTTTGGTTAGGTTTAGAAATGTGTCATCAAAAAATATCTTAACCATGACAAAAGAAATTGCTTCTAGAAGGTACATGAAGCAACTAACCCTAATCAAACCCTAACCTCATTTAATCATCCTTAAACATGTTTAACAATAAATCATATCATGTCACAATAATATATATCACATATATATTATATTTTTGCAACAAAAGAAAATAATACAATTAACATATATCGCATATATATCAATGTATCATCCAGTGAGAAAATGAAATAATAAAGCGAGCCAATATTAGATAATGTAATACAATATATCATATATATTATTATACATTAAATCATCGAATCAACACTTGATTCGATGATCCGGCTATATCGAATATTACAGACTAATATATCATGTACCGATTCATCGAATCAACACTCGATCCGATGTCCCAGTTCATATCTAAATATCGCGAGAATATAATACGGTATCTCATATCGCATTATCCTCGGTCCTGCACATATCACATATGTGCCTCTACTCCGTTTGGCCTGAGCCAAGAAACCTCTGTGTAGGACTCTAAAGAATCGTCAATACGCCGGTAGCAGGTGATGATCATATCAAACACCCACATGCTGTAAGCGGTCAGCTAAACGTAACAGCCACCCAGGTATTGAGCGATCAGAAGATCAACAAGCTAGCATGTGCGTTCTCCTGTGAATCCAATCAGTAACACTCCCATACAGTCCGGTCTGTTCGTCTGATATGTTGCATATCAAGTCTAGGGATGGTATCGTCAGACCCCAGTAACCGATAAGTCGTGTCGATGTATGGCTTATAACGGGTCGAGAAACTACTAGTAACACTTACCAGTAAATCTCTATATCAGCCCTGGCCAGGGACTTCCAGTTATAGCCAATCGAACACAGCACAACATCAACTCCCTATACCGGGAAAGACGAATCCCCTCCTATCGCTCATTGCCTCCATGTGATTCGGGACTTCACCCAAAAGCCACCGTTTTGCACGCCCTCTTGGACGTGGTAAGGTGGAAATCAAAGCACAGTGGGAATCACACAAGACTCTATGACGATCTCGGTCTACAGACTACCCTGTACCAGTGTCACCGGAGAACTGCCATCTGACGTGTGGTATATCACCATCTGGGAGTTCTCGGTGAGTCCGTCCAGTATACCCAGTCTCCACTGAGCACCCGTACACCATCTCTGATGTCAAACACCGATAGATATGGGATCATCCATCTCCCATCATATGGGTCAAGATGTGTATACGCTAGTCTACTCTGGTGTATCGATGCCCTGTCTCGATATACCCTCGACTAGGAACAGTTATAGGATGTACTCATTGACTACCGTGGCCCCACTAGTATAATCTCATCATAGTCCCAGTAGTCGAGTACAGATCCTAAGGGCTTTATCAACATGTGAGAGAAAAACAGTAAACCAATACAAGTCAACATGTTAAGATAAAGTGAAACCAAATAGCATACTATCATGACGAGCAAGAAAGTCATCTCTATATATATCCAAGCATCCATTATAATATACATCATATGTACAACAATGGCCTCTAGGTCATATACATAACTAACAAAAACGTTGTAGCCGACCATATGTCGCGCATCTCTTCTTCACCTGTGACCCTGCCGATCAATGATTCTTTTCCAGACGAACAACTCTTGAATATATCCGATGAACCTTGGTTCAGGGATATTGTGAATTATCTTGCTACGGGACTTATTCCCCGCGAATGGTCGAAACAGGACAAATATCGATTTATATCCTAAGTAAAACACTTTTACTGGGATGAACCCTATATGTTTAAGTATTGTCCTGACCAGATCATTTGTAGATGTGTCCCTAATGATGAATTCAAGAGTGTTCTATCTTTTTTTCATGATCAGGCATGTGGGGGTCAATTCGGTCCTCGAAAGACGGCGGGAAAGGTTTTGCAATGCGGTTTTTATTGGCCGACTTTATTCAAAGATGCAGTTGATCATTGCAAAACCTGTGCACAGTGTCAACATACGGGTAGGATTTCCCGAAGAAATGAGATGCCACTTCAACCCGTCTTGGTGGTTGAAATTTTTTATGTTTGGGGTATTGACTTTATGGGTCCTTTTCCTAACTCTTTTGGGAATTTGTACATATTACTTGCGGTTGATTACGTTTTGGGTGGAAGCTATTCCTTGTCGCAGTAATGACAAAAAGGTTGTCATTAAGTTCTTAAAAGAAAACATCTTTTCGTGATTTGGACACCCACGTGCTATCATTAGCGATAACGGGACGCATTTCTGTAATCGGTCTTTCGAGCCTCTGATGAGGAAATATACAATCAACCACAAACTTTCCACACCCTATCATCCCCAAACGAGCGGGCAAGCTGAGGTTTCAAACAGACAAATCAAATAAATTTTGGAGAAAACATTTTCTAAAAATCGAAAAGATTGGTCAACCAAATTGACGGATACTCTTTGGGCGTTCCGAACTGCATATAAAACCGATCTAGATATGTCTCCTTACAGAATATTGTTTGGTAAGTCTTGTCACCTTCCGGTCGAGATTGAGCACAAAGCAATGTGGGCCATTAGAGAACTTAACTTTGACTTAAATCAAGCCTACAACTTTCGGAAGCTGCAATTAAACAAGCTAAGCGAACTCCGCGATGAAGCTTACGATAATGCTGTAATTGTAAAGAATCGGACTAAGGTTTTTCACGATAAAAACATTTTGAGAAAAACTTGTACACCTGATCAACAAGTCCTTCTTTATGATTCACGTCTCCATCTTCATGCGGGTAAGCTAAAATCTCGGTGGAAAAGACCTTTTGTTGTGCGGTATGTATATCCGCCCGGGGCAGTTGAGGTTGAAAATGTTGAAAACGGTACATTTCAAAGTAAATGGATATAAATTAAAACCTTATTTTTCCACTGACCCCACGAAAGAGCTCATGTTTTTACAGGAGCCGCTTTATCTTGATTAAAAATTCCTCCGTATCACCTCCATGTCTTGTAAAATAATGTATCATCTTTAGAATGGAGGTGAGTGAAAGAATAAGTTTGGGGAGATTTTAACGATCATATTTATTGCCTCCGTTAATAAATTTCCTCCCAAGCTTACAGGTTTTTGTGATCCAGCAGATGGCAACAATGAGGACACTGTTGTAAACAAGTTTGGGGGAGCTTTGTGCTTATTTATGCATCACTTTGCATCATATTTTGCATAAGCACAAAACATATAAAAATTTAATATATATATATATAATAAAAAAATAAGAAATTTTAAAAGAAAAAAATATTTAATATTTAATTTTATAATAAAAGATTAGATAGTGAAAAATTGTATCCAAAAGATTGGAAAAATTTAAGAAAACCAAGAAAGTTTGAAGTTTTCTTAAATGAACTAGTAATAAGTAGTTATGAGATGTGGTCCCAAGGGTTAGTAAGATGAAAGAAGTCACTAATCTGAGGATAAAAATAAGTCTAAAAAATAGTTTCTATTCTGGAAGCCAAACATTTGAATGTTGATACCCTACTATACGCACTTACATACATCTTGAAACTCGGGATAGTAGAGGATACCGTGAAATGCTCTTGTCTAAAAGCCAAAGTATAAATGAAATAATAAATGAACAAAATATAAAATGGTGTAGAAAAATGAACACTGGTTTTGTCATTACCAAGGCAGCATTAAAAAATATAGCGAGGGTGCTTCATCACCTAGTGCCTTAGACCAACTGGTTTGATAGTCGCTACTAAGCCTTAGGTGTTGCAAGACGAGGAAAATATTAATTCCATTTGGAAAGAGTTCGATGAGGCGCTATAAAGTCAAGTATATGAGGGCGATGAAGGCAGCAAGCACATGAGTAATCGGTCGGTTAGTACCTCAAGAAGTATTAACGATCGCATGGAAAATGTGTGAGCAATTTCATCTAAATATTCATCAATTAAAAAGTACTGAGGTCGATGGACAAAAGTATGATAGCTTGAATTGAACTCTTTGAGTGTAGGGATGTCTTTACACACACGTAAGGTTATATGATCGATGTTTGGAAGAAAGGTAAGGATGAAGAACAAAGACGATGTTTTATTGAGGGATGATGTGATTTCTAATATCTTTTCATGACAATTAAGATAGGGCTCATGACAACTGAAAAGCTAGTATAGTTGGAAACTCTAATTTTCAAAGTCTTTCTTTTACAATTCTTATCTTTATATGTAACTTTCACAGTCTTCCTTTTATTATTGGATTTTATGGGTGCAATCCGCTGAAAACCCTCAGGAGACAACACCCCTCCTACTAGGGACACCTAGAGGTTTAAAGGCTTGTTGCACGTGCTCAGTGCAATCGTGTTTGCCTACGAAAGTGTGCTAGTTATTTTTTTCTTTTTCTTATATTTTCTTCTTCTCTTGAATAAAACAAGTTTGCTCGAGACAATCAAAATTAAGTTTGGGGGATTTGATCAGTCAAAAATATTGAAATTTTAACACATCAATTTCCTTACTCTTTGTAATCATCTAAAGGTGTTTGGTATAAATATAGCACATATTAGCAATTCGTCTGTGAAATATCAAATAACATGTGTTATACATTATAACCGGCATTATGAGGGAAATTGTGTGTTTATTACTACACTCATGATCTTTGTATATCAACACTTGTCTCGAGATTGAGTGCAAGAAATTCTCCAGGTAAAAGAGCCGGAACTGCTAAAAGTGCTGATAAAATACGTCAAGACCAAGACTTGTGATCTAGCAGTAAACAAGAAAGTATAAAAATATTCCAGACATTAGAAAAGTGCCATAAAGCCAACATGAAACAACACTGGAAATTCCATGCAGTGATCTCACTAAACGGCCGTGGATCCGCGGCCGAATCAGGCCGATCCGCCGCGGATCCACGGCCGTTCTGACTCGCTGGCGGCAGAAACTTTTACAGAGGCCTCCTTTTAACGACCAAACTTCTCCAAGATACTTCGAATTGTGTAGATTTCTCCAGAAGCTTCCTTTCTAACAGCCAAGTTTCTTGTGCAAGTTTGATACCTACCAAGCTTCTCATGCAAGCTAGCTAACTACCTTTATCTAGAAACTTCTCTACCCTAGCTTCCTATGCAAGCTTCATAACAACCTAGTTTCTAGTAGAAGATAAACTAAGTTTCTAGGGGAAGCTAAAGGGAAAACTATATAAAGGGACCTAGGGCTTCATTACAAAGGTTGTTCATTAATTGGGTTGTTGAATATTGAGTCAAATTTCCACAAGTTGAGTGACACAACTTGCAACATCAAAACCTTAACCTAAATCCATTTGAGCCAAATCAAGATTCATCGAGTACCAATTCAAGCAAGTATTCAACGAGCCCTTTGAAGCAACGCCGATCTTCATCCGAGCAAGAGATCTACGATGATCCGCGACTCAAGAAGACCGAAGCGAAGCTAGTTTCGACGATTTAGTTATTCCTCAAATCTTGTAATCTTTGAGTGAATTGTACCTAAACGTTGATAAATAAAAAGTGAAAATTCTTAATCTTGCTTTTCTTTACATTCTTGCATTATGAAGAGATATAGATTCTTGATTCTTTTCTTTTTCATGATATTTGAGTGAAAACTCCGCTTGTAGCGGAATCGAGAGAATAGATAGATGATGTTGATGAAATTCTTAAACAATTCTTAAGTCTTATGAGTTTTGTAAACTTTAGGAAATTGAATCATCGAAAACCTAATTTGAGCGAAATCGATTTCTTCGCTCCAAATTAGAGATCAACGATCGGTTATTTAATTTTCTAGAGGCGAGAATTTGAATGATAATCAATGAAATGACAATGGATGATGATGAAGAAACCCTAGTTTCTTCATATCTCCCTAAATCTCCTTGATTGTCATCGATCTAGCAATAAATCTTCAATAGATAAGAATTTGTAATCATTAGTATTCATCATCACTATCAATTGGATCAATTCCGACAAGCCTTTTTACAAATCTTGATAATTCAAACGATTTGGACATTTTCTTGATCTCTATCATTTCTTGATTTTAGATCTATTTCTTGATGATTCTTGAAACTAAATTTCATAAATATTGAATCATTTACTTTTATCTTTTAATTTTCAACTCAACTGAAATGATAACGATCAAATCACACTTTCTCAGTGGACGATCCGCATTCACCGACGAAACTACAATAGACACCGTCAATTGATTGCGATATAAATTTCTTTGGTTGTGATTAAAACTTTTCCATACACACGAAGAATGATCAATCAATAAGTTATTAAAAATAACTTATAACTCGAAACCAGGACATAAATACATTCTTTTATTAATATTGGATCAATAAAAGTGTATAGGACTTTTAGGATCGTTACAAATCTTCTTCCATAACATTTTGACATTTAAGTTTTTGACTACAAAATTCATTAGTCTGAATAATATAAACATTGTTAATTATGTGCTTAAATTAAATAATGACCGCTTTCCTTATCGTTAACTATGCATATATCTTTATTAAAAGAAACATTATATCTCTTATCATAAATCTGACTAACACTAAGTAAGTTATGTTTTAAGCCGATAACAAGATGAATATTTTCTATGATAGTCTTACCAAATTTGATGGTACCTTTACCGATAATTTTACCTTCGCGATCGTCTCCAAAGGTTATGGTATCACCATCTTCTTCAATAGGGTTGCGAATAGCTAAATGTTTCCAGTCATATATCTTGGCAACCACTATCGAGGTACCACCGTTCTTCACGGCTTTCCTTGTTGTGTTCATATAGACAAGGAAATAATGGTTTTTGGTACCCAAATCTTTTTGGGTCCTGCAAAGTTAACTATAAAAAGAGGATGATAATAAGTATTTTTTCTAGCATTACAATTGTGAGATATGTGCCCATACTTAATACAATAATTACATATGGTAGAAGTAAAATATGTTTTATACATTTGAGTTTTCTGCGTGAGTTTAGACTTTTGTTTTTTATGAGTATGCATAAGATAACAAGGAGCATAAATATGAGGGGAGTCATTAGTTCTTCTATCATAAGAATTATTTCTACTAGGTGCAAGCATATAAGCATAGGAAACATGAGAAGAATTTTCGAGTAATATGTGCATGCTTTCTAGTATAGGTAGTAGCACTAACACCTTCATTGCCGTTACCCTTTCTATTTTGAATCTCTCAAGTTTTTCCTAGTAAGAGATCTAAATTATTTTTACCTTTGGTAAAATTAGCTAACACAGATTTAAGATTATCAACCTTAGATCTCAAAGAGTTATTCTCAACAACTAACTCATCAAAAGAAACTTTAAGTTTATCATGCATATTACTAAACAAATCATGCGTGTGTACAAAAGTTTTGCAAGTGCTAATAAGCTTGTTATGATCAACAACTAAGTTATCATGTTCTACTACAAGATCATTCATATCAGAAGTATCAGCATTATCAAGGTTAAGGGAGACATTTGCTTCTAACAACCTATTTTTCTCAGAAACAATTTTTAACGCCCTTTTCTTTTCTTTATATTTTTTCATTAATCTACTAAAGGCTTCATCATATTCAGAGATAATTTCTTGTAAGTCATCGTAAGAGAATTCGTGTTCTACTTCTTTTCCCATAAAGCACATGTTAGTTGTATCACGTTCTGACTCGCTTTCACTTGCATCTGAATTTGACCAAGTGCTAGATATGAGAGCCTTTTTCTTAAAATTCTTGTTGTACTTTTCTTTTGCCATCAATGGACACTCGTTTTTCATATGTCCAGGCTTCCTGCATTTATAACAGGTTGGTGGGTCTGCTTTACCTTTGTTATTGTATATCTCACCTTTATTGCAGTTGTTTTTCCTTCATTGAAACGCGATTCGCAGTCCTCTAGTAATAAATGTCATTTCTTCCTCCAAGTAACTCTCTTCTTATTCTTCATTTGATTTGTCCATTACTTGCAGAGCAATGGATTTCTTTGGTGCTTGCTTTGCTTCTTCTTCTTTCTAGGATTTGAGTTCCATCTCGTAGGTTTTGAGTTTTCTTTGAAGCTCATTGTAAGTCATCTTACTTACTTGATAGACATCCTTGAGAGTTGTCGCTTTAACTTCCTAATTCTTGTGTAAGGATCTGAAAACTTTTCGTATCTTTTCTGCATCAGAAAGAACCTTTCTAAGACAAGCAAGATTATTTATGATAGTAGAAAAATGAGTAAACATATCTTCCATAAGTTCATTTGGAAGCATTCTAAAGTTCTCATATTTAGTGGGCCAAAGATCTATCTTAACCTCCTTTACCTCTGAATTACCTTCATGGGTTAGCTTAAGAGTATGCCAAATATCATATGCAGTAGTACAAGTAAGAACACGATTTAATTCAGTAGTAGATAAAGCATTCAAGATTAAATTCATAGTCTTTGCATTTAAGTCTAGAGACTTAGTTCATTGGCAGACCATTTAGTTTGGTCCTCATCGGCAAGTTTAACATATTTCTATTGAACCATACCCTAAACTTCATGACCTTATGCTCTGAGGTAGATTGACATCCTTACTTTCCATGCAGGATATTCATTCCCATCAAAATAAGGAGCCCGTGTGTATGAGATACCCTTCTTGATAGAGGTCCTAAGCGAAATGTGAGTTGCCATGTGATCTACTCAAAAATGGTTAAGTTTTAATAAAAATGAGTCATTGCTTTGATACCTATTGAAAATCACCCTAGAGAGGGGTGAATAGGGTGAAGGCAATAAATAAAAATTTAAAACCTCACAAAAGCAGTTCTAGCAAGAATGTGTTTACACTAAATAATATTTCAATCACAGAAAAAGATAAATAAAATTATTACAGAGCTAATAAAAATAAGTTCAAGTTACCAAGAGACAAACATAGATAATTTATCCAGGTTCAGCAATTTTGCCTAGTCCTGTCCCCCACGACTATCTCACCGTCGTGAAGATTTTATTTACTAAAACCAATCTATTTATGCGGGTAGAGATCACACCTAGACAGAGTACAAACGGTCTCTAACTCTCCTTAAATCTTTATACCCGAGATTCAAGCTCACATTCATACCTCACAAGTAAAGGTTGAATTTACCATCAAAGAAGTACAAAAGAGAGATATGGATCGCACACTAGAACTCATTGATTGAGCAAATACTTCAAGTTAAGGGCTTGCATTTAAGTGTAAATATTTGAGAAATAGAGTTAAAGATTTTTCAAGTGAGAAGCTTAGTAAAAGAGTTAATGCTCAACCATGAAAAACTTTTCTCATTTTATAACGAAGAATATGATATCTTATATGCTAGAATAAATCAAATTTCCATATTAACAGAAAACTAGCCGTTGTAATTCAAATTTGAAAGTATATAGAAATTTATCTTAGCAAACATCTCAAAGAAAAACTAGATAAAAATTCATCCAGACTTCGCGTGGTCGAGTGGACCGGTCGACTGATTGCAAAAGCGATCGATCGCTCAAAGAAACCGGTCGACTATTCAATCATATATGAATATTTAAATAAAAACAGAATGTGCAAGCGGTCGAGTGATCGGTCGACTGGCAGCTGTCCACTCGAAACATATCAGCACAAAACGACAGATTTTAGCAATCTTGATTTTCTCAGAAAATTAAAATAGAATAAGGAAATAATTTGAGAATAAATCAGCTTAGATATTTTAATAAAAATAATTCCAAAAAATGAAAAACATAAATCTCTCAATCATAAATCCAAGAAATCATATATTCAATCATAGTATATTAATAAGGAAAAGATTTGAAAAAAATCTCAATCAATTATGGATTTGAGATTTGATTTTAAAAAATAATTCCCACAAATCTTTCAATCACAAAAACCATGAGATCAAATATTTAATCGTATCCTTTTTAATAAGGAGAATATTTGAATTCTCTCAATCAAAACTATCATGGAAATAATCAACAAAATCATATGAGATATTTTCCAGATAACTCAACAAACATGTACGAAAAATCTTAGAAATAATCTTGTAAAACATATCATCTAAAATTACTTTGTGCATGAGGATTTTACTTTAGGAAATACTTAGTAGAATGCAACAAAGTATTTTATCTTCAAACATACTTATAGAAACCATAAGTTAAAACTCCTTAGTTCTAAAATAAAGTATCATATTATTTTAGAAAGATATTGTAACGACTCTGAAATCACTGTACAGAAATTTTCTTATTATTATACAAAAAAGGGTATTACGGCCTGTATAAGAGTTATAAGTTAGATTTATTTAATAAAAGCAAGAAGCAATTTGTAGCTCACTGGTAAAATCTCTGCACTGCTGTGACATAGCCTGTGTGTTTGATTCCCATCAGACACGATAATTTTTTCTGATTTTTCTTTTTAATTTTTGAGAAGCCCAAAAGTTGCACGTGCAATACACGGGGAAATGAAAAGTTCAGAAAAATCAAACAGGTGTAATGAGGTGTACACACTTAAAAACCCATGTGGCACGAATCTCGAGGAAATTACCTCAGATCCGACCGACCAAATTGGCCATGGGGCCGGCGCCGACGGTTCTGATAAGCCTAAATTGATCCGTGCTTTGCACACACACCCCTTCGACTCCCCTTAACTCCTCTGCACTGTTTGATTTCCATGCAATCAAACAGAGACCTTTCATTTTACCATTTAACATCATTTTAATGTTTTTTAATCCCAAATTTTAATACTCAAATCCTAAATTTTCACTATAAATACCAACCCATGCTTTAGCTCTTCACCAAAATTCTTGCAAAATTCTCTCAAAAAGTTCCTAAGTGCAAGTGGAGTCAAGTGAAGTTAGCAACCAAGTTCCTACCGTCGAAAATCGAAGCCGATTCCGGAGCTCTCGTGACGCCACGAAGCCACTTCTTTTCTTCCTCACCCTTTCCTTGAGATTTTCAAACCGTAAGTCTCACCCAACTCTCTTTCTTTTCAATGAAATTCATCTCCTAATCACATATCGATAAAGTGGAGTTATTCCTGATACCTTTCTTTCTAAAATCTAGAACTCACTTTTCCTTTATATATTGATCAATCTAATTTTACCACACTACTTGTAACTCTAATTACAAATATTTAGATTCAATTTTAACCAAATTTCTCATGTGAAACAACCATAAAACGAACTTTTCATTAAAATACCTTGAACTTTATTATCACCACTTTTCGATTTTGGTTAAAACTATACCTTTAGGAAAAATTCACAGGGTAACGACCTACCCCATATGCACACTTTGGTTTCATAGCACGATACATATTTTAGATGTATATTTGGTTCAAAGAATAACTTTTACATTAAAATACCACATCCTTCAAAAAAGGGTTTCTTTTAAAGCGGTATTTTGTAATCCTTGGTAAATACACCTCTACAACTCTCGTTAGAGGACCCGCTAATGGATGGTGCGGATTACCGCACATTCTTGGGATAGTAGGGTGAGATGTAAAACTCCTCACGGAGTATTCAACCTCGAAAGGAAATAAAATACGGTTTTTAAGAAAACGCGACTTTTTCTAAACAAAAATAATTTTAAAAATATATATAAAAAATCATAAATCCATATTTTCAATATATTATGAAATTATATTTTTTCTAAAAAAATGAAAAATTAAAAAATGTTAATAAAATACCATCAAGATACCAAAAAGGAGTAGTTTTCAATAAAATACCATAAACTTTTAAAAGCTAATTAATTTATCATTAAAATACCCCAATACTTAAAATACATGCTCATGAAAACCCTAAATGATACAAATCACTCTCGAGGTTTATTTTAAACTATATTAAAATATTTTTCATAAAACCCTCTCGAGATATACAAAACAATATTTTAAGGACTCTAGTAAATATAGGTTTAAACGAAATCAATTTTCTTGAGCCCCAGGAAAGCGTAGAAAGTGTGTGCTTGCCTATTTAGGTAGACAACTTAACGGAGTTATCAATAGCAATTGTCTTGGAAAAATACACAAATCCTGCCGTCCATGTGCAGCAGTTGCCAATTACTCCCAAACCTAAGAATTCAAGAGTTAAATCCGTTCACAAGTGTCTGACTCAATCTGAGTCCAAACTCAAACCTGAATCCAAAATAAAACACGAACTTGAATACTTGAACATGAACATGAATACTTGAAATCAATATCAAATTCAAACCTGTATACTTGACTCGACTTGACTGAATCATGGTTATAACTTGACATGAACTCAACATGACTATGTGAACACAAAATTACATCCTGAACATGAACCTAGACATTTTATATCCATAGTTTCGGCCAAGAATTGTAAACTTAATCTATGCAATACAATATACGGGGATAAAGAGGTAGATTGGTATGGAACGTATATCGTGGCACGATAGGTCACTTTAAAAGACACCTACATGAATTCACGTGCCGTTGTCTCGTGGGTTATGATGGGGCCTTGTAGTACATGTTACCATAGTCCACGGGGTAAGATGGACTCCTATCATATACATGAATATCTTCCTTGTCAAAATACAAATAACCATGTTAGAATAACTATCATATACCTGTGAACAATGATATACAATTTACCTGTTCATTCCACTTTATATACTATCTTCTCTTTCTTCTTTTGGGACTTATCGAGTGCTAGTTCGCTGACGACATTCCTTTCTGTTTCTTTTTTTGGAATGGTCGTCAGGAGGACCGGACTCTAAGGAGATAGAGCCGAACCAGGAGGACTTGAACCAGTTTGCTACACAGCCAGATTACTAGCTCCTTCCAGCCTGCACTTACTTTCAATATGCCATTGTGTTGGGTTACACTAACGCCCTAGCCATCATCCGTGGCCGTTTGCGAAACAAAAATTTTTACAACGAAGAGTTTAAACTTGGCGCTAGAATAACCCTAAACCGGATCTAACCATAAACCTAACTAGCACATAATAGAGTTCTATCTACTATGATAGAAATGTATACCTAAAGAAACAAGTCCTTGGGGTCTTCACTCCTCTCCTTTGGCTCCTCAAAGGATGTACGGATCGTGCTTGAACTTCGGCCTCCTCGCCTCAAAGATGATCCACCCGAAAGTGCCTACTTTGAGCTCCTACCTCCTAATAGAGGTAACCAGGGTGAGATGATGGATTAATATGTCTCATTAACCCTAGATTTCTCAACTCATGAGACTTTTAGGGTTAGAGCTAGAAGAAGAAAGCAAGGAGAAGATGAGAGTGTAGAGTGAGTTAGAATAATGAAGAATGGCTAAGTGTGTTGTGAACTAATAATGCAAACTAAAAATATCTAGATACCACAAAATATCTAGATTCCACCTTACATCAATAATTCACAACAAAAGAAAAAATCAAGCATACTCCAATAGTAAACAATGAGTCATGCCATGAGTCACCAAGTTAGCCATGCTTCATTTAATACAAATGAACACCTCATTAACCATTAACATAAATGTTTAAACATAATAATGAGGTGTCTTCTTCTAGAAGTATCTTGCACAATTACAAGAATGCCCCTCACCGTATATACATACCCGTATCTGTATTCTGAAAAATACGAATACAAAGAGACAAAATAAATCCAAGAATATAATACTAGGATCCGGCTTAAACCAAAGCCCGCTAGTATTATCCGCCCGAACATCATACGTGCACAAATACACGTATGTGATCGAACCCCTGCCGTAAAACCATACGGCCTCTACATCGTTTCGCCCGAAGCAGGGAAACCCTCTGTGTGGGACTCTAAAGACTCGACAGTATGCTGGCAGTGGGTTTAACCACAAGCACGTCAGCGGCACTAGCTGTACGTAATGGCTACCCAGGTACCTATCAAAAAGGAAGGTCGATGAGAAAACTCGTCTGAACTGCTACTGAGTCTATCCGTGACAATCTCCGTACACTCCGGTCTCTTCGTCTAAGAGTATTGCATACCGTGTCTAGGAGGTGGTAAATGTCAGACCCTAATAACCCGATAATTCATGCTGATGTGGCTCAGGACCAATCCGGGAAACTACTGATCAACCTATCAGTAAATCCCAACTGCCATGGCCAAGGTTTTATGATCCTGACCAATCGAACATAGTACGATATCTACTCCCAATACCAGGAGAGACGAATCCCCAACAATCGCTCACTGCCTTCATGTGGCTCGGGACTGTACCCAACCAAAACCTGTTTGCACGACTCAATAGAGCCGTGGTAGGGTAGTGATCAAAGCACGGTGGGAACTCATATGAGACAAATGACGATCTCAGATCCGAAGACTAACCTGTACACATGTCACCTGAGAAATTCCATCTGACAATAGGTATAGTACCGTCTGGAAGTTCTCAGTGAGTCCGTCCAGTGTACTCACACCCAGTGAGCACCTGTATACGATCTTAGGTGCATCAGACCAATGGCTGCAAGACCAACCATTCCCTTCATCGGGGTCTAGAAACGTATACACTAGTCTACTCTAGAGTATCAATGCCCAGTCTCGATACTCACGCGATTAGGGACCATTTAAGGATGTGCTTATGGACTACCCTGCTCCCATAAGTATGATCGCCATCACAACGCAGGTAGTCAAGCAAGATCTTACGGGCTTTATCAACATGTAACCGTGATATATAATAACGAGTATAACATATGCACATGTTAAGATAAAATCAAACCATAATAGTATATTACTGTATCATGTCTTTATCAATATGTACAAGCTCAATAAAGCATCGATAAAAACAAATACACATATCCTGATAAAGACGACTGAAATAATATACTATATAACTGAGAAAGAATGTCTTGTACATACATATCCCTAGCATCTACATGTATACATATACAATAATAGCCTCTAAGGCATACATATCCAACACATTGTTTAAGCTTTTGCTTTTATTATTGTATCTTTTATTTCAGACAGTTGTATATAAAGTTGAATGTAAATAAAGTTGATGTTTCATTTCATTACTCTTGTCATTCTTATTCATTGTTATATTGCTTAATTACACTTAAACGTATTTATTTTATAGTAAATACGTTGCGGCTTGCCACGTCACCGTTTCCGTCTACTGGGAAGCGGGGCGTGACAGATATTTTGCATGTTGGGCCCTTAACTTATATATTTGCAAAATCAAAAGAGCTTTACAAGTATACATATTCCCCACTCAAAGCTTAATCAAAATTACAAGATATTTAAATTTTGAGTGTTGAATTCTTCAAGCTTCTTTTTCCATTTGATACGAAGTGTTTGTAGCATGTTCAAGCTTGTGGAGCTGCCATCTTTGCCATCTCCTATTGTATATTGTGCATATCTAAAATGTATAAACTTACACTTGTACACAATATAGGGTTAGCTTATAAATATACATCATTAATAATACGAGCTTAAAATATTATCACAATCTGTAAAGTGATCATAATTATAGATTTGCTAATTATTAAAACAAATAACAAGTGAAGATGTTTGGGGTCAACAACATGTTCCTCTTTTTCCTCTGCTGGATCTTCATTTTTCTACATCATTACTTCCAAGGATGTATTGTAGGAATTCTTCGAGCGTTATAGGCGTTCGCGCTTTCTGGTTGTACTCTTCCAGTGCGTCGATAATTTCTTTATGTCTGTATGGCTGTCCACATACTCAGTCGGCCACATGAGCTTCTTCATTTTTTCTTTTTGCTAGATGGTTTGACTTGGGGTCTTTTCCCCTCATTAGCTATCTTCGGAACGTGGAGTGGGTTTAGCATCCCTTCAATAATCTGAGATTCAATCGGGCTCTTCCACTGGATTGCGGGGCATGCGTGCAAATCTTTCAACATTTTCTTCGTTATTGGTGAGAGAACCATCTCCTACGGAGCTTCTGCTACCCTAGAAAAAGATGCCCCCTGCATATCCGCTTTCTTAGGGGTGTGCCTTTGTGGCAGCTCTACCTTCCAGTTTTCTGTCAGCTTGATCTTACCTTGCTTATACTGGTCTTCAACCCAGTACTTGAAGAAAAAGCAGTCCTCAATCGAGTGGCTGACGAGCCGGTGATAAGAATAGTAATTAGGGTCATTAAACGAGCTAGATTGTAATATATGCAGGGTCTTGGGCAACATTGCCATCTTATTCTTCATGGCTAAGTCAAATAATTTCCTCGTCATATTATGGAGAAAGGAATACTCACATCCTATCTTCTCTTCAAGGGAGGGACCTGAGCGACTATCATTTCGGCGACCTCCTTCCTTAAAGCCACCTATTTGTTGTTGAATATTGGCAACAAACGTCGCCTTGTTCTTGTCCTTGCCATTCCGAGCTTCTCCGCCGGACGAGGAAAGACATTGATCTATCGCATCTAGAGGAGCCAACTTGTCGATGAGCTCTTGAAAATTCGTAGGCTTGAAAATTGTGAGGTACCGAAAATCTGTGCCTTCTTGTCTATAGTTCTTAGAAACATGCTTACAGCCGGGGTTTTGGCAATGGGTTGCTCGCATTTAAACCAGAGATTTTTCCATTTCATGGCATATTGGACCTATGTCTCGTCGGTTCTGGGCTTTTCATTGACTAGTGCAATTACAATAGTATGTTCACTTGCACTAGCAAACCTACGTGTGAAGAGGAGCTCCATCTTGGCAAACGTCTTGACGGAGTCATTCGGAAGTTCTGCATACCATTTGAAAGCGATGTCGGAGAGACTGCTCACGAACTGACGAAGGAGTAGAATATTGTTGCCTCTAGTGTTACCACACTTAGATCTAAACTGAGTGACATGCTGCTTCGGATTACCTATTTCTTTGTATATAAGGAACGTTGGGGTCGTATATCCCGCAGGGTAATGTATTTGGTCGTACCATATAGGATATGGTCAACCAGTCTTGATTAGTTTGCTGGCAGCTTCGTTGGCTTGATGCGTTTTAAACTGCTGGGCAATGTATTCATTCAGCTGTGACTTGGAAATCATCTCTTCCTTCACCGTTGGTGGGATTTAAGGGGAATCATCGGTAATATCCACCGGTGCTTCTTCTGTTGGTTGTTTGGACTGAGTTATCATCCCGACCATATTCTGAATCAGGATGGCCATCTTGTCCATCCTAACATTCATCTTTGTTGCCATTTCATCTTTTTTCTCGAAGACGTGTTTCAGGTAGTCAATATCCGACTCCTGACTCGTCCTCTTTTCGGAAACGGCATATGGAGTTGTGTTTGGCGGTGGAGTCATAAGTTCCGCCTCTTGAGCCATAATTTCTTATAAATTTTGCTGATCTTTTGTTATAGACCGGGTGAATGGTCAATGAGAAACGGAGTTACGGTTGTCTTCATTGGAATTCATCATGTAGACTGTATGAACTACCATTCCCCTAGCCATGGGTCGTTTAGAGTATTGACCCTTGGAATTTACCTCGGGCGTAGGAACCTTCTCCGTCCTTCCTTTTTTATGGAGGACTGCCTTGGGGAGAACAATCTTCATGTCAGGATGAGCGTTGTCACGACGGGTTGACTCTTCAGCTTCTTGACCCGAGAAGGATAGCTCGGATCGATGGTGGATCCCCGAACTTCCTTTCAAATCTTATGGATCATCGAGGACAGTCATGGGGGTGAGCGTACAGACGTGGATTCTACTGGTGTCTCCATAGGTGGTGGAGATTTCTTGAGCACAGCGGTGGGCGAGTTGCACTTCACAATCTTTAAGGGTTCAAAGTCGTTCCTGATTAGAACAGCAGCGTGAATGATCGGCATAGGGGCCATTGGTGTTAGACCGGATGGAGAACTACCTCCATCATGTCTTTGTCGATGCCAGTACTGACATCGAGCAGCTCTTATGATGGGAGCTACTTCTACCTTAGGAGCCTTTGCAGTATGCCCCCTGTGCTGCTTCAGGACCTCAGCCGATGCCAAGCGCTTGAACACAAATACCCTCGAAGCTGTTGGAGAAGTAGTCTGAGGGGCTAATCTGCGGAAGACAGATTGCCATTAGGGTGCAGGATCCTTGGGTGACTGAGAAGTTGGGAAGGCTAGCTCTCTGTCACGACCCGGAAAAGGCATGTGACTGGCACTTGAATCAGGTAAAGTCTATAGGACCACACCTAATACAAGTAAGCCAAAAGCCCAGAAATCTAAACCTTAATAGAGGAAAATAGTGGAGGTGCAGTTTTGAAATAAGGTTTACTGAAATCAAGTTCTTCTTTAAAACATAGATAATAGTATACGAAAACCAAATGTTTCTATCTACTTGAAAACATTTTCTTCGTTGAAAATTTGGGCAGCACTTCTCTTGTAATTTTTAACCCGAAAACGGTACAAGCAAATATAAATATAGGCATCCCTAAGCGGGAGATAGCTCTTCGCCAATTGGCGGAAAGAATCACACAAGCAATATAAATATACAACGCCGAAGGCGAGGATCAAAACTAGAAAAAAAAGTAAGAAAACTAAATATCATCAAGAATACCAGAAGCAAATATAAATCCATAAACGCGACTCTAAGACCGAAAGAATATACAACTGTGGTTATCTAAGTCTACTAAATATACAACTTTGGTTGATGGAGCTTAACTAGATATAAGTGAAATAAATATACAATATATACTGATGGTCACGAAGCAAATGTATCCTGCTTATCCAGCAATCACCCGAAAGAAAGTGAAGTGCCAGCAAGCCGGTACGGAACCTGTATGGCTAAACCTGCAAGAAACTGTAGCACAACGGGGGTGAGTTGCCAACTCGTGAGTAGAAGACATCACCAGGTAGAAACCGAATGTATAACGATCTCATAGGTCATACAATAATATACTCATAATATAACACTGAAACATCTAGTAGTGGCAAGGGTAATCATCTAAACATAAGTGTGGTACCAAGTACTCGTGTTCGTGTCACAAGTAGCAATATTTCATATATATGATGTATGAATGCATCATGAATGAATAATCATGAAATCAGGGCACATCTGTATGAGAAAGCTGAGTTCTTATCTTAGCAAAATTATAGTATAAAAATTGGAGTATCATCAATGAAATCAACAGAAAATCCATGTCAAACATCGACACAAAATCCTCAAATCCCGGGCTCCGTCAGTCCAGATCGGCCCATATCATCAAATCTCATGACTACGATCGGTATCCTCCGGATATCTGCCGCGCCAAATATCATCGGTGGGTAGTGTTCCTTTATAAAAAAAAATAAATGAATAATGAACCAAAAGCAATGGAAAAATCCCCCCAAATGGAGCATCATGTGCCCGCACGTGATGCGCCTTAGAGCGAAAATTGTAGGCAGTACGCTTAACAAACAAGGCTGAAATTAAGCCTCATGTGCAGGAATGTGAGCATCTATACAAAGTATATAGGCGCCTTTCTAAAACAAATAATAGGCCAGATGGCGCATCACGTGCCAACACGTGATACTTTTCTCTGGGACTGCTGCATATAAGAAAACCGACCTAGTGCCATTAGGTCACGTGCTACACATGAGGATTCCTAATACCTTCTGAGCCGATAGAATTAAATGCTAAATAAGAGGGATCAGAACCCTATTTGGAAATTATTTCCTTAAATCTTTCTAAACAAGAAAGATTACGTTCTGTAAATCAGATCACCATTGGATTAAAGATCCAATTGTGATTAAAAATCACCAAGATACAGAATAAGCTCTGTATGGGAAAATATTTTCCCAATCTTTCTAAACAAGAAAGATTACGCTCCGTAAATCAGAGTACCGTTGGATTAAAGATCCAATGGTGATTAAAAATCACCAAGATACAGAATAAGCTCTGTATGGGAAAATATTTTCCCAATCTTTCTAAACAAGAAAGATTACGCTCTGTAAATCAGAATATCGTTGGATTAAAGATCCAATGGCGATTAAAAATCACCAAGATACAGAATAAGCTCTGTATGGGAAAATATTTTCCCAATCATTCTAAACAAAAAAGATCGTGCTCTGTAAATCAGAGCACCGTTGGATAAAAGATCCAACGGGGATTAAAAATCATTAAGATACAGAATAAGCTCTGTATGGGAAAATGTTTTCCCAATCTTGTTAAAAACAAGAAAAATGTCTTCTGTAAAACAGAAGTCCCTGAATGAAAGATCCAACAGTGGATAAAATCCCCGAATTAATTAAAAATCTCTCAATGAGAGATTTCCTTAACAAAAATCAAAAAATTGCCTCTGCTATATAAAGGACTCGTACTGAAGAGAGAAAGAGATGAGACCCCGCCCCCCCATAAGATTCAAAAAGAAAACAAGAAAAAGAGAAGAGCAATTCCCTTTAGAGAAAAAGAAACCCTAGGTGAGCAAAAGGCTTAGAGATCGTTTTATCCCCTTTTACAAGAGTTTAACTCTTCCAAAATAGAACTTAGTTCTTCCTCTGGTTGAGGTCTGCAGAAGCAGATCTCCCCACAAGTTGGAATTTAATTCTCATCGGGAGATTCTGTTATGCAATCCCAAAACTTAAAGGAAAGAACTAGGTTTGAAGAATTTAATTCTTCAAACGATATAGGAATTTAATTCCTCTGATAAAACTAAGGTTTAACCCTGCATAAGAATTTAATTCTCATAAAACAAAAGACTTGAAACTCTCAAGACTTAGATCAAGAGCTCCATGCATATTAGCGTTCAACGCTATAACGACAGATCACGTGTTCCCACGTGAGCACCTTTGTGGAACGAAAAGGAACAATTGAGATCGAGTCACGTGATCCCACGTGACCTGCAATAGTGTTTAGAAATTAGAAAAGAATAGGAAGATAAATTCAAATGAGGCAGTGCCCAACTTAGTGGTGCCTCACGTATCTGCACGTGATGGTTATAAGATTTAAGTGTTTAACACTTACATGTATATAATGAGGGAATAACCCCAAAAGAAACAATGCCCAATATTCAGGTGCCTCACGTACCACACATGAGCGCTCCGAATTTCAGTGTTTAACACTGCTTAAGAGCCTCACGTGGGAGCACGTGAGCACCAAAAATTTATCAGTATTTAATAGTGTGAGAGGCCAACCTTAGCCCAAATTAGCCAAGTCTCCCGAGGTCAGAAACCTTTTGACCATCAATCAACCGAGCCTTCCTGTACTCAGGTCCTTCCAAATCGATCTTAGTTCCAAAGATGGCCAATAATCTCCTGACGCGTGGCATTTAAAATAATGGTCGTTCCACCATGATCTCTCCCTTCTATCTGGAGTTCGGTTCAAGGGTACATCTCTCCACACCTCTGATATATGTTGTTGTAATTCTTCAACGATATCAGAGAGGTGGAGAGTCCCGACAACCAATAGTTCTTTGGAGCACTCTCAAACCCATGAGCATATCCCAATGGACTGCAACATCCTTAAACTAAGCTATGGACCGTAATGTCCTTAAACTAGCCCATGGACCGTAATGTCCTTAAACTAAGCTATGGACCGCAACGTTCTTAAACTAAGCTATGAACCGTAATGTCCTTAAACTTGCCCATGGACCGTTATGTCCTTAAACTAGCCGTGGACCGTAAAGTCCTTAAACTAACTATGGACCGTAACGTCCTTAAACTAAAACGATAGCGCCCAAATGCTCTTTCGTTGGATAAAAAATGATCCCGAACACCCGTTAAGTAGGTCTTAGTCCAATATCGGATTAACGTATCCTTAACAAATATTTAAGTTGATCTTAATCTCAAACAAGGTTAACGATCCTTAAATCAACCAAACCCAAATCTAAGAAAATACGGATTTGGACTAATCCACGCCCTACGGGTGACAGCACAAATTAGTCTCCGTATACAATCCACGGGCAACCAAAAATAAAACAAATACACACGACACGAAATGACCTTCTGGAGCAGGAGAAAGTGGTTATCGCTACACGGTAACATAATTAACTGCAGGGGCTTGCACCTACAGGGAAGAGCGTCCCCATAATCAAAACCCCCTCACAACGAGGGGGAATCTGACGAAGTCTGCTACAACGTCCGCATCCGTCTAAACCTTCGACATACGGTGCCATAAATCAACTTGGCATCTTCGGAGAGGTAGACGGATAAAACCAAATAGCATCTGCCCCCAAATTCAGGCAAGACGACCTACGCGGTTCCGTCTTCTGTTTTTGGCGGTAAACAGATTTTGGCACGCCCGGTGGGACCTTTTCCTCTTTCCACTCCACACTTCATATGTCGTGTTCGTGAACGGATTGCGGTTTAATATGGTTGCCCTTGGATTCGAGATACTAATATTTGGTGTCTTGCTCCGTGCAGAAGAGAAGATGACGTCAATGGCTTCCAACTGCACCAATTGCAACAACTCTCACTCCGCCCCTGTTGGAGGAGTAACTTATGGGCCCCAAGCGGCCTCCATCTTCGCAATGCCAGTGGATCAGGTGACTCAGACCACCACTGGAATGTTCTTCGGGACCATGCTTTCTCCAATAAGCTTCAATGGCATCATAAGAAGCCCCAAAGAAGTCGGTCTTTGATCGGCTCGCAACCACCATGGCCCCCCTCAACGGGTCATCTAAGTCTGCCTCCTCAGTCTTCGATAGGCTGAGCCAAAACTTCACTAGGCCCGTAAAGAGGCCTGCAATACCTGAAGGAGTTATCCCGAAGCGGATAGCTACTCCATCTCCGGTGAACGAAGTCATCAGAGGGGCTTCTCCTGCTAAGGGATCGGTTTTCACAAGACTAGCCGGTCCAACTCATGCTACGGGTGAGGTCGTTGCAAGTGCTTCCCCTATTCGAAAGTCAGTCTTTGACAGATTAGACGTTCCTTCTCAACGGACGTCGGTCTTTGACAGGTTGGCACCAAAAGCAGCCTCTCATCAAAGCAAGGGGCATGACGAAGCCACTCCCGTAACTGAACTACGCCCATCTGCACGACACGCTCGACGTCGCCACTAGCGCCGAATAAGGAAGGCTGGAGGCAGTTCCCCCTCTGGACTTACCCCACCAGCTCCAATGGTGGAAATTGACAACAGGGAATAGTTTTGAGCTGCTCAGGAGGGTGCGCAAGAACTCTCCAACCGCCATACTGAAGAAGTCTCCTCCGCCTTTTGAAAACACAACACGGGTGTGTTTCCTGATTTAAAATCAGGAAAGCCCACGGAAGAGGCTTCAGAAAAGGGTCACGTGCTTACACGTGACCAGCAGTCTCGTGTTAGCACGTGACATCTAAAAGCATCGGCAAGGAAAATTCAGCTTCTCGACTACATCAAAGAAAAGGGCTTCAGAAAGGGTCACGTGCTCCCACGTGACCTGGGTCACATGTTGGCACGCGACAATTGAAAGCGGCTTCAAAGGCAAACCGGTTCCCTGATCAAATCAAGAAAAAGGCTTCAGAAGAGGTCACGTGCTCCTACGTGACCAGGGTCACATGCTCACACGTGACCAGGGGTCACGTAATGGCACGTGATAGTTAAGCAGCAACCAGAAGACAGAGTACAAAAAAGAAAGAAGAAGGCTCGTTCCAAGGGGGTCACGTGCCCATACGTGACAAAGGTTCACATGGCCACACGTGACCAGCTTTCAAAGCTTATCTGTTAACAGAATTAAATTCTGAGAAAAGACCTCTTAAATCTTTCCAAAGCAACCGATTGAATTAAAGATTTAAAGGTGATTAAATATCATCTATCTATGGGAAAATCTCGAATTAGGAAAGATTTCCCCGTAAAATCTAACCGAAATAACAAAGGAGAATCTCTGGATTTAAAATCCAATAGTGAATAAAATTCACCTAATAATCCAAACGTCCAAAACGAATGATGGATACAAATCAAATCTCCTAATGAAAGATTCACCAAAACTAATTGACTCGGCTGCTTCTCCTATAAATAGGAGCTAGGAGACACACAAAATATATATATATGCAGAGGGAAGAAAAGAGAGAGAGCCTGAATACTTGAGAGGAATTTGGATCTTCTGCAAAAGAAAACCCTAGGTAAGAAAGGGAAGGTTTCATTAAAAAAAGGAGAATTTAATTCTCAATAGAGTTTAACTCTGATATAAAACAGAAGGACATATTTCTTCTCTCTTTGATGGAGGATCTGTAAAGTGCACATCTCCCCTTGAGTTGAGAATTTAGTTCTCAATGGGTTGAGATCCTGCCATGCAGATCCAAAGCATAGAGAGGGAATGGAAATACGAGAATTTAATTCTCACAGAACTATAGGAATTTAATTCCTTTAAAATAAAATTAGGGTTTGACCCTGTGTTATGGGAATTTAATTCCTTCAGAATGAAAAGAATCAGGGTTTAACCCTAGTTAAGAACTTAGTTCTGTTAAAACAACGAGAATTTAATTCCCTTAATCTCATTCCCCAGAATAATTCTTTAACAAAGAGTGGGAGTTTAATTCCCCAAAGCTTTTATTAGGGTTTAACCCTATTCAGTTCTTCACATATATGAGGAATTTAATTCCTACAGGAAATTCAGAGTTCAACTCTTCAAAAGGAACTAGGAATTTAATTCCTCTGAAATTATTGTCAGGGTTCAACCCTACGAGGAATTTAATTCCTGAAAGGGATTAACAGATCTTCTAAACAACTACAGAAAAGAAGGGTCACGTGTCACCACGTGACCCCCCCCAAAAAAAGATCTAAAGAAAGCCCTTTGAGGCAGTGCCTCACGTGACCCACATGACCCTTGAAAAGATCCCCTGCAAAGAACTTTGAAGCATCACCTCACGTGCTCCCACGTGACTCCCAAAACGCAGAAAGAAAAAGCAAAGGAAATGAAAGCTTTGGGCGCTCTCACGTGTTATCACGTGACCCCTCAGCAAATGCTTTAACAATTGGCGCACAGATCCCCATCACGTGCAAACACGCGATCCTCTAAAAATAAAAGTGTTTAACACTTGTTCGCAGATTTGACGATAAACTAAAAGGAGATCTGGCTCCATGTTTAGGGCGCCCTCACGTGTCACCACGTGACCCCTAATGAGCATTCTAACAGACCAGAGCGGGGGCCTTCATCACGTGCTCACACGTGATGGCCGCCAGAATTAAAAGTGTTAAACACTGATCTGCAGAATAAAATAAGGGAAATCAGGGCGCTCTCACGTATCCACACGTGACCCCTCCTTCCTTAGTGTTTAACACTAATTGGAAAACTCTATTTGCAGTGTTTAACACTGATTTTCTTAGTGTTTAACACTAATTTGGAAAACTTTATTTGCAGTGTTTAACACTGATTTTCTTAGTGTTTAACACTAATTTGGAAAACTCTATTTGCAGTATTTAACACTGATTTTCTTAGTGATTAACACTAATTGGAAAACTCTGTTCCCAGTGTTTAACACTGATTATCTTTTAGTGTTTAACACTAACTTGCTAATCTTATTCCCAGTGTTCAACACTGTTGGTCTTTAATGTTTAATACTAGCTTTAGCCCAATTGGCTACGTTTCTAGAGGCAAAGCCTCTCCTTCAATGGACCAACAGAGGGCCAATATTTCAAACATAATTAGACTTAGCCCAAACTGGCCATAAGTCCACAAATCATCTTGAACTGAGCACATCTGCTCTTTCAACCAACTCATTGGTTCAAGGGTACATCTCTGAACTCCGCTGATATTTGTCGTTGTAATCCTTCAACGTCTTCAGAGAGGTGACGGCTCCCGACAACCACACATCAACACGGACTGTGGGGTCCTTAAACCCGCGGACTTATGCGTCCTTAAACTAAAATACGGACTGTGGGGTCCTTAAACCCACGGACTTATGCGTCCTTAAACTACCTATGGACCACCATGTCCCTAAACTGGCAATGGACCACTACGTCCCTAAACTGGAAATGGACCACTATGTCCCTAAACTGGAGATAGACCACCATGTCCCTAAACTGGTAATGGACCATCATGTCCCTAACTGGAACAATAGAGCCCAAACGCTCTTTTGTCGGATCTAAACGATCCCGTTAAGTCGATCTTAGTCCCAAACTGGACTAAAGTATCCTTAACAACCGTTTAAGTTGATCTTAGCCTCAAATATGGCTAACGTATCCTTAAACCTTCAAACAGACTGGACTATGAATCCCTCCAATCAACTTTGGTTCAAGGGTACATCTCAGAACTCCTTTGACACCTGTCGTTGTAATCCTTCAACGCCGTCAGAGAGGTAACGGGTCCAGACAACCATACATGTAATGGACCACTATGCCCCTAAACTGGAACAAGGGAGCCCAAATGCTCTTTTGTCGGATCTAAACGATCCCGTTAAGTTGATCTTAGTCTCAATTTAGACTAACGTATCCTTAACAAACGTTTGAGTTGATCTTAGCCTCGAATATGGCTAACGTATCCTCAAACCAAACCCCCAAACCCAAATCTAAGATAATACGGATTTGGACTAGTCCACGCCCTACGGGCGACGACATAACTCAGTCTCCGTAAACAATCCACGGGCAACAAAACATAAAATAAACACACACGACACGAAGTGACCATTTGGAGAAGGAGAAAGTTGTTACCGCGATGCGGTAGCGTAATTAACTGCAGGGGCTTGCGCCTGAAGGGGAGAGCGTCCCCACAATCAAAAACCCCTCAAGCGAGGGGGAATCTGACGAAGTCTGCTACATCGGACGCATCCGTTTAAACCTTCGATGCATGGTGCCATAAATCAACTTGGCATCTTCGGAGAGGTGGACGGATAGCACCAATTAGCATCTACCCCGAATCTCAGTGCCAAGACATCGCAGTCCTGCGCGCCGTCTTTCGGAGGGGAACAGATTCTGGCATGTCTGGTGGGACCTTTTCCTCTTTCCACTCCACACATCGCGTGTCGTGATTCGCGCACCGACCGCGGTTCGCTAATAGTTGCCCTTGGGTTTCAAGATACTAAGAATTGACGTCTTGCTTATTGCAGAAAGCAAAGAATCGATGGCTTCTACTTCTACGAAATGCTCCAATTGCTCGGACTGCAATTGCGACCAACGCTCTACCTCGCCAGGAGGTATAGCCTACGGACCCCAAGCTGCTTCGTTATTCACAATACCGGTGGACCAGGTGACTCAGGCCACTACCGGATTGTTCTTTGGGACTATGTTCCCACCGACAAGCTTCACGGCGCCGGTGCTGACAAAGGAAGCTCCCAAGAAGTCGGTCTTTGATCGTCTTACCCCTGCCGCGGCTCCTCTCAACGGGTCGCCCGACATCAGCGCCTCGGTCTTCTCTAGATTGGGCCAGAAATCCTGTGGACCCATCATGGGGCCTACAATCCCAAAGAAGACTGTTTCCCCGGCCAGAAGGTCGGTCCTTACAAGATTAACGGCCCCAGCTCCCGCTCCTGCTACCCAAAGGACGTCGGTCTTTGACAGGCTAACACCAGCAATGACCCTCCACCTACACAGGGGGCAGGACGAAGCTATTCTCACCACTGAACCAACGCCGTCCGCTCGACACGCTCGACGTCGCCATTGGCGCCGAGTAAGGAAGGCTGGGGGCAACTCCCCCTCTGGGCTAACTCCACCAGCCCCGATGGCAGAAGTTAATGTTGCTGTTCCAACTGGGAACAGCTTTGAGATGCTAAATAAGGTGCAAAGTAATTCTCCTACTGCGGTGCTAAAGAGATCTCCTCCCCCACTAAAAAAGGTTGTGGAAATAAAGTCAGAACAGCCCCGATCCCCTCAACGACTGTCTTCCAAAATCTATAAGGTTTGGCGGCAGGCCCGAGACTCGATGATCGATCCAAACTTCTCCCGCCAGCGCAAGAAGCTGAAAATCCAATGGGAAGCCGGTCACCAGGCTAAACCACGAAAGGTTGTCTGGACGTCTACCTCAACGACCTCCTTAACCTCCACTGCTCATAAAAGGAGGAAGCCAAAGAAGATCCCCCAGCCTGCAACGACAGCTAAGAGCACTGAGCCCAGAAGCCCTAAGTCTGGGGACATGATGGCCCACACCGTATACATGGCGTCAGGAAAAGAAGACGGCCGTGCGTCTACAGGTCATAGACTGCTTACACGGTCGGTGACCAAAGCTCAGGAGCAACAGCAAAAGCTCCAGGAAATGATGAATGCTATGGCCACACTTACCGGGCCAAAAGAAAACCCAGAAACGTCCTCAGATGAACGCCAGGAGGAAGAAACCGACGCTGAATTCTTTCGCCGAATACTGGAGAAGAAGGACAAAGAGGCTGCTGAACAAGCAGCCAACATACAGCGTATGGGCCTTCTCTTCCAAGACATGATAGGAATAATGATCCAGCAGGACCCACCCGCCGAGGATCCTCCAATCGTTCTTGAAGACGACCGAGGAGAAACGTCAAATCCACCACCGGCCCTCTCAACGGCCAAAGAGGAGACAATCTCTAAGGCTGATTTGGTTGACCATATAGCCCAGCAAATCCGGGTTCATCATGCGACTGAGACAGTGGTCAAGTCGTAAAGACAGGCCGACCGTATCCAAGCTGGTACGACCAAATCAAATACCCGCCGGGTTATACAATACCAAAATTCCACGTGTATAAGGGGACCGGCAATCCCCATCAACATGTTGCCCAGTTCAGGGCCCTTTGCGGTAACACCGGCGGTGATGATAAACTGTTACTTCGCCAGTTCGTGGGCAGCTTATCAGAAACAGCGTTCGAATGGTATTCAGAACTCCCGAACGATTCTATCAAGACGTTCACTGAAATGGAGCTGCTATTCACTCAGCGATTCGCAAGCGCCAGCGAACGCACTCCAATAACGGCACTGATTAACGCCAGGGTAAAACCAGGCGAAACCTGGGTCCAGTATGCTATACGCTGGCGGAATCTGTGGTCGAGATGCGAGCAATGCATTGAGGAAGCACCTGCGGTGGGCATGTTCGTGGGAACTCTAGACCCTCACGCAACTATCTCCCAGTTTATGATGTTCTTTAAGCCAACCACATTTCAGGCTTTAATCGACAAGTTGGCTCAGATGGACCAGATGGGTCATAAACCACCTCCCCCGAAGTCGGAACCTCGGAATGACAAAGGTAAAGGAAGGGCAACCTTCGTCGCGAATGCCCAGCAGCAACCTAACGCCCCGAAGCCGGCAGATCAATTGGAAGAAAGACGCCGGTATTATAATGAGAAGATGAAGCATCCCTACTCGTTCCCACGAGACAAGACGAAACGGTTATTCGAGCTGGCAGTACGCAACAGACTTATAAACCTACCAAATCCAAGACGACCGCCGCAACCCACTGAGGTGAATAACCCTAACTATTGCCCTTACCATCAAACGGTGAGCCATCCGATTGAAGATTGCTTCGTCTTCAAAGGATGGATTGAAGATCAATACCTCCAGGGGAAGTTTGTACTATCCGAAAAGTGGAGGGTGAACCCACCACAGCCGCATACTCCTAAGAAAGCAGATACACCGGGGGCGACCTGCTCCTTTATTGAAGAAGCTCCATGGGAGTTTGTGCTATCAACTAAAACCAAAAGAATGCTGAGAGACCTTCATGTGTGCTCCGAGATCGAATGGAAGGACATTCTTGAACCTCAAATTATCGAAGGAATGCTGAGGCCGCACCCAACTGCAAAGAGCGGTGGTGATGGACCAAGTACTCATGCCCTACCGTCAAAATCTTCGAAGAAAAAGAAGAAGAAATCTAAGAAGCCCGTGAAGCCTGGAGACAAACGCACGAACTTGCAGAAGCAAATCGACGCACTGGAGGAGTACAATCAAAAGTCACGGACTCCCGTCACACTGCAAGAGTTCCTCAACCACGTCTTTCAGGAGGAAGATGATGGAGAGAGCTCGTCGGATGAATCCGAGGGATATGTGGCGAGTTGTAACGTAATCTCCTACTCGTTTACTGATGATGAGAAAACTCCCGACACTAAGAAACTGAGGACAGAGCCTGAACCAGAGCGTGTGTGGCCAACAGATGAAATGATCAGCGCCTTTCTGGACGAGATTCGTCTAAAAAGTAAAGCGGATCAGGAGCGTGAAATGGCCGCATCGGAAGGAGCCAAATGTAGGCGACTGAACGAAAGAGTTGAAGTACCCCCGCCAGATCGAAAGGCATCCGAGGCGGATAAGAAGATATTCAAGACGTGGAAAAGGTTTGCCAAAGCCATGTCAATGGGAATGAAGCTACCACCCTCGGAAGAAAACATGCTCAATGGGGCGGAGAGGCACCCTGATTATTGCGCATATCATTGGAAAATTTCACACCCCACGGAGGAGTGCGACGCCTTTAAGATATGGTGGCAAGAATATGTTGCTCATCGGCAACATTTTAAGCGCATGAAACACAAGATTCGTCGGGAACGAAGAAGTACTGCCGACGGGCACAACATAACTACTGGTAACTGTTACATGGTTAACGCCGGAGGGTTACAAATTCTCACCTTTGGGAGCAACTCTGACGAAGAAATGGCTCTGGGCCCTCTCTTTAAAGAATCCGTTTTAGGGAAAGAGGAGAGATCGGAGGCCTGCGAGAACATTCAGCTGCGCAATCGCACACTCCCAGAAAAGAATCTCGGGCCCGCGAGTAGAAAAGATAGGGGAAAGGAAAAGGTCACTGAGGATATCTCTTTAGATGACCAGGTCATGAAAGAACTGACTACCAAAGACCCTCCCAGGAAGGGTAAGGTGGACTACAATATCCTAGCGCACCTAAGGAAGCTACCTTCTCAGCTTAGCATTCTCGATGCCCTCCTATTATCAAAAGAAGTGCGAGATTCACTAATTAAGGCGTTACAAGAACCTGAGCAATTCCAAGCTTTCCTCTCCATTGAAAGGATGAAGGATGAACTGGAGGAAGTGCATACGACCGACATCACTTTCGGTGACGAAGAACTCCTTCTCGGGACGTGCGACCACAACCGTCAACTATATATCTCTGGATACTGCCATGATATCAAGATAGGCAAGATCCTAGTGGATAATGGATCCTCCGTCAATCTCCTTAACGTTCGGGTGTTAAAGGAAATTTGCATGAGTGTGCAACACCTCGCTCGTGACAAAATTACCATCTCCGGTTTCGATTCACAATCGTCACGGACTCTCGGATCTGTGATACTAACATTACGCTTCGGACTACTCGTCACAAACATCAAATTCCATGTCATTGACGCCAAGACCTGCTACAACGCCTTGCTCGGTCGCCCTTGGTTACACGAGTATAACATCATCCCTTCTACACAATATCAGTGTATGAAGTACTTTAAGGATGGTTTCGAGTATACCGTAACAGGTGAGCTGAACCCGTTTTCCGTGAACGAAGTCCGTAAATACGAAGACGCAAAGTACTTTTTGCCAGATTTCGAGGATACAGAAAGGTGTCGCAAGCCGGAGAACAAAGCCGCCGCCACCATCCCTGTTTTCGGGAGCGATACCGAAGAAGAAGAGATAGTTTAAGCTGGGCCATCTCAACGCGACAACCCAGGGACGTCCGCCCCCATATTGGTCTTCGGAAGTGACTCGGAAGATGAGGTTAATGACGTGTTCTCCAATCGGCTGTCAATACAAGCACCCCCTAGCGATGATCAGAGTTTGCAAATCACCATGATACCGCGAGAACACTACAAGGATCTCGACACACTTCAAGCTCACAATGTGCAAGACCTGCAAACATTTTACGTCCCTCCCAGGATAAGGGGCGAGAAGTTAATCCTATTCTACCGATCCTCAGAGTCGAAAATAGAGAAAGAGATCTGGCATGGCACGAATGCTATACTCGACAGGCTCCAACCTATCCGTTTGCCCAGATACTACACAAATGGACTAAAAGGGCTATTGAAGCGCCAAGGAGTACCCTTAAAACAGACTGTTCGACAAGCTCGATTCTACAACAGGATTTGGGATGTCCCTGGGACTCAATGCAAATTGCCCAACGGGAAAATGGAAACGCTTGGGCTTGGATACGTGAGAACCGGAAAACGGGAACGGGCCCACAGTAGCTACGCTATATATACCTTCGATGAAGAAGATGACGCCCTGTCAGGAAATGCCAACCCCTCATCAAAACTAGATCCCGCGATTGAAGGGCCGAGTCCGTCGTTTCAAGAACGAATGGACAAGCTTATCAGGAAAGTGGGTCAAAAAGCTCGGGAAGACCACAACCGCGAGATGGCCATCTACGAGAAGGCCAGGACGCAACGTCTGTTTCAACAGGCTGCAAAAGACGAAGATGCTCATCCTTGTCAACCTGTTGTACGAAAGGCCCGACGCAGAGACAGAAATAAATCAAGAAGCGGAAAAAGGAGCCGACAACAACAACGCAGGATTAGAGAGTTACGTGATCGGGTATTGCGCGGCTCGGATTTGTCCCTCATGAAGAAGATGAGTCGAGCGTACTCCTTCCCCCGAGACAAGACGGAGAGGTTACTCGAGCTCGCTATAAAACATCAAATGATCACGCTTCCAGAGTCTAGACGCCCTGAGCAAGCTAACAAGGCGTCTCATCTGAACTATTGCTCTTATCACCGAGCCATAGGACATCCTACCGAAGACTGCTTCACCTTCAAGAACTGGGTCGAGGACCAGTACCAACGGGGCAGATTCGCTTTATCCGACGGCTGGAGGGTAACGCCGCCACAAAAGCACGAACTCAAAGCCGCAAAAGCAGAATCAGATCCACATCAGTCCTGGAAGTGGATTCACACATGTTACACGATTACGATATTAAAAGAAGAGCCCGAGAACATGGATGACCTTCCCTGGTGCTTTGAGAACAGCGATGATGAGGTGATCTCAGAATTTCCGCCAGCTCCGAAAGAACTGGAAGACGGCATACATACTACTGCAGATAACCTCAAGAAGATTGAGTTCGGATCGGCAGATGACCCGCGACCGACATTTGTCAGCGAGCTGCTATCTGAAGAAAGGGTGGCTGCGTTAAAGAACGTGCTTCTACGGCATAAAGACTGCTTCGCGTGGAACTATTCCGAGATGCCAGGATTGGATCCGGAGATTGTTGTGCATAAATTAGCAATATCCCCAGATATTAAGCCAGTCAAGCAGGCGCCAAGAAGGATGCCACTCGAGCTTGAAATGAGCATCAACGCTGAAGTCAAGAAGCTGATCGATTCTGGATTTATCCAAGAAGTCCAGTATCCCGACTGGATCGCCAATATCGTCCCGATAATGAAGAAGAATGAGACGATACGCATATGCATGGATTTCAGGGATCTCAATAAAGCCTGTCCAAAGGACGATTTCCCGGTACCGGTAACCGAGCTAATGATAGATAACACGTCCACTCACGAGGTTTTCTCTTTTATGGAAGGTTCATCAGGATACAATCAGATAAAGATGCATCCCGAAGACCAGAAGCACACCGCTTTCCGGACCCCTTTGGGTATATTCTGCTACAGGGTTATGCCCTTTGGTCTAAAGAACGCTGGCGCTACCTATCAAAGGGCCATGACAAAGATCTTCGACGACCTCATACATGACATCATCGAGTGCTATATCGATGACCTTGTAGTAAAGAGAATGTCATACGAAGAGCATTTAAAGCATCTGGAGACGGTATTTCAACGCCTTCGGCAATATAATTTGAAGATGAATCCCCTCAAATGCGCGTTTGGAGTCTCCTCGGGTAAATTCCTGGGATTCATCATCCGACACCGAGGTATCGAAATAGATACATCTAAGATCAAGGCGATCATGGAAATGCCTCCGCCAAGAACCCTCAAACAGTTGTGGTCTCTCCAAGGGAAGCTCGCATACATCCGGCGGTTTATCGCCAATCTTTCAGGCAAATGCCGTCCTTACAGCCACCTGATGAAGAAGGGAACTCCATTCGTTTGGGATCACAAATGCCAAGGTGCACTAGACGAGATCAAGCAGTACCTGCAGAACCCTCCGGCTTTGGCCGCGCCGGTCAAGGGAAAACCCCTCATTCTTTATACGACCACCCTCGAAGGTTCCTTAGGCGCATTATGGGCACAAGAAAACGATCAAGGGAAAAAGAGAGCACTCTACTACTTAAGTCGAGTTCTGCTGGGGGAAGAAAGCAACTACTCTCCCATTGAAAAACATTGCTTGGCGTTAATCTTTGCGATAACAAAGCTCAGGCACTATGCGTTGGCACATGAAGTCCGTCTCACCTCGAAGGTGGACCCTCTTAAATATTTGATGTCAAAGGCTATATTGACGGGTTGACTCACGAAATGGGCTCTACTCCTGATGGAGTTCTCAATAACGTATCGACCTCTTAAGGCAGTGAAAGGCCAGGCCATTGCCGACTTCCTCGCTGAGCATCCAATACCTGCCGGTTCTCCTCTGAACTGCGATTTGCCGGACGAGCATGCATTTAATGCGATCGGCGGCGGTAATACCCGATGGGAACTCTATTTCGATGGAGCGTCCTCCATAAAGAAGCGGAAACAAGGTATCCCAATGATCAAATCGGGGATAGGCCTCATCTTCGTAACTCCACAAGGAGGGATAATGCGCTTCGCCTTCTCTTTAACAGAGCCGAGGACAAACAATGAAGCTGAATACGAAGCTCGGATAGCAGGCCTCGAGATCGCCATCGACATGGGAATTGAAAATCTCCTCGTGTACGGGGATTCTCAACTGGTCGTTAGTCAAGTAAACGGCGACTACCAGACATGCAAACCAGAATTGGTGAAATACGGCGAAAGGGTGCAACAACTGTTGACCCAAATTCCCTCCTATACTTTGGAAAGTATACCACGCGCGGAAAATAGCAAAGCAGACGCGTTAGCTAAGCTCGCTAAAGAACTGGCTGACGAGAACCTCGATGACGTCAGAATCGTGGTACAAAGCCGTCGAGTGCTCGTCCCAGCGGAAATATCTCCGGAATCATACGAAGAAAAGGGAGCGACTGAGCAGACGACCCTACAAATAAAAGACCGTGAGAAGGCCGAGGACTTGAGGGAAGTCTTCATAGACTACTTTAAGTCCCACCGGATGCCCGAAGAAGCGTCCTCAAGACATCAGCTCATGAAACGAGCTCTATCTTTCGCTCTCGTCAATGATACTCTGTATAAGAGGTCGTTTGATTCTCTATGGCTAAGATGTTTAGGACCGGACGAAGCAGAAAGAGTCGTTCAAGAGGTTCATGACGGAATCTGTGGTTCTCATCAAGCAGGCCCGAAGATGAAGTTAAAAATTAAACGGATGGGTTACTACTGGCCCACGATGATCCAGGACTGCTTCGAGTATGCGAAGCAGTGCCACTCGTGCCAAATCCAGGGGGACTTCATCCACCAGCATCCGAATCCACTACATCCAACGATGGCTAGCTGGCTATTCGAAATGTGGGGGACTGACATAGTCGGCCCCATTGAACCAGCATCGTCCCGAGGACATCGTTTCATCCTGGCGACAACTGATTACTTCTCCAAATGGGCAGAAGCAGTACCGCTGAGGGAAGTGAAGACGGAGAACATCCTCCACTTCTTCAAGACGCACGTCATCTATCGGTTTGGAACCCCACGGCGGATTATCTCCGATAACGGGCCAGCCTACAGAAGCCATAAGATTAGCCACTTCACGCAGCAGCACAATATAGACTGGAGATATTCTTCAGTTTACAATCCATGAGCTAACGGTCTGGCCGAGGCCTTCAATAAGACCTTGACAAATATCATAAAAAAGACGGTGTCCCGAAACAAGAAAGACTGGCATGAGAGGCTGCAAGAGGCCCTTTGGGCCTATCGAACTACGTTCAAGACGGCCACGAACACAACGCCGTACGCGTTGGTATTTGGGACAGAAGCAGTGCTCCCCCTCGAGATAGAGATACCCTCTCTACGAGCGGCGGTCCACTACGAACTGACGGACGAAGAAAATGCTCACCTTCGGCTCGAGGAGCTTGATGCCCTCGATGAAGCCCGACTCATAGCGCAACAAAATCTAGAGGCCTACAAAGCAAAGATGACGCGCTCATACGAAAGATTGACCAGGCTGAGGACATTCCGCCAAGGCGAACTCGTACTAGTGGTCAAAAGACCTATGATCCCCAATCGTGCCAAGCGGGGAAAATTTGAGCCGAACTATGAAGGCCCGTACATCATAGACAAGGTCTACCAGGGTGGAGCCTATCTACTCATGGACATGCAAGGTGAAAGGCCTTTCAGGCCAATAAACGGCCGTTTCTTAAAAAAGTACTATGCTTAATGAGCCACAGCCTGGGTCAATGATAGATGACGACGACTATGTCCGCTCGCTATCTTCCTAAGCTCAGACTTTATAAGCAATAGCCGGCCTTCACCTGAACGACGGATCGAAACATCCTTAAACTATCAACGGACTGAAACGTCCTTAAACTATCAACGGACCGAAACGTCCTTAAACTATCAACGGACCGAAACGTCCTTAAACTAACGACGGACCGAAACGTCCTTAAACTAACGACGGACCGAAACGTCCTTAAACTATCGATGGACCGAAACAACGGACCGAAACGTCCTTAAAATTACTACCGCGGCATCCTTAGGCTGACGAGATGGATAAAAAAAAGAAGAGAAAAAGAATATAAAAAAACGGTATGTCCATAAGCAAAATGGGCACGGATGAAAACCCGAAAGGGCTCCGTGAGTAAAAAACAGCAGGGCTGCCAGCAAGTGTTCGGGAAAACCCGAAAGGGCGCGACCTTGTAAAAAAAAGAGAGAAAAAGAATATAAAAAAAAAGGTATGTCCATAAGCAAAAGGGGCACGGATGAAAACCCGAAAGGGCTCCGTGAGTAAAAACAGCAGGACTACCGGCGAGTGTTTGTGAAAACCTGAAAGGGCGCAACCTCGTTAAAGGACACTTACAGAGTCCTCTCGACCTTGTAAGGAGAAACCACCTGCGTGAGATCCTTACGACTCATAAAGGAGCAACACACTTAGGGATCCTCACGATCCTAAGGAGAAAATGCACTTGCGAGATCCTTACGACTCGTAAGGAGAATTCTCTTATGGGACCCTCACGGCTCATGAGATTTGAAAGTCTTAAGTTACAGAAACCTAAACCTGTTCTTAAGCAAATCCTCCACAACCTTCGATATTGCCCTACAAGAGGCTCAATACTGACCCTTGTATACAATCCACGAGCGCGAATAAACATTTTCCTAACAAAGTCCCACCCGTGACTGGGGATATGTCCATACAGTGAACAACTCTTATGAGTCCTCTCGACTCATAAAGAGAAAACACTCTTGTAAGATCCTTACGACTTATAAGAGAACATACACTTAGGAGTCCTCACGATTCCTAAGGAGAAAACGCACCTGCGAGATCCTCACGATTCGTAGGGAGAAATACCTTTATGAGACCCTTACGGCTCATGAAGTCAAAAGCCTTAGTCGACGGGATCCTAACCCTGTTCGCTAAGCCACCTTTGTTCGACATCGACAGAGGCAAATGATGATTCGCTCCTGGCAATATTCCAGTTGTAGCGATGCTGATGCTGAGATTGGCACCAGATTCCAAGTTCCACACTCGCGATAAAAAAAAACAGCGAGCCATACGTGCATATGAAATAGCCGAAATGATGGGGCAGCTTGCAATAAAAATCAGCAAGTAAAAAATGTATGCATGAAAAATAGCCGAAATGATTGGGCAACTCGCAATGAAAAGCAGCGAGTAAAAATAAAATAAATAGCCGAAATGATTGGGCACCGCGAAAAATAGCCGAAATGATTGGGCAATCGCGATTTTCGCGATATAAAAAGCTGAAATGATAGAGCATCACGGAAAGAATAAAAAAAATGATGAAAGAATGAAACTTTTTGCCCTACAGGTGATGCTACATCAATCCCTGTATACAATCCAGGAGCGTAAACAAATAAGGGAACACACCTCCCCCCAGGTTTCACCAAAGAAAGAAGCTAAATCTCGACGGGCCATAAGCGACCTAGAGATCATCCCAACACTCGTCTCGTAACGACGGACACAACTTCAAGCTAAGCGGAACGGCGGCAACTCCCAGTTCCATGGCTCGGTGGTATACATATCGCCAAACAGTCAAACCTCCATCCCGTGAAATGCGGATACAATCACCAAAATTCCTGGTTACGTGGAACGCGGATAATGTCACTCTTTGACCCCGTGGAAAACGTCCAGAGCGGAGCCTAGTCCTCGCAGAGCACGGCAGTGAACCCGTGTGAAGCATCTAGTGCAAAATTCCTGATTACGTGGAACGCGGATAACGTCACTCTTTGACCCCGTGGAAAACGTCCAGAGCGGAGCCTAGTCCTCGCCGAGCACGGCAGTGAACCCATGTGAAGCATCTAGTGCAAAATTCCTGGTTACGTGGAACGCGGATAACGTCACTCTTTGACCCCGTGGAAAACGTCCAGATCGGAGCCTAGTCCTCGCAGAGCACGGTAGTGGACCCGTGTGAAGCATCGAGTGCAAAATTCCTGGTTACGTGGAACACGGATAACGTCACTCTTTGACCCCGTGGAAAACGTCCAGAGTAGAGCCTAGTCCTCGCAGAACACGGCAGTGAACCCGTGTGAAGCATCTAGTGCAAAATTCCTGGTTACGTGGAACGCGGATAACGTCACTCTTTGACCCCGTGGAAAACGTCCAGAGCGGAGCCTAGTCCTCGCCGAGCATGGCAGTGAACCCGTGTGAAGCATCTAGTGCAAAATTCCTGGTTACGTGGAACGCGGATAACGTCACTCTTTGACCCCGTGGAAAACGCCCAGAGCGGAGCCTAGTCCTCGCCGAGCACGGCAGTGAACCCGTGTGAAGCATCCAGTGCAAAATTCCTGGTTACATGGAACGCGGATAACGTCACTCTTTGACCCCGTGGAAAACGTCCAGAGCGGAGCCTAGTCCTCGCCAAGCACGGCAGTGAACCCGTGTGAAGCATCTAGTGCAAAATTCCTGGTTACGTGGAACGCGGATAACGTCACTCTTTGACCCCATGGAAAACGTCCAGAGAGGCTCCTGGTCCTCGCAGAGCACGGCAGTGAGCCCGTGTGAAGCATCCAGAGCGGAGCCTAGTCCTCGCCGAGCACAGCAGTGAACCCGTGTGAAGCATCTAGTGCAAAATTCCTGGTTACGTGGAACACAGATAACGTCACTCTTTGACCCCGCGGAAAATGCCTAGAGTGGAGCCTGGTCCTCGCCAAGCACGGCAGTGAACCCGTGTGAAGCATCCAGAGCAAATACCGGACTGTGGAGTCCTTAAAATCCACGGACTATGATGTTCTTAACCTCGACCGCGATGTCTTAAAACTAACGATCAACTACCCCGATTCCCTACGGATTCTGCTTTAGTTTAAGGGTACATCTCTTCACTCCTTTGATAGCTGGCATTGTAATTCCTCAACGTCTTCAAAGAGGTGACGGGTCCCTGCAACCAAACATCGGACTGTGGAGTCCCTAAATCCACGGACTATGAGGTCCTTAACCTTGACCGTGATGTCTTAAAACTAACATTGGACTGTGGAGTCCCTAAATCCACGGACTATGAGGTCCTTAACCTTGACTGTGATGTCTTAAAACTAACATCGGACTGTGAAGTCCCTAAATCCACGGACTATGAGGTCCTTAACCTTGACCGTGATGTCTTAAAACTAGCATCGGACTGTAGAGTCCCTAAATCCACGGACTATGAGGTCCTTAACCTTGACCGTGATGTCTTTAAACTACGATACCTGGGGAAACCCCTGACTCCGTGAAACACGGACAAGGGTGACCACATCCAGCACTTACAAGTCCTCACGACCTGTAAGGAAGAAAAACTCTTTTGTGAGATCCTTATGACTCTCAAGGGAAAACCCGCTTAAGAATCCTCACGATTCTTAAGAAGAACTTACACCTATGGAATCCTCTCGACCTGTAGGGAGAAAAACTCTTTATGAGACCTTCATGGCTCATAAAATGCAAAAGTCTTAGGAAGCAGATTTTAACCCTGAATCCTAAGCCATCGCTGCCCCGCAAGGAGATCAAGATAAATTGTCCGCAAACGCATTCAATGAAAAGAGACACGCCGTTGAGAAGAAAAATGTATCTTTTATTCATGAACCAAAATGGATACAAAGTACAATTCATGAAAGAAACAAAAAAAAAAGAAAGATACTCTCATCCATGAGTATGTACAAAAAAGGGGAAAAGGATACAAGTCCTCAAGCCAGCGGGCGGTGCAGTAAGTTTACCCGCTCATCGTTCTGTTGCTGAGCCACGGCTTCATGACGCAAGATCTCCAGAAGACGAGCCTCCGCCTAAGCTTGCTGAGCCTGATACGAAGCAAGCCGAGCTTCGAGCTCTTTCTCGGTGGCTTTATGAGCCTCGACCCTTTCACGAGTGAACGCGGCAGCTTTGTCGAGAGCCACCACCTCTTTGATGGACTCCTAAAGCACCCGCCATAGTTCATACGCTTTGTTGGCCTTGGCGGTAAGAGTGGCGCGAAGCTCGCTCAGCGCCTTGGAAGCTAGCTCCCTTTCCGAAAATTTACGGCCGAGCCCTTTTCTTGCACAACAATATGTTCGCTACGTGTCGCTCTATCAGGCCACGTAAGCTCGCTTTCGTGACCGCAGCCTTGGAAACAAGACATTTACAAGACCGTATAAATGGGCTTCTGGTTGACGGGAATAATCGATCTAAAACGCGCTCACATCACCTGATGTGAAAAGCAACAAGAAAGATTTCCGACGTATTTCAAGCATGCATTGGCAATCATATGAGTATTCAAAAAAAATATATAATAGCATTTGCAATCGTATGAACATAATACCCAAGAAGGTCTGATACGCATGAAAGTGATGATAGCATTTGCAATTAAAGAAAGTTCTCATAAGAAGAATACAAAGTTTATTTATGCAAGCAGAAACATACATTCTAGCACCAAGCCTACAGAGAAGTTCGGCATAAAACATAAGGAAAAAGAGGGACTAATTTAAAAATGCTATGCTAATGGAAAAAGGTCACCAAACACGGGATCAATGGCACAAGGGTTAACGAAACAAAGAACAAGGTTCTCCATCTCTCTCTCCGCTCTCTCCAGCACGTCAAAGCAACGGTTCTCGCGAGGAGTCGCTCCCCATCGATTGGTGCCATGTTCGTCCGCAAAAGCAAACATAATAGCTCGCCGGGCCTTTATCTGGCTCAGCAGATGAATTGAGCAATCCTTCAAAGCCTGAGTAATCAGACACGCTTCATGAAAGCCCTCGAGCTTTTCTTCCGATGCGTCAAGCATCGCCAGGGTCATCTCCGCCGGATGAGGAGGGATGTCGGCAAGCACGGCCGTGAGAATCATCCGGAGCCAGAGGGAACCCATCGGGAGGGGGGACCCCCTACGGATCGAGAGTTCATGCATGGCTAGGTCGCATTCGTTGTCGGTAAGGAGGGGATCCACCAACCGAGCAGCAAAGCGGGGGATCATCTCCTCAATAGGAACTTCCCATGGCGGTCGACGAGCATGAGGGCGATTACAGGCCATGGCGCTCATTTGTTTCTCAGACAAGTTACACCAAAATAAAAAATATATATAATATAAATCTCTCTGTGAAGGGAAAAGAAAGCTATAGCCTCATATATAAAGAAGTGCATTAAGTGCTGTGCGCGGAAAATCTTGCATGGTGAAGCTATTTCCAAGGCCCAAAAAAGTAAAGGCATCGAAAATCAAGGAGATGGAACTATTTCCAAGGCCCTTTCTCTGCATCTGATATTGTGCACTGAAAATATGACATGGGAAAATTTTGTGAACAACCCCATCAAGGGACCGCGCGTGCAGAACACGTGAGGCCTAAACCTGATGTACACTAAAAAAAATGGAGTGACACCCTGTATATTGAAAGCACCAGCAACAACAGTAGCAGAATGATAAAATCCCAGAGAAAAGCATGCAAACATGGAAAGACGTAATAAAATTTGTCACTGAGTCTTTCAAGAAGTTCATACAAGATAAAAAGGACATGTTTACAATGGTAAGACTTCAGATGCGGGGCATGGGTTGAGAAACTCAAAATTAACTTTGTCCAAGATTCTCCAAGCATTTCGAACCTCCCGAGTATGCTTCCTCTCGCGGTCGCAAGCGTCGGGGTCATCACGAATATCCTCCACCCTCCGATAGGCGGCAAGTATGGCGGACTGCTGAAAGGCTTGGTGCAAGAGATCAATAAGGTGATCTCGCCTCCTCTTTGAGATCAAGTCCATCAGGTACACCGAATGTACCTTATCCTCAGCAGTGTCCAAGGCCCTGAGCGGTATGCCGGTGCAAAAGAGAGGAAGTGCCTCCCGGATCGCCAACACGATCAGCCTCAGAAGAGAAGAGCGACGGGGGAGTAGCCGATGGTTATACCCGTCAAAGCGGCTCATGATCTCGGCACACTGAGCATCAGTGAACTCCTGGTTCTGACTGCGACCCAGTGCATGAATATTCCCATAGGAAATGATCTCGTCAAGACCATACAGATGGGCATCCATGATACCTGAAATAAAGGTCATGAGAATCATTAGAAAGCTCATGTTGCATTAATTGCAGAAGGACAACCTCAGGTCAAGAGACCCCAAGAAGCCTCCGTGTGAAGAAACTGAGTTCTTCATTGGAATTAAATTCCTTATTAAGAGAAGGGAATTAAAATTCCCAGGAACATTTTTGGATGGAATTAAATTCCATGGAGTTGAACTGCCATCATCATCTCCCCAAAGATCATCTAAAACCCTAAGAGATCTACAGTTTGAAGGTTAGGTGGTTTTTTGTTCTCATGGAAAAACTTGAAGAAAGGAAAAATGGGTTCTTTGTTGGAAAAGGATAAAAACCCTTGTTTTGGATTTAAAATCCAAAATAATGTGAAAGTTTACTGTTTGTCCACGAACATTACCTGAGGAAAAGGGTCACTTGAACAGAGTTAAACTCTGAAGATTGTCTCAAGACAGAGAACTAAGCTCTGGAAGCGAGAATTAAATTCTCAAGGGAAAAAGTTCTCAAAATAAGAAGATGAGCAAAGTGAAGGCTCTTCTGAAGAGACATGGGTATTTATAAGAAGTGATGGAAACGTTTCATCTCCCCAAATCCCTAAAGGAATCCAACGGACATGAAAGGTGACAGCGTTGCACTCACGTGGGGACACATGAGAACAACGCTGTGGGGGCATTTGTTTCCTGATTTAAAATCAGGAAAGCCCACGGAAGAGGCTTCAGAAAAGGTTCACGTGCTTACACGTGACCAGCAATCACGTGTTGGTACGTGACATCTAAAAGCATCGGCAAGGAAAATTCAGCTTCCCGACTACATCAAAGAAAAGGGCTTCAGAAAGGGTCACGTGCTCCTACGTGACCTGGGTCACATGTTGGCACGCGACAATTGAAAGCGGCTTCAAAGGCAAACCGGTTCCCTGATCAAATTAAGAAAAAGGCTTCAGAAGAGGTCACGTGCTCCCACGTGACCAGGGTCACGTGCTCACACGTGACCAAGGGTCACATGATGGCACGTGACGGTTAAGCAGCAACCAGAAGACAGAGCGCAAAAAAGAAAGAAGAAGGCTCGTTCCGAGAGGGTCACGTGCCCACACGTGACCAAGGGTCCGTGGCCACACGTGACCAGCTTTCAAAGCCTATCTGTTAACAGAATTAAATTCTGAGAAAAGACCTCTTAAATCTTTCCAAAGCAACCGATTGAATTAAAGATTTAAAGGTGATTAAATATCATCTATCTATGGGAAAATCTCGAATTAGTAAAGATTTCCCCGTAAAATCTAACCGAAATAACAAAGGAGAATCTCTGGATTTAAAATCCAATGGTGAATAAAATTCACCTAATAATCCAAACGTCCAAAACGAATGATGGATACAAATCAAATCTCCTAATGAAAGATTCACCAAAACTAATTGACTCGGCTGCTTCTCCTATAAATAGGAGCCAGGAGACACACAAAATATATATATATATATATATATATATATATATATATATATATATATATGCAGAGGGAAGAGAAGAGAGAGAGCCTGAATACTTGAGAGGAATTTGGATCTTCTGCAAAAGAAAACCCTAGGTAAGAAAGGGAAGGTTTCATTAAAAAAAGGAGAATTTAATTCTCAACAGAGTTTAACTCTGATATAAAACAGAAGGACATATTTCTTCTCTCTTTGATGGAGGATCTGTAAAGTGCACATCTCCCCTTGAGTTGAGAATTTAGTTCTCAATGGGTTGAGATCCTGCCATGCAGATCCAAAACATAGAGAGGGAATGGAAACACGAGAATTTAATTCTCACAGAACTATAGGAATTTAATTCCTTTAAAGTAAAATTAGGGTTTGACCCAGTGTTATGGGAATTTAATTCCTTCAGAATGAAAAGAATCAGGGTTTAACCTTGGTTAAGAACTTAGTTCTGTTAAAACAACGAGAATTTAATTCCCTTAATCTCATTCCCCAGAATAATTCTTTAACAAAGAGTGGGAGTTTAATTCCCCAAAGCTTTTATTAGGGTTTAACCCTATTCAGTTCTTCACATATATGAGGAATTTAATTCCTACAGGAAATTCAGAGTTCAACTCTTCAAAAGGAACTAGGAATTTAATTCCTCTGAAATTATTGTCAGGGTTCAACCCTACGAGGAATTTAATTCCTGAAAGGGATTAACAGATCTTCTAAACAACAACAGAAAAGAAGGGTCGCGTGTCACCACGTGACCCCCCCCCCAAAAAAAAAGATCTACCGAAAGCCCTTTGAGGCAGTGCCTCACGTGACCCACGTGACCCTTGAAAAGATCCCCTGCAAAGAACTTTGAAGCATCACCTCACGTGCTCCTACGTGACTCCCAAAACGCAGAAAGAAAAAGCAAAGGAAATGAAAGCTTTGGGCGCTCTCACGTGTTATCACGTGACCCCTCAGAAAATGCTTTAACAATTGGCGCACAGATCCCCATCACGTGCAAACACGTGATCCTCTAAAAATAAAAGTGTTTAACACTTGTTCGCAGATTTGACGATAAACCAAAAGGAGATCTGGCTCCATGCTTAGGGCGCCCTCACGTGTCACCACGTGACCCCTAATGAGCATTCTAACAGACCAGAGCGGGGGCCTTCATCACGTGCTCACACGTGATGGCCGCCAGAATTAAAAGTGTTAAACACTGATCTGCAGAATAAAATAAGGGAAATCAGGGCGCTCTCACGTGTCCGCACGTGACCCCTCCCTCCTTAGTGTTTAACACTAATTGGAAAACTCTATTTGCAGTGTTTAACACTGATTTTCTTAGTGTTTAACACTAATTTGGAAAACTTTATTTGCAGTGTTTAACACTGATTTTCTTAGTGTTTAACACTAATTTGGAAAACTCTATTTGCAGTGTTTAACACTGATTTTCTTAGTGATTAACACTAATTGGAAAACTCTGTTCCCAGTGTTTGACACTGATTATCTTTTATTGTTTAACACTAACTTGCTAATCTTATTCCCAGTATCCAACACTGTTGGTCTTTAGTGTTTAATACTAGCTTTAGCCCAATTGGCTACGTTTCTAGAGGCAAAGCCTCTCCTTCAATGGACCAACAGAGGGCCAATATTTCAAACATAATTGGACTTAGCCCAAACTGGCCATAAGTCCTCAAATCATCTTGAACTGAGCATATCTGCTCTTTCAACCAACTCATTGGTTCAAGGGTACATCTCTGAACTCCTCTGATATTTGTCGTTGTAATCCTTCAACGTCTTCAGAAAGGTGACGGCTCCCGACAACCACACATCAACACGGACTGTGGGGTCCTTAAACCCGCGGACTTATGCGTCCTTAAACTAAAATACGGACTGTGGGGTCCTTAAACCCACGGACTTATGCGTCCTTAAACTACCTATGGACCACCATGTCCCTAAACTGGCAATGGACCACTACGTCCCTAAACTGGAAATGGACCACTATGTCCCTAAACTGGAGATGGACCACCATGTCCCTAAACTGGAACAATAGAGCCCAAACGCTCTTTTGTCGGATCTAAACGATCCCGTTAAGTCGATCTTAGTCCCAAACTGGACTAAAGTATCCTTAACAACCGTTTAAGTTGATCTTAGCCTCAAATATGGCTAACGTATCCTTAAACCTTCAAACAGACTGAACTATGAATCCCTCCAATCAACTTTGGTTCAAGGGTACATCTCGGAACTCCTTTGACACCTGTCGTTGTAATCCTTCAACGCCGTCAGAGAGGTAACGGGTCCCGACAACCATACATGTAATGGACCACTATGCCCCTAAACTGGAACAAGGGAGCCCAAATGCTCTTTTGTTGGATCTAAACGATCCCGTTAAGTTGATCTTAGTCTCAATTTAGACTAACGTATCCTTAACAAACGTTTGAGTTGATCTTAGCCTCGAATATGGCTAACGTATCCTCAAACCAAACCCCCAAACCCAAATCTAAGATAATACGGATTTGGACTAGTCCACGCCCTACGGGCGACGACATAACTCAGTCTCCGTAAACAATCCACGGGCAACAAAACATAAAATAAACACACACGGCACGAAGTGACCATTTGGAGAAGGAGAAAGTTGTTATCGCGATGCGTTAGCGTAATTAACTGCAGGGGCTTGCGCCTGCAGGGAAGAGCGTCCCCACAATCAAAATCCCCTCAAGCGAGGGGGAATCTGACGAAGTCTGCTACATCGGACGCATCCGTTTAAACCTTCGATGCATGGTGCCATAAATCAACTTGGCATCTTCGGAGAGGTGGATGGATAGCACCAATTAGCATCTGCCCCGAATCTGAGTGCCAAGACATCGCAGTCCTGCGCGCCGTCTTTCGGAGGGGAACAGGGTGAAGCCGGAACAGCCTCCTCAGCGGTTGTCCTCCAAGATCCACAGAGTTTAGCAGAAAGTCCAAAACTCTGTAATTGACAAAGATTATTCTTGCCAACTGAAGAAGATGAAGGCTCGGCAAGAAGAGGATCATCCCTCCGTCATACCACGGAAAGTGTTGTCTACATGGGTGCCTGCTGCAACGGCCCCTTTAACTTCAGCTTCCCATAAAAAGAGAAGGCCTGAGAATCTCCCACCAGCAGCGCCAAATTCTGAGCGTGATGGAGCTAAACGCCCTAAGTCTGGGGGCATGGTTGTGCATACCGTCTACATGGCATCCAGCAAAGAAGAAAGCCGTACGTCCGAGGGTCATCGACCACTTACACGGTCTGTAACAAAATCTTAGGAGCAACAAAAAAAAGCTCCAGGAAATGTTGACAAGAATGGCCGCACTCACCGGACAGAAAGAAAGCCCGGTAGCGTCGTCGGAACAACGCCAGGAGCAGGAGACCAACACCGAGTTCCTATGGAGGGTGCTTGAAAAGAAAGATAAAGAGGCCGCGGAACAAGCGGCTAATATAAAACAGATGGCGCTTCTGTTCCAAGACATGGTTGGAATGATGATCCAGCTAGATCCTCCAGCTGAAGACCCTCCGGTAATCATTGAAGATGACAGAGGGGGGACATCAAACCCTCCTCCGGCTTTATTAGCAGCCAGAGAGGAGACGATCTCCAAAGCTACCCTTGATGACTACATAGCTCAACCAATACGAGCTCATCAAGCGAATGAAGCGGAAGGACAAATCGTTAGAACTGGGCGACCTTATCCAGGCTGGTGCTACTAAATTAAATATCCGCCAGGATATACGATCCCCAATTTCCATGTATATAAGGGGACGGGCAATCCGCATCAGCACGTTGCTCAATTCAGAGCTTTGTGCAGTAATACCGGGGGCGATGACAAACTATTGCTTCGCCAATTTGTTGGCAGTTTAGCAGACACAGCATTTGAATGGTACTCCGAGCTCCCAAATGACTCGGTCAAGACATTTACGGAGATGGAACTACTATTTACACAGCGGTTCGTAAGTGCAAGCGAGCACACCCCGATCACAGCATTAATCAACGCCAGGATGAAACCGTGAGAAACCTGGGTTCAGTACGCAATTCGGTGGCGGAACCTATGGTCAAAGTGTGAACAGCGCATAGAGGAGGCTCCTGCTGTGGGCATGTTCATGGGAACCCTTGATCCTCAGGCAACTATATCCCAGTTTATGATGTTCTTCAAGTCGACCACCTTCTAGGCCTTGATTGACAAACTGGCCCAAATGGATCAGATGGGCCATAGGCCATCCTCTTCAAAGACAGATCTTCGAAACGAAAAGGGGAAAGGGAAAGCGACCTTCGTTGCCAATGCTCAACAACAACCGAGTGACCTGAAACCGATGGTTCGCCAAAACAACAGACGGCGGGCCCTCGAAGAGAAGTTGAGACGTCCTTACTCGTTCCCCCGAGATAAAACGAGGAGATTATTCGAACTGGCAGTGCGCAACAGGCTCATCACTCTGCCGGATTCGAGACGTCCACTGCAATCATGTGACGTCAACAATCCCAATTATTGCCCTTACCACCGAATGTTGGACAACCCCATCGAAGATTGCTACGTCTTCAAAAACTGGGTCAAAGACCAGTACCAACAGGGCAGGTTCACGCTGGCCGAAAATTGGAAGGTAAACCCGCCGCAGCAACATACTCCTAAAAAGGTGGATACACCGGGGGTATCATGCTCATTTGTAGAAGAAGCTCCGTGGGAAGTGGTCCTTTCAGCTAAAACCAAAAGAATGCTGAAGGATCTTCAAGCATGTCCGGCGATCAAATGGAAAAGCCCGCTGGAGCCCGAGATTATTGACGGAATGTTGAAACCCCGCCCAACGCTGAAAGTTGGTAATGATGGGCAAAACCTCCAGACCAAGCCTCCGAAGTCTTCAAGAAAAAGAAGAAGGCCAAGAAGCCCATGTAGCCCGATGGCAGTCGTACGGGTCTGCAGAAATATATCGACGCACTGGAGGAATACAACCAAAAAGCGTGGACCCCAGTCACATGTTCTTGAGAATGGAAACGGTGACTTCGATGAAGAAGACGATTCTTCAGAAGAGCCCGAGGGTTATGTGGCGAGCTGCCACGTAATCTCTCACTCATCGATAAACGGCAAAGAAGCGCCTGACACAGAGAAACTGGGGGCAGATCCAGAACCAAAATCCATGGAACCGTCAGATGACCTCATCGACAAGCTGTTGAATGAAGCTCTTTAAAAGAGCAAAACTGATCGAGAACGTGAAGCGGCCATTTACGAAATGGCAAAGCGCCGGTGTCAGGCCGAAAAAGCTTCGGTGATGAGAAGCCATAAAGTATCTCAACCAGATCGAAGTGTCATTACCACCAGCAGGAGCAGAATTAAGATAAGGAAGCAGTTCGCCAAAGCTCTGTCAATGGGAATGAAGCTCCCACTTTCCAAAGAAAATATTTCCGGGAATACGCTCCCCGATGAACTGGATGTCCATCCGAAATACTGCTTGTATCATCGGAGGGTCACACACTCTACTGAAGAGTGCAATGCCTTCAAAAAGTGGTGGCAGGGATACATTGCCCACCAACAACACTTCAAGCGAATAAAGCGCAAAGCCCGTTGGGAGCAGAGAAGCACGACAGATGAGCAAAAAAGAACAGCCGGTAACTGTCATATGGTTGATGCCACCCCGACAAGAGCAAAACCTCAAGTTCTTACCTTCAGGAGCGATTCTGACGAAGAAATAGCCCTCGACCCTCTCTTCAAGGAATTCACCTCTGAAAAAGAAGAGGAGATGAAGAACTGTAAGAACATTCAGCTGCGTAACCGTGCATTGCCTGAAAAGAATCTCGGACCTTCAAACAAAGGTTCGGGCGAAAGAGACAAAGGGAGGAAAAAATTCCCTGAAGAGATTGCTCACGATGATAGAGTCGTCGAAGAGCTCACAGTCAAGAACCCGCCTAAGAAGAATAAGGTGGATTACAATGTCCTGGCACATCTGAGAAAGATACCCTCACAATTGAGTATCTTGGATGCCCTTCTCCTGTCTAAAGAGGCGCGAGATTCTCTGATTAAGACGTTACAAGAGCCCAACCAATTTTAGGCCTTCCTTGCAGAAGAAAAAATGAAGGACGGGCTGGAAGAAGTCCATACGGCTGATATCACCTTCAGCGATAAAGACCTCCTTCTCAGAACGTGCGAGCACAACCATCTACTGTATGTAACCGGGCATTGCCATGATATCAAGATAGGCAAGATCCTGGTTAACAATGAGTCCTCCGTCAACCTTCTCAATGTAAGGGTGTTGAAGAAGATTTTCATGAACGTACAGCACCTGGCTCGGGAAAAAATTACCATCTCCGGTTTTGACTCCCAATCGTCACAAACGCTCGGGTCTATAATAGTGACTTTACATTTTGGGCTGCTCGTCACTGATATCAAGTTCCATGTCATTGACGCCAAGACTTACTACAACGCTTTGCTCGGCAGGCCTTGGTTACATGAGTACAACATCATCCCTTCTACACAACATCAGTGTATGAAGTATTTCAAGGATGGTCTCGAGTACACAGTTACAGGGGAGCTGAACCCATTCTCCATAAATGAAGTCCGCAAACATGAAGACGCCAAATGCTTCTTACCAAACTTCGAAGACATGGAAAGATGTCGCAAACCAGAGAATAAACAGAAAGCCATAACCACTATCCCGATATTTGGGAAAGATACCGAGGAGGATGAAGAGATGATCTAATCGGGACAACCCCAAGGAAACAGGCCAGGACCATCTACTCCTATGCTGGTCTTTGGCAGCGACTCTGAGGACAAGGCCAATATAGTGTTCTCCGTCCGCCCATCAGTACAAACCTTCGCTGGAACTGATCAGAGTTTACAAATTACCATGGTTCCGCAATGCCATTACAAGGAACTCGATGCGCTTGATACATACGGCGTGCAAGAGCTGCAGACCTTCTACGTTCCTCCTAGGCGAAAAGGTGAAAAGGCGATCCTCTTCTATCAATCCACGGAGACCAAAGTGGAGAAAGAAGTCTGGCATGGTGCCGATTTTGCACTCGATAAGCTCCAACCAATCCGTCTGCCCAGATATTACGCAGAGGGATTGAAAAGGCTATTAAGATGCCAATGCGTACCCTTTAAACAGACTGCTCGACAAGCCCAGTTCTATAACAAGATTAGGGACGTTCCCGGGACTCAGCGGAAGATGCCCAACGGGAAAATGGAGACGACCGGCCTTGGATACGTTCGGTCTAATAAAAGGGAGCGATTCCATGGCTTCCATGTCATAAATAATTCCGGTGGAGAAATGAATGCATTTCTAGATAGCACTGTTATTGAAACAGAGCGAAATCCCGCTGTACCAATATCAAGTCCGTCATTCGAAGAGTAGATTAACAAGCTAATAAGGGAAGAGGGTCAGAAGGTCCGGGATGACCACAACCGCGAAATGGCCATTTATAAGAAAGTCAGGACGCACCGTCTCATTTAGCAGGCTATGGAGGATGACGATCTCTTTCACCCCCAACCCGCTGTGTGCTCTCGTGGAAAAAAGAAAGCCCGACGTAGAGACGATAGCAAGGTCAAGAATAGGGACGGCGTTCAAAGACAGCGAAGCGGACTTAAGAAGCCGCGCGAGCGAGAAAAAGTCAGTTGGAACCCATCTTTTATGAAAAAGATGGGTCGGGAGTACTCTTTCCCTCAAGACAAGACAAGGAAAATTTTCAACCTTGTCATGAAATATCAAATGATGGTGCTCCCGGAGTCTCGATACCACGAACAGATAAACGAGGTCCATCACCTGGATTATTGCTCCTACCACCGAGTAGTGGGACATCCTCTTGAAGACTGCTTCACCTTCAATAACTGGGTTGAAGATCAGTATCAGCAAGGCAAGTTTGCTCTATCCGACAGTTGGAGGGTAGCCCCACCATGAAAGCATGAGCCAAAAGCAACCTACAATATGAGGGCAAGTCCAGATCAACATCGAGCTTGGAAACGAGCTCGTACCTGCCACATGATAACATTCTCAAAGGAAAGAGAACATGAGAATATGGATGACCTCTCCCAATGCTTCGCAAATGAAGATGAGGATGAGATGATCTCAGAATTTCCACCGGCGCCAAAAGAGCTGGAAGATGGAATACACACCACAGCAGACAATCTGAGAAAAATCGAATTGGGGACGGCAAACGAGGTGAGGCCAACGTTCGTCAGCGAGCTGCTGTCTGAGAAACAGGTAGCTACATTAAAAGACGTGCTTATACAGTATAAAGACTGTTTCGCATGGAACTATTCCGAGATGCCGGAATTAGATCTAGAGATAGTTGTGCATAAACTGGCGATATCGCCGTACGTCAAGCCAGTCAAACAGGCGCCAAGAAGAATGTGGCTCGAGCTTGAGGTGAGTATCAATGCTGAAGTCAAGAAGCTAATCGACTCCAGCTTCATCTAAGAAGTTCAATACCCTGACTGGATCACTAATATCGTTCCAGTAATGAAGAAAAATGGGACAGTACGCATCTGCATAGATTTCCAGGATCTCAACAAAGCCTGTCCGAAAGATGACTTTCCAGTGCTTGTTACCGAGCTGATGATCGATAACACATCCACCCATGAAGTATTCTCCTTCATGGATGGATCCGCAGGGTACAACTTGTTGGATATAGTGCCCTCAAAGTCAATTATTGGATCGCAGGTACGTGATTGCAATGATTGAGACAGGACCTATACCGATATGACGGTCTTGCTCGAGATGATAGTATGCTATCTGGTTTGACTTTATCATCGTATACATGCTTTAGTTCACTATTGCATAATGATAGAGCCCATAGGATTCTTGCTTGACTGTCAGCAGTATGATGGCGATCATATACGTGGGAGCTGGGGTCTATAAGTTCATCCTTAAAGTGTCCCTAGTCATGGGAGTTTCGAGACAGGGCATCGATACTCCAGAGTAGACTAGTGTATACAGTCAAGACCACGACGAGGGGCGGTGGCCGGTCTCACAAGCCATTGGTGTTAGTTGGTTCACCTAAGATGTATACAGGTGCTCATTGGGTTATGAGTACACCGGACAGGACTCGCCGGGAATCTGCTAGTTGGTATTATACCTAGCGTCAGATAGCAGTTCCCTGGTGACATGTGTACAGGTTAGTTCATCGACCTGAGGTCGTCATTTGTCTCGTGTGAGTTCCCACTGTGCTTTGATTTCTACCCTACCATGGCTCAAAGGAGTCGTGAAAACAGGTCTTTTTTAGGTACAGTCCCGAGCCACATGGAGGCAAGTGAGCGGATCGGCAGGGGATTTGTTTCTCCCGGTATTGGGGGTGAGATCGCGCTGTGTCTAGGAGAGCCATTACACAAAGCCCTCGGCTGAGGCAGGAGATTTACTGGTAGGTACTCCAGTAGTATCTCAGGGTGTTCTGGGACACTCTCTGACATGACTTATACCGCTATTGGGGGTCTGACGTTACCAGCCCCCTAGGCCGATATGCGATACTCATAAACGAACGGACCGGACTGTATGTATATTGTCACTGTTAGGCTCAGTAGGGTTTCTGGATGAGTTCGCTCATCAGCTTCCCTTCCAATCAATACATAGGCAAATGTTACGTACAGCTTGTACCTCTGACGTGCTAGTGGTTATACCCAGTTCCAGTGTGTTAATGAGTCATTAGGGTCCCCCACAGACAGTTTCCCAAGTTCGGGCGAAACGTTGTAGAGGCCGTATGGTTTTATGGCAAGGTTCGAAAAATGCACGTGCGTTTACGCACGTGTCATATTTCGGGCAGATAATACTGGTGGGCTTTGGTTTAAGCCGGATCAGAGTATTATACTGTGTAGATATAATATCTTTGTCTCAGTTGCATTTGTATTTGGTCGTAATACAAATGCGGGTATGTTTATACTGTTACAGGGTTATCCTGAAATTCGTTTCGGGATCACTTTTTGAAGTTGCCAGTTTCCAGTTTTCTATCACCCGCTTTTAACATTTGGTTAAATGCGGATTTATATTTTCGTCCCTTGGGTGAGTCATGAGGGTGACGTGTGTGGAAGCTTCTAGAAGAGGTGACTAGGATTAGTGGGTCATCCATTTGCATTAAATGATTAGATGATGTGTTAAGGTGATTCATTATATGCATTTAATGAATGGATGACTAGGTTAAATGTGTCACCATTTGCATTAATTCTTTTTGCTAATTTTTACCCTCTTTGTTCCTACACTCACCTCCCTTCTCCTATAAAGTGGCCGGCCCCTTCTTTTTGAGGATGGATATTTTTGATTAAAAATGAGACGGTTGTAAAAAATTGAGAGATAGATTTGGTTCATTTTTTCCATAGCTCATTTCTCATTTCATATCATTCAAAAAAGGCAACTTCATTAACGGTTCGTCCATGGTTTTGGACGAAGCGAGACAAAGTGTTCTACTCATTCTCTACATCAATCTTGTTCATCTCTTTTAGCAAACTTGATGACCGAGTTGCCTCGGTCAGAGGCGGGAGCCCGTTTAAAGATCCGTCGACGTGGTGCCACCTAGACGAGAAGACTGGAGATTCAGGAGATCGGAGCAGCCGCAACAAAGCGTGGGATGATGGTTGAAGACCGAAGGACTCGGATCGTTCAGTGTAACATTTCTACCCACTTTGTAGTTTGTTAGTTTAGCTTTAATGGTAGATCCGGATTATAGTATACGATAGCGCCAGTTTAAAAGTTTTTGTTCCGCATTTGGCGTCTATTAGACGACCGGGGCGCTACCGTGTACTTACAGTGGTATCAGAGCCTCACCATTAAGCTTTACTAACTTGTGCTAACGCGTTTAAAACATCGATCCAACCGAATTTCAAAAATCGCAATTTCCTGCACAAAAGTTTCTGTCGATTTTTAAAAGGGTATAAAAATTATTTTACATATCACAGAAAACAGAGCAGGCTTTTGGTATATTCTTTTGGGCCCAGTTTTTATTACTGTACAACAGATGTACATGGGACCCACTTCGGGAAGTTTTGTCGATCGAAATTTTAAACTTGTTAGTATGCAGTATTTACATTATATCTCCGACCGTGAATGTCATTCGAGCGGTAAATTGCGTCTAATTGCTATAGTCCTTTTAGACGGATTTGCGAACGTGACATTCGCGTTGATGTTCTGTGTTGTGCTGTGATGTTACGGATTTGTCGTGGTGGATAGCAGTGTGCAATGGTAGTGCTGTTTGGATTTATTTGTACATTTGATATTGCGGGGCGAGCGTCCAACATGTGGACTGCCGTCACTGCCTGTTTGTATAATATTCTTTTGGGTCACGACCGGGCTGAGGTCGATGTACCCGTTGTACATATTTTTATTTCTGTACTAGGTTTACCCCGCAACGGAGTGCACGGATAGCCGGGTTCTGGAGGGCAACGGGTCCGTATCTCATGGCTTTGAGAGGCAGAGGGGTCTCACTCTAGAATTGGCAGACTATTCGCTGTTAGTTGTATGTATGCCCTAGAGGCCAGTATTGTACAGATGATGTATATTATATTGGATGCTTGGACATATATAGAGATGACTTTCTTGCTCGATATGATAGTATGCTATCTGGTTGCTCTTTATCTTAACATGTACACTAGTCTCTTTAAACTGTCTTATAGTTACATGTTGGTAAAGCACTTAGGATGTGTACTTGACTACCTGGACTATGATGCGGATCATACTAGTGGGAACATGGTAGTCTATAGGTACATCCTTCAAGGTCCCTAGTCGTGGGTGTATCGAGATGGGGCATCGATATACCAGTGTAGACTAGCGTATACGCTTCTCGACCCATGAGATGGGCGATGGATGATCCCATATCCATTGGTGTTTGACATCAGAGATGGTGTACGGGTGCTCAGAGGAGACTGGGTACACTGGACGGACTCGCCGAGAACTCCCAGATGGTATTATACCTCACGTCAGATGGCAGTTCTCAGGTGACACTTGTACAGGTTAGTCTGTAGACCCGAGATCGTCATAGAGTCTTGTGTGATTCCCACTGTGCTTTGATCTCCACCTTACCACGTCCATGAGGGCGTGCAAAACGGTGGTCTTTGGGTACAGTCCCGAGTCACATGGAGGCAATGAGTGATAGGAGGGGTTTCGTCTCTCCCGGTATTGGGGGTTGATGTTGCGCTGTGCTCGATTGGCCGTAACAGGGAAGTCCCTGGCCAGGGCTGATCAGAGATTTGTTGGTAAGTGTTACCAGTAGTTTCTCGACCCGTTATGAGCCTCACATCGGCACGACTTATCGGTTATTGGGGTCTGACGTTTACCACCCCTAGACTTGATATGCGGCATATCAGACGAACAGACCGGACTGTACGGTAAGTGTTACTGGTTGGATTCACAGGAGTATGAGCGGGCTGGCTCGTCGATCTTCTGATCGCTCAATACCCGGGTGGCCGTTACGTTTAGCAGACCGCTTGCGGCTTGTGGGTGCTTGATATGATCATCATCTGCTACCGGCGTATTGACGAGTCTTTAGAGTCCTACACAGAGGTTTCCTGGATCAAGCGAAACGAAATAGGAGTGCATATGAGATATGTGCGGGACCGAGAATAATGCGTGTATGTGATACCGTATTTCATTCTCGTGATGAATGTATCGATTGGTTATATTCGATATAACCTAGATATCGAATCAAGCCTTGATTCGATAAGCCGATACATAGGATACTAGTCGGTTATATGCGATATGACCGGATCGTTAAATCAAGTGTTGATTTAATGATTTAATATATAATTATATATTTGATATATTACTTTGCATTAACTAGTATTGGTTCACTTTAAATGGATTTTCTCACTTGAAGTTCACAAGTTGTATATGTGATATACTTTTGTGCACTTGATTGTATCATGTTTGATGATACATGAATATTGGCTTTGTGTAAAGAATTGTACCATGGTTATGATAATGGTTAGGGTTTTGATTTATTCACTCATTTTTTATCCATTCTTTATTTATTTAAATGGATAAAAGAAAATAAAATGGTTTCTTTTTAATCATGAAGCTTGTTGAAGCTTCATAAAGCTTTGACTAAAGAGAGACCATTTTGTCTTCACGCTTAACCCTAACCATTCCCACTTACCATGGTCTATTCTCTACACTTGACCATAGTTAGGATATGATAAGTATTGATTTATTTTCTATTATGATAACACTTATCATATTCTATCTTCATCTTCTCCTTCTTCTTCAAGAAAGAAAACTAGACTCTATTAATGGCATCTTGAGTTCTAAAGTGAGAAATCCAATTCTAAAGTGAACCCACTTCCTATTTATTCACCCTCTACCTCTTGCCAAATAGTATAGGGTGTTTTCTTCACAAGTTTCACAACTTGGTGAAGTTGGAGCTTGATCTTGTGTAACCTCGACGTAGATCATCTTCGGCATCGTACCCGACGACTAGTCTGCCCATTTCTCCGATGAAGCCGATGCCAGAGTCCGAGACCCGACTTGGACAGCGGGAGGACATCTACGTGGAGCTAGGGAAGTGGAGAACCGGATCTACAAAGGTTGTAGCTTCTCACTTTTAGTTAATTCGTTAACTAGTTTTTTTTTCGCCTAAACTCTAGTCGACGAATCCGTATTAGGGTTTCTCGGCACTCATAAAATTTGAAATTGGAATGGTTGATGCCTTGTGAGACCTCTATAGTGTGCCTAGGAACCCTACATTCGCTGCACTCGTAGGGGGTACAGGTTGACCCAAGGAGGGGTGCTCAAGTTACCGGATTCCGTGAAGTGCCGGGTGGTCCATTCACTTTGCTGTAGGGGGCTGCCTCGCTTCAAGTTTTGGCGGGTAACTTGCCGCACCCGTAGGGGTCTAGGTTTCATTGCACAGGCTATCCACATGACCAGGGGAACGTCGGGTTTCAGTAGCGGCTCTGTGAAACCCGGGGATCCTAGATTATCTGTATTGTTCTGTGATGCTTATTACTTTTCTGTAATGTTGCATATTATCACGCCTGGAGCGATTATTGTATATTGGTGTATATACTATTAGATGTTGTATATGTTTTACACCTGCGCTAGTCCAGTCCCCGCTCTGTCGTTAGTTAAGTAACCTAACGGGTGATGACGGGACCCAGTGGCGAATACGGATGGCATATACGTACATTATATTTTCATTCTTTTCTGGTGTGATTGTTTGATGGGACTGCATTGATTCTTATCAATGCAAGGATAAAACAAACCTATATTTGATGTTGTTGGAACAGTTTTAAAAAGTGTTATTACAAAGACGTTTCCTTTTGTTTTGCACAGTGATATTCAATTGGAATATCCTGCACCTCATTCGACGAGGCAAGGGCCGATATCTCTTCACCGAGAGTGACCCCTTGGGCAGAAGTTTACGTCAGGGTAATAACTTCACTATAGTCGATAACAAGTTGCTTTGCATCGTGGTATTCAGTTGGAATATCCTGCACCTCATTCCATGAGGAAAGAGCCGAGATCCCTTCACTGGGAGTGACCTCTTTAGCAAAAGGTTTTCGCTACTATATTTTTTATAAAAAGCTATCAGGTTACTTCAACGTTATCAAGTTCATTACGTTAAAGGTTTTTCGCCAAAAACCAGCCGTAGCCCTCCGTCATTTCTTATGGATAGTCAGTAGTATTCAAGCTAGGTTTGTTGGCCAAAGTCAAGGCATAGTGTTTGGAAGCTGCTGAATATTTATCTGTTGCTTAGATAGATGCGTTGGTTTGGGACAGTCATATTACCTTGTTGGCCAAAGTCAAGGATATGTACGGGTGGGTTCAAATTAACCTGGATAATGACGGGTAGAACTTGACATGTGACTTATGATTTGTTGGCCAAAGTCAAGGTTATAAGAGCATGAGGTAAAAATAATAGCGGGAGATACTAAAAGAAACTGAAACTTTCCAAGTATGCGCATACCTTCTGGAGTGTGATAACATGAGTGGATTCCGTCACGTTATCATGCGATGAGAGTTGGATCCCGATTCCCACTGATGAGTGTTTTACTCTTCGGGTGATTCCGATTGATTCTTCTTTTAGGTTTGGAGGAGAATTTGACGATACAGTGGAAGGTTTCCTGATTAGATAAATTGATAACCAATCTGATCTAGGTTAGAGTGCATACAGAGTATTTCTTTTCTCTCTCTCTCTTTGGCAGCGACCTTTGACCGACCCTAGACTATGACTCCGTGACCAAGTTGACTGAACCTTCTTAAAATACTGGCTTTTTGGATTGTCCGAGTTGCATAAGTTATTGCCTCTCCTTCATTCACCCTTTACATTTCTCAGAACACCCCGTATTACTAAGGACTGTAATTCTACGGTAGCGCCTCGGCCGTCAATCTGACGCCAAATGCGGAACAAAAACTTTTATAACTGGCGCTATTACATACTATAACCCGGATCTGCCATTAACGCTAAACTAACAAACTATAAAGAGGGTAGAAAGGTTATACCGAACGATCCGATTCCTTCGTTCTTTAACCATCATCCCACGCTCCTGTTGCGGCGGCTCCGATCTCATCGATCTCCGATCTGCTCGTCCAGGTGGCACCACGTCATCAGATCTTTAAACGGGCTCCCGCCTCTGACCCGAGGCAACTCGGTCATCAAGTTTGCTAAAAGAGATGACCAAGATTGATATAGAGAATGAGTAGAACACTTTGTCTCACTTCTTCCAAAGCCATGGATGAACGGTTAATGAAGTTGCCATTTGAATCGGGAGATGGAATAAAAGGAGCTATGAAATTTCCATACACAAATCTTTCATAATCTTTTCAACCAAGTGAGTGAGTGAGAAGGAGGGGAGGGGCCGTCCATATATGAGTGAGAGGAGGGGTGAGTGAAGGAGCAAAAGGGGTGACCATAAGCAAAAGATCTTAAGCAAATACAAAGAAGAGTTAATGCAAAAGAATGAGTCACCTAAACACATCATCATCTATTTAATGAAACTAATGAATCATATAACACCTCACTAACCTAGTCACCAATTCTAGAATCTTCTAGAAGCACTCTCATGATTCACCCTCATGATTCACCCTCATGAAGAAAAGATAAATCCGCATTAAACCGAATGTTTAAATACGGCCGATAGAAAACTGGAAACTGGCAACTTCCAAAAGCGATCCCGAAACGAATTTCAGGATAACCCCGCAACTGTATAAATATACCCGCATTTGTATTACGACCGAATACAAATGCAACTGAGACAAAGATATTATATCTACTAAGTATAATACATGGATCCGGCTTAAACCAAAGCCCACCAGTATTATCTGCCCGAAATATGATACGTGCGTAAACGCATGTGCATTTTCCGAACCCTGCCATAAAACCATACGGCCTCTACAACGTTTCGCCCGAACTTGAGAAACTATCTGTGGGGGAATCTAATGACTCGTCAGTACCCTGGCAGTGGGTTTAACCACAAGCCGTCAGCGGCACTAGTTATGCGTAACGGCTGCCCATGTACTGACCTCAAGGGAGGCCGATGAGCGAACTCATCCGGAAACCCTGCTGAGCCTAACAGTGACAATGTATATACAGTCCGGTCCGTTCGTCTATGAGTATCGCATATCCGGCCTATGGGGTTGGTAACGTCAGACCCCCAATAGCGGTATAAGTCATGTCGAAGACAACCCCTGAACACCCAGAGAAACTACCGGAGTACCTACCAGTAATTCTCACCTACCTTGGCCAAGGACATGGTGTAATGGCTTTCCTAGACACAGCGCGATCTCCACCCCCAATACCGGGAGAGACGAATCCCCTGCCGATCCGCTCACGTGCCTCCATGTGGCTCGGGACTGTACCCAAAAACTACCTGTTTGCACGACTCCTTTGAGCCGTGGTAGGGTAGAAATCAAAGCACAGTGGGAACTCACACGAGACAAATGACGACCTCAGGTCGATGAACTAACCTGTACACATGTTACCAGGAAACTGCTATCTGACGATATGTATAATACCAACTAGCAGGTTCCCGGCGAGTCCTGTCCGGTGTACTTATAACCCAATGAGCACCTGTATACATCTTAGGTGATCCAAATGACACCAGTGGCTTGTGAGACCGGCCACCGCCCCTCATCGGGGTCTCGACTGTATACACTAGTCTACTCCGGAGTATCGATGCCCTGTCTCGAAACTCCCACGACTAGGGACCACTATTAAGGAAGTGCTTATGGACTACCCAACTCTCACATATATGATCACCCTCATACTGTTGGTAGTCAAGCAAGATCCTAAGGGCTCTATCAATGTGTAACATGTGATCAGTCACCTGAACCTATACACGACTGATAAAGGCAAACCAGATAGCATACTATCATCTCGAGTAAGACTGTCCTACCGGTATAGGTCCTCCGCAATCATTGCAATCACGTGCCTGCGATCCAATAATTGACTTTGAGGGCACTATATCCAACAATTTCCTACTTGCACTTAAGGCTAATTATTGTGATGTCGCATACTCACAGCACGTGTGATACCGAACATCCAACTCCTCTACTAATCAGTTTCACAAAGCCCGTTCGTAAAACTATTGTGTTCGAGAAATAGCCTCAGTGAGTGGATCCGCCCTGATGTTTCATTCTATGTCTCCCTTAATCTCAAGTTTGCGGAGAAAGCCATCTCCCGAATCGAGTAATACCTGTCTTAGAATATGTCTGGATATCTGATGGGACCTAGTTCATAAATAAACTCCAAATCCAAACTTCTTAGACTGTATCGATAACTGAACCTAATCAGTATCTTGCACCATGCCTCCCACAGTATCCTTTTGGACCACCTGTCCATTATACTGTCCCTCGTTAGAGGGAAAACTATAACTCTGACAATCACTCTGTCATCCATGTCACCTTTGAAGCCTGGAATGATAACCGTCTCCCGAAGGAGGCTGCCGTCATCAAATCCGTAGAACATCCACTTATGTTCTAAAACTGCTTCCTTATGTTTCTCCATGATTGAATTAATACAAACTTATCGTATCTAGTGCAAAAAACAACATTTGGTGTGGTACTTGACATCTCACGATTGACTCAATTGCCTAAGCAAGTGATCTGCCAATCATGCGCATCCCTCTCCACTTTAGTCTTTAAGACACCTTTAGAGAGGGTGACTCCATCACCTGCAGGTACACCACCATGCCAGGAGTCATCTATTCTAAAAACCATTAGAATACTGTCAAAGTAACCACATTGGGAAACTACCCAAATCCAGATCTAAAACCATAGATCTAGAAACCAGAATGTCAGATATTATATTCATATCCTGTCTGAAGAAACAACTGTGTGACGACCATAGTACAACCGATCGTAGTATAGGAATTTTACTTCCTACTCTGTATATGACATCCATAATACTGGGACATCACACCCTACTGCCTTCTTAACAGATCCATCCCCTATTCTGATGAAGTCAAACCCATGACGGTCATATCAAAATTAGATGATCTATCTCCGCTATAACTGCTCAAGTCTATAAATAGACATAAGCTACTTGCCCACTGTGCTTCCGCTGCTCCCACTGACCACAACAACCCTCTGGCAGAATAATATATACGAGCACTTCTAAAGCTAGTTTAGAACGACGCTATACTTATCCTCCTGCCGGTTCTCATAGCGTGGAACAACAGTAGTGTCATGTCTGGGTTAGCAAGAACCTCCCTGTCACCGTCCTTGAGGCTACCGGAGTACCTCTCGGGTGTCTGAGGTTACCCACCATATCTGCGGAGTGGCTATTGGAATGTCAAACCTGATTGAATCTATAGGTCCTATTAAATTTTCCGTAATCATTTGCGGTTCTGGAATCACTTCCAGTTCTACCATACTCCCACTACTGTTTTCTGAAAAAATCCATTTTACTAAAACTGGGGCGAGTCAAGAACAATGTCACTATTGATCTTTCAGATGGTAGAAAGTCAACCCTTGACATAGCCCGGGCCAACCCACAAACTGCCATTACAGAAACGTGCATTGAGTTATCCAGAGTCTGGTTTTAAGCATAAGCCGGACAACTCCTCGTACCTTAACATCGTTAAGATATGAACCATTCTATATCCAATATAGAAACTTTGGCACTTTATTTAATTGGAACCAGATTCTAATCATGCAGCTGTCTCCATGTAACACCTTAGAATGTGTTTTGTAGCTAATTATATTTTTATATATAGTTTTTAATAAAAAGTTTACCAAATTAAGTTTTAACTATTTTATCCTATTTAATGAGTAGTTTATTAGAATTTTGTTAGGCACACACACACTTGTGCATGATAACTAGGGTTGTTTTGGGGGTTAGCCATGATTTACAACATGGTAAACTAACCATTTTTCCCTAATCTAGTTTTAATTATTATTAAGTGTTTTGGGGTTTATTTGAATATGGTTGTTTTAAAATAAAATGGATTTAAATATTGTTGGATGGTTGACCTTGGTGAGAGAGAGAGAGAGTGCATGATGGGGCATCATGGCTTTGCCCATGCCTTCATGAGTGAAGAGAGAGAGAGAGAGGAGGGGGTTCTCACTTCTCACTCTCATGTCTTACTCATCCCTCACTCGCTCACACACTAACACACACACACCCACACAAAGAGAGGGAGAGAGAAGCAGAAGACAGCAGCAGCAGCAGCAGTGACAGCAACAACAACAATAACAGAAGCAACAAAGAAGAAGCCCCAGCAGCAGAAGAAGATGTAGTAGCAGCAGCAGCAGGCAACTTCAGCGGCACCATTAGCATCAGCACCAGGGGCAGCAACAACACCAGAAGCATCATCAACAACATCAGAAGCAGCAGCAGTGACACCAGCATCAGCAACAGCTGCAGAAGCAAGCAGCAGTAGCAGCAACTGTAGCAACAGGAACCCCAGCACTTGCAGAAGCTCTTCTCCACTTCTTTACCTGCTTCTTAGGGTTCATTAGGGTATATTTCCTTAACCCAATTTCCTAGTTTGCTTAGCTTGTATGGTTTAGTGTCGGTTTGTGTTAATTAGTGAGTTTAGTGCTAGTTTTGGTGATTTGTGAGATGTTGTGGCAAATTGATGATTTTGTTAGCAAACCCTAGCTATTTAAGTGTTGTTGGGTCACCTTAATTGAGTATAACCCAGATTACACTAAAATACCATAGGTTTTCTTTTTTGTGCAAAATTGGTGTTTTAAAGCGATATAGTGGATATCTGGAATCTGCTTTGGACCCGGACCTTACAGAGTGAAATTGAGGAAACTGGGGCATGTACACTAGGTTTAGATCACACCACAAGTGAACGAACCCACCCTTCCCAATTCTGGCCGCCAATTAATTCTTATTGGCCGCAATTTGCGGCCAAGAGGGGGACAGGGATGTTGGGCTCTTGGCTAGGGGTCCCTGCTGTGTTGTCTAGGTCTTTGGCATGTCTAGTTTTGTGATATCTTACCTGTAGGAAAATCTGGGATCATATATCGTTTTTGTGTCAGTTGTGTTTGCGCGATACATGAGTGGGTTCTGTGATCCAGCGTATCGCGGCGTGTCGCGATGGTTTTAGACACGTACACACACGATTCAGCGTATCATGCACACGCGCGTTTAGTTCGCGACGCGAGTTTCTCGTTTTGGTTCGATATCGCGTTTTGCGGAATATTTGGCTTATATGTGATTTCCATGTCTTATTTGCAGGTTTGCAGACAGGGACTGCGGACACGGCTACAGGGGGAGCAGATGGTAGGATTCACCTAGCGTGGGGCGTAGGTGAGTAGATTTAACATCTACAGGGGAATCGCCCGCATGGTGTTATGCGTCTGGGCTAGGATTCAAATACCTGTCGCACATTCTACGTCATTGTAGAATTGCGCATTTACTTTATTTCCTTGATGTAGTTATACTGTGACTAGCAGCCGTAGGACACTGCACATATTATTGACGGTTCATGTTGCACGAGCACGGATTGTATGCTACACACACACCGTCAATAATTGCCATGTCACACACAACCCCTTATAGATACTATTGCTTGTCACACATGACATCTAGCTTACAGGTTTACCTTTTAGATATTCTTCTTATACCCAGGGGGGTTGACGACATCAGTTCTTATAGGTAGATACCTATACACTTCTACACCTGTGTATTTCATGCATATTCAGTTGCAGTACATTTTTATCTTCACTGATGTTACTTAGCTGTACCTTATTGATTTTTGCATACATCTGGTTCCAGCTATATACTTTCATTTACATGCTCACATTTAGATATATCGCATTTATTTGTTCCTGGATTTGCTCATTGTTTATTTGGATTTTTCATGGTGTTTTCTGGATTTGGGAACCGGGGGAGTTCATGAAATTATGCATACATTGAAGAACCCGGTTTCCTTGAGATGATATTTGTGCATCCACCATGAGTTTTATCGGTGCTGATTATATACTCCATACGAGGTGTGGTTGCCGTATGAGAGTACATGGTGGGGCCCGGTATGGTTCCCCTCGGCAAGAAGATCGATGGACTTTGCCGATTGAGCCTGGAGGCGGGCGAGTACCTACCGGTGACAGTACCCATGACTCGGCGGGGGATCACGGAGACACCGCTGGGAGTCATGCACGTATGCATACGTCGAAAGGCGAGGGTCAGAGCTAGGCACTCGTGCTTTCGGGACAGCGTATGATACGTACCTATCAGGATTTCTGTGTCGTTGCTTGGCACATTGTTTTCATGATATTTCTTGTAATACCTTTGTATATATAACAGGGGATTAGCCGTTGTTATATATACCCTTACACCAATATTAGTGGAATGGGACGTTAATATATGTGTATTGCCCTCATCATATTTATTTCTGTATATATATACCTTTAGGATGTTAGATTCTTACTTGAGATTTGACTTGGGATACTAGGTGATTCATTGGGATTGGATATTGGACATACCTATGTGATTGCTGATTTGTACATTGGGGATATAGGAGATTACTTGATATTATACATTGGAGAGATGTGAGACTTATATGATTTGAGTGCCCAATGTGGGGGCTGATTTGAGGATTTGGGATTGGAGTATCTTGATGGATTGTGATCCTGCCACGACGTCAGGTTTCCGTGGAAATGACATATTCCACCCTATACCTCACACTTATCTATTTTATGCACAGTTTCATATATTGGTAGTACATGTTAGTGTACCCTTATGATAGTTGCATATTTGCTTTCTGATATCTCTATTGCATAGTTATTGCATACTATTATCATGCCATCATTGCTTCACATATTGATTGTACCTGCCAGTGTACTTTCCACTATTCTGCATTTACATGACATATTATTACTGTAATCGCATATCTTAGATTCATGCTGTACGTGCATTCCTGCGATTACCTGCATATGTTATCTACTATTCACGAGTTGGCAACTCACCCCCGTTGTGCCACAGGTGTTTCAGGTTGTTCCCCAGAGTAGTCGAGGCAGGCTATTTCTCTATTCAGCTATCCAGCTATCATCTTTTGCTACAGATACCGCATCAGCTCACAGTACCTTTTTGCTTAGGTGGGTTAGATGATTATCTGTATTTCATATTGTACATTCGTTGTATTTTGTACTCTCCATCTACTATTGTATTGTTGACTTAGAGACTTGGTGAGGACGTTACTGTATACTATTTGTGGATTTGTTGTCTTTTATATACAGCTTTCTCTCTATTGTCTTTACTGCTTCGCTATAGCTTCATATTTTTGTGTTGTATTCGTCTTGGCTGGTTTTTACAAAAATGGGGTGTTGTTAAAACTTTAAAGAAATAAAGTAGGACTTTTAAAGAATTTGGGTTGCGATTTCAAATGTTTCAAAAACATATATTATCTTTTCCGTATTTTTATGGTTTAGATTTCTGGGTTTTGGCTTTCTTTTACTACGTTACGTCGTAGGGCGTTGCGTAGTACTAGGGCCATCACGGGCCAATTTTGGGTCGTGACAAAGTTGGTATCAGAGCGTTAGGTTTTACCTTTCGGAGTGTAGGATGACCTTAGTATGATGGAGTAGGTAGCTTAAGCAGAGTAACGTAGTGTGTGTATGTCTGCAGCATACCCACGATGCGGTACCTTGCATTGAGTGACCTAAGTACAATTTGCTTGAAATTCCTTCCTTGATGATTTCCTATCCTTATGATTCGATTCCTTATTCTTATCGAATCTTATCTTATATCTATTTATAGCCTTGCCGTCGATGACTATGAGGACTCAGAGTGATGCAGCGAGGGCCGAGGTCAGAGTTGGCTCGGGTGAGACGAGTACTGACCATGATGGCACTCTAGTTGCACAGGTGCAGACGGATCAGCCTACGATTTATACTATGGATGGAATTTTGGCAGGGATGCAGGAGCTCCGCCAGACGATGCGTTCCTTAGTTGATGTCGTTCGGGAGCTACGACAGGAGGTTGTCACCCCTGTTACTCAGCTGTCCCTTACGATCAGTATGCAGCAGTCCGTCACCTACATAGCACCAGTGGTTGCAGCTCCAGTTGACGAGGCGCATATTCCAGAGGTTCAGACAGTTCCAGGACAGTAGAGGACTCGTACCAGCGTACCAGCCCAGAGACAGAGGTTTGGTCATCGAGACAGATTTCGTGGCCGTCGCGGGAGTAGCAGAGGCTTAGGACGAGGACAGTCGTTCAGCTCTCAGCCCCAGGATGGTCAGCAGTCAGCGTGTGGATGTTTTCGATGCGGAAGCCTTCAGCACTTCGTCAGTGATTGTTCCTTAGCACCTCGTCAGATCGTACTCAGAGAAGCCGTGGACGTGGGAGATTTGCTCAGAGGAGTTCATCCAGCTGCGAGTAGAGGGCAGACACAGGAGTTTGATTCTACTCATCGGGACGCGCAGACGTCCAATGTGGAGTTTTCAGGTATCTTTTATTTATATGTTCTTTTGATGTATTCGTTTGTTTTCTTGCTCGTACCGTTGTTGGGTAGATTAGTAGTAGTTGTTTTAACTTCTATCAGCGATCCTTTTGTTGCGCGACACGTATTTCAGTTGTGTGACAATCGGATAGAAGATAGAGATTCATCCGTCGTTTTGATTCTTCTAGAGATGTTAGATTTGACGTTCTCCTAGGCACGGACTGGTTAATTACGTGCTAGGCGTCTGTGGACTACCGTGAGGAAACAAGTTAGGTTTTGTTTTCCCCGGCAAGTCAGTTCTTGTTGTGCAGGTGGATAGTTGTGTCGCCTCTCACAGCTTGAATTCAGCCTTTTCGCTAGTCGGCTACTGAGGAGATGTCATGGATTCTTGGCGTTCATTCGTGATACCAGAGCCACAGTGGGATTGTTGGACTGGGTTCCTTTCATGCGAGAGTTTTTCCGACGTTGTTCCGGATGAGCCGGCGAAGCTTGGGAGCTAAAGGATCAGCTGCAGAGTTGTGGTTTGGGGAGTTTTGTGCGTCTGAGTGTTTCGCTTTTGGAAGCTCCGATTTCTGTTCGTCGAGGAGAAAGACGGCAGTTTGAGGTTGTGTATCGACGGATCGTCAATTGAACCGGCTTACGGTGCAAATAGGTGTCCCTTGCCTCGCATTGACGATTTATTCGATCAGCTCCAGAGTGCGAGACATTTTCTAAGTTTGCTTGGGATCAGGTCATCATTATTGCAGGTTCGGAGTGATGGCATTCCGAAGACTGCCATGTGCGTGCTACGGGCTTTGTGTGTTTTTTGTGAGTCGTTGGATTCACTGTTGCCCTAGCAGCATTCGTAGATATGATGAATCAGATTTCTTCAGGCCGTTCCTCGACCAGTTATTATTGTGTTATTTACGACATTCTGGTCTATCTAATGTGTCTTGAGGAACAGAAGCAGCACTTGAGGATTTGTTATGCAGATACTGGGAGAGCACCAGCCGTTTGCTAAATTCTCGGAGTGTTTCTTCAGGCTTGTTTTGCGTTCACTCCTAGGTCTTGTAGTCACGGGAGACGGTTTTGTATGGTCCCGAGGGAGATCGTGGTCGTTTAGCTTAGGCCCAGATTTGTGTGGAGGACGGAGATCCGCAGATTGTTGGGCTTAGCAGATTTTTACCGCCGTTTCATGCAGGATTGCTAGAGTAGTGCTGCACCGTCGACTGAATTGACCAGTAAGGAGGTTTCTTTCTTTTGGACTGAGGCATGTGTGCGGAGTTTTCAGCAGTGGAAGATTCAGTTAACAACTGCATCAGTTCTTTCTTTGCTTTTGGTTCGGGCGACTTTGTTGTTTAACTGTAATGTTTCTTGAGTGGGCTCGAGTGTGTACTGAGGTGACACTATAGAGTTATCACTTTTGCTTCCCTACATCTGGAGGAAGTACGAGAAGGATATTCCACTCATGATCTGGAGATGGCCGCGGTGGTTTTGCGTTGGAGATTTGGGGACACTACTTGTTTGATAGTCGTGTCAGATTTTCTACGGACCACTAGAGCTTAATGAACATCTTCCTGCAGCGGATTTTGATTGTTGTGTTAGTCTTCTGCAGATTTACAGTTTTTGTGTGATCGTCGAGTACAGCTTAAGTTCGTCTCTACGGAGGGGACAGCTTGCTCATATCCGCGCCCGACCACTTTCCTTAATCGTTTTCGCGAGACACTGCCCGCCGATGCTCGTTCGTTAGTGATACTTGAGCATGCTCGGCTGGGTAATGATTCGGAGACCTTGAATTGTGACAATGGTGTGCTAAGTTAGGGACGTGTTTGTGTACCTGACATCATCGGGTAGAAACGTGTAATCCTAGAGTAAGCACATCAGTCAACTCTCTGTATTCATTCAAGTTCCACCAACATTGACGTGACTTGTGAGATGGTTACGGGTGGACAGGGATGTAAAGAGAAGTCAGGATTCGTTTCAAGGTGTCTGTCTGGTTGTGTGCTTGGGTCGAGCATCTGAGGCCGGCTGGAGAGTTGCAATCTTTAACCATTCTGAAGTAGGAGTGGGAGCAGATCTCCACGAATTTCGTTATGGTTTCTACCCAAGTTTAATCAGGGTGTGACTCCATTCGGATTCTTGTCGTCCGGTTATACTCAGTGTGCTTAGTTGTTTCTTGTTAAGTTGTGTGTTTGTATTATTTGTTGTCAGCAGTTGGGGATCGTCACTCGCCATCGTTCGGGTTCTTCTTCGATAGCTGTTATCAGGAGACACTCCAATTGGCCACCCTTAGGCTTAGGGGTTAGGTCGTGTCGACCACCAGCCTGCTGTTTTTCTGACTCTGCGTAAGTAGGATTTTGGACCCCAGCTAGTCCAGAGCTTCGGAGATAGTCCAGTTGTGTTCAGGTCAGGATGAGAATTGTCCATTGCAAACAGATGTCTTATGCGACTGTGCTGGTCGCAGGCTTGAGTGCGCAGTGGCAAATCATGTATTCCTACGGACCTTCCGATGAATGACGTATTGGATTTTGGGGAGCTTGTCCCAGGATTTTAGGTCCCTTTGAGATCCTATAAGCGAGTTAGTTTCGTTGCCTGTAATTTGGCACTTCCGCCCAGATTATTGGATTTTCACCCCGTATTCCTTGTGATGATACTCTACAATTACCTTCTTGACCTTTCTCACGTGCTTTGGCACCAGACCATCTAGCTTAGACGCGATCTTTCATTCACCAGCAGCCAATTGTGTTAATGGCTCGGCAGGTGGAGGAACATCGGTCAAGGGTCTTGCCATCTGTGAAGGGTTTTCTTGGACGTAGCCGTATAGTGAGGTAATCACTTGGGAGGCTACGAGCGAGATTTGAGGATTTTAATCTTCTCTTTGAAGGTACGCGTATCAGATATTTTTAAATTCGGGGACGAATTTCTTTTAAGGGGGGAGATTGTAACACCTTAGAATGTGTTTTGTAGCTAATAATATTTTTATATATAGTTTTTAATAAAAAGTTTACCAAATTAAGTTTTAAATATTTTATCCTATTTAATGAGTATTTTATTAGAATTTTGTTAGGCACACACACACTTGTGCATGATAACTAGGGTTGTTTTGGGGGTTAGCCATGATTTACAACATGGTAAACTAACCATTTTTCCCTAATCTAGTTTTAATTAATATTAAGTGTTTTGGGGTTTATTTGAATATGGTTGTTTTAAAATAAAATAGATTTAAATATTGTTGGATGGTTGACCTTGGTGAGAGAGAGAGAGAGAGAGTGCATGATGGGGCATCATGGCTTTGCCCATGCCTTCATGAGTGAAGAGAGAGAGAGAGGAGGGGGTTCTCACTTCTCACTCTCATGTCTTACTCATCTCTCACTCTCTCACACACTAACACACACACACCCACACCAAGAGAGAGAGAGAAGCAGCAGCAGAAGATAGCAGCAGCAACAGCAGTGACAGCAACAACAACAATAACAGAAGCAACAAAGAAGAAGCCCCAACAGCAGAAGAAGTAGCAGCAGCAGCAGCAGCAGGCAACTTCAGCGGCACCATTAGCATCAGCACCAGGGGCAGCAACAACACCAGAAGCATCATCAACAACATCAGAAGCAGCAGCAGTGACACCAGCATCAGCAACAGCTGCAGAAGCAAGCAGCAGTAGCAGCAACTGTAGCAACAGGAACCCCAGCACTTGCAGAAGCTCTTCTCCACTTCTTCACCTGCTTCTTAGGGTTCATTAGGGTATATTTCCTTAACCCAATTTCCTAGTTTGCTTAGCTTGTATGGTTTAGTGTCGGTTTGTGTTAATTAGTGAGTTTAGTGCTAGTTTTGGTGATTTGTGAGATGTTGTGGCAAATTGATGATTTTGTTAGCAAACCCTAGCTATTTAAGTGTTGTTGGGTCACCTTAATTGAGTATAACCCAGATTACACTAAAATACCATAGGTTTTCCTTTTTGTGCAAAATTGGTGTTTTAAAGCGATATAGTGGATATCTGGAATCTGCTTTGGACCCGGACCTTACAGAGTGAAATTGAGGAAACTGGGGCATGTACACTAGGTTTAGATCACACCACAAGAGAACGAACCCACCCTTCCCAATTCTAGCCGCCAATTAATTCTTATTGGCCGCAATTTGCGGCCAAGAGGGGGACAGGGGTGTTGGGCTCTTAGCTAGGGGTCCCTGCTGTGTTGTCTAGGTCTTTGGCATGTCTAGTTTTGTGATATCTTACCTGTAGGAAAATCTGGGATCATATATCGTTTTTGTGTCAGTTGTGTTTGCGCGATACACGCGATACGTGAGTGGGTTCTGTGATCCAGCGTATCGCGGCGTGTCGCGATGGTTTTAGACGCGTACACACACGATTCAGCGTATCGTGCACACGCGCGTTTAGTTCGCGACGCGAGTTTCTCGTTTTGGTTCGATATCGCGTTTTGCGGAATATTTGGCATATATGTGATTTCCATGTCTTATTTGCAGGTTTGCAAACAGGGACTGTGGACACGGCTACAGGGGGAGCAGATGGTAGGATTCACCTAGCGTGGGGCGTAGGTAAGTAGATTTAACATCTACAGGAGAATCGCCCGCATGGCGTTATGCGTCTGGGCTAGGATTCAAATACCTGTCGCACATTCTACGTCATTGTAGAATTGCGCCTTTACTTTATTTCCTTGATGTAGTTATACTGTGACTAGCAGCCGTAGGACACTGCACATATTATTGACGGTTCATGTTGCACGAGCACGGATTGTATGCTACACACACACCGTCAATAATTGCCATGTCACACACAACCCCTTATAGATACTATTGCTTGTCACACATGACATCTAGCTTACAGGTTTACCTTTTAGATATTCTTCTTATACCCAGGGGGGTATACGACATCAGTTCTTATAGGTAGATACCTATACACTGCTACACCTGTATATTTCATGCATATTCAGTTGCAGTACATATTTATCTTCACTGATGTTACTTAGCTGTACCTTATTGATTTTTGCATACATCTGGTTCCAGCTATATACTTTCATTTACATGCTCAGATTTAGATATATCGCATTTATTTGTTCCTAATTTGCTCATTGTTTATTTGGATTTTTCATGGTGTTTTCTGGATTTGGGAACCGGGGGAGTTCATGAAATTATGCATACATTGAAGAACCCGGTTTCCTTGAGATGATATTTGCGCATCCACCATGAGTTTTATCGGTGCTGATTATATACTCCATACGAGGTGTGGCTGCCGTATGAGAGTACATGGTGGGGCCCGGTATGGTTCCCCTAGGCAAGAAGATCGATGGACTTTGCCGATTGAGCCTGGAGGCGGGCGAGTACCTACCGGTGACAGTACCCATGACTCGGCGGGGGATCACGGAGACACCGCTGGGAGTCATGCACGTATGCATACGTCGAAAGGCGAGGGTCAGAGCTAGGCACTCGTGCTTTCGGGACAGCGTATGATACGTACCTATCAGGATTTCTGTGTCGATGCTTGGCACATTGTTTTCATGATATTTCTTGTAATACCTTTGTATATATAACAGGGGATTAGCCGTTGTTATATATACCCTTACACCAATATTAGTGGAATGGGACGCTAATATATGTGTATTGCCCCCATCATATTTATTTCTGTATATATATACCTTTAGGATGTTAGATTCTTACTTGAGATTTGACTTGGGATACTAGGTGATTCATTGGGATTGGATATTGGACATACCTATGTGATTGCTGATTTGTACATTGGGGATATAGGAGATTACACGATATTGTACATTAGGGAGATGTGAGACTTATATGATTTGAGTGCCCAATGTGGGGGCTGATTTGAGGATTTGGGATTGGAGTATCTTGATGGATTGTGATCCTGCCACGACGTCAGGTTTCCATGGAAATGACATATTCCACCCTATACCTCACACTTATCTATTTTATGCACAGTTTCATATATTGGTAGTACATGTTAGTATACCCTTATGATAGTTGCATATTTGCTTTCTCATATCTCTATTACATAGTTATTGCATACTATTATCATGCCATCATTGCTTCACATATTGATTGTACCTGCCAGTGTACTTTCCACTATTCTGCATTTACATGACATATTATTACTGTAATCGCATATCTTAGATTCATGCTGTACGTGCATTCCTGCGATTACCTGCATATGTTATCTACTATTCACGAGTTGGCAACTCACCCCCGTTGTGCCACAGGTGTTTCAGGTTGTTCCCCAGAGTAGTCGAGGCAGGCTATTTCTCTATTCAGCTATCCAGCTATCATCTTTTGCTACAGATACCGCATCAGCTCACAGTACCTTTTTGCTTAGGTGGGTTAGATGATTATCTGTATTTCATATTGTACATTCGTTGTATTTTGTACTCTCCATCTACTATTGTATTGTTGACTTAGAGACTTGGTGAGGACGTTACTGTATACTATTTGTGGATTTGTTGTCTTTTATATACAGTTTTCTCTCTATTGTCTTTTCTGCTTCGCTATAGCTTCATATTTTTGTGTTGTATTCGTCTTGGCTGGTTTTTACAAAAAGGGGGTGTTGTTAAAACTTTAAAGAAATAAAGTAGGACTTTTAAAGAATTTGGGTTGCGATTTCAAATGTTTCAAAAACTTATATTATCTTTTCTGTATTTTTATGGTTTAGATTTCTGGGTTTTGGCTTTCTTTTACTACGTTACGTCGTAGGGCGTTGCGTAGTACTAGGGCCGTCACGGGCCAATTTTCGGTCGTGACACTCCAGTGCATATCAACTTAATGGAGAGAGGCTAATCAGCATTACTCAACTTAGGAATACATCCAATTATGAGTAACCTGAAAGAGAAACAAGTTTCTCAAAACCATTACTATCATCTGAATACCAATCACAAGTATCTACATCTTCGATCTCTTTGAAGAATCCCGATACTTGCGACACCTGGTTCTCTACTTTATTCTTATACCCACAACTTCTCAAAACTTAGACCTTGTATTTCTGCGAAACACTTGTCTAAAAACTAGAGGAGTCATAAGTAAACAGAACATAGTACGAGGACCAACCCCTTTGTCCTGATGGACACTGGACAACATACAATACTCTGTATAAGTCCGTTGAGTTTGAAACTTTACTTATGGTTAAGAACTACTCCGCTGTTCAATGCTCCTTACCCAATCGCCAACTGATATAGGTAAATGTCATCGACATAATATCAAAAAGTTATATCTCACTTTATTAAAATAAACGTACAGATATATCATTTTGAAATTGGTGCACAACAACGGATACTCAAAACTAAATACATGCCTGCCGGCAATAACCCAGGCGACTTCCTCAAATATCACCAATTACAACGAATTGCGATATAATGAGGATGATCACCTAATTCCCAATAACTTCCTCCCACTCATCATCTGTAAAACCATACAGATTAGAGAATGAAATCTGGTAAATACATACCCTGGAGTAAGTATCTAATCGGGAAAACAGTTTTCCATTAACAATGCACTAAAACATGAAAATGTTTCGTAGGGGTATCCTGGTATTCATAGTAATGCCTCTTCCATAATCCAATTCATGAATGTAACCGTATATTTATTTGCCATCTCTCCAAATCCCTTTATTTGTCTTTAGTCGTTACCTTCTGTACACCATCGTTAGGCTAAATGGTTTTTTTCTTTCCCTACCGTTCGGCACCAGCCTATGGTTTGGAAGAAGACTATCCAGTAAGCATAATAGGTGTACCCTCTTAAACCAAGGAATACTCGCAACTTGAGAGAAGGTGATGATAAAAGACAACTAAATAATACCTTATTCTATTTCTCCCGAACTGGGGAAAAAAGTAAAGGTGAAATAGGAGTGGCGATGAAGTACATGGTTTGGTCGTGAATGATAATAGTCGCAATTTACTTTGCCCTCTTTCTAATCCCTTTATTTTGTCTTTACATATTACCTGTACACCCTACTTAGGCTAATTGGTTTTCTTCATTCCCTACCTTTCGGCACCTGCCTATGGTTTGGAAGAAGACTATCCAATAAGCGTAATAGGTGTACTCTCCTAAACCAAGGAGCCCTCGCAACCTGAGAGAAGGTGATAATAAAAGACAACTAAATAAACCAATTCTATTTCTCCTGAACCTGGATCCATCCTCGAAGAAGTCCCTTCGAGTTCGTATATAACCATACGATGGATCTATCCAATCGAAGTGGATGTTCGTAGTAATACGGGGTGTTCTGAGAAATGCAAAGGGTAGAAGAAGGAATGGCAATGACTTATGCAACTCAGACAATCCAAAAGCCAGTATTTTAAGAAGGTTCGGTCAACTTAGTCCCTGAGTCATAGTCTAGGGTCGGTCAAAGGTCGCTGCCAAAGAGAGAGAGAAAAGAAACACTCTGCGTGCACTCTAACCTAGATCAAAATGGTTATCACTTTATCTAATCCGGAAACCTCCCACTGTACTGTCAAATTCTCCTCCAAACTTGAAAGAAGAATCAATCGAGATCACCCGAAGAGTAAACCAACTCATCAGTGGGAATCGTGATCCAACTCTCATCGCATGATAACGTGACGTAATCCACTCACGTTATCACACTCTAGAAGGTATGCGCATGCCTGGCAAGTTTCAGTTTCTTTAGAAACTCCCGATATGATTTTTACCCCATATTCTTATGACCTTGACGAAGGCCAACAAATCATAAGTCACATGTAAAGTTCTGCCCGTCATTATCTTGTTAATTCGAACCCACCCGTACATACCCTTGACGAAGGCCAACAAGGTAATACGACTGTCCCAAACCATATCTATCTATGCAACAAATGAATACCCCAGCACCTACCAAACACTATGCCTTGACGAAGGCCAACAAACATAGCTTGAATACTACTGACCATCCATAAGAAATGACGGAGGGCTACGGCTGGTTTTTGGCGAAAACCTTTAACGTAATGAACTTGATCTCGTTGAAGGAACCTGATAGATTTTTATAAAAATATAGTGGTGAAAACCTTTGCTAAAGAGGTCACTCCCGATGAAGGGATCTCGGCTCTTTTCTCGTGGAATGAGGTGCAGGATATTCCACTAAATACCGTGATGCAAAGCAACATGTAATCGACTATAGTGAAGTTATTACCCTGACGCAAACTTCTGCCCAAGGGGTCACTCCCGGTGAAGGGATCTCAGCCCTTGCCTCGTCGAATGAGGTGCAGGATATTCCAACCGAATACCACTATGCAAAACAAAAGGAAACATCTTTGTAATAACACTTTTTAAAATTGTTCCAACAACATCCAAACAGGTTTGTTTTCCTTTGCATTGATCAAAATCAACGCAGTCCCATCAACTAATTACACCAGAAAAGAACGAAAATAAAATGTACGTATATGCCATCCGCATTCGTCACTGGGTCCCGTCATCACCCGTTAGGTTACTTAACTAACGACAGAGCGGGGACTGGACTAGCGCGGGTGTAAAACATATACAACATCTACTAGTATATATACCAATATACAATAATCGCTCCAGACGTGATAATATGCAACATTACAGAAAAGTAATAAGCATCACAGAACAATACAGATAATCTGGGATCCCCGGGTTTCACAGAGCCGCTGCTGAAACCCGACGTTCCCTTGGTCGTGTGGATAGCCTGTGCAATGAATCCTAGACCCCTACGGGTGCGTCAAGTTACCCGCCAAAACTTGAAGCGAGGCAGCCCCCTACAGCAAAGTGAATGGACCACCCGGCACTTCACGGAATCCGGTAACTTGAGCACCCCTCCTTGGGTCAACCTGTACCCCCTACGAGTGCGGCGAATAGTCTGTCAATACTAGAGTGAGGCACATCCGCCTCTCAAAGCCATGAGATGCGGACCCGTTGCCCTCCAGCACCCGGCTATCCCTGCACCCCATCGCGGGGCAAACCTAGTACAGAAATGAAAAATATGTATAACGGGTACATCGACCTCAACCCGGTCGTGCCCTAAAAGAATATTATACAAACAGGCAGTGACGGCAGTCCACATGTTGGACGCTCGCCCCGCAATATCAAATGTACAAATAAATTCAAACTGCACTAACATTGCACACTGCTATCCACCACGACAAATCCGCAACATCACGACAAATCCGCAACATCAACGCGAATGTCACGTTCGCAAACCCGTCTAAAAGAACTATAGAAATCAGACGCGGTTTACCGATCAAATGACATTCATGGTCGGAGATATAATGTAAGTACTGTAAACTAACACGTTTAAATTTTGAACGACAAAATTTCCCGAAGTGGGCCCCACGTACATCTGCTGTACAGTAACAAAAACTGGGCCCAAATGAACAGTTCCACAAACCACAATTTCCCAAGTAGAAGCTACTGTAGAAATTTGACTAATTGATCTCACTTTCTGGCGGTAGATCCGCAGCCAAACCCTAGCTTGGGCCGCGGATCCGCGGCGGAACAGTGATATCACATGGCCGAATTTCTCCAGTTTTCCTGAAAAACCCTGCTCGATTTTCTGGTATGGTCAAAATGTTTTTTAGACCAGTTTTAAAATTAACAGAAACTTTAGACTTGAAATTTGCGATTTTCGAAAAACCGTTCGATCGATATTTTAAACGCGTTAGCACAAGTTAGTAAAGCTTAATGGCGAGGCTCTGATACCATGTAAGTCTACGGTAGCGCCCCGGCCGTCAATCTGACGCCAAATGCGGAACAAAAACTTTTATAACTGGCGCTATCGCATACTATAACCCGGATCTGCCATTAATGATAAACTAACAAACTACAAAGAGGGTAGAAAGGTTATACCGAACGATCTGAGTCCTTCGTTCTTTAACCATCATCCCATGCTCCTGTTGCGGCTGCTCCGATCTTGTCGATCTCCGATCTGCTCGTCCAGGTGGCACCACGTCATTGGATCTTTAAACGGGCTCCCGCCTCTGACCCGAGGCAACTCGGTCATCAAGTTTGCTAAAAGAGATGACCAAGATTGATGTAGAGAATGAGTAAAACACTTTGTCTCACTTCGTCCAAAGCCATGGACGAACGGTTAATGAAGTTGCCATTTGAATCGGGAGATGGAATAAAAGGAGCTATGAAATTTCCATACACAAATCTATCATAATCTTTTCAACCATGAGTGAGTGAGGAGGAGGGGAGGGGCCGGCCATATATGAGTGAGAGGAGGGGTGAGTGTAGGAGCAAAAGGGGTGACCATAAGCAAAAGATCTTAAGCAAATACAAAGAAGAGTTAATGCAAAAGAATGAGTCACCTAAACACATCATCATCTATTTAATGCAACCAATGAATCATAAAACACCTCACTAACCTAGTCACCAATTCTAGAATCTTATAGAAGCACTCTCATGACTCACCCTCATGACTCACCCTCAAGAAGAAAAGATAAATCCGCATTAAACCGAATGTTTAAATACGGCCGATAGAAAACTGGTGTTCCCGCCAAAAATTTCTACGCAAAGGAGTCCAAGGTATCAAATGGCAGTGATACGCTTAAAGAAATGCGAACCAGTATCTTCCGGCCTGTATTTTGATAAACACCCGAAGGAGGAACTATTAAATTCTGATGGTATTAGAAGCATCTCGAAAAACCCTTCGATTTGATATATTATGGGCCTCATAATTCATCCGGGATCAAAAGTTATGAGGTATCACGTGTCCACACGTGATGGATCTTTAAGAACCCGGTGGAGGAGTTAAAAGATATAATAAAAACTCAGAAAAGACCCCAATGGGGCATCACGTGCTCACACGTGACCATGGGTCACGTGCAGACACGTGATGGGCTCTTAAGGCCTCTAAAATAATGAATAGAATTAAATTCTAAAATCCGTTCCCTAATTAAAAATCAGAAGTTACCTCAATGAGGTATCACGTGCTCACACGTGACCAATGGTCAAGTGTTGACACGTAATGGTTAAAACAACAACATAAACAAGCGGCTGTTAAAAGAACCAATTTGGGGGTCACGTGCTCACACGTGACTAAGGGTCGCGTGCCAGCACGTGACAGGCTTTGAAAGCCTTACAGTTTAATAGGATTAAAATTCTAAATTTCTCTAAAATCTTTCGAAATAGAATTAAAATTCTAAAAGCTTCTAAATCTTTCCAAATGGAAAAAGATTATAGGGACCGTTGGATTAAAGATCCAAGAGTGATTAAAAATCACCAATTTATGGAAAAAATCTTAGACAAGGAAAGATTTTCCCTAAATCTCACAGAGAATAACAAACATAATATCTTTGGATTTAAAATCCAACGGTGAATAAAATTCACTGAATGATCTAAAGGATCATATTAATCATGAAATCAATTAAAATCTTTCAATGAAAGATTCACAAAACAAATTGATTCTCTTCCTCCTCCTATAAATAGGAGCCAAGAGAAGAGAAGAGGAATCGACCCTTTTTGGAGAGAAAAACAGAGAGAGGAGAATTTAATTCTCAAGAGGGAAGAAAAGAGAGAAGAATTTAATTCTCAAAAGAGTTTAACTCTTCTATAAAGAAAAGAACTTAGTTCTTTCTCTGGTTGAAGATCTGCAAAGTGCACATCTCCCCATAAATTGAGAATTTAATTCTCATTGGGTTGAGATCCTGCCATGCAGATCTAAAACATAGAGGAGGAATTGAGTTTTAAGAATTTAATTCTCACAAGAGTTATAGGAATTTAATTCCTTTGAGATAAAATTAGGGTTTAACCCTATATTATAGGAATTTAATTCCTTCAAAATGGACAGAACTAGGGTTTAACCCTAGTTGAGAACTTAATTATCTCAAACTCACAGGAATTTAATTTCCTTAAAAAAGAAATTAGGGTTTCACCTTATGCCAGAATTTAATTCTTTACATATATGGGGAATTTAATTCCTACTTAAAAGAAATTAGGGTTTAACTCTATCTAAGAATATAATTCTTCAAAAGAAAAGTGGGAATTTAATTCCTTTAAAGTTATTGCTAGGGTTTAACCCTATGAAGGATTTGACTCTTAAAAAGATAAAGAGATCTTCAAACATGCAAAGAACCAGAGTCACGTGCTACTACGTGGAAAGATCCACAGAAAAGAACTTTGAGGCAATGCCTCACGTGCTCCCACGTGACTCCCAAAACGCAGAAAGAAAAAGCAAAAGAAATGAAGGCTTTGGGCGCTCTCACGTGTTACCACGTGACCCCTTGGCAAACGCTTTAACAGTCAGCACATAAATCCCCATCACGTGTCAACACGTGACGCTCAAAATATAAGACAAAAAGTGTTTAACACTTAATTGCAGAACGAAGAAAAGGGATCTGGTCCCCCCTTTGGGCGCTCTCACGTGTCCACACGTGACCCCTCTGTCTTTAGTGTTTAACACTAATTTGGGGATTATATTTCCAGTGTTCAACACTGATTGTCTTTTAGTGTTTAACACTAATTTGAGAGTTCTATCTCCAGTGTTTAACACTGTTGTCCTCTAAGTGTTTAACACTACTTTTAGCCAAATTGGCTAATTTTCCAGAGGCAAAAGTCCCTCCTCCAAACGAATCTCAAAATTGAGGAAATCAAAGACAAAAAGTTGTCAGAGCCCCCAAACCTCTGTTTAACACTGCTGAATGACGAGGGGCTGAACCCAGACAAATGTCTAATGGCCCAAAGGGCCAACATTTCAAACATAATTGGACTTAGCCCAAACTGGCCATAAGTCCTCAAATCATCTTGAACTGAGCATATATGCTCTTTCAATCAACTTTGGCTCAAGGGTACATCTCTGAACTCCTCTGACATCTGTCGTTGTAATCCTTCAACGTCGTCAGAGAGGTGACGGGTCCCGACGGCCATACATGTAATGGACCACCATGTCCCTAAACTGGAACAATAGAGCCCAAACGCACTTTTGTCGGATCTAAACGATCCCGTTAAGTTGATCTTAGTCTCAAACTGGACTTACGTATCCTTAACAAACATTTAAGTTGATCTTAGCCTCAAATACGGCTAACGTATCCTTAAACCCTCAAACAGACTTTAGTCCCAAATTGGATTACAGGTCTCCCAACCAACTTTGGTTCAAGGGTACATCTCTGAACTCCTCTGATATCTGTCGTTGTAATCCTTCAACGTCGTCAGAGAGGTGACGGGTCCCGACGGCCATACATTCAATGGACCACCATGTCCCTAAACTGGAACAATAGAGCCCAAATGCTCTTTTGTCGGATCTAAACGATCCCGTTTAAGTTGATCTTAGCCTCAAATATGGCTAACGTGTCCTTAAACCTTCAAATAGACTTTAGTCCCAAATTGGACTCTAAATCCCCCAATCAACTTTGGCTCAAGGGTACATCTCTGAACTCTTCTGACATCTGTCGTTGTAATCCTTCAACGTCGTCAGAGAGGTGACGGGTCCCAACGGCCATACATGTAATGGACCCCTATGTCCCTAAACTGGAACAATAGAGCCAATTGCTCTTTTGTCGGATCTAAACGATCCCGTTAAGGTGATCTTAGTCTCAAATTGGACTAACAAATCCTTAACAAACGTTTGAGTTGATCTTAGCCTCAAATATGGCTAACGTATCCTCAAACCAAAACCCCAAACCCAAATCTAAGAAAATACGGATTTGGACTAATCCACGTCCTACAGGCGACGACATAACTCAGTCTCCATATACAATCCACGGGCAACCGAGCACAAAACAAACACCCACGACATGAAGTGATCATCTGGAGAAGGAGAAAGTTGTTACCGCAATGCGGTAACATAATTAACTGCAGGGGCTTGCGCCTGCAGGGAAGAGCGTCCCCACAATCAAAAAAACCCCTCAAGCGAGGGGGAATCTGACGAAGTCTGCTACATCGGACGCATCCGTTTAAACCTTCGATACATGGTGCCATAAATCAACTTGGCATCTTCGGAGAGGTAGAAGGATAGCACCTATTAGCATCTGCCCCGAATTTCAGGCAAGACGTCCGTCGCGCCGTCATTCATAGAGGAACAACTAGAAACTGGCAACTTCCAAAAGCGATCCCAAAACGAATTTCAGGATAACCCCGCAACTGTATAAATATACCCTCATTTGTATTACGACCGAATACAAATGCAACTGAGACAAAGATATTATATCTACTAAGTATAATACATGGATCCGGCTTAAACCAAAGCCCACCAGTATTATCTGCCCGAAATATGACACGTGCGTAAACGCACGCGCATTTTCCGAACCCTGCCATAAAACCATACGGCCTCTACAACGTTTCGCCCGAACTTGGGAAATTATCTGTGGGGGACTCTAATGACTCGTTAGTACCCTGGCAGTGGGTTTAACCACAAGCCGTCAGCGGCACTAGCTGTGCGTAACGGCTGCCCATGTACTGACCTCAAGGGAGGCCGATGAGCGAACTCATCCGGAAACCCTACTGAGCCTAACAGTGACAATGTATATACTGTCCGGTCTGTTCGTCTATGAGTATCGTATATCCGGCCTAGGGGGCTGGTAACGTCAGACCCCCAATAGCGGTATAAGTCGTGTCGGAGACAAGCCCTGAGCACCCTGAGAAACTACCGGAGTACCTACCAGTAATTCTCACCTGCCTTGGCCAAGGACTTGGTGTAATGGCTTTCCTAGACACAGCGTGATCTCCACCCCCAATACCGGGAGAGACGAATCCCCTGCCGATCCGCTCACGTGTCTCAATGTGGCTCGGGACTGTACACAAAAACTACCTGTTTGCATGACTCCTTTGAGCCGTGGTAGGGTAGAAATCAAAGCACAATGGGAACTCGCACGAGACATATGACGACCTCAGGTCGATGAACTAACCTGTACACATGTCACCAGGGAACTGCTATCTGACGATATGTATAATACCAACTAGCAGGTTCCCGGCGAGTCCTGTCCGATGTACTCATAACCCAATGAACACCTGTATACATCTTAGGTGATCCAACTGACACCAGTGGCTTGTGAGACCGGCCACCGCCCCTCGTCGGGGTCTCGACTGTATACACTAGTCTACTCCGGAGTATCGATGCCCTGTCTCGAAACTCCCACGACTAGGGACCACTATTAAGGAAGTGCTTATGGACTACCCAACTCTCACATATATGATCGCCCTCATACTGTTGGTAGTCAAGCAAGATCCTAAGGGCTCTATCAACGTGTAACATGTGATCAGTCACCTGAACCTATACACGACTGATAAAGGAAAACCAGATAGCATACTATCATCTCGAGTAAGACTGTCCTACCGGTATAGGTCCTCCGCAATCATTGCAATCACGTGCCTGCGATCCAATAATTGACTTTGAGGGCACTATATCCAACACGGACATCCACTTCCATTGGATAGATCCATCGTATGGTTATATACGAACTCGAAGGGACTTCTTCAAGGATGGATCCAGATTCAGGAGAAATAGAATTGGTTTATTCAGTTGTCTTTTATTATCACCTTCTCTCAGGTTGCGAGGGCCCCTTAGTTTAGGAGAGTACACCTATTACGCTTATTGGATAGTCTTATTCCAAACCATAGGCTGATGCCGAAAGATAGGGAATGAAGAAAACCAATTAGCCTAAGTAGGGTGTACAGAAGGTAATAACTAAAGACAAAATAAAGGGATTAGAAAGAGGGCAAAGTAAATTGCGACTGCTATCATTCACGACCAAACCACGTACTTCATTGCCACTCCTATTTCACCTTTGCTTTTTCCCAGTTCGGGAGAAATAGAATAAGGTATTATTCAGTTATCTTTTATCATCACCTTCTCTCAAGTTGCGAGTACTCCTAGGTTAAGGAGGGTACACCTATTATGCTTATTGAATAGTCTTCTTCTAAACCATAGGCTGGTGCAGAACGGTAGGGAAGGAAGAAAACCACTTAGCCTAACGAGGGTGTACAGAAGGAAATGAATAAAGACAAATAAAGGGATTTGGAGAGTTGGCAAAGAAATATACGGTTATAGTCATGAATTAGATTATGGAAGAGGTATTACTAAGAATACCAGGATACCCCTATGAAACATTTTCATATTGCAGTGCATTGTTAAAGGAAAACTGTTTTCCCGATTAGATACTTACTCCAGGGTATGTATTTACCCGGTTTCATTCTCATATCTGTATGGTTTTACAGATGATGAGTGGGAGTAAGTTATTGGGAATTAGGTGACCATCCTCATTATATTGGAATTCGTTGTAATTGGTGATATTTAAGGAAATCGCCTGGGTACAGTTTTCAACCTACGATGCACAGGTTTTGAGTTATTCAACTCAGCGGACTTATACAGAGTATTGTATGTTGTCCAGTATCCATCAGGACAAAGGGGTAGATCCTCGTACTATGTTCTGTTTACTTATGACTTCTCTAGTTTTTAGACAAGTGTTTCGTAGAAATACAATGTCTAAGTTTTGAGAAGTTGTGGGTATAAGAATAAAATAGAGAATCAGGTATCACAAGTAACGGGATTCTTCAAAGAGATCGAAGATGTAGATACTTATGATTGGTATTCAGTTGATAGTAATGGTTTGGAGAAACTAGTTTCTCTTTCAGGTTACTCAAATATGGAAGGATTCCTAAGTTGAGTAATGCTGATTAACCTCTCTCCATTAAGTTGATATGCACTGGAGACAGTTGCATGGTTTGAATCTGGTTCCAGTTAAATTAGTGCCTCTATTTCTATATGGTATATAGAATGGTTCATATCTTAACGATGTTAAGATACGGGGAGTTGTCCGGCTTATGCTTAAAACCAGACTCTGGATAACTCAAGGCACGTTTCTGTAATGGCAGTTTGTGGGTTGACCCTGGCTTTGACGAGAGTTGACATTCTACCATCTGGAAGATCAATATGATATTGTTCTTGACTTGCCACAGTTTTAGTAAAATGGATTTTTTCAGAAAACGATAGTGGGAGTATGGTAGAACTGGAAGTGATTCCAGAACCGCAAACGGTTACGTAAAATTTAATAGGACCTATATATTCAATCAGGTTTGACATTCCAATAGCCACTCCGCAGATATGGTGGGTAACCTCAGACACCCGAGAGATACTCCGGTACCCTCAAGGATGGTGACAGGGAGGTTCTTGTTTACCCAGACTTGACACTGCTGTTGTTCCCGACTATGAGACCCGGTAGGAGGATAAGTATAGCGTCGTTCTAAACTAGCTTTAGAAGTGCACGTATATATTATTCTGCCAGAGGGTTGTCATAGTCAGTGGGAGCAGCGGAAGCATAGTGGGCAAGTAGCTTATATCTATTTATAGGCTTGAGCAAAGATAGCGGAGATAAGATCATCTATTTTTTATATGACAGTTATGGGTTTGACTTCATCAGAATAGGGGATGGATCTGTTAAGGAGGTAGTAGGGTGTGATGTCCTGGTATTTGGATAACATACACAGAGTAGGATGTAAAATTCCTATACTACGATCGGTTATACTGTGGTCGTCACACAGTTGTTTCTCCACAAAGGACGTGGATATAATATCTGACATTCTGATTACTAGATCTATGTTTTAGATCTGGATTTGGGTAGCTTTCCAATGTGGGTACTTTGACAGTATTCTAATAGTATTTTAGAATAGATGATTCCAGGCATGGTGGTGTACCTGCAGGTGATGGAGTCACCCTCTCTAAAGGTGTCTTACAGACTAAAGGAGAGAGGGATGTGCATGATTGGTAGATCACTTGCTTAGGCAATTGAGTCAATCATGAGATATCAAGTACTACACCAGATGTTGTTTTTGCACTAGTTGCGATAAGTTTATATTAATCCAATCCTGAAGAAATATAAGGAAGCGGTTTTAGAACATAAGTGCATGTTCTACGGATTTGATGACGGCAGCCTCCTTCGGGAGACGGTTATCATTCCAGGCTTCAAAGGTGACATGGATGACAGAGTGATTGTCAGAGTTATAGTTTTCCCTCTGACGAGGGACAGTGTTATGGACAGGTGGTCCAAGTGGATACTGTGGGAGGTATGGTGCTGGATACTGATTAGGTTCAGTTATCGATACAGTCTAAGAAGTTTGGATTTGGAGTTCATTTATGAACTAGGTCCCATCAGATATCCAGACATATTCTAAGACAGGTATTGCTCAATTCAGGAGATGGTTTTCTCCGCGAACTTGAGATTAAGAGAGACAAAGAAAGAAACATCAGGGCAGATCCACTCACTAAGGCTATTTCTCGAACACAATAGTTTTACAAACGGGATTTGTGAAACTGATTAGTAGAGGAGTTGGATGTTCAGTATCACACGGGCTGTGAGTATGCGACATCGCAATAATTAGCCTTAAGTGCAAGTGAGAGATTGTTGGATATAGTGCCCTCATAGTCAATTATTGGATCGCAGGTACGTGATTGCAATGATTGAGACAGGACCTATACCGATATGACAGTCTTGCTCGAGATGATAGTATGCTATCTGGTTTGACTTTATCATCGTATACATGCTTTAGTTCACTATTGCATGATGATAGAGCCCATAGGATTCTTGCTTGACTGCCAGCAGTATGATGGCGATCATATACGTGGGAGCTGGGGTCTATAAGTACATCCTTAAAGTGTCCCTAGTCGTGGGAGTTTCAAGACAGGGCATCGATACTCCAGAGTAGACTAGTGTATACAGTAGAGACCCCGACGAGGGGTGGTGGCCGGTCTCACAAGCCATTGGTGTTAGTTGGTTCACCTAAGATGTATACAGGTGGTCATTGGGTTACTAGTACACCGGACAGGACTCGCCGGGAATCTGCTAGTTGGTATTATACTTAGCGTCAGATAGCAGTTCCCTGGTGACATGTGTACAGGTTAGTTCATCGACCTGAGGTCGTCATTTGTCTCGTGTGAGTTCCCACTGTGCTTTGATTTCTACCCTACCACGGCTCAAAGGAGTCGTGCAAACAGGTCTTTTTTGGGTACAGTCCCGAGCCACATGGAGGCACGTGAGCGGATCGGCAGGGGATTCGTATCTCCCGGTATTTGGGGTGAGATCGCGCTGTGTCTAGGAAAGACATTACACAAAGCCCTCGGCCGAGGCAGGAGATTTACTGGTAGGTACTCCAGTAGTATATCAGGGTGTTCTGGGCCACTCTCTGACACGACTTATACCACTATTGGGGGTCTGACGTTACCAGCCCCCTAGGGCGATATGCGATACTCATAGACGAACGGACCGGACTGTATGTATATTGTCACTGTTAGGCTCAGTAGGATTTCTGGATGAGTTCGCTCGTCAGCTTCCCTTCCAATCAATACATAGGCAACCGTTACGTACAGCCAGTACCTCTGACGTGCTAGTGATTATACCCAGTACCAGTATGTTGATGAGTCATTAGAGTCCCCCACAGACAGTTTCCCAAGTTCGGGCGAAACGTTGTAGAGGCCGTATGGTTTTATGGCAGAATTCGGAAAATGCACGTGCGTTTACACACGTGTCATATTTCGGGCAGATAATACTAGTGGGCTTTGGTTTAAGCCGGATCAGAGTATTATACTGTGTAGATATAATATCTTTGTCTCAGTTGCATTTGTATTCGGTCGTAATACAAATGCGGGTATGTTTATACTGTTACGGGGTTATCCTGAAATTCGTTTCGGGATTACTTTTTGAAGTTGCCAGTTTCCAGTTTTCTATCACCCGCTTTTAACATTCGGTTAAATGCGGATTTATCTTTTCGTCCCTTGGGTGAGTCATGAGGGTGATGTTTGTGGAAGCTTCTAGAAGAGGTGACTAGGATTAGTGGGTCATCCATTTGCATTAAATGATTAGATGATGTGTTAAGGTGATTCATTATATGCATTTAATGAATGGATGACTAGGTTAAATGTGTCACCATTTGCATTAATTCTTTTTTTCTAATGGTTACCCTCTTTGTTCCTACACTCACCTCCCTTCTCCTATAAAGTGGTCGGCCCCTTCTTTTTGAGGATGGAGATTTTTGATTAAAAATGAGATGGTTGTAAAAAATTGAGAGATAGATTTGGTTCATTTTTTCCATAGCTCATTTCTCATTTCATATCATTCCAAAAAGGCAACTTCATTAACCGTTCGTCCATGGTTTTGGACGAAGCGAGGCAAAGTATTCTACTCATTCTCTACATCAATCTTAGTCATCTCTTTTAGCAAACTTGATGACCGAGTTGCCTCGGTTCAGAGGCGGGAACCCGTTTAAAGATCCGTCGACGTGGTCCCACCTGGACGAGGAGACTGGAGTTTCAGGAGATCGGAGCAGCCACAACAAAGCGTGGGATGATGGTTGAAGACCGAAGGACTCGGATCGTTCGGTATAACATTTCTACCCACTTTATAGTTTGTTCGTTTAGCTTTAATAGTAGATCCGGGTTATAGTATACGATAGCGCCAGTTAAAAAGTTTTTGTTCCGCATTTGGCGTCTGTTAGACGGCCGAGGCGCTACCGTGTACTTACACAACCAAATCAAGATGCATCCTGAAGACCAAAAGCACACTGCTTTTCGGACTCCGCTGGGCTTATTCTGCTACAAAGTGATGCCATTTGGTCTAAAGAACGCTAGCGCCACTTACCAGAGGGCCATGACAAAGACCTTCGATGACCTCCTACACGAGATTGTCTAATGTTATATTGACGGCCTCGTAATGAAAAGCAAATCGTACGAAGAGTATTGGGAGCATCTGAAGATAGTATTCCAGCGCTTTCGGAAGTACAACCTGAAGATGAACCCTCTGAAATGCGCGTTTGGAGTTTCCTCGGGAAAATTCCTAGGATTCATCGTATGACACCGTGGCATCGAAATAGACCCGTCAAAGATCAAGACGATTATGGAAATGCCTCCACCAAGAACTCTCAAGCAATTGCGGTTTCTCTAAGTAAAGCTCGTATATATCCGGCGGTTCATAACTAACCTCTCCTGCAAATGCCGCCCCTACGGTCATCTGATGAAGAAGGGGACCTCGTTCGTTTGGGATCGTAAATACCCAAGCGCACTGGACGAAATCAAGCAATACCTCCAGAATCCGCCAGTACTGACCGCTCCGGTCAAGGGAAAGCCTTTCATTCTGTACACAACAGCCCTCGAAAGTTCGTTAGGCGTGCTATGGGTACAAGAGAACGATCAGGGAAAGGAGAGAGCTCTGTACTATTTGAGTCGAGTTCTCTTGGGGGCAGAAAACAACTTCTCCCCAATCGAAAAGCATGCCTGGCATTGATCTTCGCGGTAACGAAGCTCCGACACTACGCATTGGCCAATGAGGTCCATCTCATATCAAAAGTGGATCCTCTCAAGTATTTAATGTCAAGATCCATACTAACAGGAAGGCTTGCCAAATAGGCCCTCCTCTTGATGGAGTTCTCGATAATATATCGACCCCTCGAGGCAATAAAAGGCCAGGCCATCGCCGACTTCCTCGCTGAACATCCGATACCTGCCGACTCTCCCTTGAACTGTGAGTTGTCGGACGAACACGTGTTTGATGCAATTGACAGGGAGAAAGAAGGGAATGATACCCGATGGAAACTCTACTTCGATGGAGCGTCCTCCTTGAAGAAGCGAAAGCAAAACGCCCCCATGATTAAAGCCAAGGTGGTCCTTATCTTCGTGACTCCACAAGGAGAGATTATGCATTTTGCCCTTTCCTTAACGGAGCCAAGAACAAACAATGAAGCTGAATATGAAGCAATGATAGCAGGTCTCGAGATTGCCGTCAATATGGGAATCGAAAACCTCCTCATATACGGAGACTCCCAGCTGGTCGTTAGCTAAGTAAATGGCGACTACCAGACATGCAAGCCAGAACTGATCAGGTATGGTGAGAGAGTGCAGAAATTGCTGACGCAAATCCCTTCTTACACCCTAAAAAGCATACCGCATGCGGAAAACAGTAAGGCAGATGCATTAGCCAAGCTCGCCAAAGAACTGGTCGACGAAAACCTCGATGACGTTAGGATCATTGTGCAAAGCCACCGGATTCTCGCACCAGCAGAAATATCTCCAAAGATGTCTAACAAAGAGGAAGCAACCGAACAAGAGGCCATCCAATTGGAGGATGAAGAAAAGGCGAAGGATTGGAGAGAAGTCTTCATAGACTACTTCAAATCCAATCGAATGCTCGAAGACGCGTCATCAAGACATCAGCTCAGGAAGCGAGCTCTGTCTTTCACCTTCATCAATGATACTCTATATAAGAGATCGTTCGATTGCCTGTGGCTAAGGTGTCTGGGACCAGAAGAAGCAGAAAGGGTCGTTCAAGAAACTCATGATGGACTCTACGGTTCCCATCAAGCTGGGCCAAAGATGAAGCTAAAGATCAAAAGAATGGGTTACTACAGGACCATGGTGATGCAGGACTGTCTCGAATATGCGAAGCAGTGTTACTCGTGCAAAATTCATGGGGACTTCGTCCACCAGCATCCAAATCCGCTACACCCAACGCTGGCTAGTTGGCTGTTCGAAATATTGGGAACTGATATAATCGGGCCCATCGAGCCAGCATCATCTAAGGGACATCGGTTCATACTAGAAACAACCGATTACTTCTCTAAGTGGGCAGAAGCAATACCGTTAAGGGAGGTGAAGACGGAGAACATCCTCCATTTCTTCAAAACACATGTCATCTACCGGTTCAGCACCCCGTGACGGATTATCTCTGATAACGGGCCAGCCTACAGAAGCCACAAAATCAGTCTCTTCGTACAACAGCATAATATAGATTGGAAATACTCTTAAGTCTACAATCCCCGAGCTAACGATCTAGCTGAGGCTTTCAACAAGACCTTGACAAAGATTATAAAGAAAACGGTGTCCAGAAATAAGAAGGACTAGCACGAAAGGTTACATGAAGCTCTCTGGGCCTATCGGACCACGTTCAAGACGGCCACAAACACAACGCCGTTTGCGTTAGTATTCGGCACGGAAGCGGTACTTCCCTTGGAGATAGAGCTACTCTCTCTACGAGTGGCGGTTCGGTACGAACTGATAGAGGAAGAAAATGCCCATCTTCGTCTTGAGGAGCTCGATGAAACTCGTCTCATGGCGCAGCAAAACCTGGAAGCTTACAAAGCAAGGATGACGCGCTCATACGAAAAATTGACAAAGCCGAGAACATTCCGCCAAGGCGAACTCATACTAGTCGTAAAAAGACCTATGATCCCTAATTGTGCTAAACGAGGGAAATTCGAGCCAAACTATGAAGGCCCGTACATCATAGACAATGTCTACTAAGGTAGGGCCTACTTGCTCATGGATATGCATGGCGAAAGACCCTTCCGGCCAATAAACGCCTGATTCCTGAAAAAATACTACGCCTAACGAGTCACGGCACAGGTCAATGATAGATGACGACGCCTATGTCCGCTCACTATCTTCCCAAGTCCAAACTCTATAAGTAGTATCCAGCAAAACCTTGCCTCCAAAGCTATGGACCGCAACATCCTTAAACTAAGCTATGGACCGTAATGTCCTTAAACTAGCCCACGGACCGAGATGTCCTTAAACTTGCTACGGACCGTAATGTCCTTACACTAACATTGGACCGAGATGTCCTTAAACTAACATTGGACCGAGATGTCCTTAAACTAACAATGGATCGAGATGTTATTAAACTAACATTGGACCGAGATGTCCCTAAACTAACAACGCCGCCTCAAACACGGCGATAGTGGAATGCAAGTCCACAAGTCCCAGCGGTGAAGACTGCAACTCAAAATCCCACCGGCAAATGGATGGGTCACATGCAGCAAAACCGCTCTCTAGAGTTTCATCGTGCAAAAAAAATGGCGTACATCCATAAGCGAAATGGGCACGGATGAAAACCCGAAAGGGCTCCGTGAGTAAAAACAGCAGGACTACCGGCGAGTTTGTGAAAACCCGAAAGGGCGCAATCTCGTTAAAATAAAGACACCTGTAAGGTCCTCTCGACCTTGTGAGGAAAAAATACCTGTGTGAGATCCTTACGACTTACAAGGGAGCAATACACTTAGGGATCCCCACGATTCCTAAGGAGAAATTGCACTTACGAGATCCTCATGACTTGTAAGGAGAATTCCCCCTATGATACCCTCATGGCTCGTAGGATTCAAAAAGCCTTAAGCTACAGGGATCTAAACCTGTTCTTAAGCCATCACATTCCCCAAATTGCCCTATAAATGGTTCAATATTAACCCTTGTATACAATCCATGGGCGTAAATAAACGTTTTCCCCACCAAGTCCCACCAACGAAGAATGTCCTCATGTGGTGAACGACACTTGTTAGTCCTCTCGACTTATAAGGAGAAAATACTCTTATAAGATCCTTACGACTTATAAGAGAAAATACACTTAGGAATCCTCATGACTCCTTAGAAGAAAACGCACCTACGAGATCCTCACGACTCGTAAGGAGAAACAACTTTATGAGACCCTTACGGCTCATGAAATCAAAAGCCTTAGTCAACAGGATCCTAACCTCATTTGCTAAGCCACCTTTGTTCGAATCAACAAAGGCAAATGATGATTCGCTCCTGGCAATATCCTAGTTGTAGCGATGTTGATGCCTAATATCGGTATCAAATTCCAAGTCCTTTCACGGCAAATGATGATTCACTCCTGGCAATATTCCAGTCGCAGCGATATTGACGCCAAAATTGGTGTCAGATCTCAAGTTCCATACTCGCAGCAAAAAATCTGCGAGCCAAAAATACATATGACATAGCCGAAATGATAGGGCAACTCGCAAAAAAATCAGCGAGTAAAATATATGCATATAAAAATAGGCGAAATGATTGGGCAACTCGCAATAAAAAACAGCGAGTAAAGAAAAATAAAAATAGCCGAAATGGTTGGGCACCGTGAAAAATAGCCGAAATGATTGGGCAATCGCTACTTTCGCGATATAAAAAGCTGAAATGATAGAGCAACGCGAAAAGAAATAAAAAATAAAATGAAACTTTTGCCCTGTAGGTGAGATCACATCGACCTCTGTATACAATCCATGGGCATAAACGACAAGGGAACCATATTGTCCCACCAAGCTTCGTCAAAGGGGAAGCTAGATCTCGATGGATACATCTACGGCTGAGAAATCAACAACGGCATTCCTTCTCGTTCCAACCAGAAGAAGATATGATGTCAGCAAAACGGAGCCACGGCAAAGTCCCCTAGTTCCTTATCTCGACGGTTCACAGACAGCCCAGAGACTACCTCGGAGCCACGGCAAAGTCCCCTAGTTCCAAATCTCGATGGTTCACAGACAGCCAAGAGACTACATCGGAGCCATCGCAAAGTCCATAGTTCCAAGTCTCGACGGCGGCATCTACAGCCTAGAGATCAACAACAGCGTCCTTCCTCCCTCCAGTAGGACACAGATGCTACATCAACAAACGGAGCCACGGAAAAGTCTCCTAGTTCCAAACCTCGACGGTTCACAGACAACCCAGAGACAACCTCGACATTTGTCGCGATATTGCAGACACTATGTCAACCAACGAAGCTAAGGAAGATCCCTAGCTTCAGGGTGTTGACGGCAACTCAATTGAGACCTGAAAGACCATCGGAGATCATCCTGCTCCAGCGCGGAGTAGTCATGACTCATCGAGGCTCCCAAACTGAGCCTAACCTCAAGTAAAAAGCGACATGGAATATCCCTAACGCTTGCTCTTTCGACGGTAATATTACCTGGAAGATTACTTGAAGACGTCTTGTCCAGCCCCCGAAGGGATCAGAGACACGACAGTTGCGGGGCTACCCGAACAGTAAGATTGCATATCGGGGAATATATCATCCAACGCGACGGTGAGATGGGTACAAAACCCTAGTACCACAGACCCTAACGGACTTCTATTAGCAGGAGTTAACTGTGACGTTAGGAAACTCTTGTGAGAACTTCTCGATTCGTCTCGACTCGTGAGGAAATTAGTGTCTTTGCGAGAACTTCTCGACTCGTCTCGACTCGTAGGGAAAATACTTAGGCAATGGGGATAAGGACCTGTTTCCTAAGCACTGGGGCCCTGCAAATTGGTTCAAGATGGACTATTGCATACTATTCACGGGCCACACTCTCCGAAGTCAAATATCGACAAGGAGGGAAATAACCGCTTACGAGTCCTCTCGACTTGTAAGCGGGAAAAATTCTCTTATGAGATCCTTACGACTCTCAAGAGAAAATGCACTTAGGAATCCTCACGACTCCTGAGGAGAAAATACACCTACGGGATCCTCTCGACTAGTAGGGAGAAAAGTCTTTATGAGACCCTCACGGCTCGTAAAGTTGAAAAGTCTTACGCGGCAGACCTGAACCTGTTTCCTAAGCCATCGCTGCCCTGCAAGGAGAGCAAAATAGACCATCTACAAGACACATTTGTTAAAAGGGACACGGAAATATGAAATAAAATGTTTCTTTTATTCATGAATTCAAGTGAATACAAGGTACATTTCATAAAGGGATCAAAATGAATACATGTTATTCATAAACCGCAAGTTTACAGTAAAAAAAGAAGGGGGGTATAAAGACGGTTATTGAGGAGGAGGCGTCTCCAACAAATCAGCAAGCCACCCGCGTGCTCCTCTCAATCCTTTCTCATGATCAGCCACCACGGCCAACTCCGCTTCAACTTGAGCCCGTTGCTGTAAACAAGACGAAAGCTTCCCATAGGCTTCTAGCATGGCAGCTTCGCAGTCTTGCATGACCCGCTCGGCGAAGTCAAGCGTCCGCCTCAGCGTCAACCCATCCGAAATACATCTCTGGAGACTGTCAAAAACAGCTTCACCAACCATGCAAAGCAGCAAGGAGAGTATTTGATTCACACCCGACAAAGCGTTCATTTACAACTGCATACGTACTTAAATGGAACTAGTGTTCAAAGCGTGCTAATTTATGTACATGTAACAAGGATTAGCGCACGACACAACAATGGCGCTCGCACTTAGCAAAAATTCTTAAGAGTAAAAGTATAAGGGTCATACACAGAGGCGAGATACGCGTACGACTATATGATGAACAGAAAACATTCAACAGAAAACATTCAACAGTTAATGATAAGAGAAACACATTGATAAAAACATACTACTCTACAGGGACGAGATCACCAAATATGGAATCAGGGATACAGGGGTTAACAAAACAAAATACAACGTTCTCCAATTCCCTCTCTGCCTTCTCCACCATGTCGAAGTGACGGTCTTCGCGAGGAGTTGCTCCCCACCGATTAGCACCGTGCTCATCAGCGAGAGCGGACATGATGGCCCGCCGGGCTCTTATCTGACTCGGTAAATGCACTGATCGGTCCCTCAAAGACTGGGTAATCAAGCGTGCCTCGTGAAAGCACTCGATCTTGTCCTCCGCCGCATCGAGAGTCGCCAGAGTCATCTCTTTCGGATGAGGGGGGATGTCGGCGAGCACGGATAGAAAGATCATCCGGAGCCAAATGGAGCCCATAGGAAGAGGAGAGCCCCAACGAGTCAGGAGCCCATACATCATCACGTCACATTGAGCATCGATGAGAAGGTGATCTACTAACCGCGCAGTAAAGCGAGGAATCATTTCCTCGATGGGCACCTCCCATGGTTGCCAACAAGCGTGAGGGCGATTGTAGGCCATAGCTCTTGGATCGTTTGAGTTCTCTTAATAAAAGATGGGTTTCTCTTTGAAGAGAAGAAGGAAGATGTAGTCTCGGGTTATAAGACGCATTCAAAGCTATCCACAAAAAACGTCGTGCATGATGGAGTTATTCCCAAGGCCGGAAAAAGGAGGGCATGGGAAAAGAAAAGGGTAACTCATTGGAATTAGAGTAGGGAGGCAAAACGACCTCATCAGCGGAGCCTCACGTGCATAGCACGTGAGCACCCACATTGATCCATTTTGAAAACTGAAACGGCACCGCATGTGCATATCCCGTGAGCACCGGCACTGGTTTAAGATTAAACTCCCCAGCAGCGCCTCATGCGCAAAACACGTTAACACCAATAATAGTATAACGACACTTCATGCAGAATACACGTGAGCAAAAAAAGGGGGAGGGGAAGTTTTGTCATTCATATTCCAAGAACTTATACATGGTGTAAAAACAAGAGAAAATGTTTACAATGGTAAAACACTTGATCCTCGACATGGATTGAGGAATTCAGAAGTAAGGTCGAGTAAAGTGTTTCTGGCTCTTCTGACCATTTTCGTGTGCATCTTCTCATGAATGCAAGCATTAGGATTCTCGCTGATGTCAACCGTCCTTTGATAGGCAGAGATTATCGTCGTCTGTTGGAAAACTTGATGCAAGATATCAACAAGACCATCTCGCCGCCTCTTCGAGATCAGGCCTATCAGATATACTGAGTGCACCTTGTCCTCGGCATCATCAAGCACCTTAAGCGGCATGGCTTCGTTAAATTCAGGGAGGGCTTCCCAAATCGCTCCCATGATGATCTTCAATAAAGCGGAACGACGGGGGAGTAGTCGACCGTTGTATTCATCAAAGCGACGCATAACTTCAGCGCATTGAGCATTCATAAACTCCTAGTTTTGACAGCGGCCTTAGACGCGAATGTCTTCATAAGAGATACTTTCATCAAGATCGTACAAATAAACGGCCATAGTATCTGAACAAAAAACAGCAAGAGTTTAGCAATCGAGATGATCAAGAAAATGCTTACTATGAGAATCTAAAAAGATTCTCATTAAACGGACACAGGAGTTTAAACGACTCTTGACATCCTCTCAGAGAAAGCAAGTTCTGTTAAAATACCCAGCAAATTTAAATTTATGCAAGTAAGAAAAAACCCTGTGAAAATATGCTCAAAAACACCAGGAAATAAAATTCCCGAGGGGTTCTGTTGATCTTCAGAGCAAAGCTCTTTGGTGAGGAATTAAATTCCTTTTATGCAATGGAATTAAATTCCAGAAACCCTCATGAAGAGGAAACGAAAAACCAAATGCCATGAGTCCTTAAAGGTCAGAGGAGGAATGCCCAAGGCATTGAGGGTTACTACTCAAAGACCACGTCTTTGGATCTATGAGAGATGGGTTTCAGAGGAGAGCAAAGTTCTCATGATGGATTTAAAATCCAGAGGTTTTCTTTAAGAAAAGGGTTCTCTGATGTTCAAGATCTTTACCTAGAAAAGGTTTCTTTTTCTAACAGAGTTTAACTCTGGAATTGCAATGAACAGAGAACTAAGCTCTGAAGAAGAGAATTAAATTCTCGAAGAAGACAAGTAAGGAAGAAGATAAAAGAACAGTGGCTTTCCAAAGGACAAACCCTTGCATTTATAAGACGTGACAAGGGCGGTTCACCTCCCCGTTGTCCTAGGCAATCCAACGGCTGTAAAGGTGACAGCGTTGCACTCACATGCAGGCTACGTGAGAACAACACTGTGGGGGCATTTGTTCCTTTATAAAAAATAAATGAATAATGAACCAAAAGCAATGGAAAAATCCCCCCAAATGGAGCATCACGTGCCCGCACGTGATGCGCCTTGGAACGAAAATTGTAGGCAGTGCGCTTAACAAACAAGGCTGAAATTAAGCCTCACGTGCAAGCATGTGAACATCTATATACAAAGTACATAGGCGCCTTCCTAAAACAAATAACAGGCCAGATGGCACATCACGTGCCAACACGTGATGCTTTTCTCTAGGACTGCTGCATATAAGCAAACCGGCCTAGTGTCATTGGGTCGTGTGCTACACGTGAGGATTCCTAATACCTTCTGAGCCGATAGAATTAAATTCTAAATAAGAGGGATCAGAACCCTATTTGGAAAATATTTCCTTGAATCTTTCTAAAAAAGAAAGATTACATTCTGTAAATCAGAGCACCGTTGGATTAAAGATCCAATGGTGATTAAAAATCACCAAGATACAAAATAAGCTCTGTATGGCAAAATATTTTCCCAATCTTTCTAACCAAGAAAGATTACGCTCTGTAAATCAGAGCACCGTTGGATTAAAGATCCAATAGTGATTAAAAATCACCAAGATACAGAATAAGCTCTGTATGGAAAAATATTTTCCCAATCTTTCTAAACAAGAAAGATTACGCTCTATAAATCGGAGCACCGTTGGATTAAAAATCCAATAGTGATTAAAAATCACCAAGATACAGAATAAGCTCTGTATGGAAAAATATTTTTCCAATCTTTCTAGACAAGAAAGATTGTGCTCTGTAAATCAGAGCACCGTTGGATAAAAGATCCAACGGTGATTAAAAATCATTAAGATACAGAATAAGCTCTGTATGGGAAAATATTTTCCCAATCTTGTTAAAAACAAGAAAAATGTTTTCTGTAAAACAGAAGTCCCTGGATCAAAGATCCAACGGTGGATAAAATCCCCGAATTAATCAAAAATCTCTTAATGAGAAATTTCCTTAACAAAAATCAAAAAACTTGCCTCTGCTATACAAAGGACTCCAGACTGAAGAGAGAAAGAGAGGAGACCCCTCCCCTAAGATTCAAAAAGAAAACAAAAAAAAAGAGAAGAGGAGTTCCCTTTAGAGGAAAAAAAACCCTAGGTGTGGAAAAGGCTTAGAGATCGTTTTATCCCCTTTTACAAGAGTTTAACTCTTCCAAAATAGAACTTAGTTCTTCTTCTGATTGAGGTCTGCAGAATCAGATCTCCCCACAAGTTGAGAATTTAATTCTTATCGAGGAGATTCTGTTATGCAGTCCCAAAACTTAGAGAAAAGAACTAGGTTTGAAAATTTTAATTCTTCCAAAGATATAGGAATTTAATTCCTCTGATAAAACTAGGGTTTAACCCTGCATAAGAATTTAATTCTCATAAAACAAAGGACTTGAAACTCTCAAGACGTAGATCAAGAGCTCAATGCATATTAGCGTTTAACGCTATAACGACAGATCACGTGTTCCCACGTGAGCACCTTTGTGGAACGAAAAGGAACAATTGAGATATAGTCACGTGATCCCACGTGACCTCCAATAGTGTTTAGCAATTAGAAAAGAATAGGGAGATAAATTCAAAGGAGGCAGTGCCCAACTTAGTGGTGCTTCACATGTCTACACGTGATGGTTACAAGATTTAAGTGTTTAACACTTACATATATAGAATGAGGGAATAAGCCCAAAAGAAACAATTTCCAATATTCAGGTGCCTCACGTGCCACACGTGAGAGCTCTGAAGTTCAGTGTTTAACACTGCTTAAGAGCCTCACGTAGAAGCACGTGAGCGCCAAACATTTATCAGTATTTAACACTGTGAGAGGCCAACCTTAGCCCAAATAAGCCAAGTCTCCCGAGGTCAGAAACCTTTTGACCATCAATCAACCGAGCCTTCCTATACTCAGGTCCCCCCAAATCGATCTTAGTTCCAGAGATGGACAATAATCTCCTGATGCATGGCATTTAAAATAATGGTTGTTCCACCATGATCTCTCCCTTCCATCTGGAGTTCAGTTCAAGGGTACATCTCTCCACACCTCTGATATATGTCGTTGTAATTCTTTAACGATATCAGAGAGGTGGAGGGTCCCGACAACCAACAGTTCTTTGGAGCACTCTCAAACCATGAGTATATCCCAATGGACCGCAACGTCCTTAAACTAAGCTATGGACCGTAATGTCCTTAAACTAGCCCATGGACCGTAATTTCCTTAAACTAGCCCATGGACCGCAACGTCCTTAAACTAAGCTATGGACCGCAACGTCCTTAAACTAAGCTATGGACCGTAATGTCCTTAAACTTGTCCATGGACCGTAATGTCCTTAAACTATCTATGGACCGTAAAGTCCTTAAACTAACTATGGACCGTAACGTCCTTAAACTAAAACGAAAGAGCCCAAATGCTCTTTCGTTGGATCAAAAATAATCCCGAACACCCGTTAAGTAGGTCTTAGTCCAATATCGGATTAATATATCCTTAACAAATATTTAAGTTGATCTTAATCTCAAACAAGGTTAACGATCCTTAAATCAACCAAACCCAAATCTAAGAAAATACGGATTTGGACTAATCCACGCCTTATGGGCGACAATACAAGTTAGTCTCTGTATACAATCCACGGGCAACCAAAAATAAAACAAACACACACGACACGAAATGATCTTATGGAGCAGGAGAAAGTGGTTATCGCTACGCAGTAACATAATTAACTGCAGGGGCTTGCGCGTGCAGGGAAGAGCGTCCTCATAATCAAAAACCCCTCACAACGAGGGGGAATCTAACGAAGTCTGCTACAACGGCCGCATCCGTCTAAACCTTCGATATACGGTGACATAAATCAACTTGGTATTTTCGGAGAGGTAGACGGATAAAACCAAATAGCATCTGCCCCCAAATTCAGGTAAGACGACCTACGCGGTTCCGTCTTCTGTTTTCGGCGGTAAACAGGTAGCCTGCCCCTGCCACGCTCATCGTCTACAACTCGAGCTTCTTGCCCCTGGGTACCATATCGGGTCCACCATGTACCCGAAACGGTTCATCCTACTCCTCGAATCGGGTCTCAAAAACCAACACAATCAGGAAAACTCATGGTGGATGTCATACATCATATCACGAGAAAACAACAACTTACATTTTTAAAATGATAATGAGTTTATAAAATCCTTGCGGTTTTCCCCAAATCCAGAAATCTCATGGAAATCCAAAATCCCAAAATCAAGAGTAAATAAACAGTGAATATCGGCATAAAGCTCCATAATATTGCATAACAGAATGAATATATAAATGCATGGGGTATCTAAGTAAGGAATGCAATATCTAAACTAGCATATGAGAACAAGCATACTAATAATGTGTTAAAACTACCAGCTAGCAGGTTATATCAAAGAAGTAACGTTTTCTAAAGTGTACGTGAAATGGCAATTACCGATGATGATGTGTATGAGCCGGCAAGCAAGTGTACGTGGAACATACGCATCATCGGTAATGGTGCCGGTGTCCTAACAGAAAGGATTCATAAAAGCTAAAGAAACACATGTAATAAATATGCAATGCGATGAGAACAACATAAATATAACAGTTTTAGTGTTTTAAAATAGCACGAATCGAAGTTTTAGAAAAGTAGGGGCTATGGTGTTTTTTGAGAAAAGATATGTCTTTTGAAAAATCAGTAGCATCCCTCGGGTTGTCTTTTTGAAAATACTCACGATCCGTTAGTTTTGAAAATAGATATGACTCGAGCCTAGTCTAGCATCTATCTAAACAACTAAAAGACTAAACTAAGAACCTAGTCAGAAGGATAAGAAAATCAACATATATTCCGAGTCGATATACCTAGTAGTCGACGATCTAGCCTTATAGCGTAACGTACTGTATAATACATAGTACGGCATCCTCGAGTCAAGAGTGCGGATCAATCATCTTATATATACCTCGTACGGTAAAAGCCATCGTACGGCATTCCCAAAATCGGGGGTACGGGTCAAATATCATATATACATCATTATTCATATGGCATCATCATCGTACAATATCATGATCAGGGGTACTGTTCTAAAGTCTCGTACATTCTAATATCATCAAACACGTATTATCGTTTGTATGAATACACATCGCCCAACGATCCATTATAATATCATATCGCATATCATATCACGACTCAATCACATATCAAAATCTCACGGCATCATGCCCGATCATATCGACTCACATCCATTTAACATCTCATATCCTCATCTTATACGTATGTGTGTGTGTATCAACGCATCCATATATATATATACACATATATACATATATACCTACATCATATCTCGTGTGTGTGCGCGTGTGTGTGAGAGAGAGAGAGAGACAACCTATATACTGCGGGTCCGCGACAAGAAACTAACTAAGAGCAATCTTCTTCCAAGTACACTTCATCTCACTTAAGGTCTCCTAGAAAACCCTATTGCTAAGTATCCGTACTACCTATATACATACCATACACATCCTACTCTACGAATTTGCGGGGGTGCTATACGCCATCCACCCGACTTCCCCCATAAATATACATCTACTCACATTGATCCTCACTTGCCGAAGTCAGTGACGCCATGCTCTCCCTTGTCGTACGATGTCCACGCGGGGTACCTACAGTTTTCAATACGTTATATCGTAGACATGAATCAAACACGAAAACTAAAACGGCACATGAAACGCACATAGGTTAGAACCTATGGTCTACGCATGAAAAAATAGCCAAATAACCCTCGTCGTCAACGTACAAACGTCCAACGACCAAATCCACATTCAAATACCATAAACCAAGTTTTTGAAATCAGAAAACATAGTTAAAACCAACACCAAATGCTCCCAGATTTTTGATCAGGTAAATTAGAGCTAAACAAACAGTACATTGGGCTATTCTCTATGGTAAGTGGGCTACTGGAAAAGACACAACACCATCCCACCAAAATGACCCGACGAGAATGCCAAATTTCCCGATCTCGCCGGTCCCCATGAAGAATCTTGGTCTCGTCTTCTCATGGTGGTCTCCTATTGGTCTAACTAGGTTAATGTACTTGTATGATTTTTCTACAAACACCTCAGATTGCTCCAGATTCCCTGTAGTCCCCAAAATATCCACAAAACCGATATTTGAAATATTTCTAACTCAAGTCTTGGGTTTTACTCTCTGTTTTGGTCCATGAAACTAACACTACAAAGGTTTATAGTCACTAATGACTCTCAAATACACCATCACAACATCAAAATCACTTAACCCTCAACTTGGAAATTTCTAATATCGCTAAACCATATTTAATCCACTCTAAACTACAAATAGATATGAGGAAAACAAGATTCTAAACTAAAAGTGTAGGTTTTTACCTCATTTGGCAACTCAAGAATTTTCTTAAGTTGCTCAAAGTCTTCAAAATCTCTACTTGATAGGTCCATTAGGTTTGTAGTGGGCTTGTGCACATTTTTAGTGAAGTGACATGGTGATTTTGTTAGTTATATGTATGCCCTAGAGGCCATTATTGCACATATGATGTATGTTATAGTGGATGCTTGGACATACATAAGGAGGACTTTCTTGTTCGACATGATAGTATACTATGTAGTTACTCTTTATCTTAACATGTACACTGATTGTCTCTCTGTTACATGTTCATAAAGCCCTTAGGATGTGTAGGGTTAGTAGGCACTGCCACAAGGGTCTACGAGGCATCAACCATGCCCGATTACAAAATTAGCCGTGCCGAACAACCTAAAGACGGATCTTTAAACTAGGGTTTAGGTGAAAACAAGCATGTTAAACTCTTTAACACTAAGTGAGGGGGATTACAACGTTTGTAGATCCGGTCCTTCACTTCAATAGCTCCGTATAGATGTCCCCTTCGCTGCAATCGTGAACTCCGGACTCTAGAGAAGCTCCACAAGAAGAACGAACGCGCTTGCTTCGATGACTTCGAGGCCGAAGATGATCTACGTCGGGGAGACACTAACTCAAGCTATTCCTTCACTAGGTCATGAACTTTGTGAAGGGAACACGCTCTACTACATGGCAAGTGGTAGAGGATGAAGAAGTAGGAGGTGGGCTCACTTTAGAATTGATTTTCTCACACTTTTTCTCAAACTCCATTGAAGCTAGAAAGCTTTTGTTGAAATGAAGAAGAAGAAGAAGAAGAAGTATAATGAATAATTCATCCAAATGAAAACTTATCCCATGAATTATTGCACCATGGTTGAGTTAAGCCCTCATGCTTAACTCATGTAGAGAATTAACCAAAGTATGAGGTTAAGGGTTGGGTTAACTAATATCCTAAGGAATGACAAAAGAGTTGACTTTGTCAATGTTGCATACAAGCTTCTACAAGCTTGATAACATTGACTAAAGTCTCCTCTCTTTTGTTATTCCTAAGGAAATAAGTAAACCCTAATTTAACCTAAATTTGATATAAGTCTCATACACCCATCTTGTATGTATCATCAAGCATGATACAAACATGTACACTTGCATATATCACATATAAACAATGTGCACAATCTAGTGAGAAAAAAATCATAAGTGAGCTAATACTAGTTAATGTAATATCAAATATATAATTATACATTAAATTATTAAATCAACTCTTGATTTAATAACCCGGTTATAACCGACTAATATCATGTGTAACAACTTATCGAATCAACACTTGATCCGATAACCCGGCTATATCGCATACAACCGATCAATGTCACGAATTGCGAGAATAGAATACGGTATCTCATATCGTATTAATCTCGGTCCCGCACATATCACATATGTTCTCCTACTCTGTTTTGCTTGAGCCAAGAAACCCCTGTGTAGGACTCTAAAGACTCGTCAATACGCCGGCAGTAGGTGATGATCATATCAAACACCCACAAGCCGCAAGCGGTCTGCTAAACGTAACGGCCACCCAGGTATTGAGCGATCAGAAGATCAACAAGCAAGCCTGTACATTCTCCTGTGAATCCAATCAGTAACACTCCCGTACAGTCCGGTCTCGTCGTCTGATATGTTGCATATCTCGCCTAGGGTGGTAAACGTCAGACCCCAGTAGCTCGATAAGTCCTGTCGATATGAGGTCTATAACAGTTCAAGAAACTACTGATAACACTTACCAGTAAATCTCAGCAACCCTGGCCAGGGATTTCCAGCTATAGCCAATCGAACACAGCGCAACATCAACTCCCCATACCGGGAGAGACGAATCCCCTCCTATCGCTCATTGCCTCCATGTGATTCGGGACTGTACCCAAAAGCCACCTTTTTGCACGCCCTCTTGGACGTGGTATGATAGAAATCAAAGCACAGTGGGAATCACACAAGTCTCTATGACGATCTCGGGCCAACAGACTACTCTGTACCAGTGTCACCGGAGAACTGCCATCTGACGTAAGGTATAATACCATCTGGGAGTTCTCGGCGAGTCCGTCCAGTGTACCCAGTCTCCACTGAGCACCCGTACACCATCCTTGATGTCAAACACCAATGGATATGGGATCATCCATCGCCCATCATATGGGTCAAGATGCGTATACGCTAGTCTACTCTGGTGTATCGATGCCCTGTCTCGATACACCCTCGACTAGGAACAGTTATAGGATGTACTCATCGACTACCGTGGCCCCACTAGTATGATCTCATCATAGTCCTAGTAGTCGAGTACATATCCTAAGGGCTTTATCAATATGTAACATAGAGACAATCAGAGTACATGTTAAGATAAAGTACAACCAGATAGCATACTATCATGTCGAGCAAGAAAGTCCTCCCTATATATGTCCAAGCATCCACTACAATATACATCGTATGTACAGTAATGGCCTCTAGGGCATACATATAACTAACAATCTCCCACTTGCACTAGGGTCATCTGTTGTGGTATCACATACCCAACAATTAGCTGCGGTTGAAGTATCTCATACTCAACCATCCCATAAAAGTCTCTACTGAGAAAAAGGCCTTTGTGAGTGGATCCGCGCTGTTGTCCTCTGTGTCTACTTTCCTAACCTCGATCTCCCTGGAGATCAACCATCTCCATGATCAGGTGATACTGCCTAAGAATTATATCTGGATTTCTGATGGGATGGTAGTTCCTTGGCCAAAGCCATAACTCCAGTATCACACAATGGTAGGAACGAAGTTCATCTCATGAACTTATATATCCAGACTGCCTCTTTGGTAGCATCCTTGGTAACGATGTATCTTGCCTTTAATCGTCTAGTAAGTCACGGTATCTATCTTGGAACTCTTCCAACATACCGTCCCTCCACTGAGGGTAAAGACAATGCCTGCGACTGACATTCAATCGTCCTTATCACCCTGGAACCTTTCCAGTGATTCTCCCCAGGATCGATTGATACCATCTCACTACAACTAGTGAGAATCCTAATATCCAATTAGATCTATCTCATAGATCCAAAACCCAGGATTTAGGAGGTATCACTTTGGTCCTATATGGAGAATCCTTGTGATAAGCGGAGATTGACCGAGCGTAGCATAGGAAACTCCTTCCCTATCAAGAGTATGTCATCCACGTACTCTACGAGGACCACCATACTCCCTACTACCTTTTTGTATATACTTAGTTCATCTACCATTTTGATGAAGTCAAAATCTTTGACTACCACATCAAAACAGATGTTCCAACTCCGAGATACCTGTTTTATCACATAAAACATCTTGCACACGTTTCCGCTGCTCCCACTGTCTACGAAGCCCTCTGGCTGTGTACTTATAGACACTCTTTTCTAAAACATCATTTAGAAAAGCAGTCATAACACCCAACCACCAGATATCGTAGTCATGGTATGTAGCAGTGGCAAGTAGGATCTGGATGGACTTAAGCATAGCTTTGAAAGTCTCAACTTTTCCATGTACACCAAGTAATCTTCTCAAGATATAGTTGCTCCTGATGGGGATTTAACCCTTTAGATAAAGCAACCAAAGTCCATACTTTGTTGGTGTATAAGGATTCTATATCAGATCGCTAAGCATCCAGCCATTCTTACAGAGTCTCACTCCTGATGGCCAGCCCGAAACTAGTTGGGTCATCATCTCATGATGCAATCCTCGCTCCCACTATCATAGAGAAACCGAAGTATCTCTCAGGTGGGTGAGGAACCCTACTAGATCGGCGGAGAAGCTGAGGTTCGTTGGAAACTATTGAATCCTTTGGTTCTACCAAATCATCAGCTGCAGTTTGTATAGCTGGAACCTTTCCGGTTCTACATAACAGACCTTACCTCGAGCTTGTCCGGATTTTTCTTTTAGACATAGGCCGGACAACCCCAAATCTTAACAAACTTAAGATATGGGCTCTTCCCTTTCCATATCAAATATGAAGTGGTAGGCAACTGATTTGATTTGAACCCTATTCAATAGGTATGCAGATTCACAAGTGCATAATTCTTAAAAGGAAATAGGAAACTCACTAGTACTCATCATAGAGCGCACCATATCACATAGGGTGCTATTTCTCCGTCCCGATACACCGACGTGTTGTGGTGTATACGGAGGAGTAATGCTGAGAGAGAATCTCATTCTCCTTTAGAATAGTCCAGAAATTCCGTGCTCAAGTATTCTCCTCCTTGATCTCATCAAAGGACATAATACTTATACCCATTTTTGGTTCTCTACTTCTTACTTATATTCTGTGAATATCTCAAAATGTTCAGACTTGTCTTTCAATAGGAACATATGTCCGAATCTTGAGAGTTAAACAGTGAATGTAATGAAGTACAAAGAACCAGTCCTGACATGTGTAGACAGGGGACTTTCATACATCAGCATGTATCAATCCCAAGAGTTCACTAACTCTTTCTCTGTTTCCAATAAACGGAGCTGTGGTCATCTTATCTCTGTGACATGACCGGCAAGTTTCACAAGATGTAAATTCAAACTCATTTAAATATGCATCTAAATGTAACTTCAGCTAGTCGGGTTGCATTGATATGACCTAGTCTACAATACCTCAAGAAGGATTTGTTCATTTCTGAACTTTTCCTCTTGTGTGAGTTCTATATACTAAGAACTGTGGTTTGATTTAGAACATCTATGCTTTTAGACAACGTGCCTGATCCGATCAACTCTTGATATAGGAAATGTTCAAAATATTGTCCAACAATACAAAATTATATCCTTCTTTACTTATAAAGAGACTGATATGATTTTGTATATCAGGTTCGGTATCTAATAACATTCGTTCAGAATCAATGTATTCTGGTAATACATGGTGATGGTGACCAATAGACTTGGCTGCAACACTTGCACTATTTTTATCTCATGAAACTTATCACCCGTTCTCAGTTCTCTACCTGTCTGTAGCCCTTGTAACAGATTACATATGCGGGATCCTGATCCGGTATCTCATACCCAGGACGTAAAGGATACTGAGAAACAGTTCTCTGTAATGAACACACCCGAAGATGATGTATCAACATGCACTTTCTTCGTTTGGGCGGCACGGGAAATCTGGTATTCCCCAATTTCCTGCTCTGTCTTATAACAATTATAAGTTGGAGCGGGACCAACGTTCCCTAGCTCAGTATAACAAGCGGGTTTGGTCAATATATCCGTTTTATTATCTTGATTAAGGCGTGATATGGTCTCTACCTGGAGAGAGAGAGAAGAAAACAGTCAGCGTATGCTCTTGCAAGATTAGATTGGTTATCTAATATATCTAATCAGGATGTCTCCCACTGTTTTAATCAAATCTTCCTTCAAACCCTAAAAGGAAAGACTGGCCGAGATTAATTACACGCTACAAGTTCGCCAATCTTTCAGCCAGGCCAGTGTCGGTACTTAGAGGGAGGTCCCCCGTGCTTTCGCACGAACCTAATTAAAGTAAACCTCATTTTCCCAGAGGCGTAACCCCGTTAACACCTTTCTAGACACCTACTTGATCGGCTAATTGTAATGTGTAAAACTCTCCCAGGAGTAACTCTTACTCGCAGTGGGTATCGGGATCCAACTATCTCATAGAAGGTATGCAATCCCATTGACATCAGAGATGGTATACGGGTGCTCAGTGGAGACTAGGTACACTGGACGGACTCGCCGAGAACTCCTAGATGGTATTATACCTCACGTCAAATAGCAGTTCTCTGATGACATTGGTACAGGTTAGTCTGTCGACCCGAGATCGTCATAGAGTCTTGTGTGATTCCCACTGTGCTTTGATTTCCACCATACCACGGTCAAGATATCGTGCAAAAGGTGGTTTTTGGGTACAGTCCCGAGTCACATGGAAGCAATGAGCAATAGGAGGGAATTCATCTCTCCCGGTATAGAGGGTTGATGTTGTGCTGTGCTCGATTAGCTATAACAGGAAGTCCCTGGCCAAGCCTGATTCTGAGATATACTGGTAAGTGTTATCAGTAGTTTCTCGACCCGTTATGAGCCTTACATCGGCCTGACTTATCGAGTTATTGGGGTCTGACGTTTACCACCCCTAGACGAGATATGCGACATATCAGATGAAGAGACCGGACTGTACGGTAGTGTTACTGATTGGATTCGCAAGAGTATGAGAAGGCATGCTTGTTGATCTTCTGATCGCTCAATACCCGGATGGCCGTTACGTTTAGCAGACCGCTTGCGGCTTGTGTGTGTTTGATATGATCATCGCCTACCGCCGGCGTATTGAAGAGTCTTTAGAGTCCTACACAGAGGTTTCCTGGCTCAAGCGAAACGGAGTAGGAGCACATATGTGATATGTGCGGGACCGAGACTAATACTGTATGTGATACCGTATTCTATTCTCGCGATTTGTGTTATCGGTCGCTTATATGTGATATAGCTGGGTTATTAAATCAAGTGTTGATTCGATAAGATGATACACATGATATTAGTCGGTTATATGTGATATAGCCGGATTATTAAATCAAGTGTTGATTTAATAATTTAATGTATAATTGTATATTTGATATATTAAGTTACATTAACTAATATTCATTCACTTAAGATTTCTTTTCTCACTTGATTTGTGCATGTGTAAATATGTGATATATATTAGTGTACAAAGTTTTGTATCATGCTTGATGATACATGATTCATGGGTGTATGTATGACTTACACCATGCGAAGTGATAATCTAGGGTTTTTAATTTCTTAAGTAATTCAAAAATTGGTTGCATTTGGTCATGGCTAGAAACTTAGAGAAGCTTTGCTGACCATTGACTAAGTCCACAAGTTTTGTTTTACTAAAGATATTTATAAACTCAACCATTATAATTAGTCGTGATTATGTCTCTACAATGGTTAGCATATGATGTTAACTCACCCATTGTTCCCATTCTCCACTTGAGATTTTGATCATGAGAGATTTCTTCATCTCCTTCCTCAAGCTTTCTAGCTTCAATGGAGGTGAAGAAAAATAGTGAGAAAATTAGTTCTAAAGTGAGTATAATTCTTACTTCATCATCCTCTACTACTTGCCATTTAGTGTAGGGTGTTTGCTTCACTAATTTCACAATTAGTGAAGAGATAGCTTGGGTTAGTGTCTCCTCAACGTAGATCATCTTCGGTCTCGAAGACTTCGTGCAAGCTTGCTCATTTCTTCAGGAGAACCCTTTCAAGAGTTCGGGCATTCATGATTTGCAACGAAGGAACTACTACACGGAGCATTAGAAGTGAAGGACCGGTCTACAAAGATTGTATTCCTCATTCACTTAGATGTAAAGTTGTTTACATATCGTTTCGTCGGATTTTCTAGTAAAGATTCTAGGGTTTAGGGTTGGCTAGAACGGCAAATTTTTGTAATTGGCATGGGCGATGCCTCCCGAAACCTTTGTGCCGTACTAGACAACCCTACAGTGGTATCAGTGCCATGCTAGAAAATTAGACGATATTTGTTAGATTACGAAACCGAAACGACTCCGAAACTTGAAACACTTGATCTTAGTTTCGGTCAATTTTAAAAGGTCTTCAAAAAAAATTTAAAACGACTGCAGAATGTTGTATGAGATATAACATGAACACAGAAGAAAATTGAAGCAATTTGGGTAAAAAATGCCCGGCCACAACCATGTAAAAACCGGCGAGCTCGGCCCAATTTGGGAATTTTGGCTGCAAATTTTTTCTGTGTTCAAGTCTCTGGGTTTTGGTGTTTCGGGTGTTGCTAGTTTTTGCTAAGTTTGCATATGATGTGATCTTATAGTATAGGAAATTCAGAGTGTTTCGTATTCGTAGTTTTAACATTGTTTCGGGTATTCTCATGTTGTCTAGGCGAAGTTAAAAAGTTCGAACGAATGTCAAAAACCTATTTTTCCAAGTTTAACGTATTCGGAAAATCATGCAAGTAATTCTGTGAACTCTCTAGAAGAATGAAACCCTAACTCGACATAATGACCATGGAACCGCTTTCGAACCTTAGAGTTTGTGGCAGTTCCGCGGTGCCATTAATGAGGCTTGGGTCTGCCCTTCTACGGCTGGTTCATATGTACTGTGGCATGTTCTGGGTATTATTAAATTGTGCTCAAGTTTTGAGCTCTCGGGGAATTGTGGGACTTTGATGAATCGATCAAAAAGTTTAACGTCGTCTGGATATCATGTGACGGGATACAATTCTTGGAATCCACAAGAAAACTAATTTGAATTTTATAAATCTAGCAATTTAGTCTCATTTGATCGGTTGCCACGGGATTTTGATGTGATCAAAAGTCCGTCGCAATCACGAAGCGTACGCGAATACTCGCCGGGTAACCTTACTAGATAGCCATGCCCCATAGCCCCGACCAAGTGACTGTAGGAGAACCCCGTTGCCAAAAGCATCCGTCCGGGTGCTCACGGTCGCGGTGTTCCGCCTAAGTGCACTTCCTCGACGGTATCGGGGGTACGGCCGTCTACTAAAGTTTTCGACGAGAATTCGATCAGGATGTCAGGAATCTTATTGAATTGCCCGACTTGTTATTAGAAAGTTTTTTCAATATCGAGACTAAAATGTAGGGTTTATAATTATTAGGCATGCGATGTCTAAGGAATTCATTTGGTTAGGCATGAAATCCGGAATATGAGATATTTCGAGTTTAAGATGTCTAAGGTGGTTGCGGATTCCAATTGTTGTAGTTTTCACTTTCTTTTCTGCGACCGTAAGTATAATATGTGGTGTATCGCCGGTTTCGTTACTATATGTCAACGACAATTGGGATACGCATATTTACTTACGTTGATGACATGTGATGTTATGTGTTACTGTGATATGTTATATTAAATCGTCATGTTTGAATAGCCGGGGGTTTTTATGTGAGATGAGTGTTTTTCATTTTCATTCATGTAAAAGCTTGTATGTAATATTCTTTTATTGGGGCACTTCCGGGTTGAGAAAGATGTCACCTTTGATGTATATTATTTACTTTTCCGCATTAGGATAGACCCAAGGAAGGGAGCACAAGTAACCGGGTTCTAGTGTCCAGTGGGAGACCATCTCGAGGCGTCGAGACCGGGTCTCCTAACTTTAGAATTGGTAGGGTTGCTTGCCGCTCTCGTAGGGGTCTAGGGATGTGAGTTTGGCTATTCATTACGACCGTGGAATCCTTGTTTTATACATGCTTAATTTAAAACCCGGAAATCATAGTATATCCAATATTTCATATGTTGTTTTCTGTTGCGGTATTCTGTGATGTGATCACTTGATATGATGAGATAGATACTGTATATAGTATATGTGATATATTATATAGACGTTGCTTATGTTTTACATCCGCGCTAGCCCTGCCCCGCTCTGCCGTTAGTTACCTAACCTAACGGTGCATGACGGGACATCGAGGCGAATACGGATGGTATAAGCGTACGTTGTATTTATCTGTGATGCTTAGGGAACTTAAATGATGGGACTTCATTAATGAGATTAATGAAAGAAAATAAACCTAAAGATGTTGTGGAATCGAATTTTCAAAAATAGCTAGCTCTAGTTCTTGCTTTGCATAGCGGTATTCCTTGTAGAATATCCAGCACCTAATTAGATAAGGAAAGAGCCGAGATCCCTTCACCGGGAGTGGCCTCTTTAGCAATAACTGGCAGATGCTACAACCCTCGGTTTCGTCTTTTGATTAATTTTCTAGTTATTTCTTTGCATAATGGTATTATGAATATCCTGCACCTCATTCGACGAGGAAAGAGCTGAGATCCCTTCACCGGCAGTGACCTCTTTAGCGAAACTAGCAAAATCCTCAAAAACACTCCATTTTAAATCATTTGATTCTACAACGATATCAAGTTCATTGCGCAAAAGATTTTCTTAAAAACCTGTCGTAGCCCTCCGTGTACTGGTTAGTATTCGTGCTACGTTTGTTGACTATGTTTAGGCGTAGTGTGCGGTGGCTAATTAGTGCTATCTGCTTAAGCATGAGATGCGATTGGATTAGGGTAGTCATACGACTTTGTTGGCTATGTTAAGGGTCGTGCGGGTGGGTTTAATTCAATCAAGAAATGTACAGGTTGAACTTGACTAGCACTTATGATTTGTTGACTATGTTAAGGTCATATAGCTGCTAGGGGGAAAATTATCGGGAATTTCAAGTGTTGAAATTTGCAATGAGATTGCATACCTTCTATGAGATAGTTGGATCTCGATACCCACTGCGAGTAATAGTTACTCCTGGGAGAGTTTTGTACATTACAATTAGCCGATCAAGTAGGTGTCTATAAAGGTGTTAACGGGGTTACGCCCCCGGGAAAACGAGGTTTATTTTAATTAGGTTCGTGCGAAAGCATGGGGAACCTCCCTCAAAGTAACGACACTGGCCTGGCCGAAAGATTGGCGAACTTGTAGGGTGTAATTAATCCCGGCTAGTCTTTCCTTTTAGGGTTTGAAGGAAGATTTGATAAAAACAGTGGGAGCCATCCTAATTAGATAAAATAATAACCAATCTAATCTTGCAAGAGTATACGCTGAGTGTTTTCTTCTCTCTCTCTCTAGGTAGCGACCATGTCACGCCTTAATCAAGATAATAATATGGATGTATTGACCGAATCCGCTTGTTATACTGAGCTAGGGAATGTTGGTTCTGCTCCAACTTATAATTGTTATAAGACCGAGCAGGAAATAGGGGATTACCAGGATTCACGTGCCGCCCAAACAAAAAAAGTGCATGATAATGCATCTTCTTCGGGTGTGTTCATTACGCGGAACGGTTTCTCAGTATACTCTACGTCCTGGGTATAAGATACCGGATCAGGATCCCGTTAATATAATTTGTTACATGGGCTACAGATAGGTAGAGAACTGAGAATGGGTGATAAAGTTTCAAGAGTTAGAAACGGTGCAATTGTTGCAGCCAAGATGTTGGCAGTTATCACCCTGTATTACCAAATACATTGATTCTGAACGAATGTTATTAGATACCGAACCTGATATACAACATTATATCAGTCTTTTTATTTAGTAAAGAAGGATAAAAAAATTTATTGTTGGATAATGTTTTGAACATTTCCTATATCAAAAGTTGATCGGTTCAGGCACGTTATCTAATAGCATATACGTTCTAAATCAAGCTACGGTTCTCAACGTACAGAACTCACACAAGAGGAAGAGTTCAGAAATGAACGAATCCTTCTTGAGGCATTATAGACAAGGTCATATCAATGCGACCTGACTAGCTAAGTTACATTAAGATGCATATTTAAATCAGTTTGAATTTACATCTTATGAAACTTACCAGTCATGTCACAAAGATAGAATGACCATAGCTCCGTTTACTGGAAACGGAAAAAGGGTTAGTCAACTCTTGGGATTGATATATGATGATGTATGTAAGTCCCCTATCTACACATGCCAGGACCAGTTCTTTGTATTTCATTACATTCACGGATGATCTCTCAAGATTCGGACATATGTTTCTGTTGAAACACAAGTCTGAAGTTTTTGAGAAATTCAAAGAATATAAGTTAGAAGTAGAGAACCAAAACAGGGATAAGTATTATGTTCTTTGATATGATCAGGGAAGAGAATGCTTGAGCACGGAATTCCTAGACTATTCTAAAGGAGAATGAGATTCTCTCTCAGCAATACTCCTCCGTATATACCACAGCACGTTGGTGTATCGGGGTGGAGAAATTGTACCCTATTAGATATGGTGCACTCTATGATGAGTACTACTGAGTTGTCTATTTCCTTTAGGGGATATGCACTTGAGAAGCTGCATACCTATTGAATTGGGTTCCAACCAAATCAAATGCCTACCACTCCATATAAGATATGGAATGGGAAGAGCCCGTGTCTTAAGCAAGTTAAGATTTGGGGTTGTCCAGCCTATGTCTAAAAGCAAAATCCGGACAAGCTCGAGGAAAAGTCAGTTCTATGAAAGTTTGTTGGATATCCCAAGTATCTGCAAGGGAATATCTTCTACCACACCGAGGAACAAAAGGTGTTTTATTTCTCGGCATGCCACCTTTTAGAAAAGGAATTTATTTTGGAAAGAAATTTGTGGTCATGAGGTAGAATTGGAAGGAGTTCCAGCTATACAAACTACAGCTAATGATTTAGTAGAACCGGAGGATTCAATAGTTCCCGACGAATCTCAGCCTCTCCGCCGATCTGGTAGGGTTCCTCACCCACCTGAGAGATACTTCAGTTTTCTCTATGACGGTAGGAGCGAGGATTGCATCATGAGATGATGACCCAACTAGTTTCGAGAATGCCATCAAGAGTGGGGACTCTGTAAGAATGGCTGGATGCTAAGCGATCTGAGATGGAATCTATATACACCAACAAAGTATGGACTTTGGTTGCTATATCTGAAGGGTTAAATCCCCATCAGGAGTAAGTATATCTTGAGAAGATTACTTGGTGTAGATGGAAAAGTTGAGACTTTCAAAGCTAGACTTGTTGCAAAAAGGTTCTCATCGTCAATCAAGTGTGGTTTATGATGAAACCTTTTCTCTAGTAGCTATGCTTAAGTCCATCCGGATCCTACTTGCCATTGATACATACCATGACTAAGATATCTGGCGGTTGGGTGTCATGACTACTTTTCTAAATACTGATTTAGAAGAAAGCATCTATAAGTACACAGCCAGAGGGCTTCGTAGACAGTGGGAGCAACGGAAACATGTGCAACTTTCTTTACAGGTTAAAGTAGACATCGCGAAGTTGGAACATCTGTTTTGATGCGGTAGTCAAAGTATTCGACTTCATCAAAATGGTAGATGAACCTGGTATATACAAAAAGGTAGTAGAGAGTAAGGTGCTCTTCCTCATATAGTACGTGGATGACATACTCTTGATAGGAAAGAAGTTTCATATGCTACACTTGGTCAATCTCCTCTTGTCACATTGATTCTCCATATAGGATCAAGGTGATACCTCCTAAATCCTGGGTTTTGGATCTATGAGATAGATCTAAGTAGATGTTAGGATTCTCACTAGGTGTAGTGAGATGGTATCAATCGATCCTAGGGAGAATCACTGGATTGCTTCCAGGGTGGTAAGGACGACTGAATGTCAGTCACAGGCATTGTCTTTACCCTCAGTGGAGGGACGGTATGTTGGAAGAGTTCCAAGCTATATACCATGGCAAACTAGATGATAAAGGCTAGATACATTGCTACCAACGATACTACCAAAGAGGCAGTCTGGGTGTATATAAGTTCATGAGATGAACTTCATTCCTACCATTGTGTGACAATGGAGTTGTGACTCGTGCCTAGGAACCCTCATCCCATCAATGACCCAGACATATTCTAAGGAAATATCACCTGATCATGGAGATGGTTGATCTCCAGGGAGATCGAGATTAGGAGAGTAGACTTAGAAGACAACACGGCATATCCACTTACAAAGGCCTTTTCCCAAGAGAGACTATTATGGGATGGTTAAGTATGGGATACTACAACCACTGTTGATTGTTGGGTATTAGATACTACAACATATGGCTCTAATGCAAGTGGGAGATTGTTAGTTATATGTATGCCCTAGAGGCCATTATTGTACATATGATGTATATTATAGTGGATGCTTGGACATACATAGGGAGGACTTTCTTGCTCGACATGATAGTATGCTATCTGGTTACTCTTTATCTTAACTTGTATATTGATTGTCTCTCTGTTACATGTTGATAAAGCCCTTAGGATGTGTACTTGACTACCTGGATTATGATGCGGATCATACTGGTGGGACAAAGATAATCCGTGGGTACATCCATTAATGTTCCTAGTCGTGGGTATATCGAGACAGGGCATCGATATACCAGAGTAGACTAGCGTATAGCTTCTCGACCCACGTAGATGGGCGATGGATGATCCCATATCCATTGGTGTTTGACATCAGAGATGGTATACGGGTGCTCAGTGGAGACTGGGTATACTGGACGGACTCGCCGAGAACTCCTAGATGGTATTATACCTCATGTCAGATGGCAGTTCTCTGGTGACACTGGTACAGATTAGTCTGTCGACCCGAGATCGTCATAAAGTCTTGTATGATTCCCACTGTGCTTTGATTTCCACCATACCACGGTCAAGAGATCGTGCAAAAGGTGGTTTTTAGGTACAATCCCGAGTCACATGGAGGCAATGAGCGATAAGAGGGGATTCGTCTCTCCCGGTATAGGGGGTTTGTAAGTCAACGTTACACACCCTACAAGATGCGGGGAGGCGAAATAGGTAAAACAATCATTTTGTTTAAGGTAACATCGACTAATTTTACGAATCTTTGCTAAACCCTAACTAACAACTATCTAGAAGTGCTAAATTACTATGATAGATGATTATACCTCAAGATACTAGTCCTTCTTGTTCTTGTTGTTCACCTCCTCGTCGGCCTTCTCGGTGTAATAGAAGATCCACCCGAGAGTTCCTCCTTCAAGCTTTAACCTCTAACTTGAGATAACTAAGTGGCTAGGATTGCTAATCCAAGTGACCTAGAAGATATAGAAGTGGATTATGGATCTATTAGTCTTTCTAACCCTTGGGATCTCAACACATAAGAGGATTAGGGTTAGGTTGAAGAAGAGGAGAGCTTGAGGAGAGAGTGTGTGTTTCTTATAATTATCAATTGAACCCTTCTCACTTTGAATAATATGAAGCATAAAAAATATCTTGCACAAATATCATCCAAGCTTCATTTAATTCTTGAGATGAATCATCTCATGAGTCATGGTGCAATTAATGATAATAACACATAAGCTCTCCACCTCATTAAGTTTAATTCATAAATGAATTAAAACTAAATGAGTCACCTTTCTTCTAGAAACTTCTCGACTAATTACGAGAATGCCCCTCCCATCCGTATTTACGAAAAACACGGATAAACTGATACTGCATAAATCCAATAATCCAATACTAGAATCTGGCTTAAACTAAAGCCCGCTATTATAAACTGTCCGAACATCTTACGTGCACAAGTACACGTATATGTCCGAACCCTGTCGTAAAACCATACGACCTCTATATCGTTTCGCCTAAAGCAGGGAAACTCTCTGTGTGGGACTCTAAAGACTCGACACTACGCTGGCAATGGGTTTAACCACAAGCCGCAAGCGGTACTAGCTGTACGTAATGGTCCCCAGGTAGATGTCGATAAGAAGGCCGATGAGGAAACCCATCCGAACTCCTACTGAGCCTGATGTGACAATCTTCGTACAGTCCGGTCTGTTCGTCTAAGACTATCGCATATCGGGCCTAGGGGGACGGCAAGCGTCAGTCCCCTAAAAGCGGTATAAGTCATGTCGGAGTGAAGCCCATTACACCTTGAGAAACTACTGAAAAACCTACCAGTAAATCTTGCTTGCCCTGGCCAGGGACCTTGCGTAATGGCTTTCCAAATACAGCGCGATATCAACTCCCAATACCGGGAGAGACGAATCCTTTCTAACCGCCACTGCCTCCAAGTGCTTCGGGACTGCACCCAACTGCTGCCTGTTTGCACGACTCCTTTGAGCCGTGGTAGGGTAGCAATCTAAGAACAGTGGGAACACACTCGAGACGAAGCAGCAGTGTCAAGTCTACGGACTATGTTGTACTCATGTCACCTGAGAACTGTTAACTGACGACGGGTATAATACCAACCAACGGTTCTCTGTGAGTCCTGCCCGGTGTACCCGTAACCCAACGAGCACCTGCATACTATCTCCAGTACAACGTACTAATAGCTGTGGGACAGACCATTTCCCCTGCTGGGATGAGAAGCGTATACACTACTCTACTCTGGAGTATCGATGCCCTGTCTCGATAATCCTATGACTAGGGACCTGAAAAAGGATGTGCTTGTAGACTACCCAGCCCCCACTAGTGTGACTGCCATCACAACGCTGGTAATCAAGCAAAGATCCTAAGGGCTCTACTAATATGTATAAGCGATATGTTAAAAAAACACATGCACATATTAAAGTAGAAACAAACCAAATAGCATACTACCATTTTTAGCAAGACTGTCAATACAACCGTGAATATCCCAAGCTTCCATTAAGTAATATACAAACTAGTATGATACAGTAATGGCCTCTAGGGCATAAACACTAACAATCTCCCACTTGTACTAGGGCCATGTACTGGCATATCGCAGACCTATCATCTCGAATAGCCTCTCAAACTGCGTCTGAAGAATGGCCTTAGTGAATAGATCAGCAGTGGTATTCTCCATATCTACTCTCTTCACCTCGATCTCCCGGCGATCTACGATCTCCCTGATCAGGTGATACCGCCTTAAGATGTGTCTGGACTTCTGATAGGACCTGAGTTCCTTCGCTAAACTTATAGCACCGTTGTTGTCGCAATACAGAGGTATTGGATCAACACTGGTAGGAACCACCTGAAGTTCTGTTAGGAACTTCTTCATCCAGACAGCTTCTTTTGCGGCATCGCAAGCAGCTATGTACTCCGCTTCCATTGTTGAGTCGGCAACGGTGTCCTGCTTGGAACTCTTCCAACAGACCGCTCCTCTATTGAGGGTAAAGACATAACCCGACATGGACTTGGAGTCATCCTTGTCACTCTGGAAGCTGGAGTCAGCAAAGGCCTCGATCTGGAGGTCCTTTCCGCCATACACGAAGAACATCTCCTTAGTCCTTCTCAGGTACTTGAGAATGTTCTTTACTGCTATCCAGTGCTTCTCCCCTGGGTTTGCCTGATACCGGCTTACAACGCTCAATACATATGCTACATCTGGTCTGGTACATAATATCGCATACATTATAGAGCCTACCGCAGAAACGTAGGGTATAATCGACATGCGAGCCCTTTCTAAATCAGTCTTGGGAGACATCTCTTTGGAGAAGGTGATTCCGTGACAAGCCGGTACGTTACCGTGCTTAGAATCTTCCATACTAAATCTTTTCAATATGGTGTCTATGTACCTGGACTGCGAAAGTCCCAACATCCTTTTTGATCTATCACGATAGATCGGATCCCCAGAATGTAGGTGGCATCACCCAGGTTCTTCATGGAGAACTTTTGTGACAAGAATCCTTTGACTGACCATAGTATAGGAATATCATTTCCTATTAGGAGAATTTCATCCACGTACAAGACGAGAAATACTACAGCTCTCCCTACAATCTTACTGTATATGCATAGTTCATCTGGATTCTTGATAAAGTTGAATTCTTTAACAGTATCATCAAAACAGATGTTCCAACTCCGCGATGTCTGCTTTAGTCCATAAATGGACTTAAGAAACTTGCACACTTTACCGCTGCTCCCACTCTGAATGAATCCCTCTGGCTGATCCATATAGACGCACTCTTCCAAATTTCCATTTAGAAAAGCCGTCTTTACGTCCATCTGCCAGATCTCATAATCGTGGAAGGCAGCAATGGCAAGAAGGACTCGAATGGATTTGAGTATAGCCACTGGAGAAAAGGTTTCATCATAGTCCAAACCAGGTCTTTGACGAAAACCCTTTGCAACAAGTCTAGCCTTATAGGTTTCAACCTGTCCATCTACACCAATCTTTTTTCTGAAGATCCATTTGCATCCTACAGGTTTTACCCCATCTGGAGCAATGTCCAAAGTCTATGCTTTGTTAGTGTACATGGACTCCATTTCGGTCCGCATTGCATCCATCCATCTTACTGAGTCGCTGCTTTGAATGGCTTGCTGGAAGCTAGTAGGGTCATCATTGTCAATGATGCAATCCTCTCGATCCTCGTCTATGAGAAAACCGTAGTATCTCTCGGGCGGATGAGACTGCCTACTACTTCTGCGGATAGGCGCTGGGATGTCCCTTTCTTCTGGAACTTCTGGTTCTACCATACTTTCAATAACAGCTTGTGGTTCTGGAATTTCTTCCAGTTCTATTGCTCTCCCACTCTTCTGATTTTCTAAAAATTCAGTTTCCAAGAAGTGGGCATAACGAGAAACAAAAATCTTTCGTTCCGCTGCGTAATAGAAATAATACCCCTTGGAGTTCTTTGGATATCCCATAAACTTACACTGTACTGAGCGTGCCTCGAGCTTGTCTGCATGCTGCTTTTTAATAAAAGCTGGACATCCCCATGTCCTAAAGTGTTTAAGACAGGGTTTCTTCCCCCCTCCACATCTGATATGGTGTGGTAGGCACAGTCTTGGTTGGAACCTGGTTCAAAAGATATGCATCTGATTCTAGTGCATAACCCCAGAAAGATTGCGGTAACTCGGCCTTACTCATCATGGAACGAACCATATCCAATAGGGTTCGATTCCGCCGTTCCGATACACCATTGTGTTATGGTGTGTATGGAGGAGTAAGATGAGAGAGAATTCCATTCTCTTTTAAGTATCTCAGGAACTCGGCACTTAAGTATTGACCATCTCGATCAGATCTCAGTGTCTTGATACCTTTGCCTGTCTGTTTTTCCACTTCATTCTTGTATTCTTGGAATTTCTCAAAAGCCTCGGATTTATGCTTCATCAAGAAGATATGTCCATACCTAGAGAAATCATCTGTAAAAGTAATGAAGTAGGAATAACCACCTCTTGCATGTGTAGACATTGGACCGCACACATGTCACGAACCGAAATTGGCACGTGACGGCCCTAATACTGCGCAACGTCTATAAGCGTAACGCAGTAAAAGAAAGCCAAAACCCAGAAATCTAAACCATTAAAAGACAAGAAAAGATAAGAAACATTGTTTAAAAGTCTTTGAAATTACAACCCAAATTCTTTAAAAGTCCAATTTTATTTCCTTTAAAAATTTTGGCAGCACCTCCTTTGTAAAAGCTAGCCCCAAAAATGGGTACAACATAAATATAAAGTAAAGCATCCCCAAACGGGAGAAAATACACGTCCAAAAGCGGAAAACAATCACCACCACAAATATACGACGCCGTAGCGAAGAAATAAAGACAATAGAGAGAAAGCTGTATAAAAGACAACAAATCCACAATTTATACAATATTGTCCTCACCAAGTTTCTAAGTCAACAACATAATAGTACATGGAAAGTACAAGATACAACGAATATACAATACAAATACAAATAACCACCAAAACCCACCTGAACAAAACAGCACACTGTGGGTCGATATGGTATCTGTAGCAAAACATGATAGATGAATAGCCGGCCTCGACTACTCTGGGGAACACTCTGTAACACCTGTGGCACAACGGGGGTGAGTTGCCAACTCATGAATAGTAAATAACATATGCAGGTAATCGCAAGTATGCACGTACTGCGCGAATCTAAGATATGCAATTACCAGTAATAACATGTCATATGAATGCAGAATAATGGAAAGTACACTAGCAGGTACAACCAATATATATAAAGCAATAACGATATGACAACAGTATGTAATAATCATGCGATAGGGATATGAGAATGTAAATGTGCAATAATCATGAAAGGTACACTAACAGGTACTGCTAATACATGAAGCAGTGCACTAACAGATAAAAGGGAGGTATGGAGTGAAATATGTCATTTCCACACAATCCTGACATCATGGTAGAATTACAATCCATCAAGACAAAGCAAATCCCAATTCCTCAAATCAGCCCCCAAATTGACTCTCATATCATCAAAATACCACATCTCCTCAATTTCACAATATCAAGTATATTTCGTATATCCCGAATGTACAACATCAAGTATATCTCACATATCTCATATGTACAATATCAAGTATATCTCACATATCTTGAATGTACAATATCAAGTATATCTCACATATCTCGAATGTACAGCAGCAAGTAGATCCCATATAAATCTAATGTACAACATCAAGTGGATCTCACATATCTCATATGTACAATATCAAGTATATCTCACATATCTCGAATGTACAGCAGCAAGTAGATCTCACATAAATCGAATGTACAACATCAAGTGGATCTCACATATTTCGTATGTACAATATCAAGTATTTTTCACATATATCGAATGTACAACATTAAGTGGATCTCACATATCTATCCAGTATCCAATCCCAAATGAATCTCTTATATCCCGAATCAATTCTCCAGCAAAATTCTAACATCCTAAATATAATGACATAATTAATTACGATGAGGTCAATACACATATATTAGCGTCTCATTCCCCTAATATTGGTGTAAGGGTATATATAACAGCGGCTCAATCCCCTATTATATATACAAAGGAGTAATTAGAAATATCACAAAACCAATGTGCCAAGTATCGACACAGAAATGCTGATCCATCAGGTGCCTTCTCCATGACTGGCCCCCTAGTAGGTACGTATCATACGCTATCCCGAAAGCTCGAGTACCTAGCTTTGACCCTCGCCTCTCGACGTATCCATACGTACATGACTCCCGTCGGTATCCACATGATAGCCGCTGAGTCATTGGTCCTGTCACCGGAAAGTATGGTTCCCCCACTAACTCATCTCCTCACTGAGATTCTTGTCCCGGGGTACCTCCGGGCCCCACCATATACCCGTACACGGATCCCTCCTTTCCTCGCGTAGGATATAAACATCGTAAACGACAAATCTCATGGTAGCTGCTAAAATATCATATCAAGGAAACCGGGTTTTTCAAATAATGTATAATTTTATGAACTCCCGCGGTTCCCAAATCCAGAAAATATCATGAAAAATCCATATAACAATGCGAAAATCCATGAATATAATATGTGCGCCATATCTGAAATGCAAGCATATAAAGGAAAAACCGCTAATTAACTGCATCAAGTCAATACAAATATCATGCGGTTTCTATTTATCCACTTCTAAATAACATCAAGTGAAGGTAAACATGTAGCTAAAACCAGATGTATGTGAAATCAATAAGGTATAGAAAGATAATGTGTCTACCTATAAGCAATGATATAGTATACCCCCTGGGTATAAGAATAGTATGTGCAAGGTATACCTGTAGCTATGTCAGGGAGTGTGTATGTACCTATCACTAATGGTACAATACTCTATAGGAATACAGGTATGCTAAATGCCATATATGATAAGCAGTATGAATCAATGTCACAATGTCCCTAACCAAGCAATATAACATCTATAAGTGGTTTGTGTGTGACATGGCAATTATTGACGGTGTGTGTAGCATACAATCAGTGCTCGTAAAATATGAATCGTCAATAATATGTGCAGAGTCCTACTACTACTAGTCCAGGAACAACTACATCTAAGTAATAGGGTAAAGGCGCAATTCTAATAATAACGTAGAATATGCGACAAGTAATAAAATCTCTAGCCCTGACGCATAACGTCATGCGGGCGATTCCCCTGTAGATGTTAAATCTACTCACCGATGGTATCGAGCTATGAAAATCCGTCCACCTGCTTCCCCTTGTCCGCGGCACCCGAAGTCCCTGCTTGCGAACCTAAAATTTCATAAATACAACACATAAGCTAAATATCCTATGTCGACAAAAAGACAACGAAACGCGATGAAAACGCCCGGAAAATTACACTGAGCGCATAGCGCATCTATCGCGCACGATACCGGCCAAAAACCCTAATTGGGGTCGCTAAACTACAAAACACCAAGACTGGATCCCGATCGTCCCGATCGCGCAACACAACATAAGGATTACGAGGAATACAATAGATATAATCTCGCAACGACCAAACGAACCCACGTCGGAAAAACCCCGAAATCTAGTAAGCAACCTATCGCAAAATTTCGCACTAGTTTCAAGCTAATGCATATCTAGCGATTACAAACACCTTAAAATAGCTTAACTAAGCTATCTAAACCATTCCTACATTTTTAACACTCGCTAATTATGTTTTAGCAAAAACCTAGTAAGCTAATTGCATAATTAAACAAAGTGTTCATTAGCAAAAATTAACATTTTCTACTAGGTTAATCTTCTCCAAAATACAAATTAACACTTCAAAAGAACACTAAACACTTAAACAAAATTTAGCCCTAACATGAATTTCTTAAACCAAATATAAATGAATTAATCATAATTTAAAAACTAAACTAAACACATAATTAGCTAACTAAATTAGCTAGATTTAAGATTAAAGCAAGTATAAAAGGATTAAGGTAAGAATTATACCTCCCCAAGAACACCAAAATGAAGCTTAATCCATCATCTTAGCATCAAAAACCAAGCTTTAGAGAATATCCATGAAGGATTAGTGAAGGAAAAATGGTTTAATTTTTATATAGGAATTTTTGGATTTATTTTTGGAATTCTTTTGTGTTTTTGAGTAAAAAAGAGTGAGAAATGAGCTTGGAAAATGAAATGGCTAGAAATTTTGGGGAGAGGGCTCGGCCAAGGAGGTGAGGGGTATTTTTGTGAATTTTTTTGTGAAGAAAATGCTATGAAAAAGTGTAATAAATGCTAATAAATGCACTTTGCTACCTTTCACTCTTTTCTTCTTTTTTTTAATCCAAATCCTTTTGCACAAAGAAAAATCTAGATATTTGAAAAGAAGCTTCTAAAATAATTCTAGTGACAAAAATAAATTTATTCACAAGAGAAATTTTTTTCGATTTACGTGCACAAAATACCGCTTAAAATAATATTTTATTTGGAAAAAATTCTATCTGAACCAAAACCTCCCAAATACTCCCAAAGTTCGCGCACAAGCTTTATTTTAGCTAAACTAGGTGCCAGCAAGCTTATACGAACGTTTGATCGAAATCGGGTTAAAACGGAAAAAACTGACAATTTTGCCCTAAAACGGGAAAATTCGCAAAACGATTTCTGAAACGTTACAATCTCCCCCCTTATAAAAATTCGTCCCCGAATTTAAAATTTTCACTAAGCGTACCTTTAAAGAGAAGAGTACAAAACTCACAATTCTCGCTCGCGGCCTCCCAAGTGATCATCTCACTATACGACTACGTCCAAGAAAACTCTCCATAGATAGTAAGACCCTTGACCGAAGTTTCTCCACCTGCCAGGCCATTAACACCAATGGCTGCCGGTGAACGAAAAGATCGAATCAAAGCTAAATGGTCTGGTGTTGAATCATGTAGGAAAGTCATGAAGGTATTTGCAGGGTATCAACACAAAGAATGCGGGGTGAAAACTCAATAATCTGGGCGGAAGTGCCAAGTTAATGGCAACGAAACTAACTCGCTTTAAGGATCTCAAAAGGACCTATAATCCTGGGATAAGCTTCCCAAAACTCAACATGTCATTCATCGGAATAGTCCGTAGGAATACATGATCTCCCACTGTGAACTCAAGTCAGCGACCAACATGGTCGGCATAAGACCTCTGTCTGCACTGGGCTACTCTCATCCTGACCTGAACCAACTGGATCATCTCCGAAGTCTCTAGACTAGCTGAGGTCCAAAAATCCTACTACGCAGAGTCAGAAAAACAGACTGGTGATCGACACGACCTGTCTAAACCTAAAGGTTGCCAATTGGAGTGTCTCCTGATAACAACTATCGAAGGAGAATCCTAACCATGGCGAGTGACGATCTCTAATTGCCAGCAACAATTAACACAAAGGCACCACTTAACAAGAACTGTAAATCTGCAGAAGACTGTCACAACAATCAAAACCCACTGCAGGAAGATGTTCATTAAGCTCTGGTGGTCCGTGAAAATCTGACACAACTCTCTGAAGAAGTAGTGTCCTCAGATCTTCAACGCACGACCACAACGGCCATCTCCAGATCATGAGTGGAAAATCCTGCTCGTACTTTCTCCAACTGTCGGGAAGCAAAAGCAATAACTCTATAGTGTCACCTCAGTACACAGTCAAGCCCACTCAAGAAACATTACAGTTAAACCATAAAGTCGCCCGAACCAAAAGCAAAGAAAGAATTGATGCAATTGTTAACCGAATCTTCGACAGCCGAAAACTCCGCACACATGCCTCAGTCCAAAGAAAGAAACCTCCACTCCGGTCAATTCAGTCGACGGTGCAGCACTACACTAACAATCCTGCACGAAACGGCGGTAGAAACCTGCTAAGCCCAAAATCTGCGGACCTCCTTCCTGCACACAAGTTTGGGCCTAAGCTGTATGGCCATGATCTCCCTCGGAAACATACAAAACCGTCTCACGTAACTACAAGACCTAGGAGTCAACACAAACAAGCCTGAAGGAACACTCCGAGAATCTAACAAACAGCTGGCACTCTTCCAGCATCTGCATAACAAATCCTCAAGTGCTGCTCCTGTTCCTCACGACACATTAAAATAGACCAGTATGTCGTCAATCACACAACAATAACTGGTCGAGGAACGGCCTGAAGAAATCTGGTTCATCAAATCCATGGGTGCTGTTAGGGCAGTGGTGAGTCCAACGACACCACCAAAACACACAAAGCCCGTAACACACATAAGACAGTCTTCGGAATGTCCTCACTCTGAACCCGCAACGATGATGACCTGATCCCCAAACAAACTTAGAAAAAATGTCTCGCACACTAGAGCTGATCGAAGAAATCGTCAATGCGATGTAAATGATATCTAACCGCACCGTAAGCTGGTTCAATTGACGATCCATTAATACACAACCTTAAACTGTCGTCTTTCTCCTTGACGAACAGAAATAGGAGCTCCCTAATGCGAAACACTCAGACGCACAAGCCCCCCAACAACAACTCTGCAGCAGATCCTTAAGCTCCCTAAGCTTCGCCGGCTCATCTAGAACAACGTCGGAAAACTCTTGCACGATAAGTACCCGGTCCAACAAACCCACTGTGGCTCCGGTATCTTGAATGAACGCCAAGAATCCACGACATCCTCTCCTCAAAAGTCGACTAGCGAAAAAGGCTGAATTCAAGCTGTGAGAGGGCACTGTCCCCCTGCACAACAAGAACTGACTTGCCGGGAAAACAAACCTGACTGTTTTCTCGCGGTAGTCCACAAACGCCTAGCACGTAGCTAACCAGTCTGTGCCCAGGAGAACGTCAGATCCAACATCTCTAGAAGGATCAAGTGATGGATGAATCTCCTAACTTATTGGCATAAGTCTGAATTACGTGTCGCGCAACAAAAGAATCGCTGACAGAAATTAACACAACAAACGACTGATCTAGCTAACACGATCCTCGTCCCAACCACGACACAAAGTGTGAAAAGCAAACAAATACATCAAAAGAACATATGAATTAAGGATACCTGGAAACTCTGCATTGAACGCCCGTGCGTCCTGATGTGTAGAATCAAACTCTCGTGTCTGCCCCCTACCCGCAACTGACTGCTCTCCTCCTCTGCTAGACAGACCCCTCTGAATGAACCTTCCATGTCCACGGCCTCTCTGAACACGACCCGGACGCGGCGCTAAGGAACAATCCCGGATGAGGTGATGAAGGCTCCCATATTGATAGCATCCAATATAACGCTGCTGACCCTCCTAGGGATAAGAGCTGAACGTCTGTCCACGTCCTAAGCCTCTGCTACTCCTACGATGGTCACGAAATCTATCTCGACGACTAGGCCTCTGTCTCTTGGATGATACACCGGTACGAGTCCTCCACTGTTCCGGGACTCTCCGAGTCTCTGGAAAATGTACCTCGTCCACTGGGGCTGTATCCACTGGTGCTACGTAGGTGACGGACTGCTGCATGCTGATCCTAAGGAACAACTGAGTAACAGGGATGACAACCTCCTGTCGCTGCGCTTGAATGGCATCAACCAATGAACTCATCATATGGCGCATGTCCTGCATCTCTGCTACAAGCCTAGCGAGCTGATCTGTCAAAGGCGAAACCGCCAGCACCTGTGCAACGTGTAAGTGCACGGCGGCGCCCCGGCCGTCAATCCGACGCCGGAATGCGGAAACGGTGAATAACTTAAATTTTGCGGACTTTGCAAACCGGCACCACCGCGCACTAAACTCCGGATCGTAACCATTAACTAGTCTAAGCTACTAACAAGATGGGTTAGAGATGTATACCGACGATCCAAGTCCTCCGGTCTTCATCTCCACTCCGATCTCCTCGCGGGATCTCCGTCCGTCTCCTCCTCGTCGGAAAAGGGCACCACGAAGCCGGGTACTTTTACGGGCTCCCACCTCAATACCGAGGCAACTCGCGCATGAAGCCGGCAACTCGACATGCTCAAGATATGCTGTAGGAAGTGTAGTGTAGAGAGGATGTCTCACTTTGGGGTTTGTTGTTGCCTTGATGGAGGAATGGGGTTAGGAAAAATGGTGCTTTCATTTTTCCATAACAAGAAGAAGAAGGAGATGAAGAATTCCTCACAAAAATAAAGATGAACTCTCTCATTCTTTTTCTTCTCTCTAGTGTTCTCTCTTTTCTCAAGTGAGAATGATCATGTGGTGGAGGAAAATGAGAATGCCAACCATAAGAAGAGAGGTGAGTGTAGGATAGAACAAGAGGTGACCACATCCTAGACAAGAAAACATCAACCATGCTTAATCTCCTATTCACTCCATAACCTTTCAAATCTCTCAATTCAAAAGCATGGAGCAAAAGAAATGAAAGCTATCATAATCAACACTTTTGCAAGAAACCCCCTCCACAAAAGTAATTTGCAAAACTGCAAATCACCCCCTCCATCGGAAAAGTCCGGCCGGGAAAGAACAAAGGAAAACCGGCCGGAACGGAATGCAAACTGGCAACTCCAGAAAACTGGTCCCGTAATAAATTACAGGAAAACCCCAATACTGTGCATACACACCCGCATCTGTATTCCGTCCGGATACAAATGCAAAAAGACAAAATCTACACTGTACTAAACTAGGACCGGCTTAAACCAAAGTCGGCTAGTATTATCCGTTCGATCCTGATCCGTGCAATACCGCACGTATCTGATCGAACCCTGCCATAAACCTATACGGCTACTAGTACAAACCGTCCGATCCTGATCCGTGCAATACCGCACGTATCTGATCGGACCCTGCCATATCTCCATACGGCCTCTAGTACAAACCGTCCGATCCTGATCCGTGCAATACCGCACGTATCTGATCGGACCCTGCCATATCTCCATACGGCCTCTACAGCGTTTCGCCCGAAACTTGAGTAACTGAAAGTGTGGCGGACTCTAAAGACTCGTCAATACAATGGCTGTGGATTTAACCACTAGCCCGTCAGAGGTATAAGCCAATACGTAACGGGCCACCAGCTATTGACTAAAAGGGACGTCGATGAGGAAGCTCACCCCGACACCCAACTGAGCCTGTCAGTGACAATATCCGTGCAGTCCGGTCCGTTCGTCTATGAGCATCGCATGGCGGGCCTAGGGGGTTGGTAAAAGTCAGACCCCCAAAAGCGGTACAAGTCGTGTCGGAGTGTAGCCCAGAACACCCTGAGATACTACTGGAATACCTACCAGTAAATCTCCTGCCTTGGCCAAGGTCTTTGTGTAATGGCTCTCCTAGACACAGCGCGACCTCACCCCCAATACCGGGAGAGACGAAACCCCCGAAGATCCGCTCACTGCCTCCATGTGGCTCGGGACTGTACCCAACTAAAACCTGTTTGCACGACTCCTTTGAGCCGTGGTAGGGTAGTAATCAAAGTACAGTGGGAACTCACACGAGACAAATGACGATCCCCAGGTCGATGAACTAACCTGCACACATGTTACCAGGGAACTGCCATCTGACGTCTGGTATATGACCAACTAGCATGTTCCCGGCGAGTCCTGTCCGGTGTACTCATAACCCAATGAGCACCTGTATACATCTTAGGTGATCCAACTGACACCAATGGCTTGTGAGACCGGCCACCGCCCCTCGTCGGGGTCTCGACTGTATACACTAGTCTACTCTGGAGAATCGATGCCCTGTCTCGAAACTCCAACGACTAGGGACCTTTTAAGGATGTGCTTATAGACTACCAGCTCCCACTTATATGATCGCCCTCATACTGCTGGTGGTCAAGCAAGAATCCTAGGGGCTCTATCAACGTGTAATAGCGACGTGTCATGTCACTTAAAACAGTACACGATGATAAAGGTAAACCAGATAGCAAACTATCATCTCGAGTAAGACTGTCCTACCGGGATAGGTCCTCCCTCAATCATTACAATCACGTACCTGTGACCTAATAATTGACTCTGAGGGCACTATCTCCAACAATCTCCCACTTGCACTCAAGGCTAATTATTGCGATGTCGCATACTCACAGCCCGTGTGATACCGAACACCCAACTCCTCTACTAGTCAGTCTCATAAAGCTCGTTTGCGAAACTCTTGCGTTCGAGGAATAGCCTCAGTGAGTGGATCCGCCTTGATGTTTCTTTCTATGTCTCTCTATATCTCAAGTTCGCGAAGAAAGCCATCTTCCGAAATGAGCAATACGTGTCTTAGAATGTGTCTGGATGTCTGATGGGACATAGCTCATAAATGAACTCCAAATCCAAACTTCTTAGACTGTATCGTCAACTGAACTTAATCAGTATCCTGCGCCATGCCACCCTCAGTATTCCCTTGGACCACCCGTCCAAAATACTGCCCCTCGTCAGAGGGAAAACTATAACTCTGACAACCTCCTTGTCGTCCATGTCACCTTGGAAGCCTGGAATGATAACTGTCTCCTGAATGAGGCTGTCGTTATCATATCCCTAGAACATTCACTTATGTTCTAAAACTGCTTCCAACCGTTTCTCCAGGATTGGATTAATGTCAACTTATTGCATCTAGTGCAAGAACAACATCTGGTGTGGTACTTGACATCTCACGATTGACTCAATTGCCTGAGCAAGTGATCTGTCAATCATGCACGTCCCTCTCCCCTTTAGTCTGTAAGACACCTTTAGAGAGGGTGACTCCATCACCTGCAGGTACACTACCGTGCCAGGAGTCGTCCATTCTAAATACTCATAGAATGCTGTCAAGGTACCCAGATTAGGAAACCACCCAAATCTAGATCTAAAATCATAGATCTAGTAACCAGAATGTCTGATATAATATCCAAGTCCTTTGTGGAGAAACCACTGTGTGACGACCAAAGTATAACCGATCGTAGTATAGGAATATCACTTCCTACTACCTTCTCAACAGATCCATCCCCTGTTCCGATGACGTCAAACCTATGACTGTCACATCAGAAATGGATGATCTATCTCCGCTACATCTGCTTTAGTCTATAAATAGACATAAGCCTGATGTCCACCAATGCTTCCGCTGCTCCCACTGACTACGACAACCCTCTGGCAGAGTCATACAGACGTGCACTTCTAAAGCTAGTTTAGAACGACGCTATACTCATCCTCCTGCCGGGTCTCGCAGCCTGGAACAACAACAATGGCAAGTGTGGGTAAACAAGAACTTCCCTGTCACCGTCCTTGAGGCTACCGTAGTACCTCTCGGGTGCCTGAAGTTACCCACCTTTTCTGCGGAGTGGCTAATGGAATGTCAAATCAGATTGAATCTTTAGGTTCCTTATCAAATCTTCAGTAATCGTTTGTGGTTCTGGAATCACTTCCAGTTCTACCATACTCCCACTACTGTTTTCTGAAAAAATCCATTTTTAATAAAACTGTGGCGAGTCTAGATGGTAGAAAATCAACCCTCGTCATAGCCTGGGTCAACCCACAAACAGCCATTACAGAAACGTGCCTAGAGTTATCCAGAGTCTGGTTTTAATCATAAGCCGGACAACTCCCCGTACCTTAACAATGTTAAGATATGAACTGTACTATATCCAATATAGAACCAGAGGCACTGATTTAATTGAACCAGATTCAAATCATGCAGCTATCTCCAGTGCATGTCAACTAAATGGAGAGAGGCCGATCAGCGTTACTCAACTTAGGAATGCTTCCAATTATGAGTAACCTGAAAGAGAAGCAATTTCTCTTTATCATTACTATCAACTGAATACCATACACAAGTATCTACATCTTCGATCACTTTGAAGAATCCCGATACTTGCTACACCTGGTTCTCTACTCTATTCAAATACCTATAACTCCTCAAAACTTAGACCCTGTGTTTCTACGAAACACATGTCTAAGAACTAGAGAAGTTAAAAGTAAACAGAATATAGTAAGAGGACCATCCCCACTGTCCTGATGGACCCTGGACAATATACAATACTCTGTATAAGTCCCTTGAGTCTGATAACTCATTCACTGTGTGTCGTAGGTTGAAAACTGTACCTTTGGTTATGAAGAATTACACCGCTGTTCAATGCTCCTTACCTAACCATCCACTGATATAGGTAAATGTCATAGACATAATTTCAAAAGGGTATATCTCACTCTATGAAAATAGACGTACAGATATATCAATTTGAAATTGGTGCATAACTGCGGATATTCAAAACCAAATATTTGCCGACTGGCAAACAGCCCAGGTGATTTCCTCAAATATCACCGATTGCAACGAATCCAGATATAATGAGGATAGTCACCAAATTCCCAACAACTTACTCCCACTCATCATCTGTAAAACCATACAGATGTGAGGATCATACCTGGTAAATACATACCCTGGAGTAAGTATCTAGTCGGGAAATCAGTTTTCTTTTAACAGTACACAGTTGAACTAAAAACATTGAAATGTTTCGATGGGGTATTCTGGTATTCCTAGCAATGCCTCTACCATTATCCAGATTCACAACTGTAACCGTATAATTCTTTGCCACCTTTCCAAATCCCTTCATTTGTCTTTAGTCTTTACCTTCTGCACACCCCTTTAGGCCAATTGGTTTTCTTCCTTCCCTACCGTTCGGCACCAGCCTATGGTTTGGAAGAAGACTATCCAAAAAGCATAAAGGGTGTACTGTCCTAATCCTAGGAGCACTCGCATCGCGAGAGAAGGTGAAGATAAAAGACACCTGAATGTACTTTATTCCTATTTCTCCTGAACCAGGATCCATCCCCGAACTGGAACGAGTTCCTTTCGAGTTCGTATATAACCATACGATGGATTATCCAATAAAATGGGATCTTCGTAATGATACGGAGTGTCCTGGAGAAATACAAAGGTGATTTAGGATTGGCGAAGGAATACATGGTTTGGTCGTGAATATCTGTTGCAATTTACTTTGCCCTCTTACTAATCCCTTACTTTGTCTTAACTTAATACCTTCTGCACACCATCGTTATGCTAATTGGTTTTCTTCATTCCCTACCGGTCGGCACCAGCCTAAGGTTTGGAAGAAGACAATCCAATTTGCGTAATAGGTGTACTACCCCTAAACCAAGGAGTACTCGTAACCTGAGAGAGGGTAAAAGGAAAAGACAACTGAATAATCCTATCCGTTTTCTCCAGAACCGGAAACCATCCTCGAATTCCTTCGAGTTCGTATCTAACCATACGATGGTTTTGTCCAATGGAAGTGAACGTTCGCAGTAATACGGGGTGTCCCGGAGAAAAGGGTAAAAGTAGGAGTGGCAATGAGGTTTGCAACTCTGACAATCCAAAAGCCAGTGTTAAGTAGGTTCGGTCAACTTGGTCACTGAGTCATAGTCTAGGGTCGGGTCAAAGGTCGCTACCAGAGAGAGAGAGAAAAGAAACACTCAGCGTGCACTCTATCCTAGATCAGAATGGTCACCAATTTATCTAATCTGGAAACCTCCCACTGTACCTCAAATTCTCCTCCAAACCTGAAAGAAGAATTAGTCGGGGTCACCCGAGGAGTAAACCAACTCATCAGTGGGAATCGGGATCCAACTATCATTGCATGATAACGTGACGGAATCCGCTCACGGTATCATACTCCAGAAGGTATGCGCATATCTGGCAAGTTTCAGTTCTTTTGAAACTCCCGATGTGATTTCTGCCCCATGCTCTTATGACCTTGACTTTGGCCAACATATCATAAGTCACATGTCAAGTTCTACCCGTCATTCTCCAGGTTAATTTGAATCCACCCGTACATACCCTTGACTTTGGCCAAAATGGCAGTACGACTGTCCCAAACCAACGCATCTATCTATGCTGCATATGAATACCCCAATAGCTACCAATCACTGTGCCTTGACTTTGGCCAACATACACAGCTTGAATACTATTGACCACCCATATGAAACGACGGAGGGCTACGAATGGTTTCTGGCGAAAACCTTTAACGTAAAGAACTTGATATCGCTGAAGGAACGGATAGCTTTTTAGAAAATATAGTGACGAAAACCTTTACTAAAGAGGTCACTCCCGGTGAAGGGATCTCGGCTCTTTCCCCGTAGAATGGGGTGCAGGATATTCCAACTGAATACCACGGTGCAAAGCAAAAGTAATCGGCTATAGTGAAGTTAATGCCCTGACGCAAACTTCTGTCCAAGGGGTCACTCCCGGTGAAGGGATCTCGGCCCTTGCCTCGTCGACTGAGGAGCAGGATATTCCAAATGAATACCACGATGCAAAACAAAAGTGAACATCCTTGCAATAACAGCTTTTTGAAAAGTGTTCCAACAACATCAGATTAGGTTTGTTTTTAACTTTGCATTGATCCGAATCAATGCAGTCCCATCAATTGATCACACCACAAAGAACGAAAATATACTGATGTACGTATATGCCATCCGCATTCGCCACTGGGTCCCGTCATTACCCGTTAGGTTAGCTTACTAACGACAGAGCGGGGACTGGACTAGCGCGGATGCAAAACATATACAACATCTACTAATATATATACCAATATATTATATTTCGCTCAAGGCGTGAATAGAATGCAACATCACAGAGAATGAACAGCATCACAGAACAATACAGATATCTGGGATCCCCGGGTTTCACAGAGCCACTACTGAAACCCGACGTTCCCCTGGTCGTGTGGATAGCCTGTGCAATGAAATCCTAGACCCCTACGGGCGCGGCAAGTCACCCGCCAAAACCTGAAGCGAGGCAGCCCCCTTCAGCTCCGTGAATGGACCACCCAGCACTCCACGGAATCCGGCAACTTGGGCACCCCTCCTGGGTCAACCTGTACCCCCTACGAGTGCAGCGAATAGCCCGCCAATCCCAGAGTGAAGCCCCCTCCGTCCCAATGCCATGAGATGCGGGCTTGTTGCCCTCTAGAACCCGGCTATCCGTGCACCCCACCGCGGGGTAATCCTAGTACAGAATGTAAAATATACATACAACGGGTACATCGACCGCAACCAGGTCGTGCCCCAAAATAATAATACAAACAGGCAGTGACGGCAATCCACATGTCGGACGCTCGCCCCGCAATATCAAATGTACATAATACCACCACAACTGTACTAGCATTGCTACCAGGCTATCCCCCACGACCGATCCGCAACATCACAGCATAAACATAGAACATCAACGTGAAAGTCACGTTCGCAAATCCGTCTAACCGGGCTATAGCAGTTAGACCGGATTTACCGATCGAGTGACATTCACGGTCGCAGATATAATGTAAATATTGTGAAAAATGTGTTTAAAATTTTTTCGATTGATCAAACAATTAACAAGTGGGCCCCAAAGAAAACTGTAGCACTCACAGAAATAATTGGCCCAACTTTAACATTCCAAAACCCCTAATTTATCCCCTGAAGCCCACTGGAAAAAGATAGCCCACTGAACTCTCTAGACTGCGGCGGAAGCGCGGCCGAATACAAGGGTGGGGCCGCGGATCCGCGCTCTGTGTGAGGGATTAGTGCGTCGAATTTTCCCAGAGTTCTTAGAATTTTATGTAGATCAATTTAATGGAACCTGAAAAAAATTTCGACACTAAAAATTTCCAACAGAAAACTGATGCGACAAAATACGGGTTTTTGGACTTTTTGATCGATCGGAAATGCAAACACATTACACAAAGCTAGACGAAGTTAATGGTGAGTCTCTGATACCACTGTAAGTGCACGGCGGCGCCCCGGCCGTCAATCCGACGCCGGAATGCGGAAACGGTGAATAACTTAAGTTTTGCGGACTTTGCAAACCGGCACCACCACGCACTAAACTCCGGATCGTAACCATTAACTAGTCTAAGCTACTAACAAGATGGGTTAGAGATGTATACCGACGATCCAAGTCCTCCGGTCTTCATCTCCACTCCGATCTCCTCGCGGGATCTCCGTCCGTCTCCTCCTCGTCGGAAAAGGGCACCACGAAGCCGGGTACTTTTACGGGCTCCCACCTCAATACCGAGGCAACTCGCGCATGAAGCCGGCAACTCGACATGCTCAAGATATGCTGTAGGAAGTGTAGTGTAGAGAGGATGTCTCACTTTGGGGTTTGTTGTTGCCTTGATGGAGGAATGGGGTTAGGAAAAATGGTGCTTTCATTTTTCCATAACAAGAAGAAGAAAGAGATGAAGAATTCCTCACAAAAATAAAGATGAACTCTCTCATTCTTTTTCTTCTCTCTAGTGTTCTCTCTTTTCTCAAGTGAGAATGATCATGTGGTGGAGGAAAATGAGAATGCCAACCATAAGAAGAGAGGTGAGTGTAGGATAGAACAAGAGGTGACCACATCCTAGACAAGAAAACATCAACCATGCTTAATCTCCTATTCACTCCATAACCTTTCAAATCTCTCAATTCAAAAGCATGGAGCAAAAGAAATGAAAGCTATCATAATCAACACTTTTGCAAGAAACCCCCTCCACAAAAGTAATTTGCAAAACTGCAAATCACCCCCTCCATCGGAAAAGTCCGGCCGGGAAAGAACAAAGGAAAACCGGCCGGAACGGAATGCAAACTGGCAACTCCAGAAAACTGGTCCCGTAATAAATTACAGGAAAACCCCAATACTGTGCATACACACCCGCATCTGTATTCCGTCCGGATACAAATGCAAAAAGACAAAATCTACACTGTACTAAACTAGGACCGGCTTAAACCAAAGTCGGCTAGTATTATCCGTTCGATCCTGATCCGTGCAATACCGCACGTATCTGATCGAACCCTGCCATAAACCTATACGGCTACTAGTACAAACCGTCCGATCCTGATCCGTGCAATACCGCACGTATCTGATCGGACCCTGCCATATCTCCATACGGCCTCTAGTACAAACCGTCCGATCCTGATCCGTGCAATACCGCACGTATCTGATCGGACCCTGCCATATCTCCATACGGCCTCTACAGCGTTTCGCCCGAAACTTGAGTAACTGAAAGTGTGGCGGACTCTAAAGACTCGTCAATACAATGGCTGTGGATTTAACCACTAGCCCGTCAGAGGTATAAGCCAATACGTAACGGGCCACCAGCTATTGACTAAAAGGGACGTCGATGAGGAAGCTCACCCCGACACCCAACTGAGCCTGTCAGTGACAATATCCGTGCAGTCCGGTCCGTTCGTCTATGAGCATCGCATGGCGGGCCTAGGGGGTTGGTAAAAGTCAGACCCCCAAAAGCGGTACAAGTCGTGTCGGAGTGTAGCCCAGAACACCCTGAGATACTACTGGAATACCTACCAGTAAATCTCCTGCCTTGGCCAAGGTCTTTGTGTAATGGCTCTCCTAGACACAGCGCGACCTCACCCCCAATACCGGGAGAGACGAAACCCCCGAAGATCCGCTCACTGCCTCCATGTGGCTCGGGACTGTACCCAACTAAAACCTGTTTGCACGACTCCTTTGAGCCGTGGTAGGGTAGTAATCAAAGTACAGTGGGAACTCACACGAGACAAATGACGATCCCCAGGTCGATGAACTAACCTGCACACATGTTACCAGGGAACTGCCATCTGACGTCTGGTATATGACCAACTAGCATGTTCCCGGCGAGTCCTGTCCGGTGTACTCATAACCCAATGAGCACCTGTATACATCTTAGGTGATCCAACTGACACCAATGGCTTGTGAGACCGGCCACCGCCCCTCGTCGGGGTCTCGACTGTATACACTAGTCTACTCTGGAGAATCGATGCCCTGTCTCGAAACTCCAACGACTAGGGACCTTTTAAGGATGTGCTTATAGACTACCAGCTCCCACTTATATGATCGCCCTCATACTGCTGGTGGTCAAGCAAGAATCCTAGGGGCTCTATCAACGTGTAATAGCGACGTGTCATGTCACTTAAAACAGTACACGATGATAAAGGTAAACCAGATAGCAAACTATCATCTCGAGTAAGACTGTCCTACCGGGATAGGTCCTCCCTCAATCATTACAATCACGTACCTGTGACCTAATAATTGACTCTGAGGGCACTATCTCCAACACAACGAGCGTGCCATCTTGGTCAGTGCTTGTCTCACCCAAGCCAACTCTGACCTCGGCCCTCGCTGCATCATTCTGAGTCCCCATAGTCATCGGCGGCAAGGCTATAAATAAAGATGAGATTTGATAAGGATACGGAAATCGAATCACAAGGATATGAATCATCAAGGAAGGAATTTCAAGCAATTTGTACTTAGGTCACTTTAGGCGAAGTACCGCATCGTAAGCATGTTGCAGATATACACACACAACGTTACTTTGCTTAAGCTACCTACTCCATCATACCAAGGTCATCCTACTCTCCGAAAGGTAAAACCTAGCGCTCTGATACCAACTTTGTCACGACCCGAAATTGGCACGTGACGGCCCTAATACTGCGCAACGTCTACAGGCGTAACGCAGTAAAAGAAAGCCAAAACCCAGAAATCTAAACCATTAAAAGACAAGAAAAGATAAGAAACATTGTTTAAAAGTCTTTGAAATCACAACCCAAATTCTTTAAAAGTCCAATTTTATTTCCTTTAAAAATTTTGGCAGCACCTCCTTTGTAAAAGCTAGCCCCAAAAATGGGTACAACATAAATATAAAGTAAAGCATCCCCAAACGGGAGCAAATACACGCCCAAAGGCGGAAAACAATCACCACCACAAATATACGACGCCGTAGCGAAGAAATAAAGACAATAGAGAGAAAGCTGTATAAAAGACAACAAATCCATAATTTATACAATATTGTCCTCACCAAGTCTCTAAGTCAACAACATAATAGTACATGGAAAGTACAAGATACAACGAATATACAATACAAATACAAATAACCACCAAAACCCACCTGAACAAAACAGCACACTGTGGGTCGATATGGTATCTGTAGCAAAACATGATAGATGAATAGCCGGCCTCGACTACTCTGGGGAACACTCTGTAACACCTGTGGCACAACGGGGGTGAGTTGCCAACTCGTGAATAGTAAATAACATATCTAGGTAATCGCAAGTATGCACGTACTGCGCGAATCTAAGATATGCAATTACCAGTAATAACATATCATATGAATGCAGAATAATGGAAAGTACACTAGCAGATACAACCAATATATATAAAGCAATAACGATATGACAACAGTATGCAATAATCATGCGATAGGGATATGAGAATGTAAATGCGCAATAATCATGAAAGGTACACTAACAGGTACTACTAATACATGAAGCAGTGCACTAACAGATAAAACGGAGGTATGGAGTGAAATATGTCATTTGTTAGTTATATGTATGCCCTAGAGGCCATTACTGTACATTGGATGTATATTGTAGTGGATGCTGGGACATATATAGGTAGGACTTTCTTGCTCGACATGATAGTACGCTATCTGGTTGTTCTTTATCTTAACATGTATACTTTCTGTCTCTCTGATTACATGTTGATAAAGCCCTTAGGATGTGTACTCGACTTCCAGGACTATGATGCAGATCATACTAGTGGGGCCTGGGTAGTCAATGAGTACATCCTTCATTGTTCCTAGTCGTGGGAATATCGAGACGGGGCATCGATATTCCAGAGTAGACTAGCGTATATCTTCTCGACCCATGCGATGGGCGATGGATGATCCCATATCCATTGGTGTTTGACATCAGAGATGGTATACGGGTGTTCAGTGGAGACTAGGTACACTGAACGGACTCGCCGAGAACTCCCAGATGGTATTATACCTCACGTCAGATGGCAGTTCTCTGGTGACACTGGTACAGCTTAGTCTGTTGACCCGAGATCGTCATAGAGTCTTGTGTGTCTCCCACTGTGCTTTGATTTCCACCCTACCACGGCTCTACTGAGTTGTGCAAACAGGTGGTTTTTGGGTACAGTCCCGATTCACATGGAGGCAATGAGCGATAGGAGGGGATTCGTCTCTCCCGGTATTGGGGGTTGATGTTGTGCTATGCTCGACTGGCCATAACAGAAAATCCCTGGCCAGGGTTGCAGTGATATACTGGTAAGAGTTATCAGTAGTTTCACGAATGTTATGGACCTTACGTTGGCATGACTTATCGAGCTATTGGGGTCTGACGTTTACCACCCCTAGGCGAGATATGCGACATATCAGACGAACAGACCGGACTATACGGTAAGTGTTACTGGTTGGATTCACAGGAGTGTGAGCGGGCTTGCTCGTCGATCTTCTGATCGCTCAATACCCGGGTGGCCGTTACGTTTAGCAGACCGCTTGCGGCTTGTGGGTGTTTGATATGATCATCATCTGCTGCCGGCGTATTGACGAGTCTTTAGAGTCCTACACAGAGGTTTCCTGGCTCAAGCGAAACGAAATAGGAGCGCATATGAGATATGTGCGGGACCGAGAATAATGCGTGTATATGATACCGTATTCCATTCTCGCGATGAATGTATCGATTGGTTATATGCGATGTAACCTAGTTATCGAATCAAGGATTGATTCGATAAGCCGATACATAGGATACTAGTCGGTTATATGCGATATGACCGGATCTTTAAATAAAGTGTTGATTTAATGATTTAATGTATAATTATATATTTGATATATTACTTTGCATTAAATAGTATTGGTTCACTTTAAATGGATTTACTCACTTGTATTGCACATTGTATATATGATATATTTTGTGCACATGATTGTATCATGTTTGATGATACATTCTTGCTTGGTTTTGTGTAAAGTATTGAACCATGGTTAGTGAGTGGTTAGGGTATCATTTCATTTGCTTATTCATTTATCTATTTATTTATTTTATTTGTTTCATTTGAAAAGAAAAAGAGAAATGAATGGTGGCTATGTTTGTTTTTAGTTGAAGATTCATGAAGCATTGACTTAGTCACCATTCTTGTCTCATGCCTAATCCTAACCACTCATCTAACCTTAGTTAAGTCTCTACACTAAACCATGGTTGAAGAAATGATAAGTATTCATTTATTTTCTTTTTTAAAACAACTTATTATATCTTCTTCATCTTCTTCTTCCATGAAAAAAGCTTGCTACTCCAATGGCAAGTGATGAAAACTAGTGAGAAATCCAAAACTAAAGTCTACCCACTTCCTATTTCTTCATCCTCTACTACTTGCCATGTAGTAGAGTGTGTTGTCTTCACAAGTTTCTTGACTTGGCGAAGGCGGAGCTCGTTCTTGTGATGCCTCGACGTAGATCATCTTCGGCATCGAACCGACGATCAAGTCCGCCCATTTCTTCGACGAAGCCGATGCTAGAGTTCGGGATTCGATTTGGACAGCGGAGGGAGATCATCGCGGAGCTTAGGAAGTGGTGGACCGGATCTACAAAGGTTGTAGCCCATTTCCTTTAGCTATATTTCCGTTTACATGCTTGCTTCGCCTATTTATCTAGTTAACGATCCGTATTAGGGTTTGTAGGCACAAGGAATTTTTGATTTGTGCATGTTTGATCACTTGTGAGACTCCATTAGAGTGCCTAGGAACCCTACAGTGGTATCAGAGCCTAGCTAGAGCCTTAGGCGAAGTCCTGACGGAGTTAAAAGTCCGAACGACCCAAAAACCCAACCCTAAATATGCTCTCTGTACATTTTTTAATTTCGGGGATTTTTCCACATTAAAAATATGCAGAAAAATCAGCAGGATAATCTAAGAGTTACTGTGAATTTCGATGGACTAATTCCATCAAAGAGCCGCGGATCCGCGGCACGAGCATGGCTCGTACGGCGTTTCCGCGGCAGTGTTGTCGTTTTGTGTATTTAAATTTTCACAGTAATTCTCAGTTTTCTGTTCTGGTTTTCCTGGGAATTTTTAATATTTATTCAAAAGTTGAATTTTCTGGGTTGTATTGGGGACTCGGTGTATTCGATCGGACTGTCTAATTATTGTCGGTGTGCTTTTCCGGGTATTTTTAGAATATGTTAAAAGGTTCGACCGGATATAAATACCCACTTTTTCCCCTGCCGGGAAATTTCCAATTGTTGGATTTTTCCGTAGTTTAACGACGTTCTAAGTAGTGCAAGTAACGCGATGGACCCTCTAGAAGACAACAAACCTTAACTCGATTATGTGACCGTCTTGAACTGCCCTTTGAACCTTCGGGTTTGGGGCAGTACGGCGTGCCACATGTGAGGCGTTGGCTTGACCCTTCTACGGCTGGACCGTTGGTACTGAGGCACGAACTGAATGTTGTTAGACTTATTTCATGTGTTGAGTTGTATCGGGAAAACTTGGGTGTTCGATTGTTCGATCGGAATGTTTAACATTTTCTATTTATCCGGAATGTGATACAATAATTGGAATTCGCAAAAAGTTATGAGATGACTTGATGAATGTTATAAACATAGCAGTTTAGTCTCACTTGATCGGTTGCCACGGAATTTTGATGCGATCAAAAGTCCGTTGCAATCACGTAGCGTACGCGGATACTCGCCGGGTAAACTTAATAGACAGCCTCACTCCATAGCCCCGACCGAGTGACTGTAGGAGAACCCCGTCGCCGAAAGCATCCGTTCGGGTGCTCGCGGTAGCGGTGTTCCGCCTTGGTGCACTTTGTCGACGGTGTCGGGGGTGCGGCCGTCTACTGAAGTTTGCGACGAGCATTCGATCAGAATGTCGGGAATCCTGTTGAATTTCCCGACTTGATATTGAAAAGTGTTTTCGATAATGAGACTAAAATGCGGGGTTTATAATTGTTAGGCATGCGATGTCTAAAGAATTCATTTGGTCAGGCATACGATGTCTGAGGTGGTTGCGGATTCCAACTGTTGTAGTTTTACACTTTCTTTTCTGTGACCGTAAGTGTAATATGTGATATCGCCGGTTTCGTTGCTATATGTCAACGACAATTGGGATGGACATATTTACTTACGTTGATGACATGTGATGTTATGTGTTGCTGGATATGTTATATTGGATCGTCGTGTTTGAATAGCCGGGGGTTTTTTATGTGAGATGAGTGTTTTTTCATTTTCATTCATGTAAAAAACTTGTATGTAATATTCTTTTATTGGGGCACTTCCAGGTTGCGGAAGTTGTCACCGTTGATGTATATTATTTACTTTTCTGCACTATGATAGACCCAAAGAGGGGAGCACAAGTAACCGGGTTTTGGGGACCAGTGGGAGACCAACTCGAGGAGTCGAGTCCGGGTCTAGGGGTGTGGGATTGGCTATTCATCACGACCGTGGAATCCGTGTTTTATACTGGCTCGTATTGAAAACACGGACGTCCTAGTATATCCAATATTTCATATGATTCTTTCTGCTGCGTTATCTGTGATGTTCTGTGATAGATGTAGTATATAGTATATATGATATATTATATAGACGTTGCTTATGTTTTACACCCGCGCTAGCCCTGCCCCGCTCTGCCGTTAGTTACCTAACCTAACGGTGCACGAGGGGACATTGAGGCGAATGCGGGTGGCATAAGCGTGCGTCATATTTATCTGTGATGATTAGGTGGACTTAAATGATGGGATATTCATTAATGAGATTAATGAAAGAAAATAAACCTAATTGATGCTGTGGAATCGAATTTCAAAATAAAATAGGTAGCTACAGTTCTTGCTTTGCATCGTGGAATCAATTTCACAATATCAAGTATATTTCGTATATCCCGAATGTACAACATCAAGTAGATCTAACATATCTCGTGTCACGACCCGAAAGAGCACGTGACTGGCCCTCGAACCATATGAAATCTATAGGACTCCATCTGATCCAAGTAAGCCAAAGCCCAGAAATCTAAAACCATTTTAAGAGTAAGTGAAGAAAACTGGTTTAAAGAAGTGAAGGAAAATATGTTTGAAGTCGAGGTTTTTAAATAACTAAGCCGAAGGTGCATTTTTAAAAGGTAAAGTCTTTTCTAAAAATTTCGGCAGAGTTTCTTTTGTAAATACTGGCCCCGAACGGGATACAACAAGCATAACATATATACAATGATAAAAGGCATCCCCAAGCGGGAGCTAGCTCTTCGTCAATTGACGGTCACAACCACACATGCAATATAATATACAACGCCGAAAGGCGAGGATCGATCCAAAAAAAACACAGTAAGCATGAAAACCGCAATACTACTAAGCGCGACTCTAAGGCCAAATAAAACATCACTAAAGTCTGAGTCTGAAACAATAAACAAATTTGGTTGATGGAAATTCTAGATACAATAAATGATACATGAACAATGGCGGTTCTGATACAAAAGAACCCACCTATCCAAGCAAGTCACCCATAAGGAAACAGTGTGCCAGAAATGCCGCTATGGAATCTGTACGGCAAAAACCTGCAAGGACTGGGGCACAACGGGGGTGAGTTGCCAACTCGTGAATAGAAAATATCTACAAGCAGAGATCGAATGCATGACCCATCCTAGGTCAATACGATCAGATATAAATAAACCTCAATATGAATAAAGCTGAAGCATGCTAAACTGGCAATGTAATCTCTACATGAGTGTAATGCCAAGTGCTCGTGCTAGTGCCTCAGGTAATAGCATGTCATGAATATGAGGTATGATCAATGTAATCAAATCTGCACACGTGGATCCCGTCCACTCGTCACCCAATGACAATAACCATCATGCAAGTAAATATCATGAAACCTGTGCATGGAAATATGAGGATATAACCCACCCGTGTCCCTCGCGACACGTCAAAATCATGGAACCAGAGTGCCCAGCATCGGCACTCGAAAACATCATGAAAACTGTGCCCAGCATCGGCACATAAATCCTCATATATCGGGCTCCGTCAGTCCGGATCGGCCCGCGGGCTCTGTCTGCGGTATCGGCCCTCGGCCCCGGCAGGACGCCCAAATCTATCCATCGACTCTGGTCAGTATCCTCCGGATAACCGCCAGGTCCAACCAATCACCGGTAGGTACTCGCCCGCCTCCAGGCTCAATCGGTAAAGCTCATCGATCATCTTGCCGAGGGGAACCATACCGGGTCCACCATGTACCCGCAATCGGCTCATCCACTCCTCGATTCGGGTTTCACATGTCGCTCTCAGCACCGAGAAAACACATGGTGGACGCACTGAAACATCATATCAAGGGTAACCGGGTTTTTAAAGCAATGACATATTCTCTTTTGAAACACTCTCGGTTCCTAAATCCAGAAATATCATAGAAACAACATATCTCAATGCGTATAATCAAAAGCATGAAGTATGCGACATGTAAAGGAAGGTATGCATATCATCATGTCATGCAAGGATCATATACTGAATGCAATAGTACTACAGTGTAGTGACATGGCAATTATCGATGATGAGTGTGTGAGCCGGCAACAAGTGTACGTGGAACATATGCATCATCGATAATGGTGCTGGTGTCCTAGCAGCATGACTGAAATATAACCACAGTACAAGCGATGCAATGCAAATAGCATGAATATGCGGAATCGAATAATCAACGCAAAAGTAAAGAATCTACACCAATCAGTACAAGTCATGCAGGGGTGCCATTTGAAATAAGACGAATCAGGGCTTTTGGAAAAACAAGGGCTACGGTGTTTTAAGAAAAGATACATCATTTGAAAATATCCGTATGACCCTTCTGCCTATCTTTAAAATATCCCCGATTCGTTAGTTTGAAATAGGTATGACTCGGTCCAGTCTAATGTCTACTAAGTAATCTAGACAGGAGGGGTAAGAAACCACCTAATCTGAGTCAATATATATAGATATGATAGTCGGTGATCCCGCCTCAATAACATATCGTAAGATATCCTCGAGTCATGAGTGCGGATCTATCATCAATATCGGCTCGTACGGTAGATCGTCGTACGGCATCCCAATAGCTGGGTAGGGGTCAATATCACAGTACCTCATCACATATCAGGTATCACTATCATCAGATCGCATAATCTGGGGTACTACTCTAAGTCTAGTACAAATCGATACCATCTATAAAAATATGAATGCGGGTAAAGCACATGTCCAAAGGCCCGCTAAAACTATCATATCGCACCTCGAAGACAAGCTATGTCACATCGCCGATCTCACGGCCTCACATCAAGTATCATCTCAAACCACGTATCATCCTCAAATCCCGTATATAAACACATAGTCCCATACCCATGTGTAGATATACGCACCATCATATGCACTCTAATAAATGAAAGAATGAATGCAAGTATGTATGTAAATGTATGTGTGAGTGCAACCACTACTCTAGGGTTCGCACTATACTAAACCAATATATTCTTATCATCAAAATATCATTATTACCATCAATAACCCTAAACAACACATAATAAATATTCGTGTGTATACGTATTCGTATACATCACCACGGACTGCGGGGGTGCTATACGCCATCCACCCGACTTCTCCCCGTAGATATAAATCTACTCACATTGCTTCTCGTGTGCCAAAGCCGATGTCGCTATCTTCACCTCCTTTGCCTCAACATCACGCGGGGTACGTACAAGTATATCACAATGCTAAAGCACATGAAAATCACATCGGAAACCAAAATAGCACACGCTACCCGCATAGGTAAAAACCTATCGACTCGCATGTAAACACAATCAAAATCCACTTGTCGTTGACGTCCAAACGCCACCCGACAGGAATGAATCACCAAATACCAAAATCCATGCTAAAACAAGTCCCAAATTATATACTAACATAGGAAAATCAACCCAGATTTCACCCTAGATGGAATCAGTCAAAACTAGACATACTCAGGGTCAAAACTAGAGGAAATGGGGGCATGCACAGAAAACGAGGCAATTCCTTAAAATACCTTATTTTAGAATTTTCCATAATTTTTCCACATTTATCTGTATTTAATTATACCAGAATATTAAAATATTCATTAAAATAATATTAAATTATAAAATTTCCCAAAAATCATATTTTATTATTTTGAAGACGTTACAATCTACCCCCCTTAAAGAAATTCGGTCCCCGAATTTAAATTTAAACCCCCAAATACTAAAATATTTCAATACAAATTCCAAGTCATCGGGGCTCCGAAATCATCTATACATAAAACATCATAGCGCAATGCATGTGCATGAGTACTGAGCAGATAACTCAAAAGCAACACTCCATCAAGCATCCGCAATCATCGGAGTCATGGTAACGACACAATGTCAAATCCAATACAAAATCAATATGATATGGACCAAGACTATACATGTAGACACCCAATCTATACATGTAATTAGCTGATGCAACTGTATGCCAAATCTTTTTAAGTCGCTGTGCGATGCGCGTAACACTGCACAGTGGCGGACGTTTCTCATAAGAAAATAACTATATGTGTATATATATCCTTTGTTTAATAAGCACGTTCCACCATTTTGAAAATAATCAGAAGGGTTTCCTTGTTTTTAAAACGTTTTGTGTCATATCGGACACGTAGGTATATACTGAGACTATAGCTCGCTTTTCGGAAATCCCTTCGATAACTATCGATGCATGCAAAATATATCCAGGCACTGTCCACTGACTAGTCCTGCTCAGTATGAAAGCAAATATCCCACATCATAAAAATGTACTGCTCCAAAGGGAATAAATTCCAAAAATGCACATAACACCACCCTGTGCGTCTGACACGCACGGAAATCAAAATCCATATATGCGCTAAACATGTGCACAAAACATCTAGGTGCAACGGGTGTGCACGAAGCATCTGTCATAGGCAACATGTGTGCCTGACAGCCAAAACAGGTGCATCTGACATGCACGAAGAATCTCGATTTAGTGCATCTGGTGTGCCCCAAAATCGTATCTCAAAACATGCGCCCAACATGCGCGAAAATCCAAATCGGTGCATCCATCATGCACGAATGAAAATCTAGACCCTGCGCACTCAATATGCACGGAATCACAAAATCCAATAGCAACGTCGAATAAGCGTAAGTCCAGCCAAAAGCACGGAGTGCAAGAATCCACATCAATATCACAATCAAAATCGACATACCGAAAGGCATCAAATCGAAGTCAGGTGCAATCGTAATGCACAAAATATAAATCCGGTGCAACAAAGGCACGAAATATAAATCTGATGCGATAAACGCAAGAAACATAAAACTGGTGCGACAAATGCACGAAGTATAGAACTGGTGCATCTCATGCACAAATACCAAGCAATAACTCAAATACGTAAGCAGCAACACCAAGTGTATCCAGATATGAAGAAAATCATAAACGTGTGCAGCTGCGGGCACAAAACACATATCGATGCACTACAAGCACATATAAGCTATACCGAGTGCAAAATCAAAACACTAAAATTACATGAAACTCTGCTGGAAGCGTAAATCAAATCACCAGCATAAAATAGGCATGAAATCGCAATCAACAGCTCAAGAGTAATAACTATGTACAAGGTATAAATACCCAGTAGGTGCAACCATGGTGCACAAAATCAAATATCATGAAACTCAGTCATCAAGACTAAATCATGCGAATAGATCGCCCAAAATACCGAAATCCAAAGCAACGGATACGTGATAATCAAATCACAAAATCACAAATCATAATTACCGTCGTCGGTATACCCTCCTTCAGGGTCGAGAAGGTACCGGTACATCCGATGCTAGCGGCGCAAGATATCTACTTGCCTCTTGCTCGCGGCTGGCGTCCTCTGTCTCTGGTTCCTGATCTTTCCTGTAGATTACCAACTCGCAATCCATCGGCTCATCGACCCGGTCAGGTGTGCTGACAGGAACGATTCCGTTCTTGCACTTCCCTGGTCATCTCTCGGTCAATCCTCACGACCGCTCGTAAAGCAGCACATCTCTGGCGCCGACCTCGGGTCCTCTGAATGCATATCACATCCGATCCTGGGTGCAACTCTTATTGCAGCAGTGTACTGGAAGGAATCCTACTCAAGGTCTCTTCTGATCTTGCCTAAGCCAAACTGTAAGGAGGCTGGTACTCTGGCGTAATCTTTTCTCCCTCTCTGGACCTCTGCGTCCTTAGTACAACATCTCCTCGGAAGCTGGTCGCATCTCTGCGCCTCTGTATGCATGTCCGGCCTTTAATCTTAACGGGGTGTAGTAACAGCTCGTCTGCCTCTCGCACGAACTTCTTGTCCCGCTTGTCTGTATCATCGACCATTCGACGTCGCGTCTTTATCTGCACACTGCAATGTCCTCAGCTACGGTCCACCCGAAGTCTCTAACACGGACTCGAAATCACGAACTCAATATCTTCATCACTCAGTAGAAGATATCTAGCCGAACACGTCCTCAGCGTGCATATCGCATCTCTGATGTCAGCGGAGTGGAACGTCATCTCGTCGAAATCTCGTGCAAACTCTTTACTCCACCTTGCTCCACTATCGACTGATTCGGACTCATCTCATCATGGCTACACAGACTGCGCTCCGACGGCTATGCTCGTATCTGGAGTCTCCCAAGCAGTGTCCCATCACATGATATCCGAATGATGTCGAATCATCCGATCGACTCGTCAGAACCTCACAATCCCCTCAAGAGCTCAACATCTCGGGTACAGTTTAATAGTATCGAGTACATGCCACAACGTCGGTGGTCCAGCCGTAGAAGGGCAAACCCAAGCCTCACTAATGGCGCCGCGGAACTGCCGTAAACCCTAAGGTTCAAAGTCTTTCACACGGTCATTAAGTCGAGTTAGGGTTTCATTCTTCTAGAGGGTCCATAGAATCACCTGCATGTCTTTCCGTATACTTTAAACTTGGAAAATGGGCTCCTGACATTCGATCGTCTCAATCGACTCTCAACGAATCTGCGTGAAGTCGTCTCTAGCTGGAATCAATCTATCTGATGACCTCGCATCGGTAAACGGACGAACCAAATGTCCTAGTCATTCATCCTCAGGTGACTGGCGACTCGCTATCATCTCTCTAAGTATATGCTCACGCTGCAGCAGCTCCAACCATCTGGGCGATATCTCGTCATTTGCAGCAGCAACTGGCTCATTCACCTGCACGCCGAACAGCGCCTCAATCCTCCAGGAAAGACGACGCATTGGCGGTCATCTCTGAATCGGTCTGCTCTAGATACAAAGAATAATATAAGTACAATGGAGTATGAAACATAATATAAGAATGCGATGCAAAGCGAACCACAAAAAAAGTGGGAGCTGAATCTAGACGCAACTATAACTAATCTGCATTAATCTAATATAAGTCCTACAAATGGTGCCTTCTGCACGCCTTCAAAACCATCAACACATCCTCTATATCGTCGTATAAACGCCAAATAGTCGAGGCAAAACACAATCCACAATTGCAGAATTAAAAATACGGAATACGGAAACATGAATCTAAAACAGCAACTCAAGAAAATTCTTGAGTTGCCAAATGAGGTATTTTCTGGAAGATTGTAACGTCTTCAAAATAATAAAATATGATTTTTGGGAAATTTTATAATTTAATATTATTTTAATGAATATTTTAATATTCTGGTATAATTAAATACAGATAAATATGGAAAAATTATGGAAAATTCTAAAATAAGGTATTTTAAGGAATTGCCTCGTTTTCTGTGCATGCCCCCATTTCCTCTAGTTTTGACCCTGAGTATGTCTAGTTTTGACTGATTCCATCTAGGGTGAAATCTGGGTTGATTTTCCTATGTTGGTATATAAGCGCTAGGTTGACCTTGGTTCGAGTCTAAGTTTGACTATGTGGAGCCTAGGGCGTTTATATATATACGGAACTTAGGCTTGACCTTATGGAACTTAGACTTAGTCGAGGGGGTATTAGACCCGAACTTTCGTCGTATAGGATGACCCTTGGTTGATGGAATAGGTGACTAAAGTAGAGTGACGTACCGTGGGTATGTTCCGCGGCATACTTACGACACGCCACTCCGCTTAAGAAACCTTAGGTTGTACATTTCCTTGCATTGTGTCATATTCTTTTCTATGTCTAGTACAAATCGATACCATCTATAAAAATATGAATGCGGGTAAAGCACATGTCCAAAGGCCCGCTAAAACTATCATATCGCACCTCGAAGACAAGCTATGTCACATCGCCGATCTCACGGCCTCACATCAAGTATCATCTCAAACCACGTATCATCCTCAAATCCCGTATATAAACACATAGTCCCATACCCATGTGTAGATATACGCACCATCATATGCACTCTAATAAATGAAAGAATGAATGCAAGTATGTGTGTAAATGTATGTGTGAGTGCAACCACTACTCTAGGGTTCGCACTATACTAAACCAATATATTCTTATCATCAAAATATCATTATTACCATCAATAACCCTAAACAACACATAATAAATATTCGTGTGTATACGTATTCGTATACATCACCACGGACTGCGGGGTTGCTATACGCCATCCACCCGACTTCTCCCCGTAGATATAAATCTACTCACATTGCTTCTCGTGTGCCAAAGCCGATGTCGCTATCTTCACCTCCTTTGCCTCAACATCACGCGGGGTACCTACAAGTATATCACAATGCTAAAGCACAAGAAAATCACATCGGAAACCAAAATAGCACACTGTCACGACCCGCAAATTCGGCCCGTAACCGGCACTTAAACTACGTAACGTCTAAAGGCGTACGTAACTTAAGTAAGCCGAAAACCCAGAAATCTAAACCACCCAAGACTGGATCAACGGAGAAACACAGTTTAAAAATATTTTAGAAGTCGCCATTTAAAATCTCTAACTCTAGTTTTCTTTCATAAAAATTTCGGCAGCACTTCCTTTGTAAAACTGGCCCCGTAAACGGTTACAACACAGATAATATATATAAAACATCCCAAGTGGGAGAAAAATCACGCCCACCGGCGGAGACAATCACCACAACAAGTATACGACGCCAAAGCGAAGAAATATCAAAGAGAACGACTATAAAGGAAGTAAACATATCCACAATAACCTGCTTCTACGAGCACGGTTCCCAAAACCAATATACAACACTGATATCTCACAAGTCGTCTCTAAGTCATATACAACAAGGTAGATGGAGAATACTAGATCCAACAAAAGATATACAATATACAACGGATAACCGCAAACCCACCTATAATGCAACGGCCTCACTGCCCAAGGTAGCGGTATCCACAAAAGTAGTGATGATAAGCTGCCCTGCCGCGACTACTCAGAGGGTAAGTCCTGCAAAACACTGTGGCACAACGGGGGTGAGTTGCCAACTCGTGAATAGTAATTAACATCATACAGTAATCGCAAGTATGCACTAACAGCAATGATCAATAACATGTGAACTGATAGCATGAGTATGACAATATGAATATGCAACTATCATGATATCCATATCAATTGAATACTGAGTGCGGAATAGTAAATAATCTCATGCGCATATCATAAGCATGAAAAACACGGTGTATCTCAACAACACCCAAATCCCAAAATACTCAGATCGGCCCTCAGATCGGCCCCTCAAATCCTGTACGTCTCATGAAACCTGAATGTCAAACATCGACACTCAAAAACATCATGAAGACCAGTGCCTATCATCGACACATAAATACTGATATCCATACGTTCCTCGAAACCCAAGTATCCCATCTCGACACTTGTATTTCCACGTATCGGTCTATCAAATCCCATATATATTCATACGTTCCTCGAAACCCAAGTATCCCACCTCGACACTTGTATTTCCACGTATCGGTCTGTCAAACCCCATATATCTCTCGGAAAGTAAGTGCCCAACATCGACACCTTAATTTCCCATATCGCATCTCAAATGCATAAGTCCATAAAATGTATCTCGCGGGTCCCAAAAATCCAAATCCAGAATACATATATATACAGCGTCCCATACCACCGATATATATGCAATACAAATCATGTAAATCCAAATCCAAAATACATATATATACGGCGTCCCATACCACCGATATATATGCAATAAAAACTGTAATATCCAAATTCAGAATACATATATACACAGCGTCCCATACCACTGATATATATGCAATACAAACTGATCATATAACAATAGCAAGGTATATGTGCGAACGAGTAATATAGCATGGTATATGTGCGAACAAGTAATATAGCATGGTATACATATGAGCATGTAGGTATACAGGTATGTTCTATGTAACATGTACTATCGCACAAGTATAACTGTTTAATGTCGCTATCTAATAGCAAGGTATACAATAAGCATTTGTATTGTGCGTGTCATGGCAATTACCGACAGGGTGTGTGTAGCATATCATTGGTGCTCGTGCAACATGGACTGTCGATAATAGTGCGGTGTACAACAGGTACAATATCAAGCACAAGTAACTATATGCAACATGAATCATGCAATGTTTCTATGTAAGAAAATAAGCATACGGCTAATATTATATCATGTCTAGCCCCGACGCGTAGCGCCATACGGGCGATTCCCCGTAGATGTTAAATCTACTCACACTGTGGTCTCCAGCTATGAAGATCCGACCACCTGCTTCCCTTTGTTCGCAGCGTCTGAAGTCCCCGCTTGCGACGCTATAATATCACAAACACAAGAAATAAAGCGAACATCTCAGAAGCAATCATAATAACGTAAAACTACATATTATAAAACGCATCAACGCACTAAACCACATCACGAATACACGTCTAGTGCAAACACGCGAAACGATACCTAAACCCAAACTGAGTACGTCGCAGCACGACACACGACTCGTGTCGCAGCACGTATCACGCGAACTCAAAACACACGATTATATGTATTCGATCCCAGATTTTGCATACTGCATCTACTAATAAAATCAACAGTACCAAACAACCCAAAACAACAGCAGACAACACCCACAGAAGACCCACCCCATACCCTAACTATTCGGCCGGCGTCGCCGGCCCCCTCTTCGAATCTCGCCGGCCCAGACCGGAGGGGTGGCCCCCGTCTCCTGGGTGGTGTCTCAGGTCAACCTGCACATCTCTCTAAAGTTGTTTCCTAAATCACTAAAATACCCAGGTCACAGCAGATACTAATATCTCTAAAAGTCACTAAAAACCGATATCGCCTCAAACGATAAAAACTACGCTCTACGCAGAAATTAACGATCAAAACCACATAAAAACTATAAATTAGCAGTAAAGGGAATATACCTAACAACTTTGCTCCTAACTCCAAGCTTTTCCCTATCTCCAAGTGATCAAGAGCAAGAAATCCCAAGTTTTTGCTAATTTTGTGATAGGTTTCAGAATTTTTGAGGGTTTTATGAGTTTAGAATGATAAAATATGATGAATAATTGAGCAAGGGCAGTAGAGGATGAGGGAAATTCGGCCAAGGGAGTGAGGAGGTGGAGTTGTGAAGAGTTTCCAAGCAATTTCCTTCATTTATTGCTATTAAATGCTTTTGCACACCTACACACACATGCATGCATCTAATCCCTTCTCTTTTCTTTTCTTTTTCATTTAAATCCTAACTTAAATCCTAGGCCACACATAATCCCCTAGGTGAAGTGAGAAGGATTGCTTTAACTTAAGATTTTTAAGAAAAGATCGCATAAAGAAATTTTCCCAAAATTTGAATACCGCATTAAAATAATATTAAAAATTGGGAAAAACCAAATTGAACCAAAACGTCCCATATACTCCCAAAGCTCGCGCACTAGCTTTATTTTAGCTAATTTAGGTGCTGGCAAGTCTATATGGTCGTTTGTTCACAGTCGGGTAAAAACGGAAAATACCGACAAACTTACCCTAAAACGGACGAAATCGCATAACGATTTCCAAAACGTTATAATTTCCCCCCCTTATAGAAATTCGGTCCCCGAATTACAATTTCATACTAAACGTACCTTCAAAAAGATGGGGGAATCTCTTCCGCATCTCACTCTCGATCTCCCAAGTGATCTCCTCACCAGTCGGACTACGCCACAGAACCTTTACAGAAGGCAAGTCCCTAGACCGAAGCTTCTTCACCTGCCGATCCAAAATAACTATCGGCTGCTCGGTGAACGAAAGATCACGCTCAAGCTGAACGGTCTCGTGCTGAATCATATGAGAAGGATCATGAAGGTATCTACGAAGCATCGACACATGAAAAACGGGGTGAACATCTGGAAAACTAGGCGGGAGCGCTAAACGATAAGCAACCGAACCCACTCGCTCGAGGATCTCGAAAGGACCTACAAATCTGGGACTGAGCTTCCCTCTCTTCCCAAATCGCATAACGCCCTTCATCGGAGAAATCTTCAGGAATACATGATCTCCCACTGCGAACTCAAGTCTGCGACGACGACGGTCGGCATAAGACTTCTGCCTGCACTGGGCTGCTCTCATCCTGTCCTGAATCAGCTGGATCTTCTCCGTAGTCTCCTGAACAAGCTGGGGTCCCAACACCAAACTCTCACTAAGCTCGGTCCAACAGACTGGCGATCGACACTTCCTACCATATAAAGCCTTAAAAGGTGCCATTTCAATAGTCTCATGAAAGCTGTTATTGTAGGAGAACTCAATCAACGGCAAGTGACGATCCCAACTGCCCCCAAAATCAAGCACACATGCACGGAGCATATCCTCCAGAGTCTGAATAGTCCGCTCCGTCTGACCATCTGTCTGCGGATGAAAAGCGGTGCTAAAACTCAATCTGGTACCCAAAGCTTCCTGAAGCTTCTGCCATAGACGGCTAGTAAACTGGGTACCTCTGTCGGATACTATGCATGTGGGAACACCGTGCAAACGCACAATCTCATCTATATAAAGCTGAGCGTACTGCGCATAGCCGAAAGTGGTCTTCACTGGAAGGAAGTGAGCCGCTTTCGTCAACCGGTCTATAACAACCCAAATGGAGTCATACCCTCTACTGGTCCTGGGTAGACCCACAATAAAGTCCATGGAAATCTGTTCCCATTTCCACTCCGGAATGGGTAAAGGCTGCAACTCTCCAGCCGGTCGCTGATGCTCAGCCTTGACTTGCTGACAAGTCAGGCACCTCGAAACGAAGTCCGAAATATCGCGTTTCATCCCTTCCCACCAGTAGAAGTCTCTCAAGTCTCGGTACATCTTGGTGGAACCTGGATGAACGCTAAAAGTCGACTGATGTGCCTGCTCTAGGATCTCGCGTCTCAACCCATCAACATCCGGTACACACAAGCGAGTCCCGCATCGTAGCACACCCTGGTCATCAATCATGAACTCCGAAACTGTACCCCGTCGAACAAGCTCAAGAATCTTAGACAAACGAGCATCACTGGGTTGCGCCTCTCGAATACGATCAACAAGTAGTGGACGGGCGCGGACATGAGCAAACTGCCCCCCAGTGGAGGTGAACTCGAACTGCACTCTACTATCACACAAGAGCTGCCAATCTGCAGAAGACTGATACCGAACGGCGCTCAGCTGGGACAAGCTACCCACGGGCCTACGACTCAAAGCATCGGCTACCACATTCGCCCTGCCCGGGTGATAAAGGATCTCACAATCATAATCCTTCACTAGCTCCATCCATCGGCGCTGTCTCAGGTTCAGATCTCGCTGCTGGAAGATGTACTTCAGACTCTTGTGATCCGTGAAGATCTGACACGACTCTCCATACAAGTAGTGCCTCCAGATCTTCAACGCAAATACTACCGCAGCCATCTCCAGATCGTGAGTGGGGTAATTCTGCTCGTGCTTCTTCAACTGCCTGGAAGCATAAGCAATAACCCTATCATGCTGCATCAAAACACAGCCGAGCCCCACTCGAGAAGCATCACAATACACAACGTAGCCTCCCGATCCAGAAGGTAAAGAAAGAACTGGTGCTGTCGTCAACCGAGTCTTCAACTGCTGAAAACTCTGCTCGCACGCATCAGTCCAGAGAAAAGGAACCCCCTTCCGGGTCAATCCAGTCAGCGGTGCAGCGATACTCGAAAAATCCTGCACAAAACGGCGATAATAACCAGCTAAGCCTAAAAAGCTGCGGACCTCAGTCACCGATACAGGTCTGGGCCAAAGCTGTACAGCCTCGATCTTCCTCGGGTCCACTAGAATCCCATCACCAGTCACCACATGACCCAGGAAGTCAACTCTATCAAGCCAAAATGCGCACTTTGAGAATTTAGCATACAACTGGTGCTCTCTCAATATCTGCAAAGTAATCTCCAAGTGCTGCTTATGCTCCTCTCGACTCCTAGAGTAAACCAATATGTCATCAATAAACACGATAATGAACTGGTCGAGGAACGGCCTGAAAATCCGGTTCATCAGATCCATGAACGCTGCTGGCGCATTGGTGAGTCCGAACGACATCACCAAAAACTCATAATGCCCATAGCGCGTACGAAAAGCAGTCTTCGGAATGTCATCATCCCGAACCCGCAACTGATGATAACCCGAACGCAAATCAATCTTCGAAAAATGTTTCGCACCCTGGAGCTGATCGAATAAATCGTCAATGCGGGGTAAAGGATACCTGTTCCGCACCGTAACACGGTTCAACTGACGATAATCCACACATAGCCTCAAACTGCCGTCCTTCTTCTTGACGAACAGAACAGGAGCTCCCCACGGCGAAACACTCGGACGCACAAGTCCCAAATCAAGCAACTCTTGCAATTGATCTTTAAGCTCTCTAAGCTCTGCCGGAGCCATCCGATAAGGCGGTATAGAAATAGGCTCCGTGCCAGGAATCAGATCAATGCAAAACTCAATATCGCGCTCTGGCGGCAACCCAGGTAGCTCATCGGGAAAAACATCGGGAAACTCTCGCACTGTAGAAACCTGGTCCAACAACTCCACTGTGGCTCCAGTATCATGAATGAACGCCAAGAATCCCCGACATCCCCTCCTCAAAAGTCGACTAGCGCACAAAACAGAAATCAAGCTGTGAGGGGCAGCACTACGGTCCCCCTGCACAACGAACACTGACTCGCCGGGAAAACAAAATCTAACTGTCTTCTCGCGGCAGTCCACGGACGCATAGCAAGTAGCTAGCCAATCCATGCCCAACAAAACGTCGAAGTCCAACATCTCCAGAAGGATCAAGTCGACGGGCAGATCTCTGTCACCAATATGGACGACACAAGATTGAAACACATAACGCGCAACAAACGACTCTCCCACAGGAGTAGTCACGATCAGCGGCTGATCCAGCAAACACGACTCTCGGCCTAACCTCGGCACGAAGTGCGTAGAAACATACGAATGCGTGGATCCCGGATCAAAAAGAACATGCGCATCAAAAGAACATACAGAAAGAGTACCTGAAACCACGGCATTGGACGCCTGAGCATCCTGGTGAGTCAAGGCAAAAACCCTAGCCTGACCTCTACCGGCTACTGGCTGTCCTCTGCCTCTGCCACCTCGACCTCTCGGTACAAAACCTCCGCGACCACGACCTCGCTGAACAGGAGTCTGACGCGGCGCAACTACAGGAACAAGAGGCAACGCTCTCTGAGGTGGAGAAGGTGGCAAGGTAACCTGCGGTACAGCTGGCTCGTTCACACGCGGCTCTATACAATCTCGAACCCGATGACCCAAACTACCGCACCGGTAACATCCCAAAGCAAACTGCCGATCATCCTGAGGGTAAGAACCATAAAGCCTACCTCGTCCCGAACCGCTACTATCAGAACGGAAACTGTCTCGACGTCTAAACGCCTGCCTCGCTGCCGAATCACCTATACGAACTCTCTTCGGTCCCGGAGCAACTGATAACTCAGCTAGACGCTCCTCTACCGAAAGAGCTGCATCCACCGCTGCTGCATACGTGTCACAATGCTGAATGCTGATGGCTAAGAATATCTGGGTAAGTAGGCCTCGAACAAACCTCTTCACCCTCATCTCCTCAGTCGCCACCAGGTATGGAGCATATATCGATAGCTCAGTAAACAATACATCATAATCCGACACCGTCATCCCCGGCGTCTGACGTAAAGACTCAAATCTGCGCGCTCGCGCATCCCTGACGCTCGGTGGAAGAAAACGAACAAGAAACGACGTCACAAACTCAGCCCAGGTCATAGGAGCAAGACCAGCGGCTCTGCCCCTCTCCAACGACTCACACCACTTCTGGGACATGCCCTCCAGACGAAAACTGGCAAACTCTACCCATCTCTCGTCGGAACATCGGAGTGAGCGACAAATCCTGGCCATCCGGTCGATAAACGACTGCGGATCCTCGGTAACATCTGTACCCGTAAACACCGGAGGTCTCAACCTCCGGAGCTGCAACTGCGACTATCGGAACCGTAGGTACCATCGTGGCCTCCGCAGCGGGTGGAACAACTGCCTGCCCCTGCGCTCGGATGGTCTCTACCAAAGTCCCCACAATCTGGCGCAGATCCTGCATACCAGCTCCAATCATAGCAATATACTCCGGTACAACAGGCGTACCACCCCGGTCAGTCCTCGCCTCAGGCGAGTCAACTCTGACCTCGGCCCTCGCGGCCGCTCTCTGAGCCCTCGTAGTCTTCGGCAGCATATGGGCTATAAATCGAAACAAGATTCGATAAGGAAACGGAAATCGAATCACAGGATGTATATCAATCACGGAAGGAATATCAATAAACAAGTCCTAAGGTCACTTAGGCGGAGTACCGTGTCGTAAGTATGCCGCGGAACATACACACGCTACGTCACTCTGCTTAAGCTACCTACTCCATCATACCAAGGTCATCCTAGACTCCGAAAGGTAAAACCTAACGCTCTGATACCAACTTTGTCACGACCCGCAAATTCGGCCCGTAACCGGCACTTAAACTACGTAACGTCTAAAGGCGTACGTAACTTAAGTAAGCCGAAAACCCAGAAATCTAAACCACCCAAGACTGGATCAACGGAGAAACACAGTTTAAAAATATTTTAGAAGTCGCCATTTAAAATCTCTAACTCTAGTTTTCTTTCATAAAAATTTCGGCAGCACTTCCTTTGTAAAACTGGCCCCGTAAACGGTTACAACACAGATAATATATATAAAACATCCCAAGTGGGAGAAAAATCACGCCCACCGGCGGAGACAATCACCACAACAAGTATACGACGCCAAAGCGAAGAAATATCAAAGAGAACGACTATAAAGGAAGTAAACATATCCACAATAACCTGCTTCTACGAGCACGGTTCCCAAAACCAATATACAACACTGATATCTCACAAGTCATCTCTAAGTCATATACAACAAGGTAGATGGAGAATACTAGATCCAACAAAAGATATACAATATACAACGGATAACCGCAAACCCACCTATAATGCAACGGCCTCACTGCCCAAGGTAGCGGTATCCACAAAAGTAGTGATGATAAGCTGCCCTGCCGCGACTACTCAGAGGGTAAGTCCTGCAAAACACTGTGGCACAACGGGGGTGAGTTGCCAACTCGTGAATAGTAATTAACATCATACAGTAATCGCAAGTATGCACTAACAGCAATGATCAATAACATGTGAACTGATAGCATGAGTATGACAATATGAATATGCAACTATCATGATATCCATATCAATTGAATACTGAGTGCGGAATAGTAAATAATCTCATGCGCATATCATAAGCATGAAAAACACGGTGTATCTCAACAACACCCAAATCCCAAAATACTCAGATCGGCCCTCAGATCGGCCCCTCAAATCCTGTACGTCTCATGAAACCTGAATGTCAAACATCGACACTCAAAAACATCATGAAGACCAGTGCCTATCATCGACACATAAATACTGATATCCATACGTTCCTCGAAACCCAAGTATCCCATCTCGACACTTGTATTTCCACGTATCGGTCTGTCAAATCCCATATATATTCATACGTTCCTCGAAACCCAAGTATCCCACCTCGACACTTGTATTTCCACGTATCGGTCTGTCAAATCCCATATATCTCTCGGAAAGTAAGTGCCCAACATCGACACCTTAATTTCCCATATCGCATCTCAAATGCATAAGTCCATAAAATGTATCTCGCGGGTCCCAAAAATCCAAATCCAGAATACATATATATACAGCGTCCCATACCACCGATATATATGCAATACAAATCATGTAAATCCAAATCCAAAATACATATATATACGGCGTCCCATACCACCGATATATATGCAATAAAAACTGTAATATCCAAATTCAGAATACATATATACACAGCGTCCCATACCACTGATATATATGCAATACAAACTGATCATATAACAATAGCAAGGTATATGTGCGAACGAGTAATATAGCATGGTATATGTGCGAACAAGTAATATAGCATGGTATACATATGAGCATGTAGGTATACAGGTATGTTCTATGTAACATGTACTATCGCACAAGTATAACTGTTTAATGTCGCTATCTAATAGCAAGGTATACAATAAGCATTTGTATTGTGCGTGTCATGGCAATTACCGACAGGGTGTGTGTAGCATATCATTGGTGCTCGTGCAACATGGACTGTCGATAATAGTGCGGTGTACAACAGGTACAATATCAAGCACAAGTAACTATATGCAACATGAATCATGCAATGTTTCTATGTAAGCAAATAAGCATACGGCTAATATTATATCATGTCTAGCCCCGACGTGTAGCGCCATACGGGCGATTCCCCGTAGATGTTAAATCTACTCACACTGTGGTCTCCAGCTATGAAGATCCGACCACCTGCTTCCCTTTGTTCGCAGCGTCTGAAGTCCCCGCTTGCGACGCTATAATATCACAAACACAAGAAATAAAGCGAACATCTCAGAAGCAATCATAATAACGTAAAACTACATATTATAAAACGCATCAACGCACTAAACCACATCACGAATACACGTCTAGTGCAAACACGCGAAACGATACCTAAACCCAAACTGAGTACGTCGCAGCACGACACACGACTCGTGTCGCAGCACGTATCACGCGAACTCAAAACACACGATTATATGTATTCGATCCCAGATTTTGCATACTGCATCTACTAATAAAATCAACAGTACCAAACAACCCAAAACAACAGCAGACAACACCCACAGAAGACCCACCCCATACCCTAACTATTCGGCCGGCGTCGCCGGCCCCCTCTTCGAATCTCGCCGGCCCAGACCGGCGGGGTGGCCCCCGTCTCCTGGGTGGTGTCTCAGGTCAACCTGCACATCTCTCTAAAGTTGTTTCCTAAATCACTAAAATACCCAGGTCACAGCAGATACTAATATCTCTAAAAGTCACTAAAAAACCGATATCGCCTCAAACGATAAAAACTACGCTCTACGCAGAAATTAACGATCAAAACCACATAAAAACTATAAATTAGCAGTAAAGGGAATATACCTAACAACTTTGCTCCTAACTCCAAGCTTTTCCCTATCTCCAAGTGATCAAGAGCAAGAAATCCCAAGTTTTTGCTAATTTTGTGATAGGTTTCAGAATTTTTGAGGGTTTTATGAGTTTAGAATGATAAAATATGATGAATAATTGAGCAAGGGCAGTAGAGGATGAGGGAAATTCGGCCAAGGGAGTGAGGAGGTGGAGTTGTGAAGAGTTTCCAAGCAATTTCCTTCATTTATTGCTATTAAATGCTTTTGCACACCTACACACACATGCATGCATCTAATCCCTTCTCTTTTCTTTTCTTTTTCATTTAAATCCTAACTTAAATCCTAGGCCACACATAATCCCCTAGGTGAAGTGAGAAGGATTGCTTTAACTTAAGATTTTTAAGAAAAGATCGCATAAAGAAATTTTCCCAAAATTTGAATACCGCATTAAAATAATATTAAAAATTGGGAAAAACCAAATTGAACCAAAACGTCCCATATACTCCCAAAGCTCGCGCACTAGCTTTATTTTAGCTAATCTATGTGCTGGCAAGTCTATATGGTCGTTTGTTCACAGTCGGGTAAAAACGGAAAATACCGACAAACTTACCCTAAAACGGACGAAATCGCATAACGATTTCCAAAACGTTACACACACGCTACCCGCATAGGTAAAAACCTATCGACTCGCATGTAAACACAATCAAAATCCACTTGTCGTTGACGTCCAAACGCCACCCGACAGGAATGAATCACCAAATACCAAAATCCATGCTAAAACAAGTCCCAAATTATATACCAACATAGAAAAATCAACCCAGATTTCACCATAGATGGAATCAGTCAAAACTAGACATACTCAGGGTCAAAACTAGAGGAAATGGTGGCATGCACAGAAAACGAGGCAATTCCTTAAAATACCTTATTTTAGAATTTTCCATAATTTTTCCACATTTATCTGTATTTAATTATACCAGAATATTAAAATATTCATTAAAATAATATTAAATTATAAAATTTCCCAAAAATCATATTTTATTATTTTGAAGACGTTACATCTCGTATCTACAATATCAAGTATATCTCACATATCTCGAATGTACAGCAGCAAGTAGATCCCACTTAAATCAAATGTACAACATCAAGTCGATCTCACATATCTCGTATGTACAATATCAAGTATATCTCACATATCTCGAATGTACAGCAGCAAGTAGATCTCACATAAATCGAATGTACAACATCAAGTGGATCTCACATATCTCGTATGTACAATATCAAGTATATCTCACATATATCGAATGTACAACATCAAGTGGATCTCACATATCTATCCAGTATCCAATCCCAAATGAATCTCTTATATCCCGAATCAATTCTCCAGCAAAATTCTAACATCCTAAATATAATGACATAATTAATTACGATGAGGTCAATACACATATATTAGCGTCTCATTCCTCTGTAAGGGTATATATAACAGCGGCTCAATCCCCTGTTATATATACAAAGGAGTAATTAGAAATATCACGAAACCAATGTGCCAAGCATCGACACAGAAATGCTGATCCATCAGGTGTTAGTTATATGTATGCCCTAGAGACCATTACTGTACATACGATGTATATTGTAGTGGATGCTAGGACATATATAGGGAGGACTTTCTTGCTCGATATGATAGTATGCTATCTGGTTGTACTTTATCTTAACATGTACTCTGATTGTCTTTATATTACATGTTGATAAAGCCCTTAGATATGTACTCGACTACTGGGACTATGATGAGATCATACTAGTGGGGCCACGGTAGTCGACGAGTACATCCAATAACTGTTCCTAGTCGAGGGTGTATCGAGACAGGGCATCAATACACCAGAGTAGACTAGCGTATACGCATCTTGACCCATATGATAGGCGATGGATGATCCCATATCCATCGGTGTTTGACATCAAGGATGGTGTACGGGTGCTCAGTGGAGACTGGGTACACTGGACGGACTCGCCGAGAACTCCCAGATGGTATTATACCAGACGTCAGATGGCAGTTCTCCGGTGACACTGGTACAGAGTAGTCTGTTGACCCGAGAACGTCATAGAGTCTTGTGTGATTCCCACTGTGCTTTGATTTCCATCATACCACGTCCAAGAGGGCATGCAAAAAGGTGTCTTTTGGGTACAGTCCCGAATCACATGGAGGCAATGAGCGATAGGAGGGGATTCGTCTCTCCCGGTATAGGGAGTTGATGTTGTGCTGTGTTTGATTGGTTATAACCGGAAATCCCTGGCCAGGGTTGCTGAGATTTACTGGTAAGTATTATCAGTAGTTTCTCGAACTGTTATAGACCTCATATCGACACGACTTATCGAGCTACTAGGGTCTGACGTTTACCACCCCTAGGCGAGATATGCGACATATCAGACGACGAGACCGGACTGTACGGGAGTGTTACTGTTTGGATTCACAGGAGAATGTACAGGCTTGCTTGTTGATCTTCTGAGCGCTCAATACCTGGGTAGCTGTTACGTTTAGCTGACCGCTTGCAGCTTGTGGGTGTTTGATATGATCATCACCTACTGCCGGCGTATTGACGATTCTTTAGAGTCCTACACAGAGGTTTCTTGACTCAGGCAAAACGGAGTAGGGGCACAAATGTGATATGTGCGGGACCGAGGATAATACGATATAAGATACCGTATTCTATTCTCGCGATATTTGTTATCAGCCGGGTCATCGGATCAAGTGTTGATTCGATGAATCGGTACGGATAAATATTAGTCGGTTATATGCGATATAGCCGGATTGTCGGATCAAGTGTTGATTCGATAATTTAATGTATAATAATATATATGATATATTAAATTACATTAACTAATATTTGCTCACTAAAAGATTCTTTTTCTCACTCGGGTAATACATTGATATATATGCGATATATGTTAATTGTATTATTTTATTTTGTTACGATAAATATTATATATGTGATATATAATATTGTAACATGATATGATAACTAATGCAACATATTTAGTGGAGTTTAAACATGATTAGGGTTTGGATTAGGGTTAAGCTTTCTAGATGTTTCTAGAAGGTTTTCTTTTTGTCATGATAAAGATATTTACAAGTGACTCATGCTTTAACCCAAACCCTAACCCTAGTTAATTCTCTACAAAGGTTTACTTGACCATGGTTGCATAATTCATCATATTATTCTTTTCCTATTCATCACAAAAGGATTCTAATATTGTTCATCTTCTTCCTTCTTGTTCTTTGCTTGAAATGCTTTCTTGCTTTGATTTTTGTGATGGATAAATATGAGAAAAAGATAAATAAAGAGAGCAAAAATCCTACTTCATCATCCTCATCTTCCCTTGCCATTTAGATGAGGGTGTTCACATCATTTCATGAGTGTTAGCTTGTGTTAAAGAAACTTCAAGGTAGATCATCTTAGTATCGAAGATCGGAAGCAAAGGTTGCGTCTTTCTCTTCGTGGAACCTCTCGAGAGTCCGGATCCCGATGATCGCAGCGAAGGGACCACAACACGGAGCATATGAAGTGAAGGACCGGATCTACAAAGGTTGTAATCCCTCTCACTTAGTGTTAAAGTGTTTAGCATGCCTGTTTTCGCCTAATCTCTAGTTTAAAGTTTCGTATTCGGGTTGTTCGGCACGGCTAAATTTTTAAATCGGGCATGGTTGATGCCTCGTAGACCCTTGTGCGCGTGCCTAGCAACCCTACATCAGGTACTGTCTCCATGACTGGCCCTCTGATAGGTATGTATCATACGCTATCCCGAAAGCTCGATTGCCTAGCTCTGACCCTCGCCTCTCGACGTATCCATACGTACATGACTCCCGTCGGTATCCACATGATAGCCGCTGAGTCATTGGTCCTGTCACCGGAAAGTATGGTTCCCCCACTAACTCATCTCCTCACTGAGATTCTTGCCCCGGGGTACCTCCGGGCTCCACCATGTACCCGTACACGGATCCTTCCTTTCCTCGCGTAGGGTATACACATCGTAAACGACAAATCTCATGGTGGCTGCTTAAATATCATATCAAGGAAACCGGGTTTTTCAAATAATGCATAATTTCATGAACTCCCGCGGTTCCCAAATCCAGAAAATATCATGAAAAATCCATATAACAATGCGAAAATCCATGAATATAATATGTGCGCCATATCTGAAATGCAAGCATATAAAGGAAAAACCGCTAATTAACTGCATCAAGTTAATACAAATATCATGTGGTTTCTATTTATCCACTTCTAAATAATATCAAGTGAAGGTAAACATGTAGCTAAAACCAGATGAATGTGAAATCAATAAGGTATAGCAAGATAATGTGTCTACCTATAAGCAATGATATAGTATACCCCCTGGGTATAAGAATAGTATGTGCAAGGTATACCTGTAGCTATGTCAGGGAGTGTGTATGTACCTATCACTAATGGTACAATACTTTATAAGAATACAGGTATGCTAAATGCCATATATGATAAGCAGTATGAATCAATGTCACAATGTCCCTAACCAAGCAATATAACATCTATAAGTGGTTTATGTGTAACATGGCAATTATTGACGGTGTGTGTAGCATACAATCAGTGCTCGTGCAATATGAATCATCAATAATATGTACAATGTCCTACTACTACTAGTCCAGGCACAACTATATCTAAGTAATAGGGTAAAGGCGCAATTCTAACAATAACATAGAATATGCGACAAGTAATAAAATCTCTAGCCCTGACGCATAACGTCATGCGGGCGATTCCCCTGTAGATGTTAAATCTACTCACCGATGGTCTCGAGCTATGAAAATCCGACCACCTGCTTCCCCTTGTCCGCGGCACCCGAAGTCCCTACTTGCGAACCTAAAATTTCATAAATACAACACATAAGCTAAATATCCTATGACGACAAAAAGACAACGAAACACGATGAAAACGCCCGGAAAATTACACTGCGCGCATAGCGCATCTATCGCGCACGATACCGGCCAAAAACCCTAATTGGGGTCGCTAAACTACAAAACACCAAGACTGAACCCCGATCGTCCCGATCGCGCAACACAATACAAGGATTACGAGGAATACAATAGATATAATCTCGCAACGACCAAACGAACCCACGTCGGAAAAACCCCGAAATCTAGTAAGCAACCTATCGCAAAATTTCGCACTAGTTTCAAGCTAATGCATATCTAGCGATTACAAACACCTTAAAATAGCTTAACTAAGCTATCTAAACCATTCCTATATTTTTAACACTCGCTAATTATGTTTTAGCAAAAACCCAGTAAGCTAATTGCATAATTAAACAAAGTGTTCATTAGCAAAAATTAACATTTTCTACTAGGTTAATCTTCTCCAAAATACAAATTAACACTTCAAAAGAACACTAAACACTTAAACAAAATTTAGCCCTAACATGAATTTCTTAAACCAAATATAAATGAATTAATCATAATTTAAAAACTAAACTAAACACATAATTAGCTAACTAAATTAGCTAGATTTAAGATTAAAGCAAGTATAAAAGGATTAAGGTAAGAATTATACCTCCCCAAGAACACCAAAATGAAGCTTAATCCATCATCTTAGCATCAAAAACCAAGCTTTAGAGAAGATCCATGAAGGATTAGTGAAGGAAAAATGGTTTAATTTTTATATAGGAATTTTTGGATTTATTTTTGGAATTCTTTTGTGTTTTTGAGTGAAAAAGAGTGAGAAATGAGCTTGGAAAATGAAATGGCCAGAAATTTTGGGGAGAGGGCTCAACCAAGGAGGTGAGGGCTATTTTTGTGAATTTTTTTGTGAAGAAAATGCTATGAAAAAGTGTAAAAAATGCTAATAAATGCACTTTGCCACCTTTCACTCTTTTCTTTTTTTTTAACCCAAATCCTTTTGCACAAAGAAAAATCTAGATATTTGAAAAAAACTTCTAAAATAATTCTAGTGACAAAAATAAATTTATTCACAAGAGAAAATTTTTCCGATTTACGTGCACAAAATACCGCTTAAAATAATATTTTATTTGGGAAAAATTCTATCTGAACCAAAACCTCCCAAATACTCCCAAAGTTCGCGCACAAGATTTATTTTAGCTAAACTAGGTGCCAGCAAGCTTATACGGACGTTTGATCGAAATCGGGTTAAAACGGGAAAAACTGACAATTTTGCCTTAAAACGGTAAAATTCGCATAACAATTTCTGAAACGTTACAACACATCACTGTGTACGAGTCCCAAGGGCTCGCTCGCTCTTACTCCGTGTCCAGTAAACGGAGTCTTTGTCATCTTTCCCATGAGACAAGATTCACAAGTAGAATAAGATTGATATTCAAACGGATTCAAATATCCTTCTCTATGTAACTTAGTCAACCGTGTTTCATTGATGTGACCTGGTCTACAATGCCATAAGAAAGCCTGATTTATTTCTGGAGATTTTCTTTTAAGTGTGTTCTGGACATTGAAAACCTGAGCTTGATTTAATACGTATATACCGTCATCTAATGTACCGGACCCAATCAGAACTTGATTTAGGTGGATGTTTACTACATCGCTTACGAATGTAAAATCATATCTCTCTCTCGAAAGTGAGGACAATGATATGATATTACAAGTCAAACTAGGTACATACAAACAGTTACGTAGAATCAATATCTGCCCACTTGTCAAACCTAGACGATATTCTCCCACGGATTCAGCGTCCACGCTCATTCCGTTCGCAACTCTGAGAGAAAAATCGCCTACCCTAATAACTCTATGGTTTCTCAAAGCATGTAACGAATTACAGATATGAGATCCTGCTCCGGTATCTAGTACCCAGAAAGTAGAATTAATTGACAAACAGTTCTCAATTACAAACACACCCGAGGCCGAAGCCACAACATGCTTCGAATCCTGGCTACTGGCTTCCAAAGCCCTACAATCTTTCTGCCAATGCCCCTTCCCATAACAATACGAACATCCCTCCTTCCCGACACCAAGTCCCGAAACTTTTGCTCTTCCCTTTCCTTTTACTTCACTGACACTGTATATCGGCTTTGTGGAGATCTTCTTCTTTTCATCCTTTGCTTTCGCCCTGGATGTAGAAGAAGAAGGTCCCCCATTAAGCAGAGCGGGTGTCTCCCTGGTTTCTTTCAGGTTGTAAGTAGAGGGTAGGGACTCTGGAAATAAGTCAGCATATGACCCATTTCCCAACGTGGTCTCCAGGTCCGTGAGCTCATCAATATAGCTAGTCATCGTAAGGATATCGTCCCCTACAGATGACCCGACAGCCAACCTCGCTTGAAGCAATTCGTTCGAGGTCTCATATCTTGCGATACGAGATTGCTCTCCATATAAATCTTTGTTATGGAAGAAGATGGAAACTAAGTCCATCTTCTCGTGCTGCTTCTGGTATACACCATCAACTGAAGCCAACACGAGGCACTCGGCATTCGCACTGTCCTTTTCCCTTGTCTGACGGATATTCATATCCGCGACGGTAGGAACTGGACCTGGGACGCCTGGGACTTGAGTAGTAATAGGGTGGTCCAGCTTGTCATAGGCAATGGACATCTGGACAGACCTTTGCCAGTCATAAAAGTCAGATTCAGTCAACTTGTTATCTAGATGTAACCTAGTCATGGTCACAAGGTCGCTGCAGTTAAGAGAGAGAAGAAAACAATTTAGCATGATACTCTTGCAAGTTTAGATTGGTTTTTAGTTTATCTAAACTGGATGGCTCCCGCTGTTTCTCGAATCCTTTCTCAAACCATAAAAGAAGAATTAGCCCGAACTGATCTCACCGTACAATACTTGCTTAACCGTTCAGCCAGGAAAGTGTCGGTAGTTTGAGGGAGGTTTTACGACGCTTTCGCGAAGTTCCTTAATTAAATAACCTTTTTTCTCTGGAGGCATAGCCCCACTAACACCGTTCTAGACACCTACTTGGTTTATAGCATTGATCGTTAAGTGACGAATCTCCCGATAAGTAGCATATACTCACAGTAGAATCGGGATCCAAATATCATCGTGTGATAATGCTGAAGGAATCCTACCAACATTATCAAACTCCAAATGGTATGCACCACTAGCAAGTTTCGGTTTCTTTAGAAACTCCCGATGTGGATTTTTGCCCCATGCTCTTATGACCTTGACTAAGGGCCAACAAATCATAAGTCACATGTCAAGTTCTACCCGTCATTATCCAGGTTGATTTGAACCCACCCGTATATACTCTTGACTAAGGGCCAACAAAGTAATACGACTGTCCCAAACCAACACATCTATCTATACTACATGTGAACACCCCAGCAGCTACCAATCACTATGTCTTGACTAAGGGCCAAACAAACATAGCTTGAATACTACTGACCATTCATATGAAATGACGGAGGGCTACGAATGGTTTTGGCAAAACCGTGAACGTAGTGAATTTGATATAACCGAAGGAACCTGATAGCCTTTTAAAAGGAGAGGTTAAAGCTCCGCAATTAAAAATTCTGCTCTTCTAAAATAACCGAGTGGCTTCTTTTAAACTGTTCCAACGATTCAACTTTGGTTTATTTTCTTTGCATTAATATAATGCGTCCCATCAATTAACCTATCATTGCAGAAAACAACGTAAATACAACGTCCGCTTCTCCCATTCGCATTCGCCACTGGGCCCCGTCATTCACCCGTTAGGTTACTTAACTAACGACAGAGTGGGGGCTGGGCTAGCGCGGATGCAAAACATAAGCAACGCCTACTAGATATCATATATAGATATTGTACATTCGTCAGACGCAATAATAGGCATTCCAGATCACAGATGAACATATTGGATATACAAGCAATCCGCATTTCTTTTGAGCCTGCAATGAAAGACGGATTACACAGTCGCGATGAATATCTAAACCCTCACCCTAGACCCTTACGGGTATGACAAACTACCCGCCAAGTATCCGAAGTGTAGCGGTCTCCCTCAATGACGTGAGTAGGCCACTAAGCACTTCAAAGTACTCGGTAGTTTGTGCACCCCACCTTGGGTCTATCCTAGGAGCTGAAAACAGTAAATGAAATAATACAACCGTGTCTACAACCTCAACCCGGATGTGCTCCGCAAAAGAATATTACAACAAATTATAATTTACATTTGAATGAAAGAAACACTCGTCTCACATTGCCGGCTATCCATTCACAACAATCCAACAAGTTCATATTCACAAACCAGTAAAAACCATTACAGAAATGTGCAACCCCCTGCTAACCGACGTACTAGCAGTTAGGGGAGGTTTACGAACACATTAATCGCAACACAAATATAATCCAGTTAGCCAAAATTCTTAGAATTTCAATCAGGCAACACATATGAATCTACTCCAAACAATTCTCTGTGCACATAAAATCTGAGCAGAAACAAAACATCCCAGAAAACACAACATCAACACAGAAGAATAAATGAGCAAATTTAGGTAGACTCGGTGTCAACTCGGCCGCGGATCTGCGGCGGATCGGTTGGATCGGCCGCGGTTCCATGGTGGTTTGGACGAGTCACGATCACAAATTTCTTCACAATTCTTAAAAAACCCTGCTTGTATTTTTAAGGGTCCATGAAAAAATTTTAGACCCCAATTTAAAATCGGCAGAAACTAGGTGAAAACGTCGTTTTTTCGGGATTAAATTGCGATCGAATTTCTAAAGACTTTGCTAACATGTTAGTTATGGTTTAGCTAGGCTCTGATACCACTGTAAGTCAACGTTACACACCCCACAAGATGCGGGGAGGCGGAATAGGTAAAACAATCATTTTGTTTAAGGTAACATCGACTAACTTTACGGATCTTTGCTAAACCCTAACTAACAACTATCTAGAAGTGCTAAACTACTATGATAGATGATTATACCTCAAGATACTAGTCCTTCTTGTTCTTGTTGTTCACCTCCTCGTCGGCCTTCTCGATGTAATAGAAGATCCACCCGAGAGTTTCTCCTTCAAGCTTTAACCTCTAACTTGAGGTAACTAAGTGGCTAGAATTGCTAATCCAGGTGACCTAGAAGATATAGAAGTGGATTAAGGATCTATTAGTCTTTGTAACCCTTAGGATCTCAACACATGAGAGAATTAGGGTTAGGTTGAAGAAGAGGAGAGCTTGAGGAGAGAGAGTGTGTTTGTTATAATTATCAATTGAACCCTTCTCACTTTGAATAATATGAAGCATAAAAAATATCTTGCACAAATATCATCCATGCTTCATTTAATTCTTGAGATGGATCATCTCATGAGTCATGGTGCAATTAATGATAATAACATATAAGCTCTCCACCTCATTAAGTTTAATTCACAAATGAATTAAAACTAAATGAGTCACCTTTCTTCTAGAAGCTTCTCGACTAATTACGAGAATGCCCTTCCCATCCGTATTTACGAAAAACACGGATAAACTGAGACTGCATAAATCCAATAATCCAATACTAGAATCTGGCTTAAACTAAAGCCCGCTATTATAAATTGTCCGAACATCTTACGTGCACAAGTACACGTATATGTCCGAACCCTGTCGTAAAACCATACGACCTCTATATCGTTTCGCCTGAAGCAGGGAAACTCTCTGTGTTGGACTCTAAAGACTCGACACTACGCTGGCAATGGGTTTAACCACAGGCCGCAAGCGGTACTAGCTGTACGTAATGGTCCCCAGGTAGATGTCGATAAGAAGGCCGATGAGGAAACCCATCCGAACTCCTACTGAGCCTGATGTGACAATCTTCGTACAGTCCAGTCTGTTCGTCTAAGACTATCGCATATCGGGCCTAGGGGGTGGCAAGCGTCAGTCCCCTTAAAGCGGTATAAGTCATGTCGGAGTGAAGCCCATTACACCTTGAGAAACTACTGAAAAACCTACCAGTAAATCTCGCTTGCCCTGGCCAAGGACCTTGCGTAATTGCTTTCCAAACACAGCGCGGTATCAACTCCCAATACCGGGAGAGACGAATCCTATCTAACCGCCACTGCTTCTAAGTGCTTCGGGACTGCACCCAACTGCTGCCTGTTTGCACGACTCCTTTGAGCCGTGGTAGGGTAGCAATCTAAGAACAGTGGGAACACACTCGAGACGAAGCAGCAGTGTCAAGTCTATGGACTATGCTGTACTCATGTCACCTGGGAACAGTTAACTGACGACGGGTATAATAACAACCAATAGTTCCCTACGAGTCCTGGCCAGTGTACCCGTAACCCAACGAGCACCTGCATACTATCTCCAGTACAACGTACTAATACCTGTGGGACAGACCATTTCCCCTGCTGGGATGAGAAGCGTATACACTAGTCTACTCTGGAGTATCGATGCCCTGTCTCGATAATCCTATGACTAGGGACCTGAAAAACGATATGCTTGTAGACTACCCAGCCCCCACTAGTGTGACTGCCATCACAACGCTGGTAATCAAGCAAAGATCCTAAGGGCTCTACTAATATGTATAAGCGATATGTTAAAAGAAACACATGCACATATTAAAGTAGAAACAAACCAAGTAGCATACTACCATTTTTAGCAAGACTGTCAATACAACCATGAATATCCCAAGCTTCCATTAAGTAATATACAAACTAGTATGATACAGTAATGGCCTATAGGGCATAAACACTAACAGGGTTGATGTTGCGCTGTGCTGGATTGGCTATAACAGGAAGTCCCTGGCCAGGGTTGATTCTGAGATATACTGGTAAGTGTTATCAGTAATTTCTTGACCCGTTATGAGCCTCTTATCGGCCCGACTTATCGAGTTATTGGGGTCTGACGTTTACCACCCCTAGACGAGATTTACGACATATCAGACGAAGAGACCGGACTGTACGGTAATGTTACTGATTGGATTCGCAGGAGTATGAGCAGGCATGGTTGTTGATCTTCTGATCACTCAATACCCGGGTGGCCGTTACGTTTAGAAGACCGCTTGCGGCTTGTGAGTGTTTGGTATGATCATCGCCTACTGCCGGCGTATTGAAGAGTCTTTAGAGTCCTACACAGAGGTTTCCTGGCTCAAGCGAAATGGAGTAGGAGCACATATGTGATATGTGCGGGATCGAGATTAATACTGTATGTGATACCGTATTCTATTCTCGCAATTTGTGTTATCGATCGGTTATATGTGATATAGTCGGGTTATCGAATCAAGTGTTGATTCGATAAGATGATACACATGATATTAGTCGGTTTTATGTGATATAGCCGGATTATTAAATCAAGTGTTGATTTAATAATTTATTGTATAATTATATATTTGATATATTAAGTTACATTAACTAATATTCATTCACTTAAGATTTCTTTTCTCACTTGATTTGTGCATGTGTATATATGTGATATATATAAGTGTACAAAGTTTTGTGTCATGCTTGATGATACATAATTCATGGATGTGTGTATGACTTACACCATGCTAAGTGATAATCAAGGGTTTTTAATTTCTTAAGTAATTTAAAAATTGGTTGCATTTGGTCATGGCTAGAAACTTGGAGAAGCTTTGCTAACCATTGACTAAGTCCACAAGTTTTGTTTTACTAAAGATATTTATAAACCCAACCATTATACTTAGCCATGATTATGTCTCTACAAAGGTTAGCATATGATGTTAACTCACCCATGGTTCCCATTCTCCACTTGAGATTTTGATCATGAGAGATTTCTTCATCTCCTTCCTCAAGCTTTCTAGCTTCAATGGAGGTGAAGAAAAATTGTGAGAAAATTATTTCTAAAGTGAGCATAATTCCTACTTCATCATCCTCTACTTGCCATTTAGTATAGGGTGTTTACTTCACTAATTTCACAATTAGTGAAGAGGTAGTTTGGGTTAGTGTCTCCTCAACGTAGATCATCTTCGGCCTCGAAAACTTCGTGCAAGCTTGCTCATTTCTTTAGGAGAACCCTTTCAAGAGTTCAGGCATTCATGATTTGCAGCGAAGGGACTACTACACGGAGCATTAGAAGTGAAGAACCAGTCTACAAAGGTTGTATTCCTCATTCACTTAGATGTAAAGTTTTTACATATCGTTTCATCGGATTTTCTAGTAAAGATTCTAGGGTTAGGATTAGCTAGAACGGCAAATTTTTGTAATTGGCATGGGCGATGCCTCCCGAAACCTTGCTGCCGTGCTAGACAACCCTGCAGATTTGAGGTGGTTTTTGGGGTGGTCATGGGTGGTAGAGTAGGTGGAGGGTGGTGAAGGAAAATTAAGAGGAGATGAAATGGTGAGATGATGAAATGAATGGAGAAGAGAACCATGAGAATTCTGGAGTTTTCTTCCACTCTCTCTCTCTCTCACCATGATACTTGTCCAATCATTCTCTCTCTCTCTCTCATCTATTTTCTTTTTCTTTTCTTTTTATTTCATAAAACAAAAAAACCATATGTAAAGGAAACAAAACATGGTTCATCAAAATATAACAAGTGATTGTGACATGTTATGGTGCATGTCATGCACATATCATACTTAATGAAAAATTATTACCCTAATCGAGTTTAGTAAATAACCCATTTACAAATAATTGTATGATAATTTATAAAATGCCCAAATCACATAAATACCTTCAAATCAATAATTCTTATTAATTTTTCCAAATATTTTCCAAATTATCGGTATATGATTATACCCTTTCATTAAAACTAATTCTTGTACTTAATAATATTCATAGAAATTATTATTCCAATTATTTAAATTCCCAAAAATAATATTTTATTGTTCTGAAATGTTACAATCTTCCCCCCTTAAATAAATTCGGTTCCCGAATTTAAATTTAAACCCCACAAATACTAAAACATTTCAGCAAAACAATCAAATTGTCGGGGCTCCGAGTATCATGAATACACAAAACATATCATAGCACAATGCATGGGCAATGAAACGGGTGTAAAGCTCAAAATCAAAACTCCGTCAAGTATTGCGCAATCATCAGAGTCGTAGCGAAAATACAGTGTCAAAATCCAATATGAAAACCAATAAAACGATAATACGTATATAGTACGCATCATTATAAAATCGTCAAAATATCCAAATAAAAATGCATGCAAAACCTTTTTCAAATCGCCGTGTGATGCGCGTATCACGGCACAAATAGCGGACGTCCATTATAAGGAAAATAGCTATACATATATATCTTCTGTTTAACATACACGTTCCGCCTTTTGAAAATAATTTAGAAGGATTTCTTTTATAAGGTTTCGTGTCATCATGGACACGTAAAAAAATATTGAGACTATAGCTCATTTTTGGAAATCCCTTCGATAAATATCGATACAGGTGAAAATATTCAGGTACTGTTCTCGGATTAGTCCTGCTCGGTTATTAAATCTTGTAGTATATAAGTCATGAAAACATTATGCTCGGCAGGAAATCATCCCAAAAATGTAAACAAAGAATACCACGTGCATCTGGTGCGCACGAAAATCGAAACCAAATACATGTGCCATAAATGTGCACAGAAACAAAACTGAGTGCAACGGGTGTGCACAAAACATCTGTCGGGTGCAACGGGTGTGCACGAAAACAACATCAGGTACATCAGATATGCATGAAAAATCTTGATTTAGTGCATCTGCTGTGTACAAAATCGCATCAAGTGCGCCAAGTGTGCACAAGAATCCCAGTCAAGTGCACAGGGTGCACAAAAACGAATACCGAGTATAAAAATCGAAATCAACGGTATACGACATACACCAACTCAAAATCATGTATACCGCGGTATATAATTCATAAACATGTGTAACTGCATGCACAAAACCATATAAAGTAATGAAAGCTCGTGTAAACTATGCCGAAAGCATAAATCAATCATATGTACACTATATGTATGAAATCAAAATCAAACATCTCGGATAGCATAAGATCAAAAATAGAGTGCAATGAATATTCATGAAAACAACGATCAACACAACTGATGTGTAAAATATGAATCAAGTGCAACTATGGTGCACAAAAGAAAATATCAACCATAAAACAAATCTTCAAATATCAATCGAAACGACGAAAACGTGTTATCCGAACCACCAAATCGCAAACCATAAATAACTGTCGTCGATGTGTCCTTCCTTCAAAGTCGAAAAGGTGTCGGTGCATCCAAAACTAGCAAAGCAAGATATTTACTTGTCTCCTGTTCACGGTCTAGCGCCTTGTGCCCTTAGGTTCTCATCTCTCTCTGTGGATTACCAGTTGTATTCTCTTTTGGCTGGACAGTCCGATTCGGGGTACTGATGGAAACAGTCCCGTTCTGGCGCTTCTCTGAAGATCTCCTAACCAATTAACATAGTCACTCATAACGTATCTCGTCAATGATGTCGAACTCTGGCCCACTGAGTGTGCGTGATACAACCGATCCTGGGCCCAAGTCGTCTTGTGTAGTATTCCAGAAAGATTCTGTCAGGGTCCCTCCCAAATCTCATCTCTGCCAAACTGCTCGGAAGTTATCACCCTTTACTTAATCCATTTCTTGTTCCGGAACAGCTGCATACTCATCACGACTTCTTCTGGAAGATATATCCATATTCAACGCCTCTGCATGCGTATCACATCTCTGATGTCAACGGAGTAGAACGTCATCTCGTCAAGATCTCGTATGAACCTCTTACTCCACTTTTCTTCAATGTGGACCAATTCGGAATCATCTCTGCGTAGCTGTATGGACTGCTCTACAAATAGCTGCACCCATATCTAGAGTCTCCTTTCCGAAGCTACGAACTCGACAGCTCGAAATCTTGTGGTAGGTATCTGGCCAATTATGTCCTTGGGAACTCTTCCAAATCATCAGAGGAATACACTTCATTCGTTCGTTTTTTATCAACTCACAATACATCTGGGTGAGGTCCTCCTATCCGAAGCTGGTCAACTAACTGATCTCACATCGGAGTATCCAACGAATAACACCTTTTCTTGGTTGAATCACAGCACATCTTGTGTGAGGGCCTCTTCTAGCTGAAGTTAGTCAATTTATGACCTCACATTGAAGCATCCAAGCAAGCAAAAAGGTCCTAGTCTTATCCAATGATGACTAGCGATCTTCTATCACATTCCTGAGTGTTATTGCATGCTGCAATATCTTTCAAACATCTGGGGCGATATCTTATCAAATTCAACAACAGCCGGCTCATCCGTCCGCACGATAGAATACGCCTCAATCATCTGAAGTAGACGGTACATCAACAGTCTTCATATTCTGGCTGGCCTCTAGCAGTGGCCCGATCATCTGAGGCAGATCTCAAACGCTCGTGTCAACGGAAAAGTCCAAATAATAATATATCGACGTGTTTCGTATGCTACCGGAAAACAACCTGGTCAGTCCTCGTCCCCGACGAGCTCATGCTGACCACAACTTTAGCCGCAGCTCTCTCTGCTCGTGTAACCATAGTAACAGAAACCATAATCCGACATCGGTGAGGATAGATCATAGGAAAGAATAGAAATACAGTGCCTAAGAAATATACATCCTAAGGCTTCTTAAGCGGAATAGCGTATCGTAAGTATGCAGCGGAACATACACACAGTACGTCACTCTACTTAAGTCACCTACTCCATCAATCAAGGTCAACCTACGCGACGAAAGTTTGAGTCTAATACCCCCTTGGCCAAGTCTAAGTTCCGTAAGGTCAAGCCTAGGTTCCGAATATAAATAAACGTCCTAGACTCCGCATAGTTAAACCTAGACTCGAATCAAGGTTAAACCTAGCACTCTGATACCAACTTTGTCATGGCCCAAAAAAGGCATGTGACTGGCACTTGAATCAGGTGAAGTCTATAGGACTACACCTAATACAAGTAACCCAAAATCCCGGAAATCTAAACCTTATTAGAGGAAAATAGTGGAGGTACAGTTTTGAAATAAGGTTTACTGAAATCAAGTTCTTCTTTAAAACATAGATAATAGTATACGAAAACCTAATATTTGTATCTACTTGAAAACATTTTCGTCATTGAAAATTTGGGCAGCACCCCCCTTGTAATTTTTAACCCGAAAACGGTACAAGAAAATATAAATATAGGCATCCCCAAGCGGGAGCTAGCTCTTCGCCAATTGGCGGAAAGAATCACGCAAGCAATATAAATATACAACGCCAAAGGCAAGGATCAAAACTCAGAAAAAAAGTAAAAAAACTAAATATCATCAAGAATACCAGAAGCAACAATAAATCCATAAGTGCGACTCTAAAGCCAAAAGAATATACAACTATGGTTATCTAAGTTTACTAAATATACAAGTCCGGTTGATGGAGTTTAACTAGATACAAGTGAAATAAATATACAATATATACAGTGGTCACGAAGCAAATGTATCCCGCCTATCCAGCAATCACCCTAAAGAAAGTGAAGTGCCAGCAAGCCGCTACGGAACCTGTACGGCTAAACCTGCAAGAAACTGTGGCACAACGGGGGTGAGTTGCCAACTCGTAAGTAGAAGACATCACCAGGTAGAAACCGAATATATGACGATCTCCTAGGTCATACAATAATATACTCATAATATAACACTGAAACATCTAGTAGTGGCAAGGGTAATCATCTAAACATAAGTGTGATACCAAGTACTCGTGTTCATGTCACAAGTAGCAATATGTCATATATATGATGTATGAATGCATCATTAATGAATAATCATGAAATCAGGGCACATCTGTATGAGAAAGCTAAGTTCTTATCTTAGAAAAATTATAGTATAAAAATTAGAGTGTCATCAATGAAATCGACAGAAAATCCGTGTCAAACATCGACACAAAATCCTCAAATCCCGGGCTCCAACAGTCTGGATCGGCCCATATCATCAAATCTCATGACTACGATCGGTATTCTCCGGATATTCACCGCGCCAAATATTATCGGTAGATAGCCTGCCCCTGCCAGGCTCATCGTCTACAACTCAAGCTTCTTGCCCCGGGGTACCATACCGGGTCCACCATATAACCGAAACGGTTCATCTTACTTCTCGAATCGGGTCTCGAAAACCAACTCAATCAAGAAAACTCATGGTGGACGCCATACATCATATCACGAGAAAACAGCTACTTGCATTTTTAAAATGATAATGAATTTATAAAATCCTTGCGGTTTTCCCCCAAATCCAGAAATCTCATGGAAATCCAAAATCCCAAAATCAAGAGTCAACAAGCAGTGAATATCGGCATAAAGCCCCACAATATTGCATAACAGAATGAATATATAAATGCATGGGGTATCTAGGAATGCAATATCTAAACTAGCATATGAGAACAAGCATACTAATAATGTGTTGAAACAACCAGCTAGCAAGTAATACCAATGAAGTAACGTTTTCTAAAGTGTACGTGAAATGGAAATTACCAATGATGATATGTGTGAGCCGGCAAGGAAGTGTACGTGGAACATACGCATCATCTGTAATGGTGCTGGTGTCCTAACAGACGGGATTCATAATAGCTAAAGAAACACATGTAATAAATATGCAATGCGATGAGAACATAAATATAACAGAAAAGCGAATAGTAAACGTAACATTATAGAATATACATATCGGTATACGAGTCATACGGTTTTAGTGTTTTAAAATAGCACGAATCGAGGTTTTTAGAAAAGTAGGGGCTACGGTGTTTTTTGAGAAAAGATATGTCTTTTGAAAAATCCGTAGCATCCATCGGGTTGTCTTTTTGAAAATACTCACGATTCGTTAGTTTTGAAAATAGGTATGACTCGAGCCTAGTCTAGGATCTATCTAAACAACTACAAGACTAAACTAAGAACATAGTCAAAAAGATAAGAAAATCTACATATATTCCGAGTCGTTATACCTAGTATTCGACGATCCAGCCTCATAGCGTCATGTACTGTATAATACATAGTACGACATCCTCGAGTCAAGAGTGTGGATCAATCATCTTATATATACCTCGTACGGTAAAATCCATCGTACGGCATCCCCAAAATCGAGGGTATGGGTCGAATATCATATATACATCATTATTCATATGGTATCATCATCGTACAATATCATAATCAGAGGTACTGTTCTAATGTCTCGTACATTCTAATATCGTCAAACAAATATTATCGTATGTATGAATACACATCGCCCAACGATCCATTATAATATCATATCGCATATCATATCATGACTCAATCACATATCAAAATCTCACGGCATCATGCCCGATCATATCGACTCACATCCATTTAACATCTCATATCTCATCTTATACGTATATGTATGTATGTATGTATGTATGTATGTATGTATGTGTGTGTGTGTGTGTATCAACGCATCCATATATACATATATATATATATATATGGATGCGTTGATATATATATCAACGCATCCATATATACATATATATATACACACACGCGCGCGCCTATATCATATCCCGTGTGTGCGTGTGTGTGTGAAAACCTATATACTGCGGGTCCGCGACTAAAAACTAACTAAGAGCAATTTTCTACACTTCATCTCACTTAAGGTCTCCTAGAAAACCCTATTGCTAAGTATCCGTACTATCCATATACATACCATACACATCCTACTCTACGAATTTGCGGGGGTGCTATACGCCGTCCACCCGACTTCCCCCATAGATATATATCTACTCACCTTGATCCTCGCTTACCGAAGTCAATAACGTCACGCTCTTCCTTATCGTACGATGTCCATGCGGGGTACCTACAGTTTTCAATACGTTATATCGTAGACATGAATCAAACACGAAAACTAAAATGGCACACGAAATGCACATAAGTTAGAACCTATGGTCTATGCTGTTGGGGTCGAAAATTGCACCCCGGTTGACCAAGTCAAAGTCAAGGTCAACCCCGAGCCAAGTGGGCCCAAGCCCAGATCAAGTGGGCCCACGCCCAGGTCGAGTCCGAACATGAAGCGGCCGGCCCTCCTCCATGTCAAAATAAAAATCATGTAATAAATAATTTTGATGTAATTTTTTATGCATGGATGTAAGAAAAATGGGCATAAAGCCAAATTTTTGTAAAGCCCGTAGCTTATATGCAAAAGAAATGAGCACATGAGGCATGAGATGGGCAAAATGCCATTTTGTAAAGCTCAATGGGCTATATGTAAATGTGTAAGCCTATATAAGGCAATATGATGATGAATAAAGTATAGAACTTTTCATTCTCTAAAAAACCTAGGGTTTGTGCCTCCTTTCCCTTTCTCAAGGGTCTAAAACCCTCTTCCTCTTTTTGGAATTAAATCAAGAGTTTAACTCTTCCATCCTCAAAAATAAATAGTTTTTCACCACAAAACCCATGAAGGGAAGCTCGGATCTCCAATCAGCTCTCAAAAAGGGGAGACTTTTAAGTCTCACCCCCGTTTTCTCCAAGATCACGCCGATTAAGAGAAGGAAGAAGGGGACCCATCTCCAAAAATATAACTTTGAACTGATCCAAGTCTCAAAAGAAGAGCCGAAGATGTTGGATATAGTGCCCTCAAAGTCAATTATTGGATCGCAGGTACGTGATTGCAATGATTGAGACAGGACCTATACCGATATGACAGTCTTGCTCGAGATGATAGTATGCTATCTGGTTTGACTTTATCATCGTATACATGCTTTAGTTCACTATTGCATGATGATAGAGCCCATATGATTCTTGCTTGACTGCAAGCAGTATGATGGCGATCATATACGTGGGAGCTGGGGTCTATAAGCACATCCTTAAAGTGTCCCTAGTCGTGGGAGTTTCGAGACAGGGCATCGATACTCCAGAGTAGACTAGTGTATACAGTCGAGACCCTAACGAGGGGCGGTGGCCGGTCTCACAAGACATTGGTGTTAGTTGGTTCACCTAAGATGTATACAGGTGCTCATTGGGTTATGAGTGCACCGGACAGGACTCGCCGGGAACATGCTAGTTGGTATTATACATATCGTCAGATAGCAGTTCCCTGGTGACATGTGTACAGGTTAGTTCATCGATCTGAGGTCGTCATTTGTCTCGTGTGAGTTCCCACTGTGCTTTTATTTCTACCCTACCACAGCTCAAAGGAGTCGTGCAAACAGGTCTTTTTTGGGTACAGTCCCGAGCCACATGGAGGCAAGTGAGCGGATCGGCAGGGGATTAGTCTCACCCGGTATTGGGGGTGAGATCGCGCTGTGTCTAGGAGAGCCATTACACAAAGTTCTCGGTCGAGGCAGGAGATTTACTGGTAGGTACTCCAGTAGTATCTTAAGGTGTTCTGGGCCACTCTCTGACACGACTTATACCGCTATTGGGGGTCTGACGTTACCAGCCCCCTAGGCCGATATGCGATACTCATAGACGAATGGACCGGACTGTATGTATATTGTCACTGTTAGGCACAGTAGGATTTCTGGATGAGTTCGCTCATCAGCTTCCCTTCCAATCAATATATAGGCAAACGTTACATACAGCTTGTACCTCTGACGTGCTAGTGGTTATACCCAGTGCCAGTATGTTGATGAGTCATTAGAGTCCCCCACAGACAGTTTCCCAAGTTCAGGCGAAACGTTGTAGAGACCGTATGGTTTTATGGCAAGGTTCGGAAAATGCACGTGCGTTTACGCACGTGTCATATTTCGGGCAGATAATACTGGTGGGCTTTGGTTTAAGCCAGATCCGAGTATTATACTGTGTAGATATAATATATTTGTCTCAGTTGCATTTGTATTCAGTCGTAATACAAATGCGGGTATGTTTATACTGTTATGGGGTTATCCTGAAATTCGTTTCGGGATCGCTTTTGGAAGTTGCCAGTTTCTAGTTTTCTATCGCCCGTCTTTAACATTCGGTTAAAGACGGATTTATCTTTTCTTGGGTGAGTCGTGTTTCTAGAAGGTTCTAGTTGGTGACTAGGATGGTGAGGTGGCTTAGTGCATTAATTGGTCATTTAATGGATGGATGACTAAGGTTATGAGTCATTGTTTCCATTAATGCATTTTGTAAAGCTTAGGATATTTCTCCTTGATCTTTGGCTTATAGTTACCCTCCCCCTCTCCTACATTCACCTCCCTCCTTCTATACATAGTGGCCGGCCATTCTTTTGGTGAGGGATTATGGTTGTTGATTGAAAAAAAGTATAAGTTTTGGTGCATAGAAATTAGATGTGATCAGTTTCTCTTTTCATCCGATCCAAAAAGCAACTTCATTAACTGTTCGTCCATAGCTTTGGACGTAACGAGACAAAGTATTCTACTCATTCTCTACATCAATCTTGGTCATCTCTTTTAGCAAACTTGATGATCGAGTTGCCTCGGTTCAAAGGCGGGAGCCCATTTAAAGATCCGTCGACGTGGTCCCACCTGGACGAGAAGACTGGAGATTCAGGAGATCGGAGCAGCCGCAACAAAGCGTGGAATGATGGTTGAAGACCGAAGGACTCGGATCGTTCGGTATAACATTTCTACCCACTTTGTAGTTTGTTAGTTTAGCTTTAATAGCAGATCCGGGTTATAGTACGCGATAGCGCCAGTTTTAAAAGTTTTTGTTCCGCATTTGGCGTCTGTTAGACGGCCGGGGCGCTACCGTGGACTTACAGTGGTATCAGAGCCTCACCATTAAGCTTTACTAACTTGTGCTAACGCGTTTAAAAGATCGATCGAACGGAATTTCCGAAACTACAATTTTCTATACAAAAGGTTTCTGTCGATTTTAAATCAGGCCTTAAAATTATTTTTAGCACTACAGAAAATCCAGCAGGCTTTTAGAAGAATACTGGTGAAATTTGGTGGCCCAAATCAACAGTGCTGCCGCGGATCCGCGGCCCAAGCCAGGGTTTGGCCGCGGATCCGCCGCCGGTTTGTGGGATTGGAACACCAATTTTCTATAGTGAGGTCTTCAGAGAAAATTATGGTTTCTGGTATATATCTTTTGGGCCCAGTTTTTATTACTGTACAGCAGATGTACGTGGGGCCCACTTCGGGAAGTTTTGTCGATCGAAATTTTAAACTTGTTAGCTTACAGTATTTATATTATATCTCCGACCGGGAATGTCATTTGAGCGATAAATTGCGTCTAATTGCTATAGTCCTTTTAGACGGATTTGCGAACGTGACATTCGCGTTGATGTTCTGTGTTGTACTGTGATGTTGCGGATTTGTCGTGGTGGATAACAGTGTGCAATGGTAGTGCTGTTTGAATTTATTTGTACATTTGATATTGCGGGACGAGCGTCCAACATGTGGACTGCCGTCACTGCCAGTTTGTATAATATTCTTTTGGGGCACGACCGGGTTGAGGTCGATGTACCCATTGTACATATTTTTATTTCTGTACTAGGTTTATCCCGCGAAGGAGTGCACGGATAGCCGGGTTCTGGAGGGCAACGGGTCCGTATCTCATGGCTTTGAGAGGCAGAGGGGCCTCACTCTAGGATTAGCAGGCTATTCGCCGCACTCGTACGGGGTACAGGTTGACCCAAGGAGGGGTGCTCCAGTTACCGGATTCCGTGAAGTGCCGGGTGGTCCATTCATTTTGTTGTAGGGGGCTGCCTCGCTTCAGGTTTTGACGGGTAACTTGCCGCATCCGTAGGGGTCTAGGTTTCATTGCACAGGCTATCCACACGACCAGGGGAACGTCGGGTTTCAGTAGCGGCTCTGTGAAACCCGGGGATCCCAGATTATCTGTATTATTCTGTGATGCTTATTACTTTTCTGTAATGTTGCATATTATCACGCCTGGAGCGATTATTGCATATTGGAGTATATACTATTAGATGTTGTATATGTTTTACACATGCGCTAGTCCAGTCCCCGCTCTGTCGTTAGTTAATTAACCTAACGGGTGATGACGGGACCCAGTGGCGAATGCGGATGGCATATACGTACATTATATTTTCGTTCTTTTCTGGTGTGATTGATTGATGGGACTGCATTGATTCTTATCAATGCAAGGATAAAACAAACCTATATTTGATGTTGTTGGAACAAATTTTAAAAGGTGTTATTACAAAGATGTTTCCTTTTGCTTTGCATAGCGGTATTCAATTAGAATATCATGCACCTCATTCGACGAGGCAAGGGCCGAGATCCCTTCACCGGGAGTGACCCCTTGGGTAGAAGTTTACGTTAGGGTAATAACTTCACTATAGTCGATTACAAGTTGCTTTGCATAGCGGTATTCGGTTAGAATATCCTGCACCTCATTCCACGAGGAAAGAGCCAAGATCCCTTCACCGGGAGTGACCTCTTTAGCAAAAGGCTTTCGCCACTATATCTTTATAAAAAGCTATCAGGTTCCTTCAACGAGATCAAGTTCATTACGTTAAAGGTTTTTTCGCCAAAAACCAGCCGTAGCCCTCCGTCATTTCTTTTGGGTATTCAGTAGTATTCGAGCTATGTATTTTAACCAACGCCAAGGCATAGTGTTTGGTAGCTACTGGGTATTCACTTGTTGCATAGATAGATGAGTTGGTTTGGGACAGTCGTTCTGCCATTTGGCCAACGTCAGGGGCATGTGCGGGTGGGTTCAAATTGACCTAAATAGTGACGGGTAGAACTTGGCATGTGACTTATGACATTTTGACCAACGCCAAGGTCATAAGAGCATGGGGCAAAAATCATATCGGGAGTTTCTAAAGAAACTGAAACTTGCCAAGTATGCGCATACCTTCTGGAGTGTGATAATTTGAGTGGCTTCCATCAAGTTATCATGCGATGATAGTTGGATCCTGATTCTCACTGATGAGTTGGTTTACTCTTCGGGTGATCCCGACTAATTCTTCTTTCAGGTTTGGAGGAGAATTTGAGATTACAGTGGGAGGTTTCCTGATTAGATAAAGTGATAACCATTCTGATCTAGGTTAGAGTGCACGCAGAGTGTTTCTTCTCTCTCTCTCTCTTTGGCAGCGACCGTTGACCGACCCTAGACTGTGACTCGGTGACCAAGTTGACCGAACCTTCTTAAAATACTGGCTTTTGGATTGTCCAAGTTGCATAAGTCATTGCCGCTCTTTCTTTTACCCTTTGTATTTCTCAGAACACCCCATATTATTACGGACATCCACTTCCATTGGATAGATCCATCGTATGGTTATATACGAACTCGTAGGGATTTCTTCGAGGATGGATCCAGGTTCAGGAGAAATAGAATAAGGCATTATTCAGTTGTCTTTTGTTATCACCTTCTCTCAGGTTGCGAGGGCTCCTTAGTTTAGGAGAGTACACCTATTACGCTTATTGGATAGTCTTATTCCAAACCATAGGCTGGTGCCGAAAGGTAGGGAATGAAGAAAACCAATTAGCCTAAATAGGGTGTACAGAAGGTAATAACTAAAGACAAAATAAAGGGATTAGAAAGAGGGCAAAGTAAATTGCGACTGTTATCATTCACGACCAAACCACGTACTTCATCGCCACTCTTATTTCACCTTTAATAGAATAAGGTATTATTCAGTTGTCTTTTATCATCACCTTCTCTCAAGTTGCGAGTACTCCTAGGATTAGGAGAGTACACCTATTATGCTTACTGGATAGTCTTCTTCCAAACCATAGGCAAGTGCTGAACGGTAGGGAAGGAAGAAAACCATTTAGCCTAACGATGGTGTACAGAAGGTAACGACTAAAGACAGATAAAGAGATTTGGAGATATGGCAAAGAAATACACGGTTATAGTCATGAATTGGATTATGGAAGAGACATTACTAGGAATACCAGGATACCCCTACAAAACATTTTCATGTTTCAGTGCATTGTTAAAGGAAAACTGATTTCCCGATTAGATACTTACTTCAAGGTATGTATTTACCAGGTATGATTCTCACATCTGTATGGTTTTACAGATGATGAGTGGGAGTAAGTTATTGGAAATTAGGTGATCATCCTCATTATATCGGAATTCGTTGTAATTGGTGATATTTGAAGAAATCGCGTAGGTACAGTTTTCAACCTACGATGCATAAGTTTTGAGTTATTCAACTCAGCGGACTTATACAGAGTATTGTATGTTGTCCAGTGTCCATCAGGACAAAGGGGTAGGTTCTCGTACTATGTTCTATTTACTTGTGACTTCTCTAGTTTTTAGAAAAGTGTTTCGTAGAAATGCAAAGTCTAAGTTTTGAGAAGTTGCGGGTATAAGAATAAAGTAGAGAACCAGGTGTCACAAGTATCGGAATTCTTCAAAGAGATCGAAGATGTAGATTCTTGTGAATGGTATTCAGATGATAGTAATGTTTTTTGAGAAACTTGTTTCTCTTTCAGGTTACTCATAATTGGATGGATTCCTAAGTTGAGTAATGCTGATTAGCCTCTCTCCATTAAGTTGATATGCACTGGAGACAGCTGCATGATTAGAATCTGGTTCTAATTAAATAGGTGCCAAAGTTTCTATATTGGATATAGAATGGTTCATATCTTAACGATGTTAAGGTACGGGGAGTTGTCCAGCTTATGCTTAAAACCAGACACTGGATAACTCAAGGCACGTTTCTGTAATGGCAGTTTGTGGGTTGACCCTGGCTTTGACGAGGGTTGATTTTCTACCATCTGGAAGATCAATAGTGATATTGTTCTTCACTCGCCACAATTTTAGTAAAATGGATTTTTTCAGAAAACAGACGTAGGAGTATGGTAGAACTGTAAGTGATTCCAAAACCGCAAACGATTACGGAAAATTTAATAGGACCTATATATTCAATCAGGTTTGACATTCCAATAGCCACTCCGCTGATATGGTGGGTAACCTCAGACACCCGAGAGGTACTCCGGTAGCCTCAAGGACGGTAACAGGATGGTTCTTGTTTACCCAGACTTGACACTACTGTTATTCCAGGCTATGAGACCAGGCAGGAGGATAAGTATAGCGTCGTTTTAAACTAGCTTTAGAAGTGCACGTATATATTATTCTGTCAGAGGGTTGTCATAGTCAGTGGGAGCAGCGGAAGCATAGTGGGCAAGTAGCTTATGTCTATTTATAGACTTGAGCAGATATAGCAGAGAAAGATCATCTAATTTTGATGTGGCAGTCATGGCTTTGACTTCATCAGAATAGGGGATGGATCTGTTAAGAAGGTAGTAGGGTGTGATGTCCTGGTATTTGGATGATATACACAGAGTAGGAAGTAAAATTCCTATACTACGATCGGTTGTACTGTGGTCGTCACACAGTTATTTCTCCACAAAGGATATGGATATAATATCAGACATTCTGGTTACTAGATCTATGGTTTTAGATCTAGAATTGGGTAGTTTTCCAATCTGGGTATTTTGACAGTATTCTAATGGTATTTAGAATAGATGACTCCTGGCATGGTGGTGTACCTGCAGATGATGGAGTCACCCTCTCTAAAGGTGTCTTACAGACTAAAGAGGAGAGGGACGTACATGATTGGAAGATCACTTTCTTAGGCAATTGAGTCAATCATGAAATGTCAAGTACTACACCAAATATTGTTTATGCACTAGATACAATAAGTTTATATTAATCCAATCCTGAAGAAACATAAGGAAGCAGTTTTAGAACATAAGTACATGTTCTACGGATTTGATGACGGCAGCCTCCTTCGGGAGACGGTTATCATTCCAGGCTTCAAAGGTGACATGGATGACAGAGTGATTGTCAGAGTTATAGTTTTCCCTCTGACGAGGGACAGTATTATGGACAGTTGGTCCAAGAGGATACTGTGGGAGGCATGGTGCTGAAAACTGATTAGGTTCAGTTATCAATATAGTCTAAGAAGTTTGGATTTGGAGTTCATTTATGAACTAGGTCCCATCAGATATCCAGACATATTCTAAGACAGATATTACTCGATTCGGGAGATAGTTTTCTCCGCGAATTTGAGATTTAGAGAGATATAGAAAGAAACATCAGGGCGGATCCACTCACTGAGGCTATTTCTCGAACACGAGAGTTTTACAAATGGGTTTTGTGAAACTGATTAGTAGAGGAGTTGGATGTTAGGTATCACACGGGCTGTGAGTATGCGACATCGCAATAATTAGCCTTAAAGTGCAAGTGGGAGATTGTTGGATATAGTGCCCTTAAAGTCAATTATTGGATCGCAGGTACGTGATTGCAATGATTGAGACAGGACCTATACCGATATGACATTCTTGCTCGAGATGATAGTATGCTATCTGGTTTGACTTTATCATCGTATACATGCTTTAGTTCACTATTGCATGATGATGGAGCCCATAGGATTCTTGCTTGACTGCCAGCAATATGATGGCGATCATATACGTGGGATCTAGGGTCTATAAGCACATCCTTAAAGTGTCCCTAGTCGTGGGAGTTTCGAGACAGGGCATCGATACTCCAGAGTAGACTAGTGTATACAGTCGAGACCCCGACGAGGGGCAGTGGCCGGTCTCACAAGCCATTGGTGTTAGTTGGTTCACCTAAGATGTATACAGGTGCTCATTAGGTTATGAGTACACAGGACTCGCCGGGAACATGCTGGTTGGTATTATACATATCGTCAGATAGCAGTTCCCTGGTGACATGTATACAGGTTAGTTCATCGACCTGAGATCGTCATTTGTCTTGTGTGAGTTCCCACTGTGCTTTGATTTCTACCCTACTACGGCTCAAAGGAGTCGTGCAAACAGGTCTTTTTTGGGTACAGTCCCGAGCCACATGCAGGCAAGTGAGCGGATCGGCAGGGGATTCGTCTCTCCCGATATTGGGGGTGAGATCGCGCTGTGTCTAGGAAAGCCATTACACAGCCCTCGGCCGAGGCAGGAGATTTACTGGTAGGTACTCCAGTAGTATCTCAGGGTGTTCTGGGCCACTCTCTAACACGACTTATACCGCTATTGGGGGTCTGACGTTACCAGCCCCCTAGGCCGATATGCGATACTCATAGACGAATGGACCGGACTGTATGTATATTGTCACTATTAGGCTCAGTAGGGTTTCTGGATGAGTTCGCTCATCAGCTTCCCTTCCAATCAATACATAGGCAAACGTTACGTATAGCTTGTACCTCTGACATGCTAGTGGTTATACCCAGTGCCAGTGTGTTGATGAGTTATTAGAGTCCCCCACAGACAGTTTTCCAAGTTCGGGCGAAACGTTGTAGAGGCCGTATGGTTTTATGGTAAGGTTTGGAAAATGCACGTGCGTTTACGCACGTGTCATATTTCGGGCAGATAATACTGGTGGGCTTTGGTTTAAGCCGGATCCGAGTATTATACTGTGTAGATATAATATCTTTGTCTCAGTTGCATTTGTATTCGGTCGTAATACAAATGCGGGTATGTTTATACTGTTACGGGGTTATCCTGAAATTCGTTTCGGGATCGCTTTTGGAAGTTGCTAGTTTCCAGTTTTCTATCGCCCGTCTTTAACATTCAGTTAAAGACGGATTTATCTTTTCTTGAGTGAGTCGTGTTTCTAGAAGGTTCTAGTTGGTGATTAGGATGGTGAGGTGGCTTAGTGCATTAATTGGTTATTTAATGGATAGATGACTAAGGTTATGAGTCATTGTTTCTATTAATGCATTTTGTAAAGCTTAGGATATTTCTCCTTGATCTTTTGCTTATAGTTACCCCCCCTCTCCTACACTCACCTCCCTCCTTCTATACTTAGTGGACGGCCATTCTTTTGGTGAGGGATTATGGTTGTTGATTGAAAAAAAGTATAAGTTTTGGTGCATAGAAATTAGATGTGATCAGTTTCTCTTTTCACCCGATCCAAAAGGCAACTTCATTAACCGTTCGTCCATAGCTTTGGACGTAACGAGACAAAGTGTTCTACTCATTCTCTACATCAATCTTGATCATCTCTTTTAGCAAACTTGATGATCGAGTTGCCTCGGTTCAGAGGCGGGAGCCCATTTAAAGATCCGTCGACGTGGTGCCACCTGGACGAGAAAACTGGAGATTCAGGAGATCGGAGCAGCCGCAACAAAGCGTGGGATGATGGTTGAAGACCGAAGGACCCGGATCGTTCGGTATAACATTTCTACCCACTTTGTAGTTTGTTAGTTTAGCTTTAATGGCAGATCCGGGTTATAGTACTCGATAGCGCCAGTTTTAAAAGTTTTTGTTCCGCATTTGGCGTCTGTTAGACGGCCGGGACGCTGCCGTGGACTTACAGAAGATTCCTAGGAGTTTAACTCCTTTCTAGATCTGTTGGAGTTTAACTCCATAAATTAATTTCTGATTAGGAGTTCAACTCCAAAAATCCCCTTGGGAGTTCAACTCCACGACCTAGGGGCTATGCCCCTTCCCGCGGGTGTTTCCCGCGGTCACGTGTGCACCACGTGACCCCGGGGCGCTAAGGCACCCATCGGTCACGTGTGCGCCACGTGACCCCCGGCGCCAAGGCGCCTATCGATCACGTGTGCGCCACGTAACCCCGGGGCGCCAAGGTGCCCACCGGTCACATGTGCCCACGTGACCCCGGGATGCCAAGGCGCCCATCGGTCACGTGTGCTCCACGTGACCTCGGGCGCTAAGGCGGTTACGTGTGCGGGTGCTAAGGCGCCCAATGGTCACGTGTGCTCCACGTGACCCCGGGCACTAAGGCGCCCAATGGTCATGTGCGCGCATGTGACCCCGGGCACTAAAGTGCCTATGTGCGCGCACGTGACCCCGGGCACCATGCGCCCATGTGCCACGTACGCGTCTTTAAGACGCTTCCCCCCCTATTTTTTATACACACACACATACTCCACGACACTGTCTCTGTTAGAAAAAATTTCTAACGGGGCGCTGCCCCGCACCCCGCAAAGGGGCTGTTAGCCCCTTGACCCCCAGCCCGCTATCCGGATAGCGGGACCCCCGTAAAACTCTGAGGGGCCCCCGATATATCCAAAACCCTTTTCCAAACACGCACACTGCATATTGATTTCGCATGAATAATTGACCCGTCAATCGGAGGTTCTCTCGCTCTAAAAGCGAGGAGTAATTAACGGCAGCTTAGTCTGCGGCTGCCGGAGATTCGGATCCCCACAATCAATAAACCCCAGCCTACCCTAGGCAGGGGGAATCTGTAATGCGCTTGACAAGCGCGCGCATATTCCCATCTCAATGGGGTGACGAAAAACACCCTACAGATTCTGGCATGCCCGGTGGGACCGATCTCTCCTCCCATATTCCGGGTTAAACGTTCGTGCGAGCTCAATCAATGTACATATCGATTTTCTATACTAAAATCATGTTTCTATTTGCAGGGGTTAATGACTTTCGACTGCAATCTTTGAACGCAAGTCGGTATTTGAACGACTTTCCTTGGCCCCAGCTGGGGGCAAGCGCCGATGACCACTAAGTCTTTAAACTGGAAACAGATGACCTCTAAGTCTGTAAACTGGAAACAGATGACCTCTAAGTCTTTAAACTGGGAACAGATGACCTCTAAGTCATTAAACTGGGAACAGAAGACCTCTAAGTCTTTAAACTAGGAACCGCTGACCACCACATCATTAAACTGGGAATAATCGACCACTAAGTCGTTAAACTGGGGATGTAAAAATATGTAAATAAAAAAAATAAATATAAATAAATAAATAAATATAAAGTCGAAATGATGGGGCAGCTCGCAATAAAAATCAGCGAGTAAAAATAAAGATGACAATAAAGCCGAAATGATGGGGCAACCACGAGAAAATAGCCGAAATGATAGGGCAATCGCGACCTTTGCGATAAGAAAAGCTGAAATGATAGAACAATCGCGGTAAAAAAAATGGCGAATGATAAGTCGCTCCTGGTACCATATTCCAGTGCAGCGATGCAGAGGCCAACCAAATTCCAAATCCCATACCCCAACGGCGAATGATGAGTCGCTCCCGGTACCATATTCCAGTGCAACGATGCAGATGCCAATCAAAATTTCAAAACTTTGAATGCCTCAAATGGCGAATGATGAGTCGCTCCTGGTACCGTATCCCAGTGCAGTGATGCAGACGCCAACCAAAATCCAAATTCTCAAACAGCGAATGATGGGTCGCTCCTGGTACCATATTCCAGTGCAGCGATGCAGACGCCAACCAAAATTCAATCTCCCAAAATTCTCCCGGCCCTACGGTTAGTCCCCAAGTTGACCACCGTATACAATCCACGGGCTCAAATAATTCTCATCATACCCATGCCCTACCGCAACCACCAGTTACGCGGCTGGTCTCCGCCCTCGGAATTATTCTCCATTAGGGAAGACCCACTCATGTGTCTTCACAATGCATGAAGAGAATAAACCTTCGTTGGATCCTTACGACTCACAAAGGAAACACACTTGGGAGTCCTCACGACTCCTAAGGAGAAAATACTCCTACGGGATCCTTACGACTCGTAGGGAGAAAATGCCTTTATGGGACCCTTACGGCCCATGAAATTGAGAAGTTTTAGGTGATAGGGACCCAAACATGTCTCCTGAGCCATCGCTCCCCAACGGGTAAAGGAAAATGATGAATTGCTCCTGGTACATTTGCTTCAGTGTTAGCAACGCTGATGCCGGCCCCTATCCTGAAATTCCAAATCGATCCAATAGACCCCTAAGTCTTTAAACTGGGAACAGATGACCGCTAAGTCATTAAACTGGGCATGATAGACCTTTAAGTCGTTAAACTGGAAATAGATGACCTCTAAGTCGTTAAACTGGAAACAGATGACCGCTAAGTCGTTAAACTGGGCATGATAGACCTTTAAGTCGTTAAACTGGAAACAGATGACCGCTAAGTCGTTAAACTGGAAACAGATGACTGCTAAGTCGTTAAACTGGAAATGATAGATCTCTAAGTCGTTAAACTTGAAACAGATGATCTCTAAGTCGTTAAACTGGAAACAGATGACCCCTAAGTCATTAAACTGGAAACGAGGGAAATCCACTAATGTGTCCTCACGATGCATGAGGAGAAAAAAAACTTGCGAGATCCTCTCGACTCATAAGAAAACACCTTCGTGGGATCCTTACGACTCACAAAGGAAAAACACACTTGGGAGTCCTTACGACTCCTAAGGAGAAAATGCGCCTACAGGATCCTTACGACTCGTAGGAAGAAAATGCTTTTATGGGACCCTTACGGCCCATAAAATTGAAAAGACTTAGGTGATAGGGATCTAAACCTGTCCCCTAAGCCATCGCCTCGCAATAAGCAAAGGCAAATGATGATTCGCTCCTGGTACCATATTCCAGTGTAGCGGTGCTGATGCCGACCCAAAAAACCAATTCCCAAATCCTCCTGGGGCAAATGATGAGTTGCTCCTGGCATTATTCCAGTGCAGCAATGCAGATGCCGACAAAAAAAATCCCCAAATCCTCTCATGGAAGATGATGATTCGCTTCTGATACCATATTCCGGTGTAGCGGTGCTGATGCCAACCCAAATCAAACTAACAACCTCTACGGAGGAATCATGCTTCGCCCCAGAATATACCCCGTGTCGAAATCATGCTTTGCCTCGGCGTATCTTCCTTCCCTGTTGGAATTATGCTTCGACTCGGAATCAACCAGTGACACTCCGTGCCGGGGAAAAATCGATCAGCGACACTCCATGCCGGGGACAAGTCGAACATCAGCGACACTCTGTGCCGGGGACAGGTCGATCGGCGACACTCCGTGCCAGGGACAAGTCAAACAGCGACACTCCGTGCCGGTGACAAGTCGACCAGCGACACTCCGTGCCAGGGAAAAGTCAATCAGTGACACTCCGTGCCAGAGACAAGTCGAACATCAACGACACTCCGTGCCGGGGACAAGTCGAACAGCGACACTCCGTGCCAGGGACAAGTCGAACATCAGCGACACTCCGTGCCAGGGACAAGTCGATCAGCGACTTTCCGTGCCGGGGACAAGTCGAATATCAGCGACACTCTGTGCCGGGGACAAGTCGAACACCAGCGACACTCCGTGCCTGGGACAAGTCAATCAGCGACACTCCGTGCCGGGGACAAGTCGAACTTCAACGACACTCCATGGCGGGGACAAGTCGATCAGCGACACTCCGTGCCGGGGACAAGTCAATCAGCGACACTCCGTGCCGGGGACAAGTCGAACTTCAATGACACTCCATGCCGGGGACAAGTCAATCAGCGACACTCCGTTCCGGGGACAAGTCGATCAGTGACACTCCGTTTCGGGGACAAGTCGACCAGCGACACTCCGTGCCGAGGACAAGTCGAACATCAGCAACACTCCGTGCCGGGGACAAGTCGATCAGCGACACTCCGCGCCGGGGACAAGTCGAACATCGGCGACACTTCGTGCCGGGGACAAGTCGAATAGCGACATTCCATTCCGGGGACAAGTCGAATAGCAACACTCCATGTCGGGGACATGTCGATTAGCGACACTCCATGCCGGGGACAAGTCGAACATCAGCGACACTCCGTGCCGGGGACAAGTCGATCAGCGACACTCCATGCCGGGGACAAGTCGAATAGCGACACTCCGTGCCGGGGACAAGTCGAACAGAGACACTTCGTGCCGAGGACAAGTCGAACATTAGCGACACTCCGTGCCGGGGACAATTCGATCAGCGACACTCCATGCCGGGGACAAGTCGATCAGCGACACTCCGTGCCGGGGACAAGTCGAACATCAGCGACACTCCATGTCGAGGACAAGTCAATCAGCGACACTCCGTGCTGGGGAAAAGTCGAACAGCGACACTCCGTACCGGGGACAAGTCGAACAACCAGCAACACTCCGCACCGGGGACAAGTCAATCAGCGACACTCCGTGTCGGGGTCAAGTTGAACAACTAGCGACACTCAGTGTCGTCGACCGTCCATGTCGTAAAAAGGGCAGTGCAGGCTTCCTACAAAGAGGGAACCAAATCACTCCGAGCCAGGGAAACGTCTACCACAGACACTCCGTCTCGGAGACACGTCAAGCGTCGACCGTCCATGTCGTAAAAAGGGCAGTACCGGCTTCCCAAAAAGCAGGAACCAAATCAAGTCGCCTCTACATGAAAGAAGATCCATCAATTTCATGCACATGACCCACATATGTGGTGTGCATTTATTGATGGGGGACACATTGTTGGGGTCGAAAATTGCACCCCGGTTGACCAAGTCAAAGTCAAGGTCAACCCCAAACCAAGTGGGCCCAAGACCAGATCAAGTGGGCCCACGCCCAGGTCGAGTCCGAACATGAAGCGGTCGGCCCTCCTCCATGCAAAATAAAAATCATGTAATAAATAATTTTGATGTAATTTTTTATGCATGGATGTAAGCAAAATGGGCATAAAGCCAAATTTTTGTAAAGCCCGTGGCTTATGTGCAAAAGAAATAAGCACATGAGACATGGGATGGGCAAAATGCCATTTTGTAAAGCTCAAGGGGCTATATGTAAATGTGTAAGCCTATATAAGGCAACATGATGATGAATAAAGCATAGAACTTTTCATTCTCTAAAAAACTAGGGTTTGTGCCTCCTTCCCCTTTCTCAAGGGTCTAAAATCCTCTTCCTCTTTTTGGAATTAAATCAAGAGTTTAACTCTTCCATTCTAAAAAATAAATAGTTTTTCACCACAAAACCCACGAAGGGGAGTTCGGATCTCTAATCAGATCTCAAAAAGGGGAGACTTTTAAGTCTCACCCCCTTTTTCTCCAAGATCCTGCCGATCAAGTGAAGGAAGAAGGAGACCCGTCTCTAAAAATCTAACTTTGGACAGATCCAAGGCTCAAAAGAAGAGCCAAAAATTCCTAGGAGTTTAACTCCTTTCTAGATCTGTTGGAGTTTAACTCCATAAATTAGTTTCTGATTAGGAGTTCAACTCCAAAAATCCCCTTGGGAGTTCAACTTCCCAACCTAGGGGCTAGGCCCCTTCCCGTGGGTGTTTCCCACGGTCACGTATGCACCACGTGACCCCGGGCGTTAAGGCTTCCATCGGTCACGTGTGCGCCACGTGACCCCGGGGCGCTAAGGAGCCCAATGATCACGTGTGCGCCACGTGACCCCCGGGCGCCAAGGCGCCCATCGGTCACGTGTGCGCCACATGACCCCCGGACGCCAAGGCGCCCATCGGTCACGTGTGCGCCACGTGACCCCCGGGCGCCAAGGCGCCCATCGGTCACGTGTGCGCCACGTGACCCCCGGACGCCAAGGCGCCCATCGGTCACGTGTGCGCCACGTGACCCTGGGGCGCCAAGGCGTCCATCGGTCACGTGTACGCCACGTGACCCCGGGCGCTAAGGCGCCCATGTGCGCGCACGTGACCTCGGGCACCATGAGCCCACGTGCCGCGCACGCGTCTTTAAGGCGCTTTCCCCCCTTTTTATACACACACATACATACTCCACGACACTGTCCCTGTTAGAAAAAATTTCTAACGGGGTGCTACCCCGCACCCCGCAAGGGGGCTGTTAGCCCCCTTGACCCCCAGCCCGCTATCCGGGTAGCGGGACCCCCGTAAAACTCTGCGGGGCCCCCGATATATCCAAAACCCTTTTCCAAACACGCACACTGCATATTGAGTTCGCATGAATAGTTGACCCGTCAATCGGAGGTTCTCTCACTCCAAAGGCGAGGGGTAATTAACGGCAGCTTAGTCCGCGGCTGCCGGAGATTCGGATCCCCACAATCAATAAACCCCAGCCTACCCTAGGAAGGGGGAATCTGTAATGTGCCTGACAAGCGTGCGCGTATTCCCATCTTAATGGGGTGACGAAACGCATGTAAAAATAGCCAAATAACCCTCGTCGTCGATGTACAAACGTCCAACGACCAAATCCACATTCAAATACCAAAATCCAAGTTTTTGAAATCAGAAAACATAGTTGAAACCAACACTAAATTCTCCCAGATTTTTGATCAGGTAAATTGGGGCTAAACAAAGAGTATATGGGGCTATTCTACATGGTAAGTGAGCTACTAGCAAAGACACAACACCATCCCACCAAAATGACCCGGCGAGAATGCCAAATTTCCCGATCTCGCCGGTCCCCATGAAGAATCTTGGTCTCGTCTTCTCATGGTGGTCTCCTATTGGTCTAACTAGGTTAATGTACTTGTTTAATTTTTCTACAAACACCTCAGGTTGCTCCAGATTCCCTGTAGTCCCCAAAATATCCACAAAACCGACATTTGAAATATTTCTAACTCAAGTCTTGGGTTTTACTCTCTGTTTTGGTCCTTGAAACTAACACTACAAAGGTTTATAGTCACTAATTACTCTCAAATACACCATCACAATATCAAAATCACTTAACCCTCAACTTGGAAATTTCTAACATCACTAAACCATATTTAATCCACTCTAAACTACAAATAGATATGAGGAAAATAAGATTCTAAACTAAAGGTGTAGGTTTTTACCTCATTTGGCAACTCAAGAATTTTCTTGAGTTGCCCAGAGTCTTCAAAATCTCCACTTGATAGATCCATTAGGTTTGTAGTGAACTTGTGCATATTTTTAGTGAAGGTGACATGGTGATTTGAGATGGTTTTTGGGGTGGTCATGGATGGTAGAGAAGGTGGAGGGTAGTGAAGGAAAATGAAGAGGAGATGAAATAGTGAGATGATGAAATGAATGGAGAAGAGAACCATGAGAATTCTAGAGTTTTCTCCCACTCTCTCTCACCATGATACTTGTCCCATCACTCTCTCTCTCATCTATTTTCTTTTTCTTTTCTTTTTATTTCATAAAACAAAGAAAACCCATATGTAAAGGAAACAAAACATGGTTCATCAAAATATAACAACTGTTTGTGACATGTTATGGTGCATGTCATGCACATATCATACTTAATGAAAAAGTAGTATCCTAATCAAGTTTAGTAAATAACCCATTTACAAATAATTGCATGATAATTCATAAAATGCTCAAGTCACATAAATACCTTCAAATCAATAATTCTTATTAATTTTTCCAGATATTTTCCAAATTATCGGTATATGATTATACTCTTTCATTAAAACTAATTCTTGTACTTAATAATATTCATAGAAATTATTATTTCAATTATTTAAATTCCCAAAAATAATATTTTATTTTTCTAAAATGTTACACTCTCGAAGATCGCCTTCTTGGGTATTATGAGCTTCTTTTCCAGTGGGCCCACTCGAGCCTAGTCTGCCGAAGACCGAGCTTTCAGATTTAGCAGGTTTGTCAATAGAACCTACAGAGACAGTGGCCAATCTATCGAAGACTGACTTCCTTGGGATTTCTTCCTTTGGCGTTGAGGCACCAATAGTGGGGAGTGGAGGAAATTATCCGAACTGGAGTCCGTTCAGTGTCTTCTAGACCTGAGCTGTCGGAATGCATAGCAGCGAGACCATGAACTGACCAGACATGATTAGTTGAGATGCGGAGGTGTCAGAACCAGATTTGCAGTTGTAGTTGTAGGATGCCATTAAGATCTATTTAGGAAGGAGAACACCGGTTTTAGTATCCTGAAATCCAAAAGCAACATAAACATATATATACCGCGATTAGTTCACAAAACACGACACATAAAGTATGGAGTGGAAAAAGAAAAAGGTCCCACCGGGCGTGCCAGAATCTATTTACCACCGTAAACTGGACTGAGACGTTGGAAGGATGTCTAGCCTAAATGCGGGACAGATGCTATATGGAATATATCCGTCTACCTCTCCGAAGATACCAAGTTGATTTATGGCCCATATATCAGAGGTTTGGCTGGATGCGACCGTTGTTGTAGACTTTATCATAATCTCTTTCATATGTGAGGAGTTTATTGATCGTGGGGACGCTTTTTCCTGCAGGCGCAAGCCCCTGCAGTTAATTACGTTATCGCGGCGCAATGACAACTTTCTCTACTCTAGAAATTTTTGTGTGTTATATTTTTTGTTTATTTGGAGTTGCCCTTGGATTGTGTACGGAGACTAATTTATGTCATCACCCATAGGACACGGATTAGTCCAAATCCGTATATTAGGTTTAGGATTCGAACCTAGGTAGCATTTATCATCTTAATGAGGTCCATCGGTTCACGGGATATTTGTTTTCATCTAAGTATCGTTAGCATTGTTGTAGACTAAGATCAACTTAAGTTCTGATTAAGGATCGTTAGTCGTGTATGAGACTAGGGTCAACTTAAATATTTTAATTAAGGATTGTTAGTCTTGTTATAGTTTAAGATCAACTTAATTAGGAAGCATAAGCTTCTATATATGACGTATATTAGCTAAATATCTAAGATATGGCTTACCATTCATGTGCGCATATGCATCATAGGTGCGCACATGCTTCGCGTGGAGGATCCATGCTTTTCCCTTTCGGAGGGATATACATGAATATGGGGTACGCATCCATATGTGGTACACATGGGTATGGGATGCCATGCAGTATCATTCAAGAAGTATGCATGTGGGTATTACGTGATGCGCACTTGATTGGATTCAAGTGATATGCACGTATGTATCACGTGATGCGCATGCATCTTTGTCTGTGGGGGTGCACGCGTGAATATCACGCGACGCACATTTGTATGAAGTGCGCATGTGCATATCACGTGACACATCCGTATGAAATGCGGTTCAGAAAGGGATGCGCACGTGAATGTCACGTAATGCACATTTGATTTTGAACATTAAGCATATGTGCAAGTCCGATGTGGATAATATCCTCCATATGCGATCACGTGTAGCTCACATGATGCGCACATCCAAAGTTCACACCCTAAGTCAGGATGCGTACTATGATGCAGAAAGGTTTTGCTTTCAAAGAGATTGAGATCTTTGTTGTTTGATTTAAAATGCATTCATATGGTACATTTAAATTCAATGAAAGTAAAAACTTTCAAAAGAAGCACCAGTTTCAATCTGTATTTTGGTGCTCTTCCTTTTACAAGGGTTTTATCAAAACTCTTGGATCTTAAATTAGATCTCATGAAAGCAATGGCCTTTTGTATGAGAGAGATAAATTCTAAAATCGTTTAATCTTTATTTTATTTTAAGAAGCACTAGCTTCGTTCTGAAAAGCACTAGCTTTTTATAAAAGAGATAGCAACCTCTTCTTTTTATTACCTAGTTGACTATGGTTTCTTCTTCTTCGAGAACTTCGGTTCTTTTTTTTAGAGAGGAGAATAAAAGCTCAGAAAGTCCAAAAAAGATCCAAAAGCATCCCTTCATTGTGAAAGGGATTTCTATTTATAGGAAAGGAATTATTAGGGTTTGTTCCCAACAATCAGGTGAGTTTTGATCTCAATTTAATCTTTAATTGATTCATATCAATCAAAAGTGACATGCGCACTATTGGATCATTAATCTGAAGATCAATTTTGATTATTTTGTTAAGTTTGTTATTAACAAACATATTTAAATTGATTTATATCAATTTAAGGTGTATGCGCACCGTTGGATCATTGACCCCAAGATCAATTTTAACTATTTTTGTTAACTTTGTTAACCGATAAAAGATTTTCTTTTAGTAATGACTTAGTCAAGTACATGTGATGGCCTTTGCCATGAGCATGTGTCTTACACGTACCGCATCGCATGCGATGGCCTTCGCCATGCATACATGCTTTGCGCATGTCACATCGCATGCGATGGCATTCGCCATGCACACGTGCTTTGCATGTGATGGTCTTAAACCATGCACACATGCTTTGCATGCGATGGGCTTAAACCATACACACGTACTTTACACGTGTCGCATCATATCCATTAGATGAACCCTAAAATGGGTGCGAACAAGCACCACAAAAATTGCAAGTGTGGGTGCGTGCGTGCATGGATGATCTAGATGTGTCGATAGCATGAGATATGGTAAGTGAATGATGTGCATGCTTCTTGAAAGTTTTTCCCGAACTAAGTCTATATAAGTATGCATGAGAATGAACATCAGATTTAGCTAAATGGGGGTCATGTTTGACACGTCTAGGAAAAGAGGGTTTTTGAAACTTCAAATTTTTAAGACCATCACCTCTTCGATTTAAAACTACTTCCTTACTAGGTAAAGCAACAACCATTGAAAGTTCAGCAAGGGAAACTTTTAAAAACTCTTTTTCTTTTATGAGAGAAGCGTTTTCGAAAGTAAGATTCTTGAGATAAAATAGACGATTTCAAAAGACCAATCTCGATTTTAAAACTTGAAATCGAATCGAAGTTTTCTTTTCTCAAGATTGCACAAGTTAAAATCAACTTCTCGTTTTCTTTTTTAAGAGACAGCAAATCAAAGGTCAATGCCTCTTGAGAAACAAGAGAGAATTTCAATAAATCAACTTTGCATTTAAATTTTGAAATCAAAACGTTATTTTCTATTCTCAAGACATTGCAAGTGGAAACCAAATTTACATTTTCTAACTTCAAAGCATCAATAGAAATACAAGAGAAATCACGTTTTGAAAGTAGCTCATTCTTCTCAATTTCTAATTTACCAATTAAAGCGGTTTGAGAATCATGAGCGGAGGTTAAAACGCCAAATTTGGAAATCAAATTTTTGCTGAAAGTCTCTAAGAAATCACAAGAAATAAAATTATTTTTCACATCAATGAGAGAAGAGTTTTGCTCATCTAACAAATCATTTCTAGAAGCCATCAAATTGAAATTATAACGAATAGTGTTGAAAGCAACTAGCAATTGATCATGGGTGAGTTTATGATAATCAAAAGACAGGTTACATACAACCCTAAGATCAAGATACTTCTTTGTCAACTCCATAAGGTTGGATTATCTCTTTTGATTTGCTTTGCTTTTGATTGAGACACATCCAAAATTGCTATAGATGTCAAACCCTTGGTTTTCTCCTTCTATTTGCATAAGGCTTATTCTCCATAAATATTTTCCAATGAATACCACAATTCATGAACCGTCTTGCAAAAGGAGATATTGTTAAGAACAACAACATTTAAAGCACAATGTAGAATTTTATGAGCTTTAATGTTCAAAACAAATAAATCTTTTTCATGAATACTCCATATAGATTTAGCAATAGAAAGAATAGAGTACTCATTATCAACAATTTTCCATATATCCTTATCCCAAGATTCAAGAAAATATTGTATCATAATTTTCCACAACTCAAATTTAGAACTATCAAAATAGAGAGGGTTATGTATAGATGGTTCATCATGATAAGAGCAAGAAGGTAAAAAAGAATCCATAGGATCAACTCTAGGTTATAAAGCCTAACAAGAAGAGCACCAAGTTTTGATACCAATTGAAAGTTGTCTTACAGGAGAGGTGAATAGGACAAGGTTACCAATATGCTCAAATAAAAAATCTACAAACTACACTTGCCAATCAAATATAATTGCAAAGCTTAAGCAAAGGATATACCAATAAGAATAAAAGGCTAAGTAATTTACAATTATGAACATATAGCAAGCAATAGATATAGCAATCAAGTAAGTAAAGAGCATATAGAGCCAAAAGGTGTTGAGCATGCAATTTCTATCGAAGCAATTGAAATCTAAAGCAAGAGAAAGAAATAGTAAACGCAAACACGAGTCGTTTAGAGAGGTTCGGGAGATTCCCCAGTCCTCTATCTTTAGGCGTACGAACTCGTTCCACTAAAACGCGTCTCCACCGAGGCAACACATTGTGCACTCGCAACTTCTTACACCACGTCTCCACCGAAACCAACAAGTTCTCCTTCTTCACAAACGCACCCTTGCACTCAAAGATTCTCATACAAAGAAAGAAAAACTTCTTTCACTCTTCTCTCTTACAAAGAACTTTCTTACACTCAAGATATCCTCACACAAAGACAAGAAGAGGGTTTACAATGAAACACAATACTCTCAAAGGAGTTTCTCTTAAAGCTCACAACTAATACTCAATGAGTATGAAATAATCAAATTAAAATCTTTAATATTTTGAGTGTGTGGGAGAAAATATAATCAAAATCAAGAATTTGCTCTCACAAAAGATGAGAAAAAGCTTTGGAAATGTTTCGGAATAATTTTGCAAGTCTTGGCAGTTCAAAACCCAAACTAATTCTCAATAAATACCACTCAAGAAAAACTAGCTGTTACAAGTCAAATCAGTCAAAAAGAACCGTTATTAAACGTCTGAAGTTTAACCAGACAGACGTTTGAAGAAAGATCAACAACTGCTATAAAATAGTTTCAGACATTTGTTTATAAAAGCTTCAGACGTTTGCCGATAGTTTTTACAAAAAGGCAAGAAAGCACAGAAGGCAAACAGACGTCTGAAGAGAGAGACACTGACATCTGAAGAAGAAATGTTTCAAATAATTTTTGAGCTTTGGATGTTTGTCTAAAAATAGCTTCAGATGTTTGCCGTGGTTTTCAAAACATCGCCAATCAAAATACAGAGTCTGATGAATAAGTGACACGTGTCTGAAGAAAAAAAGATTTTCACAGTTCTAAAGCTTCATACGTTTGTGCTAAATAGGTTCTGACGTTTATTCTCACAAAAGGTTTTAATGCCATGAAAACATAGAGAACAACCAGACGTCTGAAAAAGGTTTGATAGAGGTTTGTTCTGTAAAAAAATTTAGGCTAATGAAAATCCAGAGAACAAACAGATGTATAAAGAAGCAACGATAGACGTTTGTTCTATAAAAAAGTTTAAGGCCAATGAAAATCCAGAGAACAAACAGACATAAGAAGAAGTTTTAACAGACGTCTGTTCGGTCAAAAGTTTTAAACAATGAAAGCTCAGAGAACATCCAGACGTTTGTTCTGGTGAGCTTTAAACGTTTGTTCTGAAGCAAGAAACCGATATTTAAAACTTGTGCATGTTTTGAAAAACGAGACCGACGTCTGAATCACAATAGCATAGATGTCTGAAGAAGGATTTTTCAGACAAATTTGAACTTGATTTTGAATAAGATTTTAAACGAAAACCAATGCAAGTTTTTCATCAAGTGTTTTTCACAAATCATACAAAGAGTGTGTGTAAGAGCTTAATGTGATATTTTCCATAGTCACGAGTACTCACATTGATTTCCTATGTCGATATCATTCTTTTGCCAAATCTTGAATCTTCCGATATCTCGACACAAGCTCTTGAATTTTCAATTTCTTGAATTTCTTTTGTACTTGGACTTTTGGCTTCTTAGCTTCTTGAAACTTGAATGTGATCATTGATGAGCTCTAGTCCATTATCCTCCAAGCTCCAATAGATTTGCCGTTTTAGCCCAATTTCCTCCATCCTCCATTGTAGGCTTGTGTAGGCTTGTGTCGGTTGATACCCTGAAATTTTTCTCAAACACGGCCAAGTTCATATACAATATTATAAAATATGCAATATGAAATACAAGTATATATCTATTAATATTGTATAATATTATCAAAACTAAATAGTAGGATTATGAAAATCCATAAGCCATCAACTTATTCTACATATTATCTAACTACTTGTTCTATAAATTTCTCGGACAGCCACTTGATGGATGTTGCAACCAAGTTTACAGATATCTCAGCTAACTAGTTATATATTTCATGAAAGTAGGCTGAAATCTTAGCTACCTAGATTATTAAATAATGCAGTCAACTAACTAGTTGTTATACCCAACCGCCTGCATCTCTCTATAAACCCCAACCGCCGCATCCAATCTCCTAGCCTTCCCCGAACAATCAACAAGTGTTGAATAAATTTGAATCCCTAACCGAGAACTACCATATTCCCTCTTCTTCAATTCGTCGAACAGCTTGAGGACGCCTTTGATCCTCCCTAATTTCGCCAACGCTGGGATCATCCATTCAGTAGTTAACTCAAGCTTAAGCTTGCAATCGTTGCGACAGCCCTCGTAGATCTCGAAGGCCTTGTAGTAGGGGCCTTTCACCAAGAACATGGTGATGAACGAATCGTAGATTTTCGCGTTGAATTTTGTAAAGCTCGCGTATTTAAGCCTCTTGAAGAAGAAGACATGCTCGAGTTTGACGGCTAAGAGAGGAGCTGGATAGAGAGGTTAGAGGAGGCAAGAAAGACATTGGGGTTGGGGGCGATGTTGGAGTGGAAGAGGGAGAAAATGGAGTCGAGGTCGAGGACTGAGCAAAGGCGGTTGAGGAGGGAGAGGAGGCCGTCGAAGAGGGAGAAGGAGGGATGACAGAGGAACGTGGGGGTGGGGGCGCGGGGGGGGGTGGGGGTGGGGGGAGAGATAGAGATGGGTGATTTTGGAAATCATCTCTAAAAGCAAAGTCAAAGCTTTTCTTGTACATGGGTTTTAAAAAAAAAAAGTGTTGAGGTATTTAGGGGGTTTTGGCAATATTCTTGGGGACAAGGGTTTTTGACATGTGGAAAAGTGCCTTGCGGGTTTTGACAATTTACTCAAAAAAAATAAACAGGCCCAGGCCAGAGCCGCCAGCTCCGGGCCCGGCTCCGATTGAGCCGCCAGCTCAGCTTGAGCCGGATCAACAGAGTTGTGGCTTTGAGCCCGGCTCGGCTCGTATCGATTGGCCGCAGCTCTGGCTCGGGTTTTTTTATAAAAAAAAATTAAATTTCAGGTTTCTTTTTCTTTTTCTTTTTCTTTATAAAAAAAACTCCAGAAAAATATAAAAAATAAAAAATCCGAAAAACCATAGGAAAATATTAGATTTTTCAAATCTTTTAAATTTAACAAATAAAACCCAAAAAGATCTTATCCCTAATCAATTTTTAAAAAAAAAATAACACATCCTTTTAAAAAAACTGATAAATCTAAAAAGCACAAATTTAGGATTAAGGTTCATGAAAAAAATTGTAATGGCGGCTGCCATCAACCTTTTGTCGCAGCACTGTCTACGCAATTTTCTTTTATTCTAACCCATGGAAATCAATTCAATTTTAATTAACCCCTCTCTGGATCAATGTCTCATCTACTATATAAGAAAGCCATAAATTTTGTCATGCAATGTTATAAATGGATCTAGAAACCCTAATAGTCAAGATCTAACACACAGGCATAATAAAAAAATTAGAATTTTAAAGATGTAATCTTTAATACATGATAAAAAAAAATATATTTTTGATCCAAAAATTAAAGAACATATAGATCAAGAGCATAATCAGCTCTGATACTAATGTAGTTTTATACTTAGCATGGCACAAAGTAGTGGATCACCTCGCAATGAATACAAATCCATCATAAGAAGATAGAAAAGGAAACTTATAATTAACCAACGACCTACACGACGTTGAGATCTCACATACCTTAGCAGGGTTGAATCTCTTGATCGATGGTGCCTTTGATCTAATCTTGTCTACTTCTCTATGATCGGCGGAGGGCAATCACGTGTTAAGCGGAAAGTCTTCTTTTCCATAGCAGCTATTAGACTCTTTGTGAAAAGGAGGAGAAAGAACTCTCTTGTAACCTTAGTTATAATTCTTTCTAGAATATGACGAGGCTGTCACAACACATGTGGAAGAAACACTAGTAATAATCTATTATCCGATTATCTAATCCTGGCCTTGCATATCCACATATATAGCAAAGGGATTTAGATCGACAGCTATGATTAAAATCCTAGCCCACTTGATTGGACAACGTCGGGTTAAACAAATAATCCCACCCGAATGCCAACATATAAAAAGCATGATCAACTTTTCAAATCTCTACCATTTTAGTGTCTAAGGGATGCAATATCATGTAACTAAGTAAACTTATTCTAACTTTGAGAAATTTAAACAATAAAATTCATAACTTACTTTAATCTTTTTCAATTTGAAAGGGAAAAAACAGAAATTTCCTCTTTTTTCGTGTGTGGTTGAAGTTGGAATTGGAAGGTTAAAATAGCAGAAAGATAAAAGATAAAGCATAACTACTTTATTTTTCAAACTGTCCCAAATCTCTTAGAGCCATGGACTGATAACAAATTGAACTGTTCTTTGTGATTTTCGATATGTTCTCTTCTATCTCTATTACTACAATGCCAAAAGGAAGAGTCTTTGTATTGTACGATGCTTTTTTATATCTAACAAGGAAGCAGTCTTGATGGTTATTCCGAACCAACTGCAATAAAGCATCTAGAAGTGTCGTCTTGTTATACTCGACCACACAATCCAATGCTTCAGTATCGGCCATAAAATCAACCTAGCATTTCCTTCATGGAAAATACGTGAGACTCGAAAACTATTAAATAATCCAATCCATATCCATATATCATCAAGTATCAACTTTGCATGCCACATGGAAACGTCCATGATTAATTCAAGGGTAAATTGTCAAAACCGCTTGGCATTTTTTTCCATTGTGAAAAATCCTTTGGCCTCGAAATATTAGTCAAAACCTTTTTAAAAAGTTTTTAGTTGTCAAAAAATCTTACTTTAGATTTCTAGCAGTTTCATGCTATATCTAATTTCCTATGATATCTAAACAGCAGCATGTGATTTCTAAACCGTTTCTTGCGATATCTAAATGGTTTGTATAAATTGGTTAGATATAACAGGCTACTATATAGATACTGCAGAAAAAATTTCCAAGATGTTTCTGCCATTTCGAGATCTAGGGGTTTTCGAAAAAAATGCTTTGTTTTTTTTTACAGTCTACCCTTTATTCAACCTATGCCTAAGCTGACCCCCCTGTGACCAAAGCTTTGCCATAGGAAAGAGTCTTCAAATTAAAATTATCGCTTTTAGCTACAAATTTTTTCATAATTATGAAAAAAATAATTTTTAAAAACCATAATTATTTTTTTTCAAATCCAAATGTTTTAGATTGATAGATTGATAAAAATTAAAGCAGCAAATTATATCCTTACAGTTTGGGAGCACGACTCACTCAACAAGTGTTGGAGATAGTGCCCTCAGAGTCAATTATTGGATCACAAGCACGTGATTGCAATGATTGAGGGAGGACACGTAGGACAGTCTTACTCGAGATGATAGTATGCTATCTGGTTTATCTTTATCATCGTGTACTGTTTTAGGTGACCTTACGAGTCGCTATTAAACATTGATAGAGCCCCTAGGATTCTTGCTTGACTACCAGCAGTATGAGGGCGATCATATAAGTGAGAGCTGGAGTCTATAAGCACATCCTTAAAAGGTCCCTAGTCGTGGGAGTTTCGAGACAGGGCATCGATTTTCCAGAGTAGACTAGTGTATACAGTCGAGACCCCGACGAGGGGCGGTGGCCGGTCTCACAAGCCACTGGTGTCAGTTGGTTCACCTAAGATGTATACAGGTGCTCATTGGGTTATGAGTACACAGGACAGGACTCGCCGGGAACCTGCTAGTTGGGATTATACCTGATGTCAGATAGCAGTCCCCTGGTGACATGTGTATAGGTTAGTTCATCGACCTGAGATCGTCATTTATCTCGTGTGAGTTCCCACTGTGCTTTGATTACTACCCTACCACGGCTCAAAGGAGTCGTGCAAACAGGTTTTAGTTGGGTACAGTCCCGAGCCACATGGAGGCGGTGAGCGGATCTGCAGGGGTTCGTCTCTCCCGGTATTGGGGGTGAGGTCGCGCTGTGTCTAGGAGAGCCAGAACATGAAAAGTCCTTGGCCAAGGCAGGAGATTTGCTGGTAGGTATTCCAGTAGTATCTCAGGGTGTTCTGGGCTGCACTCCGACACGACTTGTACCGCTTTTGGGGGTCTGACTTTTACCAACCCCCTAGGCCCGCCATGCGATACTCATAGACGAACGGACCGGACTGTATGGATATTGTCACTGACAGGCTCAGTAGGGTGTCAGGATGAGTTCGCTCATCGACGTCCCTTTTGGTCAATAGCTGGTGGCCCGTCACGTATGGCTAATACCTCTGACGTGCTAGTGGTTAAATCCACAGCCATAGTATTGACGAGTCTTTAGAGTCCACCACACACTCAGTTACTCAAGTTTTGGGCGAAACGCTGTAGAGGCCGTATGGAGATATGGCAGGGTTCAATCAGATACATGCGGTATTGCACAGAACGTGATCGGGCGGTTTTTACTAGCCGGCTTTGGCTTAAGCCGGATCCTAGTATTAGACAGTGTAGATTTTGTCTCGTTGCATTTGTATTCAGTGGGAATACAAATGCGGGCATGTATATGCAGTAGCGGGGTTTTCCTGTAATTTATTACAGGATCAGTTTTCTGAAGTTGCCAGTTTGCATTCCGTTCCGGCCGGTTTTCCTTTGTTCCTTCACGGCCGGACTTTTCGATGGAGGGGGTTATTTGCAAGTTTGCAAATAAATTATTGTGGAAAGTTTTCTTGCATATGATGGCTTCATGATAGTTCCTTCATGATTATATTATTTTTCCATCACCTCATTTGCTTTAATTGAGATTAGAAATGAGATGAGAGTTGATATGACCTTGTTATCATGGTTTTTGATGTGGTCACCCTTGGGCTTCTACTACACTCACCTCCCTTCTTGCCTTTAGTTTTTTTTCCTCTCCTCATTTTTGAGACTAGAGGGGCCGGCCACTTTTGATGAGAGAATGAGAGGAGTTCATTTTGATGAGGGAATTGTTCATATCTCATTTTGCATGCTTGCCACAAAGAAATCCCTCTCCTCTCCAAAGTTCATATTGATTCCTCCATCAAAGGCAACTTCACCCCATTGAGACAAAGGTTCTACACTACAGCCTACAGTACCCTTGGACGCGTCGGCTAGCCAACTTCGCGCCCGAGTTGCCTCGGTCCAGAGGTGGGAGCCCGTAAAAGAAATCGGCTACGTGGTGCCCTTTCCGACGAGAAGACGACGAACAGTGATACCGCGGGAGATCGGGACGATGACGAGAAGACCGAAGGACACGGATCGCTCGGTATACTTCTCTACCCTTCTCTTGATAGCTAGCATTAGGTTAATGGTTACGATCCGGGTTTATTGTCCGCGGTAGCGCTGTTGGAGATAGTGCCCTCAGAGTCAATTATTGGATCACAGGCACGTGATTGCAATGATTGAGGGAGGACCTATCCCGGTAGGACAGTCTTACTCGAGATGATAGTATGCTATCTGGTTTACCTTTATCATCGTGTACTGCTTTAGGTTACCTGACAGGTCGCTATTGCACGTTGATAGAGCCCCTAGGATTCTTGCTTGACTGCCAGCAGTATGAGGACGATCATATACGTGGGAGCTGGTAGTCTATAAGCACATCCTTAAAAGGTCCCTAGTCGTGGGAGTTTCGAGATAGGGTATCGATACTCCAGAGTAGACTAGTGTATACAGTCGAGACCCCGACGAGGGGCGGTGGCCGGTCTCACAAGCCACTGGTGTCAGTTGGATCACCTAAGATGTATACAGGTGCTCATTGGGTTATGAGTACACCGGACAGGACTCGCCGGGAACATGCTAGTTGGTCCTATACCTGACGTCAGATAGCAGTTCCCTGGTGACATGTGTACATGTTAGTTCATCGACCTGAGGATCGTCATTTGTCTCGTGTGAGTTCCCACTGTACTTTGATTACTACCCTACCACGCTCAAAGGAGACGTGCAAACAGATTTTAGTTGGGTACAGTCCAGAGCCACATGGAGGCAGTGAGTGGATCTTCAGGGGTTCGTCTCTCCCGGTATTGGGGGTGAGGTCGCGCTGTGTCTAGGAGAGCCATTACACGAAGTCCTTGGCCAAGACAGAAGATTTACTGGTAGGTATTCCAGTAGTATCTCAGGGTGTTCTGGGCTACACTCCGACAAGACTTGTACCGCTTTTGGGGGTCTGACTTTTACCAACCCCCTAGGCCCGCCATGCGATGCTCATAGACGAACGGACCGGACTGTACGGATATTATCACTGACAGGCTCAGTAGGGTGTCAGGATGAGTTCGCTCATCGACGTCCCTTTTGGTCAATACCTGGTAGCCCGTTACGTATTGGCTTATACCTCTGACGTGCTAGTGGTTAAATCCACAGCCAAGGTGTTGACGAGTCTTTAGAGTCCCCCACATTCAGTTACTCAAGTTTTCGGGCGAAAAGCTGTAGATGCCGTATGGAGATATGGCATGGTCCGATCAGATACGTGCGGTATTTCACCGATCAGGATCGGACAGTTTGTACTAGAGGCCGTATGGATATATGGCAGAGTTCGATCAGATACATGCTGTATTGCACGGATCAGGATCGGACAGATATTACTAGCCGGCTTTGGTTTAAGCCGGATCCTAGTATAGTACAGTGTAGATTTTGTCTCATTGCATTTGTATTTCGGTCGGAATACAGATGCGGGTGTGCATACACAGTATCGGGGTTTTCCTGTAATTTATTACGGGACCAGTTTTCTGGAGTTGCCAGTTTGCTTTCCGTTTCGGCCAATTTCCTTTGTATCTTTCATTGGCCGAAGTTTGGTGGAGGAGGGCTTATTTGCATTTGTGCAAATAAGCAATTTGGAAGGGGGTCTTTTGCATATTGGTTGGATCATGATGGCTCACCATCACTTGACTTTCTTTGTGTCATGATGGCTTGACCATTTGATGTCATCATGCTTGAGATGATGGTTGTGGTGGAGTGTTGGCCTTTGATTGTCATCATGCTTGTTGATGATGAAGTGTGATGATTGTTGTTTGAGTGTTGGAGTTTCCTAGTGATCATTCCTTTGCATGATAGCCTTCTCTCTCTCTCCTTTTGGATTATTGGATGGCTCTCTCATTCTTTTGATACACACTCCACTCTCTCACTCTCTTGCAAATGCCATGGCCGGCCAAGCTTCTTGGGGCTGTCCAAAATTCTAGAGGTGGGATTTTTGTGCTTTTGCTTTGATAAAAATCCCACAAGATCAATCTCCATCAGCTTGTATCATCCCTCCACCAATATGGCAATTCCTACAACCCCAAATGAGACTTGAGCACTACACATTCTACAGCAAATCTTGGGCACGTCGACTTGCCAGCTTCGTGCCCGAGTTGCCTCGGTATAGAGGTGGGAGCCCGTAAAAGATGTAGGCGATGTGGTGCACTTCCAGCGACGAGGTGGAGACAGGACATTCCGCGGGAGATCGGGACGACGACGAGAAGACCGGAGGACTCGGATCAGTCGGTATATCTCTATTCCCCATCTTGTAGTTAGCTAGGACTAGTTAATGGCACGATCCGGGTTATAGTGCGCGGTGGTGCCGGTTCAAGAAAAATTAAAGTTAGCCATCGCTTCCGCATTTGGCCTCGGGATGGAGGCCGGGGCGCCGCCGTGCACTTACATTGGTATCAGAGCCTCGCCATTAACATAGCCTAGCTTTGTTTATTGTGTTTACATTTCCGATCGACCAAAATTCCAAAAACCCGCGTTTTCACATAAATCAGTTTTCTGTTGAATTTTTTCTTGCTCGAAATTTTTTTCAGGTTGTAGAAAAGTTATGTACTGGAAATTCTAAGAACACTGTAGAAATTCGATACAGTGACTCCACAGTGGGAGCGCGGAACCGTGGCCAAACACCCCTTTGGGCCGCGGTTCCGCCACACTATGTTGAGATCACTGCATCAAATTTCTGCAGTTGCTCTCTGGGTTATTTTTAGGGTTTTTGGAATATTATATTTGGGCCCAGAATTTCTTGATGTGCTACAGTAGTACTTGGGGGCCCACTTGATAAAATTTAATCGATCGGATATTTTAAACACATTATTTCACAGTATTTACATTATATCTGCGACCGTGAATGTCACTTGATCGGTAATCCTGTCTGACTGCTATAGCCCGGTTAGACGGATTTGCGAACGTGACTTTCACGTTGATGTTCTGTGTTATGCTGTGATGTTGCGGATCGGTCGTGGGGGATAGCCTGGATGTAATGCTAGTACAGTTGTGGTTGTATTATGTACATTTGATATTGCGGGGCGAGCGTCCGACATGTGGACTGCCGTCACTGCCTGATTGTATTATTATTTTGGGGCACGACCAGGTTGCGGTCGATGTACCCGTTGTATGTATATTTTACTTTCTGTACTAGGATTACCCCAAGGTGGGGTGCACGGATAGCCGGGTTCTAGGGGGCAACAAGCCCGCATCTCATGGCATTGAGACAGAGGGGCCCTCACTCTAGGATTGGCGGGCTATTCGCCGCACTCGTAGGGCGTACAGGTTGACCCAGGAGGGGTGCCCAAGTTACCGGATTCCGTGAAGTGCCGGGTGGTCCATTCACGTTGCTGAAGGGGGCTGCCTCGCTTCAGGTTTTGGCGGGTAACTTGCCGCGCCCGTAGGGGTCTAGGTTTTCATTGCACAGGCTATCCACACGACCAGGGGAACGTTGGGTTTCAGTAGTGGCTCTGTGAAACCCGGGGATCCCAGATATCTGTATTGTTCTGTGATGCTGTACATTTCTGTGATGTTGCATTTTTTATCACGCCTTGAGCGAAATATAATATATTGGTATATATATTAGTAGATGTTGTATATGTTTTACATCCACGCTAGTCCAGTCCCCGCTCTGTCGTTAGTTAGCTAACCTAACGGGTAATGACGGGACCCAGTGGCGAATGCGGATGGCATATACGTACATCAGTATATTTTCGTTCTTTGTGGTGTGATCAATTGATGGGACTGCGTTGATTCGGATCAATGCAAGTTAAAAACAAACCTAATCTGATGTTGTTGGAACACTTTTCAAAAAGCTGTTATTGCAAGGACGTTCTCTTTTGTTTTGCATCGTGGTATTCAGTTGGAATATCCTGCTCCTCAGTCGACGAGGCAAGGGCCGAGATCCCTTCACCGGGAGTGACCCCTTGAACAGAAGTTTGCGTTAGGGCAATAACTTCACTATAGCCGATTACTTTTGCTTTGCATCGTGGTATTCAGTTGGAATATCCTGCACCTCATTCTACGGGGAAAGAGCCGAGATCCCTTCACCGGGAGTGACCTCTTTAGCAACGGTTTTCGTCACTATATTTTAAAAAGCTATCCGTTCCTTCAACGATATCAAGTTCTTTACGTTAAAGGTTTTCGCCAGAAACCATTCGTAGCCCTCCGTCATTTCATATGGGTGGTCAATAGTATTCAAGCTGTGTATGTTGGCCAAAGTCAAGGCACAGTGATTGGTAGCTATTGGGGTATTCATATGCAGCATAGATAGATGCGTTGGTTTGGGACAGTCGTACTGCCATTTTGGCCAAAGTCAAGGGTAGGTACGGGTGGGTTCAAATTAACCTGGAGAATGACGGGTAGAACTTGACATGTGACTTATGATATGTTGGCCAAAGTCAAGGTCATAAGAGCATGGGGCAGAAATCACATCGGGAGTTTCTAAAGAAACTGAAACTTGCCAGATATGCGCATACCTTCTGGAGTGTGACACCGTGAGCGGATTCCGTCACGTTATCATGCGATGATAGTTGGATCCCGATTCCCACTGATGAGTTAGTTTACTCCTCGGGTGACCCCGACTAATTCTTCTTTCAGGTTTGGAGGAGAATTTGACGGTACAGTGGGAGGTTTCCAGATTAGATAAATTGGTAACCATTCTGATCTAGGTTAGAGTGCACGCTGAGTGTTTCTTTTCTCTCTCTCTTTGGCAGCGACCATTGACCCGACCCTAAGACTATGACTCAGTGACCAAAATTGACCGAACCTTCTTAACACTGGCTTTTGGATTGTCAGAGTTGCAAACCTCATTGCCACTCCTACTTTTACCCTTTCTCCAGGACACCCCGTATTACTACGAACGTCCACTTCCATTGGACAAAACCATCGTATGGTTATATACGAACTCGAAGGAATTTATTCGAGGATGGTTTCCGGTTCTGGAGAAAACGGATAGGACTATTCAGTTGTCTTTTCCTTTTACCTTCTCTCAGGTTGCGAGTACTCCTTGGTTTAGGAGATAGTACACCTGTTACGCAAATTGGATAGTCTTCTTCCAAACCTTAGGCTGGTGCCGAACGGTAGGGAATGAAGAAAACCAATTAGCCTAACGATGGTGTACAGAAGGTATTATGTAAAGACATAGAAAGGGATTAGTAAGAGGGCAAAGTAAAATGCGACTGCTATTCACGACCAAACCAAGTATTTCTTCGCCAATCCTAAATCACCTTTGTATTTCTCCAGGACACTCCGTATCACTACGAAGATCCACAGTTTATTGGATACTCCATCGTATGGTTATATACGAACTCGAAGGGAACTTGTTCCAGTTCGGGGATGGATTCTGGTACAGGAGAAATAGGAATAAGGTTTATTCGGTTGTCTTTTATATTCACCTTCTCTCGCATTGCGAGTGCTCCTAGGATTAGGACAGTACACCCATTATGCTTATTGGATAGTCTTCTTCCAAACCATGGGCTGGTGCCGAACGGTAGGGAAGGAAGAAAACCAATTGGCCTAAAGGGGTATACAGAAGGTAATGACTAAAGACATATAAAGGGATTTGGAGAGGTGGCAAAGAATTACACGGTTACAGTTGTGGATCTGGATAATGGAAGAGGCATTACTAGGAATACCAGGATACCCCAACGAAACATTTCAATGTTTCAGTTTCACTGTGTACTGTTAAAGGAAAACTGATTTCCCAATTAGACACTTTCTCCAGGGTATGTATTTACCAGGTATGATTCTCACATCTGTATGGTTTTACAGATGATGAGTGGGAGTAAGCTATTGGGAATTGGGTGATCATCCTCATTATATCGGGATTCGTTGTAATCAGTGATATTTGAGGAAATCACCTGGGCTGTTTGCCGGTCGGCAAATATTTGGTTTTGAATATCCGCTGTTATGCACCAATTTCAAATCGATATATCTGTACGTCTATTTTCATAGAGTGAGATATACCTTTTGAAATTATGTCAGTGACATTTACCTATATCGGTGGATGGTTAGGTAAGGAGCATTAAACAGCGGTGTAATTCTTCATAACCAAAGGTACAGTTTTCAACCTACGACACACAGTGAATGAGTTATCAGACTCAAGGGACTTATACAGAGTATTGTATGTTGTCCAGGGTCCATCATGACAGAGGGGTTGGTCCTCGTACTATATTCGGTTTACTTATGACTTCTCTAGCTTTTAGACAAGTGTTTCGTGGAAACACAGGGTCCGAATTTTGAGAAGTTATAGGTATTTGAATAAAGTAGAGAACCAGATATTGCAAGTATCGGGATTCTTCAAAGTGATCGAAGATGTAGATACTTGTATATGGTATTCAGTTGATAGTAATGATTAAGAGAACTTGCTTCTCTTTCAGGTTACTCATAGTTGGAAGCATTTCAAAGTTGAGTAACGCTGATAGGCCTCCTTCCATTTAGTTGACATGCACTGGAGACGGCTGCATGATTTGAATCTGGTTCAATTAAATCAGTGCCTCTGGCTCTATATTGGATATAGTACAGTTCATATCTTAACGATGTTAAGGTACGGGGAGTTGTCCGGCTTATGATTAAAACCAGACACTGGACAACTCAAGGCACGTTTCTGTAATGGCTGTTTGTGGGTTGACCCAGGCTATGGCGAGGGTTGACTTTCTACCATCTGGAAGATCAATAGTGATATTGTTCTAGACTCGCCACAGTTTTAAATAAAATGGATTTTTTCAGAAAACAGTAGTGGGAGTATGGTAGAACTGGAAGTGATTCCAGAACCGCAAACGATTACTGAAGATTTGATAAGGAACCTAAAGATTCAATCTGGATTGACATTCCATTGGCCACTCCGCAGATAAGGTGGGTAACTTCAGGCACCCGAGAGGTACTCCGGTAGCCTCAAGGACGGTGACAGGGAAGTTCTTGTTTACCCACACTTGCCATTGCTGTTGTTCCAGGCTGCGAGACCCGGCAGGAGGATGAGTATAGCGTCGTTCTGAACTGACTTCAGAAGTGTACGTGTATATGACTCTGGCAGAGGGTTGTCGTAGTCAGTGGGAGCAGCGGAAGCATTGGTGGACAGTTGGCTTATGTCTATTTATAGACTAAAGCAAGTATAGCGGAGATAGATCATCTATTTCTGACGTGACAGTCATAGGTTTGACTTCATCAGAATAGGGGATGGATCTGTTGAGGAGGTAGTAGGGTGTGATGTCATGGTATTTGGATGACATACACAGAATAGGAAAAGAAACTCCTATACTACGATCGGTTATACTTTGGTCATCACACAGTGGTTTCTCCACATGGGACTTGGAAATTATATCAAACATACTGGTTACTAGATCTATGGTTTTAGATCTAGATTTGGGTGGTTTCCCAATCTGGGTACTTAGACAGCATTCTAAGAGTATTTAGAATGGACAACTCCTGGCACGGTAGTGTACCTGCAGGTGATGGAGTCACCCTCTCTAAAGGTGTCTTACAGACTAAAGGGGAGAGGGATGTGCATGATTGGCAGATCACTTGCTTAGGCAATTGAGTCAATCATGAGATGTCAAGTACCACACCAGATGTTGTTTTTGCAGTAAATGCAATAAGTTGACATTGATCCAATCCTGGAGAAACAGTCGGGAGCAGCTTTAGAACATAAGTAGATGTTCTAGGGATATGATAACGACAGCCTCATTCGGGAGACAGTTATCATTCCAGGCTTCCAAGGTGACCCGGACGACAAGGAGGTTGTCAGAGTTATAGTTTTTCCCTCTGACGAGGGGCAGTATTTTGGATAGGTGATCCAAGGCAATACTGAGGGAGGCATGGCGCAGGATACTGATTAAGTTCAGTTGACGATACAGTCTAAGAAATTTGGATTTGGAGTTCATTTATGAGCTAGGTCCCATCAGACATCCAGACATTCTAAGACAGGTATTGCTCATTTCGGGAGATGGGTTTCTCCGCGAACTTGAGATATAGAGAGACATAGAAAGAAACTTCAAGGCGGATCCACTCACTGAGGCTATTCCTCAAACGCAATAGTTTCGCAAACGAGTTTTGTGAGACTGACAAGTAGAGGAGTTGGGTGTTCGGTATCACACGGGCTGTGAGTATGCGACATCGCAATAATTAACCTTGAGTGCAAGTGGGAGATTGTTGGAGATAGTGCCCTCAGAGTCAATTATTGGATCACAGACACGTGATTGCAATGATTGAGGGAGGGCCTATCCCGGTAGGACAGTCTTACTCGAGATGATAGTATGCTATCTGGTTTACCTTTATCATCGTGTACTGCTTTAGGTGACCTGACAGGTCGCTATTGCACGTTGATAGAGCCCCTAGGATTCTTGCTTGACTGCCAGCAGTATGAGGGCGATCATATACGTGGGAGCTGGTAGTCTATAAGCACATCCTTAAAAGGTCCCTAGTCGTGGGAGTTTCGAGATAGGGCATCGATACTCCAGAGTAGACTAGTGTATACAGTCGAGACCCCGACGAGGGGCGGTGGCCGGTCTCACAAGCCACTGGTGTCAGTTGGATCACCTAAGATGTATACAGGTGCTCATTGGGTTATGAGTACACCGGACAGGACTCGCCGGGAACATGCTAGTTGGTCCTATACCTGACGTCAGATAGCAGTTCCCTGGTGACATGTGTACAAGTTAGTTCATCGACCTGAGGATCGTCATTTGTCTCGTGTGAGTTCCCACTGTACTTTGATTACTACCCTACCACGCTCAAAGGAGACGTGCAAACAGGTTTTAGTTGGGTACAGTCTCGAGCCACATGGAGGCAGTGAGCGGATCTTCAGGGGTTCGTCTCTCCCGGTATTGGGGGTGAGGTCACGCTGTGTCTAGAAGAGCCATTACACGAAGTCCTTGGCCAAGGCAGGAGATTTACTGGTAGGTATTCCAGTAGTATCTCAGGGTGTTCTGGGCTACACTCCGACACGACTTGTACCGCTTTTGGGGGTCTGACTTTTACCAACCCCCTAGGCTCGCCATGCGATGCTCATAGACGAACGGACCGGACTGTACGGATATTGTCACTGACAGGCTCAGTAGGGTGTCAGGATGAGTTCGCTCATCGACGTCCCTTTTGGTCAATACCTGGTAGCCCGTTACGTATTGGCTTATACCTCTGACGTGCCAGTGGTTAAATCCACAGCCAAGGTGTTGACGAGTCTTTAGAGTCCCCCACATTCAGTTACTCAAGCTTTCGGGCGAAAAGCTGTAGATGCCGTATGGAGATATGGCATGGTCCGATCAGATACGTGCGGTATTTCACCGATCAGGATCGGACAGTTTGTACTAGAGGCCGTATGGATATATGGCAGAGTTCGATCAGATACATGCAGTATTGCACGGATCAGGATCGGACAGATATTACTAGCCGGCTTTGGTTTAAGCCGGATCCTAGTATAGTACAGTGTAGATTTTGTCTCATTGCATTTGTATTTCGGTCGGAATACAGATGCGGGTGTGCATACACAGTATCGGGGTTTTCCTGTAATTTATTACGGGACCAGTTTTCTGGAGTTGCCAGTTTGCTTTCCGTTTCGGCCAATTTCCTTTGTATCTTTCATTGGCCGAAGTTTGGTGGAGGAGGGCTTATTTGCATTTGTGCAAATAAGCAATTTGGAAGGGGGTCTTTTGCATATTGGTTGGATCATGATGGCTCACCATCACTTGACTTTCTTTGTGTCATGATGGCTTGACCATTTGATGTCATCATGCTTGAGATGATGGTTGTGGTGGAGTGTTGGCCTTTGATTGTCATCATGCTTGTTGATGATGAAGTGTGATGATTGTTGTTTGAGTGTTGGAGTTTCCTAGTGATCATTCCTTTGCATGATAGCCTTCTCTCTCTCCTTTTGGATTATTGGATGGCTCTCTCATTCTTTTGATACACACTCCACTCTCTCACTCTCTTGCAAATGCCATGGCCGGCCAAGCTTCTTGGGGCTGTCCAAAATTCTAGAGGTGGGATTTTTGTGCTTTTGCTTTGATAAAAATCCCACAAGATCAATCTCCATCAGCTTGTATCATCCCTCCACCAATATGGCAATTCCTACAACCCCAAATGAGACTTGAGCACTACACATTCTACAGCAAATCTTGGGCACGTCGACTTGCCAGCTTCGTGCCCGAGTTGCCTCGGTATAGAGGTGGGAGCCCGTAAAAGATGTAGGCGATGTGGTGCACTTCCAGCGACGAGGTGGAGACATGACATTCCGCGGGAGATCGGGACGACGACGAGAAGACCGGAGGACTCGGATCAGTCGGTATATCTCTATTCCCCATCTTGTAGTTAGCTAGGACTAGTTAATGGCACGATCCGGGTTATAGTGCGCGGTGGTGCCGGTTCAAGAAAAATTAAAGTTAGCCATCGCTTCCGCATTTGGCCTCGGGATGGAGGCCGGGGCGCCGCCGTGCACTTACAAGCGCCAGTTTAAAAGTTAAGAAAATTTTTGATTCCGCATTTTGGCCTCGGATAGACGGCCGGGACGCTGCCGTGGCACAACAACAAGTCGGCAAAACAAGTGCCCATCATTTTGTTTCAAAAAATAAAATTTTGCTTCGAGCCTTGGTATAAAATATCGCATATATTTTAGTTTATAAATTACAAATACTCTTTTCTTTAATTTGACATTCGATATTAGTTCTGCTTTAGATCCCTCGCTGTTTCCTGTCGGACTTAATCCTAGGGTTTTGAAATTGGATCAGAAGGGGGAAAAAAACTTCGACCTTTGAACAAAAATGTCGATCTAAGAGCTGCGACATCGCTTCGCAGGACCAAAAAATCAATGGAAGAAGGCTACGCAAGTCTCCCCTCGAGCCACTTGCTCGGCTCTGTCCCCGTACGCGCTTCTCTCTCATAAAAAAATACAAAAAACCCTTTCTTGATTTCTCAATCTCTCGATTGTTTGAATGATTAGTTGCTGGAGTTTATCTTTAAAAAGGAAAGCTTTTGTTAGTATCCGAGCTTAGATCGATGTTTCCTTTTGTGTATTTGTTATTCATTGGATCGAGGTTTTTTTTTTGGCAGGCTGTGATTCCTGAAGATAAGAAACCTGCTGCGAGTGAAAGTGAAGTTCCCTTTCCCCTTTCTTATTTAGTGCTGATTTTGATATATTTGAAGTTATTTTTTAGTTGTAATTATGTTGAATTAACTGGATTATTTGTTGGTTTTAGGTGTTGCCTCGAATGCAAACTTGCAAATTTTTCCGCCTGCTAATAATGGAGGTTATCAATCCCCTGGGAGCCCTTATGGTACTAATTTTACTATAAAATGTTGGTTTTTGTGAAATTTTGTTCCGTCCATCATTTATTTTGATTTAGAGTATTTGGATTATACGATTTGCATATATAAATGCTTGCACAAGCATAGAAGATTCACAATCGATATGGCTAGTGGTTGTCTTAGAATAATATACTTCATCTGTAGCTTGATTGTTTATAATGGACGAGGACAACAAGCAATTAATCCAAGATTTTGGGGTCCAGGTGCATGAATTCTTATGATCCATTCAGCTCTGCCGGGTTCATTTCCTCAAAAACTCATTTTATCTTTCTTCGTTACTACATTAGATATGCACTTCTACTCGGCTCTTATTGTGGACATTATGACATTAAGCTAAGGTTATATTCTGATGAAACAATCACATTTTCATGCAATTTAATTTAAAAAATAATGTGTACGGGTATGTGAACTCATGATGCCTGGGGAAGCTATCCTAATAATTGCTATGTATTACATTATTGTGGTTCTCATGGCTGTGTTGATATTCAGGAGGTGTAGCTTCCATTTATCATCTACCTTTGATCTGTTCACTGTAGGCTACCATGTTTCGAATGAAAGACATGACATTGCATGTAGCATCCCCTTCCAGGCTATCACTTGTTACATAACTAATCAAAATGTTGATGGTGTCAGTTTCCCTTTATTGGTTACTTGCATCACCTTCCTTAATGCTTTAGTTTTTTGCGAAACAATATTCTTGCCTTCGAGAGGCATCTATTTACCCATTTATTTGAATGTGTCCTTTTGGTTTACATATCATGCCATGTTCAATCATGAAATTCTTATATATTTCCTTTATCTTAGATAATTCTTCTATGTATGAAGTTATCTGATCGTATCAACCACTTTTCATTTCCGGCAATAAATATTACCAGATTATCTTTCACTATGAGCGTATGTACATATATTAACACTCTGATTTGAATGTATAGAGATGTGATTATGCATAATCACATAATTATTGTTCTTGTGTGTTTTCTTTGTTTCTGATGATGCAGGTGGAGATGAACAAACAACAAGCAGTTGGAAGGGATTTTTTAGTATTTCATCTTACCAGCCATACTTCAATGTTGATACTGATATCGTTGTTGATAGGATCATCAGTTCAGTGTATCCAATGAATGATTTCCATAGAAAGATTGATGCAAATCCTGATATGTGAGTTTCTCTTTCTGTAATAATTCCAATCTTGCATGCAGATTAAATGTTTTGACAAGAATATGGTTTACCCAAGTTCGTATTAATAGCTACTTTCCATTTTATATAGCTTACAAAGGATTAACCAGAATAAGTATGATTCATATTATATTCCCCTTCTGGCCTGGCTGTTACCCATTAATGTGCTCCTTGCATGCATGAGCCGCACCCATATAAAATTGAGAGAGAAGTAGTTGTACGCTTGTAGTCTTAGAGAAAGTTCTCCCTTGCCCATAATTGAGCTATGAATGTGCCACTGGCTCATAAGGCAGATCTTAGAATTTCAACTAGTTGTAATATTCTGTTCTAGCTTTCTGAACCTTGAACTCTCCTTCATGACTGATTTTCTAGTGTGTGTGTGTGTAGGAGAAGGCGAGATGATTAGTTAATAGTCACGTCAGATAAAAGAGCTTATATAGGCCAAAGTAACCCCTTGTTAAGAGGAAAGATTAAATCTCCTCTATAAATTATTGTCTTAATCGACCTAAACAAATGCTTAGACTGCCAACAGCAAGAAGTTTATCCTGTACTCTTTTAGCATAAGTCATCCTTGTTACAACAATCTCTTAGCGGGGGTGAAAATGGAGACGTAAGCCCATTTTGTGCTAAATACTGATAACATAATTCTATCTGCTTCAAAATGTATTCGGCCCTCTTGTACATTCATTTTTTATGCATTTAAAAATGTTCTATTATCTTGTAATTGTGTGGTATGTTATGCCAAACATTGAACATTGTAGGTATGGCCCTGTTTGGATCATTACTACCTTGGTCTTCATTCTTGCTGCCCTTGGAAATTGTGCTACTTATCTGATGCATCAGAGGAATGAACAAGACACGATGTGGAACTTTGACATCGCCTATGTCAACTGGGCAGCATGCGTTCTGTATGGCTATGCATGTCTTGTACCAGCTGCATATTACTTCTTCCTTCAATATTTGGGATCTAATAAAGCAAGCCTAACATGCCTATGGTGCTTGTGGGGGTATTCTTTGTTCATCTTCATCCCCAGTTCAGTAAGTATCCAGTTTTCGATAATCCATCACCAACGAATGAACATTCAAGGAAACTTCTGTGTCTGTTGGTTAATTAATACCTTCAGAGAATGTCGCAAGTCATATACAACCTCTAACCTTCAGAGTCAGAATGTCTAATTATGTGTAGCTGAAAGCTATAGTTTAGTTTAATAGGGTGTGTTTGCTGTAGTATGCTATGGTCTGCTAACTGGTTTAAATTTCGAAGAGGTGGTTTATCTGATTTATTATCATGAGAATCATTTTGGGAGAATATCAGTATTCAAATTCAGATGTAAAAATTTCAATGTAAAATCCAGATCTTTTTCATATATAAGAAATTCCTGAAGCACTAATTTGACTCAACATAAACAAATTCATACTAGTATAACTGTATAAGCATGTGCCCGTGGGCGCACATCTATTTCATATGTATTACACATCTACAGAATCATTTATTACCTTGCAACTTGCATAAACTAATTATTTACTCCTTTGGTTGATTCTTCAGCTGTTGTTGGTTATTCCTTTTGAGCTTCTAAGATGGATCATCATAATACTTGCTGGTGCTGCATCGTCTTGGTTCATCTATCAAAACTTGAAGGTTTATACAGAAGGGAACAATGAGCTCATGGTGCTAGTTGCCAGTTCCGTAATAATGCAATTTGCTCTGGCGATTTTCATCAAGGTTTTTTTCTTTCCATGAGGTGATATGAGAGTTGTCAAAAGCATTTTGCTACCTTTAACTTGTGTGACTAAGATTCATATTAACTGTAATCTGTAGTTAGTCAGTTGATGGTTTGGTGTGAGTTTGCAACCAGGAATTGTCACACAAATGCATACGGTAACAAATTTTGTGAAGAAACCATCACTTTACACATTTAGTGGTCATTTTATTGATGATGAGAGTGCTTTATTAGCCTTTCAATGCAGCAGTAATTGTTTGGCATTATAATTCATGGTTCCCATATGCTTTCAGAATTATGTTGTAATCATAAAGCATAACCAAGGAGAATAAAATAAAGAGACAAGTAGGATTTGCTGAAAGACCCAAAGTTTGAGATAATCGTATGTGGATGCCAGAGTCGAGAATCATATGCTTCACATTTTCCTCCTTCCTGGTGTCAAATACCTAGAGACATGATACTCAATATCACCTGTCAAAGAAGAATCAAACATCCAACAGCTTGATGCTATCATCTGTTGATATTATTTTTGAAGAACGGGGCAAAAGAATTTCATTCAACAGTTTATCTTGATGAGAGCCATAGCATCGTTAAGGAAGCTCGCATCAACTACAGAAAAAAATACCATTTAGATGTATTCAGCACCCTCTTAAATTATACAGCAGTTGAACAGCTATAATTCATGAGTGCAAGAAATTGCAGGTACCAATTGTACTCATAATACAGAACCCTGCATATTATAATGTCATGCTTAATGACATTGAACCGAACAAAGCGGCACTCCAACAAAAATAGTTTTTGAAAATGAACCAAGAAATCACAACCCCCCCCCCCCCCCCCCTCCCACCAAAAAAAGTCCAATTTGTAGTGGCAAATCATTTCTCGACGAACTGCTTCAGAGCATTCAGCCAATGCATGTATTCTCGGCTATCTTTGTTGATCATGTACTCTTGCAAGAAGTTAGTGGTGATGGCCGTGATGCCTCTCAGCTCCAAATATTTGTGAAAAGCTTTCTGAAGGTTCTCATCCAGATCCCTAGCACCAACAAAACCAAGCAAAATTTTGTATTAGTTACCAAGAAAATACAGAGTAATTACATACAAATTTGCACTCTATTTTAATATTTGGGTAAATTTTATTAGTCCCCGTCTACTTTTTGAAGTTTTTTCGATAACACCAACGAACTTTCCAAATGACATGAAACCCCCCTGAAGGAGCAATGTTATTTGAAATTGTTAGATTTGTTAACTCATGCAAGGTTTGAGTGGATCGAATAACCCCAAAATGCCTTGTACATAGACCGAATAACCCGGAAAAAAAAACCCAAAATGAACTGAAAATAGCATTTTTGGGACGAAAATGCCTTATTTTTTTGACAAATAACGAGACTATGCCATTTTTGAAGTTCAATGGTTTTATCTAAAAAAATCCTGTAAACGCGATGGTGTTTTGGAGAATTTACCCTTAATATTTTTTGTTTCTGCAACTTTTTTATTTCCATAAATACACCTCAATGAAAATGTTGAAAAAATGGCAGAAAATCGATAGATTTTTAGGGATAAAAGAATTGTGTAAATGGCAAAAATAATTAATAACTATCAAAATATATGGGAAAAAGTGCAGCTTCTAAAAAGAGAGGATGATATCCTAGTCCAAGGATGAAAGTGAGGGGCTTCCAAGCAATTCGGTCAAAGTAGCCTGATTATGTCATTTGATCATTCACAATGCACACTAATTACTCTCACAAGGGTTATTTTGGGAACAAAAATGTACTAGCGACGGTAGAAATATACAAATATTAAAGTAGGGAGCCACGTTCTATTATCGAAGTGAAGAAGGTTTTAATGCATTTCAGTCTAAGACTTATATTAGCAAATTGAAGACAGCTTACTCGAAATCAGGCCCTTCATATGCAAGCATTTCCTGATCAGGTTTCGGTTCTTCTCCAACAGACATAGAATCAATCACGACCTCATCAGGATAAGCTGTGCATGCGAACTCCAAGCTTGGGCCTGTTCCTTTGCTTACAACAACAGTTAGAGGGATGCTCGATTGGCTCGGCCTCTCATCATTGTCGCCATCTTCATCTCCATCACCTCTGTTGCCATCAGGTTCCTCTCCAGTGACGAGGCTAGGCATTGCAACTGTGACTTCGATTTCCTCGTCTTGATATTTTCTTCTTAAGATAATTATATTTGTTCCCTTTTCGTCTTCGATTTCGAAGGGAAATCCTTCTGGTATCTCTTCTACCTGTTCAAACAAGATCACAGAGGAATTATCCATTGGATACAGCTCTTAAAACCCGAGCCCGTATTAAGAAAAGAAAGAATAATTACAGTGTCTAATTCACCGATTGTTATTGACAACAAATTTTCTAAAGTAATTGGGTTTATTTCTCTTGTAAAATGTCCTGTAAGTACAGTCGTTTCAAAATTGCCGCCTTCCTTCGCCACTTGGTTAAGGGAAATTATTTGGTTATTTCTACAATCAGCTATGCTATGAACAATGCTATAAAAGCCGGCAGAAAAGGCAAGGTCCCCAGGACTGAAGATATTTTTCGTTCTCTTTTTTCACTGATTGCTATCAATTACTCATTCATCTCAAATACTCGAACAATGGATCTCATTGTCTATTTTTATTTTTGGCAAGTACAGCATGTGATCCGGCCAAAAATGAAAATCACAACCAGCCCAATGAGGTCACATGCCATATCATGTTCAGCAAGCGACTACAATTAGAATATGTGATCTATTCAAAACATGAGCAACCAAAAATAATAATTATATCCCTAATCAAGTCTTCCATAAATGATACAAGATCTTAAGAGATGAGAGGGATAAGAATCCTGAACTACCAATATAAAACTGGGAAGGCATAGACATCATTAATAGATCAATACCACACAAAAGAAGGCCAAAAAGAATAGTTAAAAAATATATCTGACCTTGACTACAACATTCTTATGGAGAACGATTTCCGAAGATGGCCACTCTCTGACAATTTGTATGTGCATCGCAAGTTTCAATGCGCCACTGAATCATATAATTCAACTCCTAGAAGAGAGCAAATTCAAAATTGGCCATTTCCTTCTCATCTTGATTGTGTTAAGCAAACTATCAGACCATTCAACCATCAGTTATATTAAGGTCAACATATATACCTTAATTGTGTGTTCTTTCCATACAATCCCTTAATTCTCTCATAGTATCCAAACTCACGCCCAGACCTAATTGTGTTTTCTTTCCATACAATCCCTTATTTTTTTTTCCATATTATCCAAACTCATGCCTAGACCTAATTGTGTTTTCTTTCCATACAATCCCTTATTATTTTTTCATATTATCCAAACTCCCACCTAGAGAATTTATTAGCTTGTTGCAATCATAAAGCAACTAAAGACCCATTCACTGGGTTTCTGAAATAGATGATGGAAAAAGATCAAATAAAAAGAATGTGTTCTCTTGGGTGGTGCTTGCTAAAATGGGGGCGATTTGGTTCAATTTTGGGTAAATTGTCAAAAAAACAATCAAGTAGTTTTTTCCCACTTACATAAACCCATTGGCCTCAAAACGGTTGTCAAAAACCCCCCTGGATAAATTCGGTGGTAAAAAAACCCCACCTGAGGTATCTGTATAGTTACCTGCTATATACAGTTGCTTGCAATATCTATGCAGTTGCCTGCGATATATATGACCTATTTAGATATAGCAATCAACCATACAGATACTGCATGAGAATTTTCCATGAGAGAACCGCTTCGAGGCCAAGGGGTTTTTGTCTGCGGGAAAAGCTACTTGGGATTTTTGACAATTTATAATGAGATGGGGTTACAAATACCCTTCAGTTTATAATGAGATGGAGTTACTGATGGTACTAGTCGGATGCAGAAGAACGGTGATTTTGGAAGGACGGTGACAAACGACATGGCTGGGAGGTGAAGATTGAAGCTTTGGATACCCCTGACCGATCAAAAGATGTTAACTTGAAGGATTGGGTTGTTAGGGCTTTAAAGATGTCTGAAGGGAGGAATGTGATTGCTAAGGAGGTTGCTATTTCGGGTGGGAGAGGATTGATTGAAGTAGGGAAGGGTGCAATTCAGGTATAGGGAGTCGTGATGCAGAAGAGGACACGGCAAGAGGGTGCGGGGCGATGCCTTTGCCTTAGGGACAAAGATTTCTGTACAAGGACCTCATCCAGGCGACAATGAAGGCTAAAACACCCACCTCGATGCGTGGATTATGAACTTGCCTCCTATAAGGGTTGTTTGGTTCCATGTAGTTGGAGCACCATGCGGAAAAACAAATGTTTGGTTATTATGTTTTTACAACTCAAGATATAGTTGCAAAAGCATTTGACTTTGAAATGGTATGGTTGCAACCACATCTTATGAATTGTGCAAATCATTAAATCCCATCAAATTATCCATTAGTTATAGTACTTTAATAATATTTTGCTATATAAAAAATATAAGAGGTTATTATTTTTCTAATAATTTTTTCCAATTTGTTAATGTTATTGGAAAAATCGACTCTACCAAACAATAGAATGCAATTTCAACAACAGTAGTTGCACCTACATGTATTTCCAATTTCATACAACCAAGCAACCCCTAAATGTAGTAGATTATATATGTTCACTGAGTTTCTCCTCATTTAACTATAGTGTGTGGTATGTCCAAAAGCAAAGGAGAGGATGAGAGAAGACAATATCATCATAATTAGGAGTTGGGATAAGCGGCATAGACCATTGAAGGAATACACATGTGATACGATCGGACCTCGAATTGTGAGGTCGAATAAGAAAGGCGGAAGGGTTCCCGATGAAAGTTACCTTTTGGAACGTGAGGGGAGAGAGATTGTATGCCAAAAGATAAGTTCGAGTTAAGTTATGAGGTAGTTTCACAGATATTATTTGTTTCTAAGAAACTAAGATTTGACGACTTATTTCTTTCTTAGAACAAGCTGTCTAGGAGCGGTTAATAAGCAGTGCTTTATCCCTTCATTAGGCCTTGCTAGAGGCTTCGCCTCTGGGTTTGACTCATCTGAATTTCAACTTCTGGAAGAGTACGCAGTTCTTTTATAATTATGCGGTGTCTTTATCGCTACTACAGCAATATTTTATTGTGGTCGCTAATATGTATGGTCCCAACCCAATTAATATTAGAAAAGATTTCAAGCAAGAATTAAGAATGTCCAAGCCTTTGATCAGGCCTGTAGATGGTCGGAGGAGACTTACATCAAGAGATATTCCTTTGAACACACTAGGGTAAGAGGACTAGCCTTAACAAGCAGGGTATCTTATAACCACTACGTTTGTGTATACGATGATAAAAATCTTTTTATAATCTTCCTTCGTTATATTCATTTTAGTACTTCTTTTGATGGAAAAAAATTTGAAAATGGTGTTTTATGTTTACAACTATTAAATATTATTTTTGGAAATATTTAGGAATTTATTTTAATTTTTAGAAATAAAAAAAGGTTTTATGAAATATTATTTGTATAGAAAAAGGAAATTATTTTTAGTAAAAATTATTGGAAAATAAAGAAAACTTTAAATGGAATTTCTTAGAATGTTCTAATATTTTTAATGATTTTTCTGAATTAAAAATGATTTTTAAATGATTTTTTGATTTAAAATACACACACATATAAACCTGGTCGAATCGGGTTGAACCCGACCCGGGCTGCAACAGCAGCAGGCACTGCTCTTGCAAGCGGGGCCCGCCTGCTTTATGTGCACAGCACGGGTGGTGCATGTGATGTAGGCTGCGGTGACGTGATCCAATCGCAGGGCACCACATGTCCAAATCTAGATTTTTCGGGAATTTTGTGGGATTGTGAACAGTTTGGATGAGGTTTTGAGCCACCTTATAAATACAAACCTTACTATTTCTCACTTTTCTTCCTCTTTTGGACTCCAATAATTCCCCGAAAATTCCTACACGACCGGAATTCGAAGATCTTCGAACCGGCGCTAGTCTCAAGCTCTACAAAAATCCGAGAGAGAAAAGCCAAAAAAGGTGAGATTTCGTCGCCATTTTGATAACCAAATCGAAAGTAGGATCTCTCGTCTATCCTCCTTGCCCTCATCGTCTTTTCTAAACATGTTTATCTGTGTTAGGACAATTATATTTTTGAATCTTAACAAGTTTCCTTGCCTCTTGCTACTTATTTAGTTTGGTTTAAATAATGAAACCAACCGACGAACTTGTTAAATAACTTCGTTATTAGCATTTGGCTCACCCCTATAATAGATTTTTTATACTTTTAGTGTGGGGTAAGGACCTACCTCGGCCTCCTTTTATATTTACTCCATGAATACTGATACGCCGTTATGCTGCCCAATTTGCACTGAGATAATGTCCGGTTATAGCCGGAATGCTGCTAAGATTTAGGTTAACTTTTGTTGCCTATCTAATTCTAATTACACCCTAACAAGATATGACCCACTATTGCACATGAATACTCCACTAGTTTCCAAATCCCATATTTTCACTATAATACCCCAGATTTCTAAGAATCTTATTTACATTCAAATACCATGGATTTTTCTAAATTACATTTACACTAAAATACCTTAAAGTTTATAAATTTTCGTATTTTCTTTAAACCACCCTAAAGTTTCCAAAACTCATATTTCACATAAATACCCTTAACTTTTCTAAAACTATAATTTCACTAAAACACCTTGGACCCTTCTAAAACTATTATTTTCATTAAAGTACCGCGACTTTTCTAAAAGTCGTATTTTCATAAAAATACTTCGATCTTTCTGAAAGTCTTTTTACAGTAAAATACCCTGGACTTCCTAAGATCCATTTTACTTAAGGGGGAAATTGAGCTAAGATATGTCTTAACTAAGTTACCTAAGGTATATGAGAGGAGAAAAGGGGATGAGCACCATAGTTTTTAAGTTATATCTTTTTTTAGTTGGATGAACCCATCTTTCTCCTCTTACGTACTTTAGATAACTTAGCTAAGACATACCTTAACTCAGTTAACTTCTTTATTTAAATGCTTGAACTTAAAAACCATATTTTACTAAGATACCCAATACTGTTGACCCTATTTATTCTACAGAGGAATGTTATAACCCTATTGCGTCTAAAGATGACTATACCCGGTTTAACCTTCGACACTATTATACATCATATACTTGAATGATTGGGGTTAGACGCAAAGACCATAGGCATGAGGTGATAATAGAAAGATCCGATTTTCAGATATTCCTAGTATGGAAAGTGATCCCCTCCGGTTCCCATGCCACGGTCCGATAATAGAAAGATCCGATTTTCGGATATTCCTGATAAGGTGTTATCAGACAAATAACTTAAAACAAATCATTAAACTGGGTTGGGTAGTTTGAAAAGTAAGGCCGTACGATGTATCTCGAGAGTTCCCCTAATCACCATGGTTTCGTGGTGGAACAAAATGCTAACTTTCCCATGCTCGTTACCATGTTTCCGTGGTGGACGGATTGCCATCCTTATTCCCGTTACCTTTGATCCGTGGTGGAACGGAATACTCTCGAGAACAAGTGCACCTTTATGACCAAACTAAATAAACTAAAATATGGACTTTAGCTTTTTATGACATCTTGCTGATACCTTCACTTGCGTACTTGCGACACCACACTTATCACTTTATCTACCTCATATTATGCTTTTGTTCATCTTTGTTGCTTATAACCCCTTTGAGAATCCTACTCGAAACAAAAGTTTGCTGACGGATGTCTCTCTCTTCCTCCGAAATCTCGTCGGGGTTAGAAGAAAATAGAGATGGAGCAGCAGGTATCGAAGTAACCGTGAAGGACTATGCTCACTTCGTTACGGATTATTAGGCCTTAATCTTTTATTCATATATGTTTTCCGATTATCTGTTAAGGCTTGTTTTATTTACATGCCTTTTTCCAACTATTGATGTAATAAGACTTTGAATCTTGTCTGTAATAAATGTTGGTTAATGAATAAAGACTTCTTTTAATTACTTGTCTTTGTATACTTGCCTGCATTATTTACGCTTAACGTAACTGTATCGAATTGAATTATTCTCTCGACATAATTACATCGCGGACCTCGTAGCGTCTCCGCCCTCGTATCTTAGGAAGCCGGACTTGACAGGTTTTAGTAGTGGCCCATGCAAGTCCGTATTCAAATGCAAGAACATTAACCGACACTTATTATATCCTTGAATCCATGCTCGACGCTTACTTTGTTTTCCTTTTATAGAATCTACTTTCCATCTCAACATCTGCTACTCTCTTTGAATCCGATTTGACCGTTCGTTATTTTCCTTATAAAGACGATGGCCGGACGCGACGAGAATAGGAACATGCACATTGAATCAAATATTGGTCGTATAGGCTAATATATCATATCGGGACCCCACACGATACGGTAAAACCGATAAATATCGGCCAATATAGCAATATCGACCGATATAACGTCCGTATATGATAAAAGAAACACCTAGCTGATATGATTCTGATACCCACCGATATCCGATATTTAAAACCTTGAACATGCATAGGAACAAGAACGGTAACGACAATCAGGCTGCTTTGATCCAGATGATGTAGGGGCTGATAGAACACCAACAGCAGCAAACCACAGCACTGCAAAGGGAACTAATGGAAAGCCGTCAAAAGCAGGCTTCCATTCTTAAGAAGGCGTTAACATCAAACAACCAAGGAGCGCCAGGGGTGAAACGGTTTCAATCGCTGCATCCTAAGTCCTTCACTGGGAAGGAGATGCCACCAGAAGCCGAAGAGTGGCTGCCGAGCACAGTGGATGACCTAGGCGCCACTCAAGTCCTGGATGAATCCTGGATGGGCATTGCGAAGCTCTCACTAAGAACGCTCACATTTGGTGGATTACTGAGGAGAGTTGGCTGGAGAAGCCGATCAGTTAGGAAACCTTTAAGGGACGTTTTTGACGCCCAGTATTTCCCGGCCGTGACTCACTTAGACATGGAGAAGAGATTTGTCCATCTCCAATGGGTTAAGCCGCTCGTATGATGAAGTCCTTGACGCTGCCCGTCGTTTAAGGACTTGGAGACGTAGATGAAACAGAAGAACCAACCAGTCGGAAAAACGACCTGCTAGTCAGATGTCTAGCGAAACTCCTTCCGGGCCGATCAACAATCCTGAACACGGGACCTGTAGAATCGTTCGACTCCCCTCGTCCGGTTGTTTGCCACATTGTTTCAAACCGAGACATCTTAGAAAGGACCGATGTAAGTTGAACAGACACTGTTTGGCCAAGCGGATCGGTGGATCACGTTGTCAGTGCCTATCCACAGCATACATCGAGGCCAACCAATTCAGGGGCACCACGACGAGGTCCACCCTTGCCCCGTCAGCAGCAAGTGTTTCATCAAGCACAGAGAGGCGCTTCGAAACGTTAAGCTTTTACCATGACAGCAGTTGAGACCGAAGCTACATAACGCACTAGTAACCTTTTAACTTCTTAAATTCCAGTCCGTTGTTATTTATACATGTCTTCTTAAAACTTTTCCTGCATCCACCTATGATACCATTCTTGTTGTCTTAGAAATCCTTATAACCTTGTTTCAACTTCCCAACTTTTCTATCCTGAAGCATTTCCTGACGTCTTTCCAACTTCGTTGTATCATGACCTTTCTAGACTCGCCATCTATTGGACGATACAACCATACTTAAGAGCGACACTTGGCAGCATGATAGCGTCTAACGACTGTGTTATCCTTTACCTTCTTCCCCTGTTACAACATCCCCTTAGGAAATTTCGGGGACGAAATTATTTTAAGGTAGATTGTAACGACTACGTTTGTGTATATGATGATAAAAGTCTTTTTATAATTTTCCTTTCCGCCATTATATTTTTTTTAGTACTTTTGATGGAAAAGGTTTGAAAATGGTGTTTTATATTTAAAAGTATTAAATATTATTTTTGGAAATTTTTAGGAATTTATTTTTAATTTTTAAAGAAAAATGTTTTATGAAATATTATTTGTATAGAAAAAGGAAATTATTTTAGCAAAAATTATTGGAAAATGAAAAAAAAACTTCAATTGGAATTTTTTAGAATTTTCTGAAATTTTAAAATATTTTAAATGATTTTTCTGAATTAAAAACAATTTTTAAATGATTTTTCTGAATTAATAACAAATTTTAAATGATTTTTCTGATTTTAAAAAATATATAAACCGGGTCGAATCGGGTTGAACCCGACTCGGGCTGCGGCGACAGCAGCCACTGCTGTTGCAAGCGGGGCCCACCTACTTTACGTGCACCGTGCGGGCAGTGTATGTGATGTAGGCTGCGACGACGTGGCCCAATCGCGGGGCGCCACGTGTCCCAATCAAGATTTTTCAGGAATTTTATGGGATTGTAAATGGATTGGATGGGGTTTTGGACCCTCCAAACTCAAACCTCACTATTTCTCACTTTTCTAGCTCCAAATAATTCCTCAAAAATTCATGTGCAACCGGAATTCGAAGATCTTCGAAATGGCGCAAGTCCCGAGCTCTGCAAGAATTTGAGGAAGGAGAAAAGCTAAGAAAAGTGGGATTTCATTGTCGTTTCGATAACCAAACCGAAGGTAAGATCTCTCGGCTATACTCCTTGCTTTCGTCGTCTCTTCTAAACATGTTTATCTATGTTAGGACTATTGTATTCTCGAATCTTAACAAGTCTTCTTGCCTCTTGCTACCTATTTAGTTTGGTTTAAATAATAAACCAACCGACGAACTTGTTAAATAATTTCGTTATTAGCATTTGGCTCACACCTAAAATAGATTTTTTGCAACTTTAGGGTAGGGGTAAGGACCTATCTCGACCCCTTTTTTATACTTACTCCATGAATGCCGATACGCCGTTATGCTGCCCAATTTGCACCGAGATAATGTCCGGTTAGAGCCGGAATGCTGTCAAAATTTAGGTTAGCTTTTGTTGCCTATCTTAATTCTAATTGCATCCTAACAAGATACGACCCACTAATGCACATGAATACTCCACTAGTTTCCAAATCCCATATTTTCACCGCAATACCCTAGATTTCTAAGAACCTTATTCACATTAAAAGACCATGGGTTTTCCTAAATTACATTTACATTAAAATACCTTAAAGTTTATAAATTTCGTATTTTCTTTAAAATACCCTAAAGTTTCCAAAACTCGTATTTCACATAAATACCCTTGTAGGGTGTTTTTCGTCACCCCATTGAGATGGGAATACACGCGCGTTGGTTAGGCGCAGTACAGATTCTCCCTGCCTGGGATAGGCGGGGGTTTATTGATTGTGGGGATCCGAATCTTCGGCAGCCGCGGACTAAGCTGTCGTTAATTACCTCTTGGCTTTGGAGCGAGAGAACCTCCGATTGACGGGTCAAACTGGACATGCGAACTCAATGCGATGCGTTGGTGTGTGTGTATTTTTTTTGTTCCATTTGTTAAAAAAAAGAATATATATATTTTTCTATAAAAAAACAAAAATAAATAAGTAGATAAATATTTAGAGAAACGTTTTTTTAATTTTAAAATATTATTTATAATTTATTTAATATTTATTTATTTTTTTAAATAAAAAAATCAAAATAAAAAAAAAGAAGGAAGAAGAAAAGAAAAAAATATTAAAATAAAAAAAAGGGGAACCTAGGCTCCCATTTAATGAGAGCCTCCCCTCACATGCTAGCATATGACCCCTCACATGCTAGCGGAAGCCCTCCCCCTTACGTGCTAGCATGTGATGAGAGCAAAAAGGGCTTCCATTTAATGGGAGCTCTCTCCCTAGCACGTGAGGGGGCTAAAGGGCTCCAAAATTTTATTTATTTTTTACATGGAGTTCAACTCCAAAAGAAATTTTTTGTAGAGTTAAATTCCAAAAGAATTTTAAATATGGAGTTCAACTCTAAAAAGATTTTAAATGGAGTTTAACTCCAAAAAGATTTTTATTGTGGAGTTAAACTCCAACAAGAGTTTTAAATGGAGTGCAACTCCAAAAAGATTTAATATGGAGTTAAACTCCCTAAAAAGAGTTTTAAATGGAGTTCAACTCCAAAAAGATTTTTATTGTGGAGTTAAACTCCAAAAGAATTTTATTTGTTGAGTTAAACTCCAAAGGAATTTTTATTGTGGAGTTGAACTCCGAAGGAATTTTAAATGGAGTTCAACTCTAAGAGTTAAACTCCTAAAAAGATTTAATGTGATGAGTTAAACTCCACTAAATGGGGAGCCTTCCCCTCACGTGAGGGAGAGGGGAGTGGGAGATCCCCTCTCCCTCACGTGAGAGGAAGCAGGAGCACCAAAAAGAATTTTTTCTGTGATGGAGTTAAACTCCGAAAAAAAGTTTATTTGGAGTTAAAACTCCTAAGATAATTTTATTCGGAGTTAAACTCCAAAAAAAAGTTTCTATTATAAGGTCAAACTCCAAAATAATTTTATTTGTGGAGTTAAACTTCCCAAAAAAGATTTTCTCCTTTCTCTTTTGAGAAGAAACCCAAAATGGGTTCTCTTGAAATTCCAAGATCTAGATCTTGGATGATAAAAAAAGAGAACATTTTTCTTCGCTTGATGGAGTCTTAGGAGGTGGGTTTATGGTAAAACTTTATTTAGTTTAAAAAAAAGAGCTAAGTTCTTGATTTATTTGGAAAATGAAAATGAAGAACTTGAAAAAGAGAGATTGGAGGCACAAACCCTAGTTTTTTGGGGAGAATGAAAATGTATCCTTTATTCATCGTCATGTTGTCTTATATAGGCTTACACATTTACATATAACCCCTTGGGCTTTACAAAATGGCATTTTGCCCATCTCATGCCTCATGTGTTCATTTCTTTTGCACATAAGCCATGGGTTTTACAAAAATTTGGCTTTATACCCATTTTGCTTACATTCATGCATAAAAAATTACATCAAAATTATTTATTACATGATTTTTTATTTCGGCATGGGGGCCGGCCGCGGGGCTCGACTTGGGCATAAGCCCACTTGCTTGGGCTTGGGCCGCTTACTTGGGGTTGACCTTGATTTTGACTTGGTCAACTGGAGTGCAAATTTTGACCCCAACAAAGTACCCCCCATCAATGAATGCACACCACATATATGAGTTGTGTGCATGAAATTAATGGATCTAAGTTGGACTTCGAGGTGAAACATCATTCCAAGGGCGGAGCATCATCCCGGAAGCATAATTCCGGGGATCGGAGCATAATGCCGAGGATTGGAGCGTAATTCCGGGATCGGAGCATCATTCCTGAAGAGCGGAGCATGATTTTAGGGATCGGAGCATAATTCCGAAGAGCGGAGCATGATTCCAGAGATCGGAGCATAATTTTGAAGAGCGGAGCATAATTTCCAGGGGGCTGGAGCATAATTCCGACGAGCGGCAGGCATTCTGACCGAAGCATAATTTCGATGCAGATGTTGATTCACAGGCGAAGCATAATTCCGACAGGAAAGGCAGATACTCCGAGGCAAATCATGATTTCGACACGAGGTACACTCTGAGACAAAGCATGATTCCGGCGCAGAGCTTGTTGGTCGACTTGATTCCGAGGCGGAGCTTGATTCCAACGGAAGGTCGCTTGTTGATTCCGAGCCGAAGCATAATTCCGACAGGGAAGGCAGACACACCGAGGCGAAGCTTGATTTCGACGCGGGGTACACTCTGAGACGAAGCATGATTCCGACGCAGAGCTTGTTGGTCGACTTGATTCCGAGACGAAGCTTAATTCCGACGAGGAGGTCGCTAGTTGATTCCGACCCGAAGCATAATTCCGACAGGGAAGGCAGATACACCGAGGCTAAGCTTGATTTCGACGCGGGGTACACTCTGAGACGAAGCATGATTCCGACGCAGAGCTTGTTGGTCGACTTGATTCTAAGGTGGGGTTTAATTCCGATGAGGAGGTCGCTGGTTGATTCCGAGCCGAAGCATAATTCCGACAGGGAAGGCAGATACACCAAAGCGAAGCTTGATTTCGACGCGGGGTACACTCTGAGACGAAGTATGATTCCGATACAGAGCTTGTTTGTCGACTTGATTCCGAGGCGGAGCTTAATTCCGACGAGGAGGTCGCTGGTTGATTCCGAGCCGATACATAATTCCGACAGGGAAGGCAGATACACCGAGGCGAAGCATGATTCCGACATGGGGTACACTCTGAGACGAAGCATGATTCCGACGCAGAGCTTGATAGTCGACTTGATTCCGAAGCGGAGCTTAATTCCGACAATGAGGTCACTGGTTGATTCCGAGCCGAAGCATAATTCCGATAGGGAAGGCATATACACCGAGGCGAAACTTGATTTCGATGCGGGGTACACTCTGAGACGAAACATGATTCCAGCGCAGAGCTTGTTGGAATTGGTTGGTTTGATTTGTTTGATTTTTGCCATGTTCGGTGGGACTTTTGAATTTGAGAGGAATTTGGAATTTGTTTAGCATGAGTATTGCTGCACTGGAATAATTCCAGGAGCAACTCATCATTTTCCCTGGGAGGACTTGGGATTTTGGTTTTAGTTTGGCATCAGCACCGCTTACACTAGAATATGGTACCAGGAGCGAATCATCATTTGCCTATGCCCGTTGGGAAATGATGGCTTAGGAGACGGATTTAGGTCCCTATCACCTAAGACTTTTCAATTTTATGAACCGTAAGGGTCCCATAAAAGCATTTTCTCTATACGAGTCGAAATGATCTCGTAGGTGTATTTTATTCTGAGGAGTCGTGAGGACCCCCAAGTGTGTTGCTCCTTTGTGAGTCGTAAGGATCTCACGCGGGAATTTTCTCCTCGCAAGGACTTTGCGAGTGCATTTCATCTCTTTTTCACGAGTTAGCGCCCTTTCGGGTTTTCACAAACTCGCCGGCAGTCCTGCTGTTTTTACTCACAGAGCCCTTTCGGGTTTTCATCCGTGCCCATTTTGCTTGTGGACATACCCTTTTTTTGGGAATCTTCATCGCTGGTGGGACTTTGAATGTGGTCTCGCCGGTAGGACTTGGGAGAGATTGAGATCGTTTTACGCCCGTGGATTGTATACGGTTTTGAAGGATGTATGATCCAGACGGTAGGGCCGAAAGAATTTCGGGACTTTGTTGGCGTCTACATCGCTATACTGGAATATGGTACCAGGAGCGACTCATCATGCGCCGTTGGGAAAACTTAAGATTTGGGTTTTTGGTCGGCATCTGCATTGCTGCACTAGAATAATGCCAGGAGCAACTCATCATTTGGCTTTCCTTGTTGGGAAGCGATGGCTTAGGAGACAGGTTTAGAGCCCCATCACCTAAGACTTTTAAATTTTATGGGCCGTAAGGGTCCCATAAAAGCATTTTCTTCCTACGAGTCGTAAGGATCCCGTAGGTGCATTTTCTCCTTAGGAGTCGTGAGGACCCTAAGTGTGTTTTTCCTTTGTGAGTCGTAAGGATCTCACGAAGGTTTATTCTCCTAATGTATCGTGAGGACACAAGTGGGTCTTCCCAATGGACCATAATTCCAAGGGCGGAGATCAACCGCATAACTGGTGGTTGCGGTGGGGCATGGGCGTGATGAGAATTATTTGAACCCGTGGATTGTATACGGCAGTCAACTTGGGGACCAACCGTAGGGCTGGGAGAATTTTGGGAAATTGAATTTTGGTTGGCGTCTGCATCGCTGTACTGGAATATGGTACCAGGAGCGACTCATCATTCACCATTGGGAGATCCAGGGATTTGAAAATTTGAATTTGGTTGGCGTCTGCATCGCTGCACTGGAATATGGTACCAGGAGCGACTCATCATTCGCCACTTGGGGATTTAGATTTTGGTCGGCGTCTGCATCACTGCACTGGAATATGGTACCAGGAACGACTCATCATTCGCCGTTACAGGTTTTATTAACGCGGTTGCTCTATCATTTCAGCTTTTCTTATCGCGAAGGTCGCGATTGCCCTATCGTTTCGGTTTTATTTTCATCTTTATTTTTACTCGCTGATTTTTATTGCGAGTTGCCCCATCATTTCGGCTTTTTATTTATTTATTTTAATCTTTTTTTTTATTTACACATTTTTACATCCCCGGTTTAACGACTTAGAGGTCGATTATTCCCAGTTTAATGACATGGTAGTCAGCTGTTTTGTATGAAGTTGGCGGTCGCAGCTTGACTGTTTGCCAACACGCCTTTAGACAGTTCTATCTCTCCCGCCTTATATTGTTTTTCGACCCAATCTTTGAAGACGAAACATTCCTCAATAGCATGACTTATCACTCTGTGATAGGGGCGGTATTTAGGATCGTCGGTCATATTCGCTTCTTGCCGTCTTTTTTATTCTGGCAATTGTAGACCGTTTCTTAGAGCGTCTTTGAATATTTTACGGACATTGTCCCTTCTAAAGGAATATACCTTATCCAGCTTCTCTTTCAGTGGAGCTTCTCCTCTCTCTCCAAACACTGGCTTCCGAAGCTGGTTGGCATTAGGCCCGCTCATCCCTTGCTTATTTCGGTTAGCCGAGGTGTTGAAAGATTCAGAATCGTCGGAATTTCCGTCTTTGCGATTTTCGTTCTTTCGGTTTCTCCAGGACCTATTATTATTTTGGGAGTCAGAGGAGAACTCCTGCTTTGAGCGTTCCAACATCTGAACTTTCCTGGTCAGCTCTTGGAATGTTTTGAGACCCGCGGTGTATAGAAACGGGGCCATCCAACTATTGAGATTTCCGACGAGAAGACTGACAGATTGGTCATGCTCTATCGGCGGTTCAAATTTGACGGAGAGATTGCACCATCGGGTTATAAAATCCGTACTGCTTTCGTTGTTCTTTGGCTTGGTCCTTACAAGGTCGGCAATGGTGATCTTATCGCTGACACTCATGAACCTTTGTCGGAACAAAGATTCCATTTGGACGAAAGTTGTGACGGAGCCATCCGGTATGCTCGCGTACCAGTCGAAAGTAATATAGGTCAAGCTATTAACGAACTGGCGGAGGAGAAGCGCATCATTGCCCCAGTATTCCCGCATGAGGCTTTAAAATAAGCGATGTGCTGATTCGCATTTCCCGTCCTATCGAATCTTCCGAATTTAGGGATGACATAGCCGCTAGAAAATTCTACCAGATTATACTGAGCAGGATATGGTCTCCCACTACTGCTAACATCTTTTTGCGCTTCAGCTTCGGCTACCAATGTTTTGACTTTGTTGGTAACCAAATCCAAGATTTGATCTTGAGTTAGCGGGCTACTATCATCGGTAGCCAAAACATTTCCCGAGATAGGATGCGACTGACTCTCATGCGGTCTGCCCACCTTTGGATTTAAGAGAATAGGCGTCGGCTTTCTCAGGACACCGTTTCCCGGTTCATGAGCAGAGCCCTGCGCTTGATTGGGCGGCTGAGAGGCAAGTTGGGCCGTGAGCTGTAAGGCGACATTTGTCAAGTCGTCAATTTTTTAGTAGAGCTTGGCCATCTCCTTGTCTTTGTTTCTAAGCTGCTTTCGGAGCTCCCGAAGAAGTTTCTGCTCTTCGGTCTTAGGATGGAAAGTTGGCTCATCTTCGCTTTCCGAGCCCGACTCACTGGAAGGGTCTTCATTACCTTCCAGAGGAGGCTGGTCTTGGAATGTGGCAGCCATATTCACACCAGATTGGATTTGAGATGTGATGACCCCATCCTTGCTGCAAAGGTTGTCGCTGGGACGCATGCCCACCATGTAAACTGTGTGGATAATACATTCAACCATCCTTTCATCACTGGCAGCTGGTTTCGCGAAGCGGTCCGGGCTTTGGAAATTCATAAATTTTAACATGACCGAAGCCCTAGCCCTTTTGTTGGCTCTGTATCTGAGCCGCTTCTGCCTCAGCTTCTCTGCCTTGAGCGCTTGGCAGGCTTCTACTCTTTGGGAAGCCGCCATAGGCCAAGTGATGGGGAGGCTTGAGAAGACATCCGTCCGCGTGTCCGTCGAATGTATCGCCTGGGCTTGCCCGCGACGTCTGGCAACTTCTTTTGTTCTGACGGCTTTGCCCCCAGCTGGGGCCATGGAAATCCGTTCAGACACCGATTTGCATTTGGGTTGGGGGCGCCTTCGAGACCACCACATTTGGCATCCTGCCTTTCAAGACTGGTCTGTCTGTTGCTGGAGCTTGAAAAGCTGGGATGGCACTAGTTGACACGAACAGAATAGAGCCAAATGGTAGTGGCGGCTCCTCTCATTGTCGCTCGAGACTGGCCGGGTGGACCGTCCTGACGTCCACCTTTATCGTGTAGGAGATGGGAGTTGTGTTGAGAGCTGAGTTTGCCCTTGGAGACATTTTTGCTGCGTCCGAAAATTGCAATTGAAAATTGTTAACCTGCAAATAGAAACATGATTTCAGTACAGGCAATCAATGTATATGTTGATTGAGTTCGCATAGATATTTAGCCCGAAACATGGGAGGAGAGATTGTCCCACCGGGCGTGCCAGAATCTGTAGGGTGTTTTTCGTCATCCCATTGAGATGGGAATACGTGTGTGCTGGTCAGGCACAGTACAGATTCCCCCTGTCTAGGGTAGACGGGAATTTATTGATTGTGGGGATCCAAATCTCCGACAGCCGCGGACTAAGCTGCCGTTAATTATCCCTTGGCTTAGGAGCGAGAGAACCTCCGATTGACGGGTCAAACTGGACATGCGAACTCAATGCGATGTGTTGGTGTATGAGTTTTTTTTGTTTTGTTCCATTTGTTAAAAAAAGGATATATATATTTTTCTATAAAAAAACAAAAATAAATAAGTAGATAAATATTTAGAGAAACGTTTTTTTTAATTTTAAAATATTATTTATTTTATATTTATTTATTTTTTAAATAAAAAACGATTAAAATAAAAAAAGGAAGAAAGAAGAAAAGAAAAAGGAAAAAATTATTAAAATAAAAAAAGGGGGACCTGGGCTCCCATTTAATGGGAGCCTCTCCTCACATGGTCACATGCTAGCATGTGATGGGGGCAAAAAGCGCTCCCACTTAATGGGAGCCCTTCCCCTAGCACGTGAGGGGGCCAAAGGGCTCCAAATTTTTTTTACGTGGAGTTCAACTCCAAAAGAATTTTTTTTGTAGAGTTAAACTTCAAAAGAATTTTAAATATGGAGTTCAACTCCAAAAAGATTTTAAATGGAGTTCAACTCTAAAAAGATTTTTATTGTGGAGTTAAATTTCAAAAAGAGTTTTAAATGGAGTGCAACTCCAAAAAGATTAATGTGGAGTTAAACTCCCCAAAAAGAGTTTTAAATGGAGTTCAACTCCAAAAAGATTTTTATCGTGGAGTTGAACTCCAAAAGAATTTTATTTATGGAGTTAAACTCCGAAAGAATTTTTATTGTGGAGTTGAACTCCGAAGGAATTTTAAATGTGGAGTTAAACTCCAAAAAAAATTTAAATGGAGTTCAACTCCAAAAAGATTTTTTATTGTGGAGTTAAACTCCTAAAAAGATTTAATGTGGTGAGGAGTTAAACTCCACCAAATGGGGAGCCTTCCCCTCACGTGAGAAGGAGTGAAAGCTCCCACTTAGTGGGAGATCCCCTCTCCCTCACGTGAGAGAAAGCAGGAGCTCCAAAAAGAATTTTTTTTTCTGTGATGGAGTTAAACTCCAAAAAAAGTTTATTTGGAGTTAAACTCCCAAGACAATTTTATTCGGAGTTAAACTCCAAAAAAAAATTCTATTATAGGGTCAAACTCCAAAATAATTTTATTTGTGGAGTTAAACCCCCCAAAAAAGATTTTCTCTTTCTCTTTTGAGAAGAAACCCAAAATGGGTTCTCTTGAAACTCCAAGATCTAGATCTTGAATGATAAAAAAGAAACCATTTTTCTTCTCTTGATGGAGTCTTGAGAGGTGAGTTTATGGTAAAACTTTATTTAATTTTAAAAAAAAAGAGCTAAGCTCTTGATTTATTTGGAAAATGAAAAGGAAGAACTTGAAAAAAAGAGAGTGAAGGCACAAACCCTAGTTTTTTGGGGAGAATGAAAATGTATCCTTTATTCATCATCATGTTGTCTTATATAGGCTTACACATTTACATATAGTCTCTTGGGCTTTATAAAATGGCATTTTGCCCATCGCATGCCTTATGTGCTCATTTCTTTTGCACATAAGCCATGAGCTTTACAAAAATTTGGCTTTATGCCCATTTTGCTTACATTCATGCATAAAAAATTACATCAAAATTATTTATTACATGATTTTTTATTTCGGCATGGGGGAGGCCGGCCGTGGGGCTCGACTTGGGCATGGGCCCACTTGCTTGGGCTTGAGCCCGTTTACTTGGGGTTGACCTTGACTTGGTCAACTGGAGTGCAAATTTTGATCCCAACAACCCTTAACTTTTCTAAAACTATAATTTCACTAAAACACCTTGGACTTCGAAAATTATTATTTTCATAAAAGTACCGCGTCGTATTTTCATAAAAGTACCTCAATCTTTCTAAAATTCCTTTTTACAGTAAAATACCCCAGACTTCCTAAGATCCCTTTTACTTAAATGCTGAGCTTAAAAACCATATTTTAGTAAGATACATTACACTGTAGAAGACCCTATTTATTCTATAGAGGAATGTTATAACTTTATTGCGCCTAAAGAGGACTATATTCGGTTTAACCTTCGACACTATAATATGTCATATACTTGAATGATTGGGGTTAGACGCAAGGACCCTAGGCATGAGATGATAATAGAAAGATCCGATTTTCGGATATCCCTTATATGGAAAGTGAACCCCTCCAATTCCTATGCCTAGCAAACCCACGCGTTAACGCCTTATCAAACCCATAACTTAAAACAGATCATTACACGAGGTTGGGTAGTTTGAACAGTAAGGTCGTACGATGTATCTCGAGAGTCCCCTCTAGTCACCGTGGTTCCATAGTGGAACGGAATGCTAACTTTCCCATACCCGTTACCGGGTTTCCGTGGTGGAATGGATTGCTAACCTTATTCATGTTACCGTTGTTCCATGGTATGGTGGAACGGAATACTCTCGAGAACAAGTGCACCCTTATGACCAAATTAAATAAACTAAAATATAGACTTTAGCTTTTAACATTTTATTCATACCTTCACTTGCATACTTGTGACACCACATTTATCTACATCCTATTATGCTTTAGTTCATCTTTGTTGCTTATAACCTCCTTTGAGAATCCTACTCGAAGCGAAAGCTCGCTGACGAATGTTTCTCTCTTCCCCGAAATGTCCGTCAGGATTTAGAAGGAAATGGAGATGGAGTAGTTGACACCGAAGTAACTGCGAAAGACTATGCTTACTTCGTTATGGACTATTAAGGCTTAGTCTTTTATTCAAATCCGTTTTCAGCCTAACTGTTAAGGCTTGTTTTATTTCCATGCCTTTTCCAATTATTGATGTAATAAGACTTTAAATCTTATTTGTAAAAAATGCTGGTTAATGAATTAAGATTTCTTTTAATTACTTGTCTTTGTATACTTGCCTGCATTACTTACGCTTAACGTAATTGTATCGAGTTGAGTTATTCACTCGGTATAATTACATCGCGGGACTGGTCGTGTCTCCGCTCCCGTATCTTGGGAAATGGGACGTGACATATCTATAATGATCCTATTAGTGTGTCAGCATTTGATTAAGTAGCTTATTGCTACTAAAATGTTTACTTGGTCTAATCATCAAGATGACACCATCTTGGCCAAATTAGATAGGGCTTTAAAGGATATTGCATGGAGAACTTGTTTTCAGCTGAGGTGAGGTTGGTCACCAAGTTCGCCTTAGATCATGTCCCAGTCCTTGTTGACTCGGATAAGAACGTGGTTAGAAGACCTCACATCTTGGAAAAGTTGTGGTTGTCAAACTTGTTTATTGAGAGGGTTAATTTAGACACTTAGAAGCTTCGTCACGGCCCGATAATCCATAATGGAGTGAGTGTGTAGACTATAAGAAAACTAATGGTCTTTGCGAGGGGTGAATTTGGTAGCATATTTAATTCCGAGTTTCATTAAATCTTTAGAAAATTTGAGCATTGTTGAGAAGAGTGGAGGGTTAACCGCGACTCAGAAAGAGATGAGATTGATATTGAAAGGTGAGATCTTTAAATTAAGGTTTATAGGAAATTTATTGGAAACGGCCATCAAGAGATACTTGGTTGCACAGAGGAGATGTGAACTCTCGTCTCTCACAGAAAGAACCTTGTACAAGCTTAGAATATAGTACAAGAGGATGGATCAACATTGGGTGTTTGATTGAACAATATATGATTATACTGTCGTTTTCTTCGACCAAGATATGTAGAGGAGAGAACACCTCCGTGGTCGTTCCTATGTCTCTAACCAACAATTTCGACCTGAGTAGCATGGATTTGGATACAGGTACGCTACACGGTACGAGTCGGATTCGTGAATTCTTATATTTCAAAAATCAAGAATTCGTTTGGATACGCCTTATTATATTACTTAAATCATCATCATCATTTAAGCCTTTTCTCATCATATAGGGTTAGCTATGAAGTAAAGCTTCTGTCGAGATACGGCTGGTTGTCGACCTAACGCCAACCATATCTAAGTGCATGTCAAATGTCTAGTTCAAAAAAACTATAACAAGAGAGGGGCCTGTCATAATCATAGATGAGCAGTTGGCATCCTCCAATTCTCATTGACTATAAAATTCTCTAAGAAGGAGAAAAGAGAGTATATTTGCTATATGGTATAATGCTAAACTCTTTGGCACACATACAACCAAGAGCGAAATGAAATATATTCCAAAATATTATATTACTTAAATATACAACACATAATCTATGAAGCACGAACACAGACGCGGACACGACAAATTTGTAAAAAGATACACTCGAGGACACGACTATATTATTTTTTTAATATATTAAATTATACTCCCTCCGTTTATATATATGCAACTTTTTTGTTTTTGCACTCCCTTTAAAGAATACTTAGAAATTGTGGAGCAATAATACCATGATGACAATATTCCTTAGTTGCCCATAATTATTTCCCTAATCTTTCTTTTTTGGCACTAAATTTTTTACGCCAATCAATGAATCTCACACAAATGTAGGTTTAAATAGATTAGAAAGTATTAGAAAATGAAAAGACTAACGGTAACATATTTTAAAACTTGACTTCATTATATATTCTCTTCCTCCAATGAATGGTAGTTTGGACTAAAAATTATGACTTTTATTGATAATGTAAGTTTTCTTCATTGATATTTGATATGGCCATATATTTTGAAACAAAAAAAAATAAAAAAAGTGTATGCATATAAAAATGGAGGGAGTATATATTGGACAAACTATAATACACTACGAGAGGAAGCAAGTATTAGTTTATCATTAACAACACAATAAAAATAAAATCAATGTTATAATTTTCATTCAAACCCGTGAGTTTTGTTAAACACAAACAAATACATATATAAAACTAAAAGCAAAACACGTAAAAATACAATCCAGAAGTTTCAGAAACGTCCAATATGGGTGGACACGACCCAGGTGTGTCGGATACGTGTCGGACGGAGTGTTCGCGTGTCCAAGTGTCCCATACATGCTGGACACGGACATAACGAGCAAGTAGAAGTGTCCGTGTTTCATAGTACATAATACAAAAAATGTCATTTTAGCAGATCTAAACTAAAAAAATAAATAATTTGTTGGCTGTCGTAGCATGGATTGTTGGTAAGTTAACCACTGACATATGCTCAATGCATCTACAATATAAGATGGATTATAAGACATCAAAAATAAAGTTCCACAAGTGATTTTAGTGAATCCGAAAGAGTCCGACATGAGAAAGAATCTGATACAGATACATCATATAAACGATGAATCCATGCAACATAGACGTTGACACCCTTGGAAAACAAGATTGAAATGGACGAATTCGAAGGCTATAGCATTCGTAAGGAAGGATAAAAAAGGCTATAGCATCCTTAGGAAAGGATAAAGCGCCGATGGATGATAGCTTCCCAATATTTTTCTACTCTAGATTTTAGAATACCATCAGAGAGGATTACCATAGTATAGAGATTATTAAAAAGGATTGAGGCTTTAGATAGGATTAAGTAATTTTATGTGATGTAGTCTTAAAGTTCGAGGAGGTTTATAGAGCAGAAGGCTTCATCCGATTTTCCTTTGCTCATTTAGGATTGTTACCAAAATCATAGCAAATAGATTGAGTGGGGTATTCGAAGAATTGATTGCGGTAGAACAAAGTGGTTTCATGAAGGAAAGGTGTACCTTTGATTCCATTATGTGTACCCATGAAATCATTTGTAGATACCAAGGTTGAAAGATAGAGGCCTAATATTGAAGCTAGATTTTTTGAAGGCCTATGATTCGGCCATATTAGGTTGTAATTCAGAAACCCTAACTTGTAAAGTGTTTGGTGATTAGTGAATCCAATGGATCAATGATTGTGTTAGGGGAACCTTTGATGACTCTTAACAACGGTGTTATGGGAAGACACATTGTGTCAATAGGGGTTACGGCAGGGTAACACCTTATCCACGTCACTCTTTACATTAGTTGCAAACAAGCTTCATTGTACGGTTAAGATCTATGTCAAAGAGGAATTGTTGGTCCTCTTAAAAGAAAATCATGGGCATGATGACTACTCGATCCTACAATAAGTGGATGTTACTCTTTTGTTGGAAGTAATGATGTTTGAAGTGTCATTATCTTGAAATGAATTTTATATCTGTTTCAATATTGGTCGAGACCTAAAATCAACTTTCACCAAAGCATGACCTTATAGCTAGGGAATAGAATGTTCGGTGTGACCCACTTGGTAGATATTTTTGGATGTCAAGGTGAACATCCCATCAAATGTCTTAGGATCCGTCTTAGACCGAATTGTCTGAAGAAAGATGATCATTGTAGAATGGCAATTCGGAAGAATCAGTGTCTATCCACATGGTAGAGTGATTCTCGATAGTTTTGCACTTTCAGTTATTCTCCTATATATGTATCGATTTTTTAAGGTTTTAAATTGGTTATTGAATAAACTAGTTAAGATCAGAAAGATTCTCTCTGGAATAATAATGATGACGAAGGTTGTAGAATGTGTTTAGTGAATTAGGATAGAGCGCGACAATAGAGAACATATGGCGTCGGGCGTGTCTCACCAAAAAAAGGATGTTTCTTACAAAATGATAGTGGTTGATCAACCATCCGCCTAAACGAGTTAGGAAACCATTGATTGAGGTTTATCGGAGGCAAAATAGATATAAGCTCGGTAACTTATCTAGATTGGGATGTCCCATTTTCAGGAAAGGAATTGTGGACTTGAGGCACTTGTTTCGTAGTACCAGTGTGATTATGAAATGGCAAGGATATTAAATTTCTGGTTGATGTGTGGTACTCCATGGTTCCGTTGAGGTATACATTCCTGAGTATGAACAAAAATTCAAACCATAAGAATGAGGAGGTGCACAAATCGTGGAGGTGGTCGAACTAGAATTAGATAGGATTTGTAATGTGGGGAACAATAGGAATTTGACATTGACAGCCTTCGTCATGCTTTGCACATGTCCTAGCATATCCCATCAAGACGGTTAGATGCTAGGATTTGGAAATTGGAGCCATTTGGGTGTGAGGTCAGCTTATTGGTTTCTTGACTGTAGTGGTATGGGCTCCTTGTATGCTGATCTCATTTGGGATACACGTAACTCGCATCAAAGTGAGGATATTCTTGTTGTGGTTAGTGAATATCTTTGTTGTGGAAAAGCAAGATGGTAGAGAATTTATCTTTTAGGTGCACTTTCTACTTTAGAGTGTGGAGTTCGGTAGTATGCATTTTTGATGCTGCTACTTTTCCTGGACACAAGTGCATCTTTCGCTGGGGTGGGTGGAAAGCGAGATTTAGGGGTTCAACAAGTTACATCTTTTGGACCTATGCGCTGCAATGGTCATTTGGTCGATTTGGCTTCAAACTAATGATATATGTATTAATTCTACACGTATCTCATTTCAATCTCATCATGAATGTTATGGTATCATCATCTCTTTGGCCAGGGGTGAGGACAACTTACGGTATGAGACGTGCATGACCTTTGTTTGGCGGGTTCTTAGTGTTGGACTCTGCTTTTTGGTCTTTGCAAGCAAAGGTGCAGATTGGCAGTTTTCGGTGCACCTGCTACTTGCGTGTTGTGGAAAGTCTCTTGCTTTACTTTAATGCTTATGTTGTTATTTGGTTCATGTACTTCTAGTTCATGTTATGTGTTTTCTTAGCTTCTCTTAGCTTTGAACCTGGTTATTTGTAGTTATGACCCGGCTGGCTCATCTATATACCCGTAATCGAACTTCTGTGTTTCATGCTACTAAATCTACAGGTGAAGTGTGTTCCGTTTAAAGAAAACAACTTGATAATATGTTATGAATATGAATATAGCAATGGGAAAAGATGCAGGAAAAAAAGCATAGAAAATTAGAAAAATTAGAAAAATGAATACCTGGTTGTGATCGTCACTCTCTTCAGCACACTTGATCTCGGACTCGATGATTTTGACAAGATCCGCATCTGAGGCGCGTTTCTCAGCCACCGAAGAGAAATTAAACCTCTGAGGACATTGACTCGATCCGCATGTTTGTTGGAATAAGCGCCGAGTGGTGGTCCGGCGACTGAGTAGGGAGGCGGCGGCGGCGGCGGTGGAGTGGTGGCTGCGTCGAGCTCCGGCGAGGTATCGGGCGAAGACGGGGGCGGCAGAAGCGGCGGCGCGACGAATAGCTGTGGCCATGGAGGCTAGGGTTTTGAGGAGCAAAGGTGTGATATTTATCGGTAGGGTTTAAGGAATGGTGAAATGAAAGGGGTTTATAAAGCAGAGTGCCTTCGGGTCGGGTCTGCTTCGGGTTCACATTGGATCCGAATACTTCGATGCTAAATTACTTTGGGCTGTTAAAAAAATCTACAGGCTGGAACATTGGCCCGATAAAAACTCCATCGAGCTCATTTGACAATTAAATGAGTGGATCTTAAACAGAAATCTAAACTCGATAAAATAAACAAACGAATGTGAATATGGACAGGCTCGAGCTCTACTTGTGTTCATGCTCGATTCGTTTAGGGCTTGTACAGAACATATAGGTTCAACTGATATATCTAGTCTATAGAGTGTAGAACTTCCTATTTATGTTTTATTAGTCTATTGATCGAATTAATTTTCATATGATATGTGTTTTAAAATTGTTAAATTTGGTAGTTGAATGCAATTTTCTAAGCCAAAGCTTTTATATTGTTGTGTGAGCAGGCCTGCCTTTTAATGCAATGATGTTTTTTAAGCATTAGGTATATATGTAATTTTGTTATGTGTAATGTTACCCTATGTTATTTTTTAGATAAAGATGCTAATTATATCATGTACTAGAATGGGTCTTTCTTAATTATTATATTTAAAATGAGCCTATATGAGCTTTAATCGAGCCCCATATGAGATGACCAAGCCAAGCCTAAATTAAGATGAGTGGAGCAAAAAATAAAGTAACTGAGCCAAGCATTTTACATGAGCTGAACAAGCCAAACTTCTTGCGGGCTTGAGCTCGGTTTCAGGTAAACAAGCTCAAGCTCAATTTTAGCTACACGGACGGCTCGTTTAACAACCCTAAGATTAATTAGCCGAATATTTTTGCTAAAATTCTTTTTCATATAAAATGAAATAACTTTCATAAAAAAGAAGCTACAACTTGAACAAAGATCCCTTGTCGAGAAAATTCATGTTCAAAATCAATTACTTCGTTAATTCACTAATTTCAGCCTAAGTTTATCAGGATAAAATGCTAGTTACTTTCTCAGAAAGTGAAAAAGATCGATGTTTATCTGAAACTTTCTCAACAAAAGCTGTTAAGATGCACAATTATTCGACAGAAATTACAAAAGCAACCGCATGGTCAATAATATTGGTTTTCGACAGACTCGCAGAGAGAAGCTCCAAATATAAGATCAAGTCACAATCAAGTGCACACTTTTTCTCCTAAACACCAAGATGTACAGTTGCATCGCTTGCAACACCGGAACATCAACAAATCGGAGAAAATTGGAAATGAGAAGCAAAATGCCCGCATTCTTTCTGAAAGAAAAATTGATTTGTATTTGTATTCATTCAAATCACAAGCCTCTATTTATAGCCTGATATTTATTCAGAGGACACATTTCACCAGCTGAAAGATGATTATCTGGTACTACAATTAATCATCGAAAACTAAAATCACTATAATTTTCTGAGAAAAGGCTCAATAATATAGCACTCAATGAAGTTTTAATTCATTTCTTGTTCATATCTCTCCATCCCAAAGCTCCTCCTCACTCTTGTAGATGCCATCAGGTTTAATGAAGAAGTGACCTCTCACTAGCCTCACCTGTTCATTACAAAAAAAAAAGTTCAGAGGAAGATAAAATCAAAATCACAATAAAGTTTTAATTCATTTTCTTTTCTTGTTCTTCTTCCAAATTTCAATATGTTTTCTTCTTCGCGATCACCAAATAAAAATATCTGAATTTTAGGAAATACCTGATTCCTAATATGGAAAAAATAAAGATTTTCATCCAATTACTGGGAAATTGTGCTTGCAAATTTCAAGTTTATGTTAACAAATAAAATTGGGTAATATAGTTATTTATGGGATTAAAGAAAAGAGCAACTTGCCTGTTCAATTTCAGAGAACTTAGCGAACAAGTCCTCCGGTATCGACCAATCGAATATATCAAGATTTTCCTTGATCCTCCTTTCATTTGTGCTTTTAGGCAATACACTGTGACCCATTTGGATCCCCCAACGTAGAGCAACTTGAGCAGGAGTCTTGCCTAATTTTTCTGCAACTTCATTAATAATTGGGTGTGCTAGCACATTACCACTGATCCATTTTGTACCAGGTGAACCAAGTGGAGAATAAGCCTGAAACAAGATAATGAATTGGGAATTTTATTCGGAGTTCAAACGAATCGGAAAAATAATAGTTGAGATTATGTATTACAACTTGAGTTGAGACTCTACAACACAATTAAGATTGTAATTATAGATTTATCATATTAGTTTGAAAAATTGAGTTCGTGAAGAATTTGATATAAGCATTAAAAGATATGATCCTTTCTTTTCTGAATTTGATCCGTGATATCTAATTAGCTAAGGTATAATATTTTTCATGATTGAAGAACTTTTCTATATTGATCATCATCTTGCAAAATGAACATGAAATAGTGTTTTAAGCTCATTTTGTAAAGATGTCGATCGCTGAATAAAAACACAATCTCTAAATCACATAATCTTTGTATTTAGGCTAAGTTCACATAACATACAACATATGTAAATGAGTGATTTTAAATCTTGATGCTCTTGCATGTGCTTTTCCGATTGGATGATTTGAATCTCCCATACAATCGATAGGATCATAGTCAAACTCAGTTATTGTAGCATCATGATTGTGTGCCTATTAATCAATCAATAGAAAAGAATTGATCTCAATATTATAGTTATCTTCATATATTCTAGGAGAAAACAACAGCAATATATAGTGAAATCTTCTTCATTCATCGATTAATAGATGCATAGTAACATGGTCATGGCAATACCCAATATATTTAGCGATAAAATCATAATGATAAAATATGATGTGAGATGAAATTTTTAAAGTGAGATGGCCCAATCCGACGTCATATAGATGATTGGCTCCGTCTAACTTGTTCTATATACGAAGTGATCCGTGTGTACGAAAATTTGGTAGATATGAAGCCTTCTAGGTGATGAATCAAGTGATATTGATGCATGATGTTTATCTGGCGCTTGGAACACTTATCCATTACCTAGAATGCCTTGGATCATTCAAAGGTTTTTGTTCCAAGATCAATTAATATGTAGAACAAGATAGATGGAGTCGATCAATGATTCGACGGTCGGATTGGACCGTCTCACGATAAGCTCACATTCACCATCTCACGATATCATCTCTAGGCCCAACATGGCAAGTCTTAAGGAGGGAAGTATATCATTTCAATTCCACTTACAACCTATCGCAAGAATATAAACCTACAATTTCGTGTCTGAATTTAATTATATACCCTCGGTCCCTCACCACGACTTGAGTTGCAGTAAATGACGGAGATTATAAGATTGTCTCAAAGCAATCAATTTTCAAATCCCACCAGATCCACATTTAAAGCATACTTCAAAAAAATACAACTGCACAAAAGCTGAGGTCTCGCAGACTTACACTGAGGTGCACTCCCTTGGACTCACAAGCTGTCCGAAGCTTCTTTTGGTGACAAGCAGGGTGGCACTCAACCTGGTTGACGGCAGGCAGGACCCGAGCAACTGCGAGCAAATCCTCCAGTTTTTTGGAAGAGAAGTTGCTGACACCAATGGCTTTAGCCTTGCCTGAATCATACAGCTTCTCCATTGCAGCCCAGGTGCTTGGGATATCTGATGGAATTACATTGTCTGGACTTAGAGTGGTTCCTTTTTTTAGCCTGAATGGCCAATGGACCTGCAAAAGATTTGGAGATTGATTAAATATACATACATTGATTGTATTCAAGGAAAACATTAATATAGTCGGTCTATCGCAAATTTGAAGATCTAATGTGAAAATATCAAGAACCACTTGACCCAAATGCTTAAGATGTTGGGTTGTGGGATAACAATGTATATCAAGATAATATAACTCTTAACACATCCCCTCACGTGAGCTTTTGGGCCACTTTAAAACTGTATAAACAGAATAAATTTGGATAGATATTTTACTCTATATAACTTAAAACTATAGCAGATGATTATCCATAAAAGCATATATGCATATATAGGAGATAAAAAGAAGTATGGATTTGGTAAAAGAGGATTAGCAGGTTGGTTCTGCACTTTTGACTACCCTTCAGCTTGTCGGAATCCTAGTCTCGAGTGGAAGGGGTAAGTGGGCAGTTTTCAGAGGAATACAAATAACCACTGGTTTTTGTTTTTTTTAATGATTTGGCGAGTATTCTTCGAGATTGGGTTGATTTGTGGAGCACTTCCCATCTACGATTATTGTGGGTGTCCTGACCAGCTGTACAAATCTTTAGGTGTAATTTGATTCTAGTTTGTGATGCTTCTATTTTTAGTTCTGTCTTTTATGTTCAGAGACCTTCAAAACATGTTAGCCAAAAAGAAAAACCTATGCCAATCAATAGCAATTGACGTAAATAGATAAGAAGTTTTCTAAACGACATATGAAGTCGTGTACAAAAGAACTTGAGACTTAACCCTAGCTCAGAACCATAAACTTGTTGTGCTCCACTCTGCATTATGGTTGCCTTACAATGCCTATCAATTGATTTTAAAAAAAGGATAAATTGAATACATTAAACTCTGCAATAGCTAGAATTCTAAAACCATACACCTCTACTTTGTTTCTATATATAAGAATTATCAACATGTATATGACCAAAAACAATCTTTTTCCCAAACCTTTTGGGGTTGGTTAGATCATTGATTGTCATTCAACTCTGTTAAATGCAATCTCCATGATACTACCAGGGCTTCAGTTACTGCATCAATTCCTGTTCATTTAGGGTATCAAAACCCTTCTTCTTTTCAAGTGCATGTTAATGAATAAAGAAAGTATGCCAACATTAGAGGTCTATGAAATTCTACAATTATATATCGGTAAACATTAGCAAACTTTTGATTTATTCTACTAATAGCTCTTCCGCCGGAAATAAGATAACAGAAAAAAATGGAACTTACGAGATAAAGATCCACATAGTCAAGCTGAAGGCGATTCAGAGTTGAATCCAATGCCACGGGTACATCTTCAGGATCATGCTCGGTGCACCTGTGAGTTTCATTATTATTAAGGTTAACATTCTCCACAATTTACCATTATAATTGTTTCTGACTGACGAATGATCAGAGGAAAAAAATGTTGAAAACTGACCAAAGTTTGGAGGTGATAAAGAGCTCTTCCCGCTTTATGACACCTTGTTCAAACAGTTTTTTCAAAGCCAAACCAATCTGCAATTAGCATACAAGGTTACATCACATCATCCTTAATAAAGAATTGATGATGTTACCAATATGGAAAATAAAGAGCTCTTCCCGCTTTACGACACCTTGTTCAAACAGTTTTTTTTTGGGAAATAAAGTGGTGTCAACTTAGTTGCTTTATTACAGCGTATACAACCATTATGTTTTAAAGAAGGCGTGTTAAAGTACAGTATATACGGCGTAGTACGGTGTAGCACAGTACTTATACGATGTAGTACAGTATAGTGCTGTTATCATTGTATATATAGATGCTGTATTTCATTTGTAAAGCTCGGAGGATCAATTAATAAAATGTTCTTAATATGGTATCAGAGTGGGCTTCGAATCCCTCTCCATTGTGGAGCTCCGCCTCTCCACCGACGGCCACTGTTCCTCAACCTCCGAGATCAAGCAGCCACTCCGCAGCCACCTTCTCCGCAAAGGCGTCACCTTTACTCATCGGCAGCCTTCTAAAGACCCACTGATCAACCTTGACGAGATCCCTCGTCGCTGCCCTCCATCGGCGTTAAGATCTTTCAATAGCGACTACTCTTGATCTCGTTGTCTCAGATCTGAACTCGACCCCGACCATGACATCACCTCTCGACTACCTAAACCACCTCGGCAGCTCTTCTGTCCGTGTCACTACCCGCCTCCTCTGCTGCCCGCTTCATCGTCCTCGACTTCCAGCCGCTGCCCTCGCTGAGCCATCTCCTCGAGCCTGTTTCTCATGCCAAGCTTTTGGGAATTTGCTATTGTTAAAGAAGAAATTATCGATACCAACTACTTTGTCAATATTTCTCATAATCGAAAACATTTGTGACAGCACACCAAGTGCAAAATGTCTTGGTGATGTCTGTGAAGCTGGGGGACAAGGATAATTAATGCATTTTGGCAAAAGAGGACTTTGTGGTGTGTACAACTTTGACAAATTAGTGATTTGGCTCCACTCCAAAAAGAAAGAGAAAAAAAAATGTTTGCTATTATTATACTGAGAGGGAATTCGTGCACATACTGTGAGAACGCACTGTTATTTAGAGAGCATATTGAGAACTTAGCTGAGCAGTGTTTGGATTGAGAGTGTTCTACTCTCATTTGTTCTCTTTTTGTTTGAGTGTTCTCTACTGTGAGTGTTCATTTGTAGTGAATATTGGGTGGGTGAGAGTGTTATTATAACTCTTTTGTATTTTCCTCTACGATAATGGAATCCTACTTTGTACTTCGGCCATCCATTGAGTAGATCCTCATCGCACCTCGGCCTCGCGCATCTACACTCTTTGCGCTTCAGCCATTCATTGCGCATCGGTCCTAATCATGCATTTGCATTTTTTGCGCTTCGGTCTTTCATTGCACATCGACCCTCTTCGTGACTCAGTCTTGCGCATCGGCTCTTATCGCACATCGGCCCTCATCGTGCCTTGGCCCCTCCTTCGTGTAGGCCCTCTTCGCACTTCAGTCATCCTTCGTGTCGAGTTGCTCATCATTGGATCGCCTCGAGCCTCATCACTGAATTGCCTCGGCCCCTCAAGCCTTCGAGCTCCAGCCGTTCGACGAAATTTCCGAAACGAACTCCCTCTTCTGTCGAGAGCTGAGTCTCGATCTCCGCCGATCCTTTGTCAACCCGAGCATCCTCGGTTTTTCTTCCACTCATTGAGCCTCGGCCTCACTGACCACACGGCTTCCGCACCACTGATCCCCATCGGCCTCCGCACAGCCTTGGATTCTCCTCGCCGTTTCACTGCTTTCAGTATTGGATCCCAACCGTGCCTTCTCGAGCTCCTGATCATCAAACCCGAGATCTCCTAACTTTCTGTCATCTTGAGCTCCATCATCGACTTGAGCTTCATCTTCTCGGTTTCAAACCCGAGATCTCCAAGCTCTTCGTCGCCTTGAGCTCCAACATCGATTTGAGCTTCATTCTCTCGGTTTCTTTGAGCCCTCGAGCTCCAATTCATTGAGCCTTCATGCTCTCTTTTCTGCGAGCCATCGAGCTTCCTCGAGCCTTCGTGCTCTCTTATGTGTGCTCCAAGCCTTCGAGCCGGACTTCGAGTCTTTGTGCTTTGAGCCTTCAAGCCGGAGTTCGGGCCTTCGTGCTCTCGTACTTTAAGCCTTCGAGCCTTCGAGCCTTCATGCTTTCTCTAGCCTGCATGCTCCTTCAAGCCTTCATGCTCTCTTGGCCCTTATCGCGCATCGGCCAAAACTGGCTACTTAGTTTATTCATTGCTGACTCACCGGATTTCTTTGATAACAGAGAAGAGGGAATCGCCTCAAGAAGCTCCCGGCCCTCACGGCGCATCAGCTCTCTTCGCACATTGCCCTCACGGCTCATCAGCTCTCTTCGCACATTGCCCTCACGGCTCATCGGCCCTCATTGCTCTCACGGCGCATCGGCCTTCCTCGTGCATCGGCCCTCATGGAGCATCAGCCCTCCCTATGCATCTTCACACATACCCAACTTCTGTATTTCTTGTCCAAACTCTCGGTTTACGATCTACCATGAGTTTGAGAGGGCTGTTAAAGAACAGTGTAATGCTGCGTGGTACAATAGTTCTACAGTGTATATATAGATGTTGTATTTCATTTGTAAAGCACTGAGGATCAATTAAGAAAATGTACTTAACAAGGCGTATGAAAATAGATATAAGAACTGTTTTCTCAAATGAGTGATTGTAATTAAATCCGAAATAGCTAATATCTAAGAGGCTACATAACTTAAGGACTAAACCATGGAGAATTACATTCGTCCATTCATATATTCATGTGTGATTGGAATAGTCCAACATCAAGAAACTGATGGAAAGTGAAGAACAAAAGGAGGGTGCATGTTTGGTTTGCAACAATGAGGGTGTTTGGTTTGCAACAAAACAAGAGTGCAACATTTGTTGCGAGTAATAAACGGTACCTACATCATTTGTTGCAAATAAATACTAACATCCATTCTTTGGGTGGCACAACTTCTGTTGTTGGATTTCCAAATCCAAACTATTTGTTTGACCGATTATTGCAACTTCATTTCCTAATCCAACTCAAGTGTGTTGCTCATCAAACATGAGAAATGAATCTTTCTTGCAACAAATGTTGCATGCAACTCAATTTACAAGCAACCGAACAGCCCGAAAAGATGAAGTTAGAAATAGACTTTGGATAATCAAAACCTTACTTGAAAAGGGTTCGACTGCAAGTGTTTACTTTCTATAATTAATAAATTTCTCTTTGTATGTTTGTTCCTATTCGGATGCATACCTTTTTCATTTTAAATATTATAAAATCAATAGCACCAAAATCTCCAAGTTCTTATACGCATTTTTACAAACACCCAACTAGCAAATTCATAACTTGTGTTCTAGACTCTAATCATCAACCCCACACACAATTCATTATCAACAAAAACAAAATCTCTAATCCAACTAAATAAAACATACCTCCTCCTCATTCCCATAAACCGCAGCGCAATCAATATGCCTATACCCAGCCTGCAATATCAATTTCGCATTATCTTAGTTGCTTATAATTTTGAACTTCAAACCACATCAAATTAAAAAGAAAGAAAGAAATTTGGGACCTTAACAGCAGCAACCACAGCGTCACCAACAACGCCAGGAGCAGCCTGCCAAGTGCCAAGGCCCACAGAGGGGATCTTTGCTCCTGTGTTGAGTCTAAAAAACTTTGCCATTGCTTAATAATTTATTAATTATTATATTTCCTCGATCTCTTTTGTGATGCATTTCCCTTGATTTTTTGTTGGTTGTATTTATAGAGAGAGGAAAAGACCAGAAGTTTGACCCGCAAAATATGGCGGTTTCTTTTCTTGAAAAAAAAAAGATGGAGCATGCGTCAGCGCACACGATATCTTTATTTTTGATTGGTTGGGCCGCTGGAAACCACAGGAAAAAAATGAACCCGTATGTTTTAAAAAAATAAAAATTAAACAAATACCCGGTTTAATATTTAATTGTTGAGCAAATAGTTGCTTACAATGGCACTCCCAGGATTTATGGTCAACGGCACGAGAAGAGGCTAAATCTCTTTATTTTTTGTTTAAGAAATATCTTAAATGTTTTTATTTAAGATAATAAAGTTTATTATCTTAATCCCATGGGTTCAAAAATGAGTATCTCATGATGCAACATAAACTCCATCCGATGCATTGTTGGATATAATGCCCTCAATGCAATGATTATAATTGCAGGTACACGATTATGATAATTGAGAGAGTACCTTGTTCACCGACGAAAGACCGGACAAAAACGTTGGGACGTCTGATCTGAATTTAAGGGCAGAGACTATTTGGACTTATCCATCCACCTCTCCGAAAATACCAAGTTGATTTATGGCACCATATATCAGAGATTTGGACAGACGCGACCATTGTCGCAGACTTCATCAGATCCCCCCTCATTTGTGAGGGGTTTTTGATTGTGGGGACGCTCTTCCCCGCAGGCGCAAGCTCCCTCCAGTTAATCACGTTACCACATTGCAATAACCACTTTCTCATTCTCCAGCAGTTCAATTCGTATCGTTTGTTTTGGTTGCCCGTAGATTGTATACAGAGACTAGTTTATGTCGTCATCCGTAGGTCGCGGATTAATCCAAATCCATATATTTTAAATTTGGGTTTGTTTCATTTAAGGACCGTTAATCTAGTTCGAGATTAAGATCAACTTAAATATATAAGCATTTGGGCTCAATTTATTTTAACTAAGAATACGTTTGTCTAATTTGAGACTAAGATTAACTTAGCAAAATTTCAAGGATCATTTTTATTTTAGATTCAACAACAGAGCATTTGGGCTCACCTATGAGAAACTTTTCAGAGAGACTTAGCCAATTTGGGTTAAGTCTGCCCAGTCTTTTTTTGTTCAAAAATGTTAAGCACTTATTTGGGATCTGTTTATTCAGGCCTTTTTTCTAATGCAAAAGTGAAACTCTGGTGCTCACATGGGTATCATGTGAAGTCTTCAGTTATGGACGCTGCCCAATTAGTGCTAAGCACTCAGTTATTTTGACTGAATATATATATATATATATATATATATATATAATACTAAGCACTTTTTTATATGGCGTCCACGTGAGAAGCACGTGCGGCGCTGGGCGCTGCCCAATCAGTGCTAAGCACTCAGCTGTTTTGACTGAATATATATATATATATATATATATATATATATATATATATATATATATATATATATAGTTAAGCACTTTTTTATATGGCGTCCAGGTGAGTAGTACGTGCGGCACACTTTTTTTATATGGCGTCCACGTGAGTAGCACGTGCGGCGCTGGACGCTGCTCAATCAGTGCTGAGCACTCAGCCATTTTGACTGAATATATATATATATATATATATATATATATATATATATATAGTGCTAAGCACTTTTTTTATATGACGTCCACGTGAGGAGCACGTGCGGCGCTGGGCGCTGCCCAATCGGTACTGAGCACTCAGCCGTTTTGACTGTATATGAAGTGCTAAACACTTTTGTATGGCGTCCACGTGAGGAGCACGTGAGGCGCTGGGCGCTGCCCAATCCGTGCTAAGCACTCAGCCGTTTTGGCTGTATATGAAGTGCTAAACATTTTTATTCAGCGCTCACGTGTATTTCGCGTAAGGCACTGGCCTTTTGGTTTGGGCACCCGCGTGTTTTTCACATGAGGCGCTGACGCGCTGTTGGGAGGGCGCCCATGTGTGAAACACGTGAGACACTAAGTTCTTTTCTTCTTCAGAGATTGAATCTCTATTAATGGCATTTTGACCATTAATGATCACCAAGATCTTTGTTTTGAAGATATGGGATCATTTTTTTTTAAGAACTAAGTTTTTTTTATAAGAACTAAGTTTCTTTTCAGGTTAAATCCTATTTTCTGAGAAATTAAATTCCCATAGGATAGATTGTTTTCCTTTTCTCTTTCTTTTTAACTTGGTTCTTTTCTGAATTTTTTATTCTCAAGAATAAGATTTTTCCGATGGGAATTAAATTCTCAACTTGTGAGAGACTTATCTTGTATATCTCAAATCCAGAGAAAGAACTAAGTTCTTAAGAAGGGTTAAACCCTTGGGTATGCTATGATAAGTAAATGAGATGTTTTGATCTCTGTGGTTTCTTTATCTAGGGTTTGAGAGGAAAAAAATCTTCTTCTCTATTGAGGATTAAATTCTCTATTGCTTTTGACAGCCTTCTGTATTTATTTTTGCAGAAGCTTATGGGGGGTTCCCTCTATATGTCTGTGTGTTGAGACTTGAAGTCTCGGTTCCTTTTTATAGTGGTGGAAAATTATTAATTAGTTTTTGAGAAAATCTCTTATTGAGAGATTCCAATTGATTTAATCGGTCTCAAATTTTGTTTGGGCAATTTTACCTACCGTTGGATTTTTGATCCAAAGATTTCTATCTTACAGAATATATTTTCTTGTTTTAGAAAGATATAAAGAAATATTTTCCCATCTCATTGGATCTTTAATCCAACAATTTTCTGTTCATTTAGAAAGATTAGCGGAATATTTTCCTTTAATAGAATTTTATTCTATTATTTGATAATTTATCATCACCATTAGATTTTTGATCCAACGACTCTGTTTAACAGAGAGTATCCCAATTTTTAGGAAAATATCCCCATGTGGAAGTTCATTTTACTTGATTTTACTTGGGTGTCAGCGCTCACGTGTTATGCATGTGGGCGCCATTTAAGAATTTAATTATTATTTATGATAAGCGCTCCTGTGCTTTGTACATTGACGCCCACGTGAGCTTCACGTGCGGCGCCATCATATGATTCAATCCTAAGGGGTTGGCGCCGGCGCTCTCATGGGGGCATGTGAGGCGCTGCCTCATTAAATTTAACAGAGCTTAGCTCTTTTATTATGTTTAAATATTGGGAGAACAAATTCCTCCTACCGTTGTTCTCACATGGCTCATACGTCAGTGCAACGGTGTCACTTTTTCCACTATTTGATCTTCTAGGGAGTTGAACCGTCCCTTCACATCCAATAAATATGGTCTTTGGCCCTTAAGATGACTGTCGTCTCTTCATCTTCTTTCTTGAACCTTCCTTTCTTTTGAAAATTTAATTCTCGTTTCCCAGAGTTTAGATCTCTGTCTCCCAGAACTCTTTTGAACGGAGTATACTCTGCCAGATTTCTTGGTAAGAACTATGAACAGTGCTTAGCTCTTAACTCCTTTTGAGCATATATATTTTCTTAGTTTTGGATTTTAAGTCCATTATCAGTTTCGACAGAGCTTAGCTCTTTTTTTTTATGAATCGATCTCTTGGAGATCTAAAAAAACTTTCTTTTTACTGATCATGGATCGTAATGTTCTCATAAAAAACTTGAGAATGTTTAATTCTTTTATTTAGGGTATTACCCTACTATCAATCTTGACACTTGTTTTGGAATATGATTCCTTCAATTAACCCATGAATTTTTTTAGCATGGGGATTGTTCTGGGATTTGATCCCACTGTTTAGGAAAATTTAATTCCATTTTTTGTAGAGCTTGGCTCTGATTTGGATCTTAAGAACTTTAACAATTTTATTCCCTTTGCTGATCTTGTATTTTTTTTGGGTTTTAATCTTCCCCCTTTTAATTTTTCTTACAGATTTGAATCTGTTGCTTGTTTTAAAGAGCCCGCCTTTTGAGGAATATTAGGAGTTTTTAACTCCACTGTTTAATGGGCACTATTCATTTAATAAGAATTCTTTTGGATTCTCACAATGGACGCATATCTCATCATTGATGAGCCATCTCCTTGATTTTGTGGGGCCTACTGATTTTTCCTTTAGACTGTAGTGATTTTAATATGACAATCACTAACCCTCTACTGGTTTTTCTTTTCAGGTACCATGGCTTGTCGTCTGTATGATCTTAAAGAGATTATCTCTTATGAGGAGATTCACATCCAAGGCCGCTATCAAGGCCAGGAGTTCACTGATGCCCAATGCGATGAGATGATGCGTCGTTTCGACGATTACAACGGTCGATTGCTCCCCCACTGTTCTGCCCTTTTGAAGATCGTCGTTGGGTCGATCTGGGAAGCTGTACCCGGGCATTTTGAGACTATGCTACTTCAAGCACTCGATGATGCTGAAGATAAGGTGCATTCTGTGTATATGATGGGGTTGATCTTGAAAAAATAAATAGATAATCTCGTTGCCATTTTGCACCGCGTCTTTCAACAGAAAACAATAATATCAGCATATCAGTGGATGGAGGACATCGGTAGTGACCCTGACGCTTGCATCGGAGAGAAGATGCACAAAAAGATGGTTAATAAGGCTGAACGTGCATTGCTCAAACTTGCTTTTGAGTTTGAGAATCCATGTCCAGAGTTCAGTGTCTTGCCATTGTAGACATTTTGATGATATTTTTTTGTATCATCTTCCTCATTACTGAAGTATAAATTTCTTTTAAACTATGAATGACAAAGTCCCCCTCCCCCTGTTTTACGCCAACGCTCACATGTGATTCACGTGAAGTGTTTTTATATAAAAGAACTAGCGCCAGCGCTCACGTGAGGCGCTGTTATAGGACTTGACCCTAAAAAACTAGCGCCGGCGCTCACGTTCATGCACGTGAGGCGCTGCTATAAAACTTAACCCTAAAAGAAAACTAGCGTCGGCGCTCATGTGTCATGCACGTGAGGCGCTGCTATGGGAAACGAAGGAATCGTTTCATCTTCTTGCTCCGCTTTTCATGAGTCAACTCTTTCTTTTCTTATGCCCTTTTTGTCAAGACTTGGAAATAGTCGCACCATGCATAACATTTTCTGTTCCTGGACTTAAATGCTTCTCTTTATAGTCTGAAGAAATGTTTTCTTTCTTCTTCACAAGGAGAGAACCATTTTTAACAGATCAAGAGTCATGACTTGCAATCATACTCATGGTCGTCGGCAACTATGGGGGTGCCTATCGAGAGAATTGTTTCTCATTTTGCTGCACGCTTGGTGCATCCCGTTCTTACTGATGACTAATGCGACACGGCGATGTACGAGCTCCTGACTCGTAGAGGGTCTCCTCTTCCCATCGGCTCCATTTGGCTCCGGATGATCTTCCTGTCCGTACTTGCTGACATTCCTCCTCATCCAGCGGAGATGACTCCGGCGATGCTCGATGCAGCGGAGGACAAGATCGAGTGCTTTCATGAGGAATATTTGATTATCCAGCCTCTGAGAGATCGCTCTATTCAGTTGCTAAGCCAGATACGGGCTCAGCGGGCCATCGTGTCTGCTTTCGTTGACGGACACAGCGCTGATCGATGGGGAGCGACTCCTTGCGAAGATCACCGCTTCGACATGGTGGAGAAAGCTGAGAGGGCTTTAGAAAACTTTGTTCATATTTTTGTAAACCTTTTTACTTTTGATCCCGTGTTTGGTGATTTTTTTCCTGTGCAATAAAGTGTTTATTTAAATATATTTCTTTATCGTTGCCTGCTGAATATTTCATCCCCATCATATATCCATGTGGGCATTTTGCCTCTGCACATATGCTTTGCACTTTACCCTTATGAGTTTCTGATACGTACGAATGCCAATGATGCGCGCATATGTGGCGCGCGCACACGCGCACATAAATATGCATCTAATTAAAGGTGAACACTGGACTGATATGAACAAATGCTTCCCCCTGCTACCTTGCTCATGGAGGTATACCTGTGAGTGAAGTAGGGTAGAGTAATGCATAGCATATGGCTGTTTTCGGCTTGGGATATCGTATATAACTTTTAAAATTTCGGCCTTTCTGTTTCTTAATGTTTTGATCTGGCGCAAAAAGGTTTATGCACTCATTTCAGAGTTTGTGGTTTATTCACTCGTTTCGGAGTCTCTAGTTTATTTACTCATTTCGAAGTTTGTAGTTTATTCACTCGTTTCGGAGCTTGTAGTTTATGTACTCATTTTGGAGTTTGTAGTTTATTCACTCATTTCAGAGTTTCTAGTTTGCGTACTAATTTCGGAGTCTCTAGTTTATGTACTCATTTCGGAGTTTGTAGTTTATTCACTCATTTCGGAGTGTTTTTAGTTTACATCCCTTGGGTTTACAGGCAAACTTGTCCTAACGTTGTATGTAGATAACCCCCATTCTTTATGACAGGGGTCTGTTAGGTTTGTGGTACTAGGGTTTTAGTCTGTCGTGCCATCACGTTGGCTGATATATTCCTCGATATGCAGTCTTTAAGCCGTTGTTCGAGTATCCCTGCGATTATTGTGTCTCTGATCCTTTCGGGGGGATAGACAAGACGTCTTCGAGTAATCTTCTTAGGTCATATTACCGTTGGAAGAGCAAGCGTTAGGAATTTGCCATGATATTTTTTACTTGAGGTTGGCTCAATTTGGAGCCCCGATAAGTCATAACCGCGCCCTTCTGGGGTGGGATGATCTCCAACGGTCTTTAGGCTTTATCTAACTTGCCGTCAAGATCCGAAGTTAGGAATATGCTGTTACTTCGTTTTTTTCTTTAACAATATCACGCCGATTCTTTGCTGAAGTAGGGTAAACATCTGTAAGACCTCTATGCTGTATATATTGCAATTGAAGTCCGGAGCTAGGAATATACCATTGCTTCAATTTCATTTGATAGCTGCATCCGTATCCTGCTGGAATGAGGGGGGAACGCCGGGATAGTCCCTAGGTTGTATATGTACCGTCGAGGTATGGAGCTAGGATTTTGCCATGGCTCTATTTTTTGCTTTGACCCTTGGGTCTTTTTTTGACATTGCATCTACATCCTGCTGGAATGAGAAGAACGTCGGGGTGATTTCTAGGCTTTAGATGTTGCCATTAAGATCTGAAGCTAGGATTTTGCCGTCACTTCACATTTATTTGATTGTTTTGTCTGCCCCTGCTGGAATGAGGAGGGGGGACACAGGGATAGTCTCTAGGTTGTATATGAACCGTCAAGACTTAGGGCTCCTTTTGACAAAGAGTTGTGGGAGATATGGTCCCTTTTCCTTTATTTGTGCCCATGGATCGTGTACAAGAGTTAATATAGATATACCTGCAGGGCAGAGGAAATTTTATTTTATTTTATATTTCTGCGATACTCTATCTTTTCAGCTTTTCATAACGCGGAAGTCGCGATTCCCCAATCATTTCGGCTATTTCATTTTTTTTAATTTTTACTCGCTACTTTTTATTGCGAGTTGCCCAAACATTTCGGCTGTTTCATATGCATATTTTTTGCTCGCTGATTTTTGTTGCAAGTTGCCACATCATTTTGGCTGTTTATGCATATTTCTTGCTCGTTGATTTTTATCGCAAGTTGGGGACTTAGTCCTGATACCCATTGTGGTCTCAGCATCGCTACAACTGGAATATTTCCAGGAGCGAATCATCATTTGCCTTTGCGAGGACTTGAAATTTGATACCTATTTAGGCATCGATATCGCTTCAACTGGGATATTGCCAGGAGCGAGTCGTCATTTGTTGTGAGAGAACTTGGAATTTGACACCTGTTTAGGCATCCGCATCGCTACAACCGGAATGTTGCCAGGGACGAATCATCATTTGTCTTTGTCGATTTGAACAAAGATGGTTTATTGGACAGGGTTAGGATCCTGTCGACTAAAGCTTTTGATTTAATGAGCCGTAAGGGTCTCATAAAGGTGTTTCTCTCTGCGAGTTGTGAGGATCTCGTAGGTGTATTTTCTCCTTAGGAATCGTAGGGATTTCTAAGTGATATTTTCTCTTGTAAGTCGTAAGGATCTTCCAAAAGTGGTTTCTTCTTATAAGTTGAGAGAACTTACAAGTGTCGTTCATCATATGGGGACATTTCTCGTCATTGGTGGAACTTGGTGGGGGATATATTTATTTATGCCCGTAGATTGTATACAAAGGTCAATATAGGACCTCCTGTAGGATAATATTAGGGGAATATGACGGCTTAAGAAGAGGTTTAGATCCCTTTAGCTTAAGGCTTTTGAATCTTATGAGCCGTGAGGGTCTCATAGGGGGGAAATTCTTCTTTCGAGTCGTAAGTATCTCGCAAGTGTAATTTCTCCTTAGGAATCGTAGGGATTCCTAAGTGTGTTTCTCCTTTGTGAGTCGTAAGGATCTCACGTAGGTATTTTCTCCTCAAAAGGTCGAGAAGACCTTGTAAGCGCACATGAATTTTTTTATTTTACAAGTTTGCACCCTTTTTGGGTTTTCACAACCCGCCGGCAGTCCTGCCGTTTTTGCTCACGGTGCCCTTTTGGGTTTTCATCCTGGCTTATTTTGCTTGTGGACATATCGTTTTTTTGAACGAGATTGCGCCTTTTCGGGTTTTCACAAACTCGCCGGCGGTCTTGTTGTTTTTACTCACGGCGCCCTTTCGGGTTTCATCCGTGCCTATTTCTCTTGTGGACATCCCTTTTTTAACTCTCGAGAATAGTTTCGTCACAGGTGACCCATCTGTCTGCCGGTGAGACTTGGGGGTGGCTCCATTGCTGGAGTAGCTGTGCAACCAGTGAGACTTGAGTTGTAATGTTTACCGCTAGGACTTCGATTGCAATATAGATCTCAAGAGAGCATATTGCCATATTTGGGGCGATGCGCTAGTTTAGGGATGTTCCGGTCCCTTATTGCCATGTTTGAGGCGAATCTTTAGTTTAAGGACTTTTCGGTCCAACATTCCTATTTTGGGGACGAATATTAGTTTAAGAACATTTCGGTCCAACATTCCCGTTTTGGGGACGAATATTAGTTTAAGGATGTTTCGGTCCAACATTCTTTTTTTGGGCACGAATATTAGTTTAAGGAAGTTTCGGTCCATTATTAGTTTAAGGACGTCTCGGCCCAACATTTCTGTTTTTGGGACGAATATTAGTTTAAGGACGATTCGGTTCTTTATTCCCGTTTTGGGGACGAACGCTAGTTTAAGGACGTTACGGTTCAACATTCCTATTTTGGGGACGAATATTAATTTAGGGACGTTTCGGTCCAACATTCCTATTTTGGGGACGAATATTAGTTTAAGGACGTTTCAGGCCATTATTAGTTTAGGGACATCTCGGTCCAACATTCCCGTTTTTGGGACGAATATTAGTTTAAGGACGTTTCAGGCCTTTAATCCCGTTCTGGGGATGAAAGCTAGTTTAAGAACGTTTCGGTCTATTATTAGTTTAGGGACGTATCGGTCCATTGTTAGTTTAGGGACATCTCGGTCCGTTGTTAGTTTAGGGATATCTCGGTCCGATGTCACCGTTTTTTTTAGGCGACGGAGCTTTTTGGATACTACTTTTAGAGTTCCGACTCAGGAAGATAGAGAGCGGCCACAAGCGTCGTCATCTATCATTGACCTAAGTCATGACTCTTAAGCATAGTACTTTTTGAGGAATCGGCCGTTTATTGGCCGGAAGGGTCTTTCGCCATCCATGTCTATGTGCAGGTAGGCTTCACCTTGGTAGACTTTGTCTATGATGTACGAGCCTTCATAGTTTAGGTCGAACTTCCCCCGTTTTGCACAAGTGGGGATCATTGGTCTTTTGACGACTTGCACGAGTTATCCTTGACGGAACATTCTCGGTCTGGTCAGTTTTTCGTATGACCGTGTCATCCTTGTCTTATAAGCCTCCAGATTTTGTTATGCTATAAGGCGAGTTTCGTCGAGGGCATCGAGCTCCTCAAGCGGAAGATGAGCATTTTCTTCATCTTTCAGCTCGTATCGAACCGCTACTCGTAGAGAGGGGAGTTCTATTTCCAATGGGAGCATCGCTTTTGTGCCGAACACCAATTCGTACGGTGTTGTATTCGTGGCCATCTTGAACGTTGTTCGGTATGCCCAGAGAGCTTCATGCAGCCTTTCGTGCGAGTCCTTTTTGTTTCTGGACACTGTTTTCTTTATAATCTTTATCAAGGTCTTGTTTGCTGGGAACTTAGGCACACTAGCAAGCTAATTTTCAAAGATGGCTACTTGGATTTCAAAATTTTCTAGTTTGCCGAAATTCTTAAACTAAGAATAGAACTAAATAGCTAGAACTTGTATACAAAACCTAGTGAGCTAAACTAATCTACTATGTGTAGAATATTCATATCCTCAAGCTTTCTTCAAGTGTTCCGGATCGCGCTTGCAAGCCGGTCTTCCTCCGTCGAAGATGATCTACCCGAGGGATGTAGCTCATGGCTATAGCTCCACACTAAGAATCTAGTGAAGCAACTAGGGACTCTAGGTTGCTAATCTAGAGTGCCTAAGGATGTAGTGAGTTGCTCTAAGTGAATATCTATCTCTCTTCTATCCTTGATTCTCAACATATAAGATGGTAGGGTAGAAGATGAAGAAGAAGGAGGAGTTCAAGAAAGGTAGTGAAGAGAGAAGAAGCAAACAGTGAAAGTGTTTTTCAAAAAGCAACCATGCCAAGGCTCAGTGAAGAAACTCAAGTGGAAAAACTCAAGTGAGAAAAAAAACTAGAGAGAGAAAAACCTCAAGCATGGTTTTGTAAAACAATATTTTCAATAAACATATTGCAACCATACTTGAATGTTTGCACAAATAAATTAACAATTCATTTATCAACACTATTCAATCATGGTTCTCACTATTCTCTTTTCATCACCTTTACACCTCATTTCCATTTAAATTAATAAATGGATAAATCAAAATGAGGTGTCCACCTTCTAAAATTTTTTCTGTATAAATACGGAATACACTCTACTGTATATACATACCCGTATTCATACCAAAATACGAATACCCAAAGAGATAGAATAACACAAAGAACATAATACTAGAATATACATATCGAAATATATATACGTAAATTATTAAATCAATACCTGATTTAATAATCTGGCTCAATCCCGAGCCGGCTAGTATTATCAACCGTCCGATCGAAAGTCCGGGTAACTAGTACAATCATTCAATCGGAACCCTGCACGTATCAAAATACGGCTACTACATCATTTCGCCTGAACTAGGGAAACCCTCTGTGTGAGACTCTGAAGACTTGTCAATACGCTGGCAATATGTTTAACCACAAGCACATCAGCGGCACTAGCTGTACGTAACGGCTACCCAGGTATTGAGCGAAAGGAAGGCCGACGAGCAAACTCATCCGTACCCTACTGAGTCTGTCAGTGACAATCTCCATATAGTCCAGTCTGTTCGTCTAAGAGTATCGTATATCGGGTCTAGAGGGTGGATAAAGTCAGACCCCTAATAACGCAATATTTCGTGTCGGTGTGAAGCCCATCACCCACTGGGAAACTACTGATCCAAATCAGTAATTCTCGTCTACCTTGGCCAAGAATTTTTGGTGATGGCCACCGTGCACAGCGCAACATCAACCCCCAATACTGGGATAAACGAATCCCCGACGATCCGCTCACTGCTTCCATGTTGCTAAGGACTGTGCCCAACCAAAACCTGTTTGCATGACTCCTTTGAGCTGTGGTAGGGTAGTAATCAAAGCACGGTGGGAACTCAAATGAGGAAAATGATGATCTAAGGTCGACAGAATAACATGTACTCATGTCACCTGAGAACTGCTATCTGACATAGGTATAATACCATCTAACATGTTTTCGGCGAGTCCGTCTAGTGTACTTATAACCCAATGAGCACCTATATACTATCTTAGCTGACTAACTGACACCAATGGTTTGTGAGACCGGCTACTGCCCCTCGTTGGGGTCTCGAAAAGATACACTAGTCTACTCTGGAGTATCGATGCCCAGTCTCAATACTCCCTCGACTAAGGACATTTAAGGATGTGCTTATAGACCACTCTGCTCCCACGTATATAATCGCCATCATAATACTGGTAGTCAAGCAAGAATCTTATGGGCTTTATTAACATGTAATAGTGATCTGTAATACCACATAATACATGTACATGATGATAGAGACAAACCGGATAGTATACTATCATCTCGAGTAAGACTGTACTACCCGTATAGGTTCTCCCTCAATCATCACAATCGCGTGCCTGCGATTACAATAATTGACTTGAGGGCACTATAACCAACATTGTTGAAACCTTCAGCTAGACTGTTGGCCCAAGAATTATAGACTGAAGAGTATCTCCGATCTATTTTATGTTGCTATGCGAAGCAGCTTATTTATGGCTTTCATAAGCTGGCCCAATATCCGAGATAATTCGTCGTGGAGTGCCGAACTGATAGATGACATGTGTTCTGAAATGGAGTATATTCTCCATCTTTACCTCCTTTAGTGGTACTGCTTCTGCCCATTTAGAGAAGTAGTCGGTCGTTGCTAGTATGAACCGATGTCCTTTGGACGATGCCGGTTCAATGGGGCTAATTATATCCGTTCCCCGCATTTCGAACGGCCAGCTAGCCACTGTTGGGTGTAGCGGATTTGGATGTTGGTGGATGAAGTCCCTGTGAATTTGGCACGAGTGACACTGCTCTGCATATTTGAGGCGATCCTGAATCATTGTGGGCTAATAGTAACTCATTCTTTTTATCTTCAGTTTCATCTTTGGTCCGGCTTGATGAGAACCGTAGAGTCCGTCGTGAGTTTCTTGGACGACTTTCTTTGCTTCCTCCGGTTCCAGGCATCTTAGCCACAGACAGTCGAACGATTTCTTATATAGAGTATCATTGACGAAGGCGAAAGATAAAGCTCGTATCATGAGCTGATGTCTAGACGACATATTTTTGGGCGTTCGTTGGGATTTGAAGTAGTCTATGAAGACTTTCCTCCAATCCTTGACCTTTTCTTCGTCCTCTATTTGAAGGGCTATTTGTTTAGTCATTTCTTTTCCTTCGGATGGCTCTATCAGGTCTTCCGAAGAAATATTTGTTGGCACGAGAATCCTGCGGCTTTGCACAATGATCTTTACGTCATCGAGGTCTTCATCGGCCAGTTCCTTAGCCAATTTGGCCAATGCATCCGCCTTGCTATTTTCCGCTCGTGGTATATTTTCCAGGGTGTAGGAAGGGATTTGTGTCAGCAGTTACTGCACACTTTCTCCATACTTTATCAGCTCTGGCTTGCATGTCTGATAGTCGTCATTTACTTGGCTAACGATCAGCTGGGAGTCTTTATATATGAGGAGGTCTTTGATTCCCATGTCGATAGAGATTTCTATACCTTCTATCAAAGCTTCGTATTCAGCCTCGTTATTAGTCCTTGGCTCTGTTAAGGAGAGGGCGTAATGCAAAATCCCTCCTTGCGGAGTCACGAAGATAAGGCCCACCCCGGCTTTGATTATGGGGGTGTTTTGCTTTCGTTGCTTCATGGAAGAAGCTCCATCGAAGTAGAGTTCCCATTAGGAATCATTTTCTTCTTTATGTTCTTTGCTTGCATCGAAAGCATGTTTGTCTGGAAATTCACAATTTAACGGGGAGTCGGCTGGTATTGGATGCTCCGCTAGAAAGTCAGCTATAGCCTTACTTTTCACTGTGTTAACGGGTCGATACGTTATCGAGAATTCCATCAGGAGGAGGCCCATTTGGCAAGCCTTCCTATTAGTATGACCTTTGACATTAGATATTTGAGAGGATCCACCTTTGATATAAGATGGACTTCGTGTGCCAAGGCGTAAGTCTGAGCTTTGTTATTGCGAAGATCATCTACAGACAATGCTTTTCGATGGGGAATAGTTGTTTTCTACCCATAGAAGAACTCGACTTAAATAGTATTGAGCTCTCTCCTTTCCTTAATCGTTCTCTTGTGCCTACAAAGCGCCTAAAGAACCCTCAAGGGACATTGTATATAGGGTAAGGGGTTTTTCCTTAACCGGAGCAGTTAGTACTGGCAGATTTTGCAGGTATTATTTGATTTCATCCAATGCACTTTAGCACTTTTGATTCCAGACGAATGGGGTCTCTTTCTTCATCAAATGATTGTAGGGATGACATTTCCCGAAGAGGTTAGCTATGAACCGCCGGATATACACGATCTTTCTTTGGAGAGACCGCAGATGTTTGAGGGTTCTTGGCATGGATATTTCCATAATCACCTTGATCCTTGAATAGTCGATTTCGATACCCCAGTGACGTATGATGAATCCTAGGAATTTTCCCGAGGAAACTCCAAGCACACATTTTAGAGGATTCATCTTCAGATTATACTTCCGAAGGCGTTGGAGCACTATTTTTAGATGTTCCCAATATTCCTCGTGAGATTTACTCTTCACAAAAAGGTCGTCGATGTAGCATTCGACGATCTTGTGTATGAGGTCATCAAAGATCTTTGTCCTGACCTTCTGGTAGATAGCGCCAGCGTTCTTCAAACCGAAGGGCAACTCCTTATAACAGAATATGCTCAGTGGGGTCTGGAAGATGGTTTGCTTTTGGTCTTCTGAATTCATTGTTATTTGGTTGTATCCTGAAGATTCATCCATGAAGGAGAAGACCTTATGGGTAGATGCCACGACCCGAAATTTAGTTCATGACCGGCACTTAAATCACGCAACGTCTAAAGGCACAACGTAAATTAAGTAAGCCGAAGCCCAGAAATCTAAACCTTTTTAAGAAAATAAAAGATATGAAGTTTTGAAATAAAGGTATGATGAAATCAAAAGTTTTCTTAAATGCATAAGTAATGGAACATGAAAATGCAAGTGAATTTTAGTAGTTGAAAAACATGTTTCGTCTTTTAAAAATTTGGGCAGCACCTCCTTTGTATTTTTTGATCCAAAACCACATATATATAACTACAATAAAGGCATCTTCAAACGGGAGCTAGCTCTTCGCCAATCAGCGGAATCACAACCACGAAAGTCATAAAGTATGTATACGACGCCCAACGGCGAAGATCAACACAAAGAATAATGAAATAAGCAAGACATCAACCCACCGAGCGAATATATAACCCATCGCTCTAAATCTCCCAACTACAAGTCTTGCTAAGTCTCACTACTTATACAAATACTAGTTTCTGATTGATGGAGTTAACTAGATACAATGGAATATTAAATACAAGAGTGGTACGCTCTAACATGTACCACCTACCAAAGCAAAACACATGAATGCAGCTGTGTGCCAGCGATGCCGCTACTGATCCATGGGGTCAACTTGCAAGAACTGTGGCATAACGGGGGTGAGTTGCCAACTCGTGAGTAGAAAACATCATCAGATATAAATCGAATAAAACACCGATTCCTACGTCAGCTATATCATAAAGGTAATACTATGATATCTAGGGTGACCGTATCTGCATATGTGCCGACCATATAATCAATGCCTATCAGCATGTGGATAACATCTACGTGTCCATCAATAACACAACAATATCATGCATGTAAATATCATGAAAGCATATGCATGTAAATACGAGGATGTTAATCAACATGTGTCCATCAACGACACAACAAAATCATGGAACCAGAGTGTCCAATACCGACACTCGAAACATCATGAAACCCGTGTCCAATATCGACACGTAAATCCTCATATATCGGGCTCCGTCAGTCCGGATCAGCCCATGGGCTCCGTCTGTCTAGATTGGCCCTCAGGCTCCGGCAGTACGGATCAGCCCATATCCATCTCTCGACTCCGGTCGGTATCCTCCGGATAACCGCCAGGTCCAACCAATCACCGGTAGGTAGTAGTCTTTCTGCCAGGCTTATCGTCTACTGCGCGACATTCCTTTCTTGCCCCGGGGTACCATACCGGGTCCGCCATGAACCCGCAAATGGATCATCTAGCTCCTCGAATCTGTTAGTTATATGTATGTGTAACGTTTTAAAAATAATTAAATAAATAAAATCATTTAAGTGAATTTTATGATTTTCGGTAAAGTAAAACGTATATTTCGTAAAACAAAACCGTAATTATTTTTCACTATAAATTTAAAAATACCTATTTTAATTATGTAATTACTGGTAAATAGTGTTTATTTAGCCACTTATAAATTTTTAGTTTAATTAAATATTTTTCCTAAATTAATTAATTTAAATATTAACATAAGCTTTATTTACACACTAAATTAGTGTAAATTACAAATTTGAATGGGTTTAATTTGCAAAAATGAACCATTGCATATTAGAATCTAGTGGGTATCATGCAAAATTTATTTACAAATTTTTCCATGATTCTAGAATTTTCTTGAGTTGTTTTAGAAAAGAAATAAATTTTTTTTTAATAAAGTAATGAAAAGACATAAAGAGGTGATATTTTTGGGAGAACTTTCTACATGATTCTTAACTCTTTTCTTTCTCTCCCTCCTCACCTTGAAGTGGCCGGCCTCCTCATCATGGCAGCCCCCCCATTTCCCCACTTGATTTTTGTTGCAAAATCCATCAAAAATTCATTAAAAATCCAAATAAAAATCCACAAAATCCTAATTAATTCCTACCCTCTATTCTTTGCTCATCTTTACATGGATTTTGGAGATGGAAAGCATTTATTTTGGAGGCTTATTTTCATGTTTGGATTGCTTGTTGTGGAGGTATAAATCTTATTCTTTTGACTTATTGTTGTAAATGTTTCATTAAGCATATTTAGATTTAATATATTAATTCTATTTACAAGTTTTAAAATTCAAGTTAGGGTTTGTAAAATCAAGTTATGGTTTTTACTAATTAAGTGGGGTTATTATAACTAGTCTAACATTTTAGAAATGGATAATCATGCATGGTTGATATATTGTAATTTGTTCATTCAAATTGCTTAAATCAAGCAATTTTTGTAAACTAGATTTATGTATATTATATTTATTGGTGAGATAAAATTTCAATTAATGTTTATAACACTAGAGTGTTGTTTTAAAGAGGATATTAACTTGTTGGTGAAATGAATAACTTAATTTGGTTACTAGTTTCTTTTGATAATTGAAAAATACTAATAAAAATGCTATTTTTGCTAACTAGTTTTTGGGAATTCTTAACTAAATGAGAGTTAAAATCTAATTTATGGTTTCATTATACTATTATCATCATGAATTGTAGTTTTATAAGTTAATTTAGGCAAAATCAAGTTTAGTCGTGAAATTATGGAATTTTTGCTTGCAAGGTGTTGAAATTGATAAAATTGCAAACTAGAAATTTATTTTTAATACAAATTAGTGTAATAAAAATACGGTAATGGTTTCTATAATTTAGTTATGTTATTTAATGAATATTATGACCATTAGTTTCATTAAACGTCAAGTTTTGAAGTAAAACGGTGAATTGACATTTTCAAGGTTTTCGGAATTGGATGATTTGATCGATTTTAGGGTTCCGATGATTTGAACCAAGTTTTATATTATAAGTAATGGGTTTTGAAACTACGGGTTGTTTATTGGTTTTTATCTCGATCAATCGGCGTTTGTACGCCGATATCGAGCGATATTTGGTTCTTTTGCGTGAACGGGACATAGGTTTTAACCTGTGCGCGTTCCGTGCGTCGTTTTGGCTTTTGTCCGTGATTCAGTTTACGATACTATATATATGTTTGCGTATAGGTACCCCTCACGTGGACTGCGGGCGATGAAGAAGAGGATGGCGACATCATTTTCGGCAGACAAGGACCAGGTGAGTAGATGTATATCTATGGGGGGAAGTCGGGTGGATGGTGTTTAGCACCCCCGCAAACGTAGAATAGGGATAGTAATTATTGTCATTAGAAAGCCAGACGTGACCTTAGATTCTTGATGAGTAGGACCCTAGTAATGACCCTAGGTTGTACTAGACTGATTTAGAAAGACCATACCGGAGGATGAATACCTTGGAAGAGAATCGTAGGTTTCAGGTAGATACACACACGCACACACACTGAGACTCGATGTGGTGTATACGTGTATGTGTATATATATATATATAGGACTAGGTGTAGGTATATATATATATACACAATACGTATATATGATACAAGGATGTGATATGATACACGGGGATGAAACAATATAACTTGGCTGTTGCCGTGATTCTTGGCTACGGTCGTGCTATGATATTAGAGGATCATTAGGAAATGAGTTAATGAATAGGTATACATAGATAATAAAGGGTGGTGATGATATTGAGGAATATGGGACTCTAAAATAGCACCCGGACCGTAACATGTGATTGAAATTCTGACATGATATATGTGTGACTTGATTACGACATCATACAGGCGTGACTTGATTTCGATATCATATATGCGTGACTTGATTATGATATCATATAGGTGTGATTTGATTACGATATGATATAAGTGTGACTTAATCACAATATGACACATATGACATGATATTTCTGAGGATAAATTAACGATGTATATTTATGCTGGGAATGATATATGATTGAGGTACGCGAGTATAGTATAGTACCTTGATCATGACATGTGTTGATGATGATATTATACGAATGATGAGACACGTAGGTGATTCTTGACCCGTACCCCGATATTGGGATGCCGTACGATGGATTTTACCGTACGAGGCATAGATATGATGATTGATCCGCACTCTTGATTCGAGGAAGCCGTACTACGTACGTGACGCTATTGAGGCTGGATCGCCGACTATTAGAGATATAGATTCAGACCTTGGGTGGACTCTTATTTCTTATTGACTAGTTTCTTAGGTTTAGTTCCTTAGGAGGTTAGATGGACACTAGTTTAGGTTCGAGTTATATAGTAGTAGTGGTACTTGTTTATCGCAGATGAGTGGTTATTACACATCCGTCTTTACATTCATACCGTAATCATAATGGTGCATGTTCATTCATATGTTTCTATAATCAGAATAAAACTTTGCCTGTTAGGACACCAGCACCATTACCAATGATGCGCATATTCCACGCACACTTATTTGCCGGCTCACACACATCATCATCGGTAATTGCTATGTCACGTACACTTTAGATCATATTATCTTTTATTGATACAATCAGCTAACAGCTAGATCGATATAATATTGTGATTACTCTCTGGTGTTAGTATAGATATGGTATTTATTACTTAGACATTTCATGCATTCGCATTTTCATTTTATCATGCAGTATTATGGGGCATATGCCGACACTTATCATATACTTACTCATGATTTTGGGATTTTGGATTTCTATGAGATTTCTGGATTTTTGGGGAAAACCGCAAGAATATATAAAAACTTCTCTCTCTCTCCTCCTCTCTTTTTAAAACATAAGATGCGGTTTTCTCATGATGTATGTGTCGTCCACCATGAGATTTCATGTTTTCTGTTGGATTTCGAGACCCGATTCGAGGAGTGGATGAACCGTCTCGGGTACATGGTGGGCCCGGTATGGTACCCCGGGGCAAGAAGATCGAGTTGTAGACGATGAGCCTGGCAGGGAAGGACTACCTACCGGTGATGTCTGGCACGGCGGATATCCGGAGGATACCGACCGTTGTCGTGAGATTTGATGATATTGGCCGATCCGGACTGACGGAGCCCGAGATATTGAGACTATGAGACATTGAGATTATGAGGTATTGAGACTTGAGATTTACATGTTTTGTGTCGATACTTGACACGGATTTCCATGGATTTCATCGTTGATATTTCAGATTTCTATACACATTTTACCATGATAAAAGCTAAAGATTTCTTATATAGATATATCCAGATTTCAGGATTGATTGTTTTACATTCATGGTGCATGCATACTCATTCACATGACATATTACTATTTGAGGCATGGACACGGGCACGGAGCTTTTGCACTACACGTAGTTTATTACCCTGCCATTACTAGATGATTAGTATTATATTAGTATATTATTATGACCTAGGACAGCGTCGTGCATTCGATTTCTTTTCGCAGATATCTTCTACTCACGAGTTGGCAACTCACCCCCGTTGTGCCAAATTTTATTACAGGTTGATGTACAGGGTTCCTTGGCAGTTTGCTGGCATATCGTTTCATTCCGGCTGATTTGCACGGTAGGTTGGTTCATTTGTATCTGGACCGCCGTTGTATTTTTATTATTTCATTTGTATCTAGTAAGCTCTATCAACCAAACTTGTATTACTTGATAGTTTACTGGATCAGTTGTTTATTTCGACCTTAGAGTCGCGCTTGTATTATTATGATATCTGGTGGTTTTGTTTTCTTTTGAGTTTTGAGCTTCGCCCTTTGGCGTTGTATACTATTGTACATTGATGTGGTTGTTTCCGCCTTTTGGCATAGAGCTAGCTCCCGTTTGGGGATGCTTTTTATTGTTTGTATATATATTATTCTTGTTTATACCCGTTTGGGGCCAGTTTTTACAAAGAAGACTCTGCCGTAATTTTTGAGAAAATTGGATGTGGCTTTTAAACTTGTTTTCTACATGTTTTCCTTTACTTCTTCTTCTTTTTATGGTTTAGATTTCTGGGCTTCGGCTTACTTAGGTTATGTTGCGCCTCTAGACGCTTCGTAATCTAAGTGCCGGTCACGTTCCGTACTTTCGGGTCGTGACAAAGTTGGTATCAGAGCGCTAGGTTTAACCTTGTATAAGTCTAGGTGACCCTTGGTTGATGGAGTAGGCGACTTTGTAACGTTTTGAAAATCGTTTCGGTGAAATTTCGGAAAATCGGTAAAATAAGGGGGTTTTCTGTAAAAAGTCAAAATACAAATATCTTTATTATAAAATTAAATATACATATTCTAGCTATGTAATTGCTACTATTTGGTGTTTATTGAGCCACTGGTGAAATTTCAAATTTTCTGAAATTTTTTCCGAAATTAATTATTTTAATATTATTTTAAGCCGTCACTAATACATTTTATTAGGGAAAATTACAAACTGGAGTGAGTCGAAATAAATTTTGTGCATCATAACACATTAAATAAAATTTTATCATGTGGTTTCTGAAATGAAATGGTTTGCCAAAACGGTTTGGAAAATATCGAAGAAAAATGCTTATTTTGTGAAAATAAAAGGGTTTTGGTGCATATTGAATTGGTGTTTGGTGTTCTTTACTTCACACACACGCACCCTGTCACCTTTCCACCATGTGGCTGGCCCCCTTTTTGTTTAGACAGCCCTCTCTCTCTCTCTCCAATCACTTCTTGTAAGAATAGAAAAGAAAAGAAATTCAAAAATGAAAAGAATAGAATAAGAGGTATGGTGTTGATAAGAGGTATGGGCTTTATTTTCTTTGACTTCAAGCACCATCTCACTCTCTCACTCTCTCCCTTCCTCCCTCTAACCTGGCCGAAACCCCCCATTTCAGCCCCAAAATTTCTCCACCACATTTCCTCTTCAAAAACTCCACAAAATTGCTTCAAAAATCCACATAAAACATCACTAATCCCTAATCTAATCTCTACCCATTTTCCCATGGCCCAAGCTAGCATGAATCAAGGAGCAAGATGATGATTTGGGAGGCTAAGATTTCATGCTAAATCTCAAGATTTTAGGAGGTATAAATCTTAACCCTATAATGAAAATGTTAGTTTTTGCTTAAAGCAAATTGATTTAAGTGTTAATTATAGTTTAATTTCAAGTTTTGGAAATTAAAGAGAAGGGTTTAAATACTAAGTTAGGGTTTAGGTCAATTGATCATGATCTAATTGTGTGGTTAATATCTAGTGGGCTTGCTAAAACAAAGCTAATTACTAGGTTACTAATTGTTTTGTTTAAATTGTTCTAATTATGCTAATTTGCTAACTAGGTTTTAATGAAATACTTATATAATGGAGATTAAAATCTAATTAGGTTTTGCATGGTATTATTAACATTTTAAAGTGTAGTTTAATACTTTAGTTCATGAAAATCCAAGCTAGATTGTAGTTTGTGCATTTTGCTATAAAATTGTTAAAATTGGTTAATATTGCAAACTAGGTTTTTGAAATCGAATTAAATTGTTGGTTTAAAATTTACGTAATGGTTTCTATGGCATAATTAAGATATTAAGTTATCATCTTGGTCACTAGATTTGTTAAAACATCATGTTTTGTACAAAAAACGGTAATTTGTGCTTGCTAGATTTTCGGAAAAATGACTTTCTAAGTGAAATTGGGGTTTTTGTGAATTTTAAGATATTTTATATTATAATTAGTGCTTGTAATTATACAAATGAGTATGTTGGGATTTTTCTCGATGGTTTGGCGTTGTACGCCGACGTCGAAGGTTTTTGGGTTGATTTGTGAAAGCAACCATAGGTTTTGACCTATGTGGGTTTCGTGTGTCGTTTTGGACATGGGTCGGATTATAATGCGATACGGTGCGTTATGATATGTAGGTACCCATGTGTACTTCGAGACGACAAGCAAGCGCTTGGCGACGTCGGCACCGGCGAGCGAGGACCAGGTGAGTAGATTTATATCTACGGGGAGAAGTCGGGTGGATGGCGTATAGCACCCCCGCAGTCCGTAGTATAGTTCATATATATATGTTTATATAGGTATTTTATGATACGAGAATGTTTATTCATGTTATGTTTATGTGTTCATGGATTAGCTTTGGGTTAGTCGCCAAACCCTAGAGTAGTCGTTATACCCACATACGCACACACAGACTTGCATACATTACTTTCTTGTGCGTAGATGGGGATGTGTATATATGAATATATGCGTGGGTATGGGACTATGCATATATACATTCATATACACATGCATGGATGATGAGGATAGTACTTGGGATTTGAGATTAGTCGATGAGATTTGATTTGAGGCCGTGAGATCGGTGATATGGCATGGTTCATATTTGAGATACGACATGACGTTGTAGCGGGTCCTTGACATAGTGTTTCACACACGTGCATGCTTACTTAGGCGGTATCAGTATTGTACTAGACATAGGTCAGTACCCTGGACTATGATATTTGATAAAGAGGATACCAGATGAATAGTATGATGAATGTGATATTGACCCGTACCCAGATTTGGGATGCCGTACGACGGATTTACGTACGAGCTATATATTGATGATTGATCCGCACTCTTGACTTGGGAATATCTGATTATAGATATGGTATCGGATTGATAGTATCGAGGCGGGATCACCGACTAATATATATTCATATATGTATCGACTCAGATGCTAGGCGGTTTCCTTACCTTTAGTTCAGCCGTATAGTTTAGTGTAGTTGTCAGACTAGATTAGATTTCTACCTATTTCAAAACTAACGGATCGTGGGTATTTTAAAAGACAGGTCAAGGGATCTACGGATATTTCAAAAGACGTATCCTTTATTAAAACCACCGTAGCCCTTATTTTCAAAACCCCACGATTCGTGTTATTTCAAAGGGCACCATTGTTTAGTATTTAGCTCCCGCTCATTATTGTTGTTCACTCTGGATGCTCATGCTTATATTATGATTCATATCCTATTATTAATATCATGCTGTTAGGACACCAGCACCATTACCGATGACGTGTATGTACCACGTACACTTACTTGCCGGCTCACACACATCTTCATCGGTAATTGCCATGTCACGAACACTTTAGAAAATACTATTTTCATTTGACATAGGTTGTTAGCTAATAGTTTAGACATGATAATAGTGTACTTGCTTTATATGCTAGTTAGACATTATAGTTATTGCCTGCTACTTCATGCATGTTATTATTCACTGTTGTGTCGCATTCATGGATTCTCATGCCTATATTCACTGTTTACATGCTATTGATGACTTGGATTCGGATTTCATGAGATTTCTTGGATTTGGGGGAAAACCGCAAAAACATAAATAAACCTTTTCTCTCTTTTAAAATAAAAAGTGCGGTTTTCCCATGATGTATGAGTCGTCCACCATGAGTTTGCTGATGGATTTCGAGACCCGATTCGAGGAGTGGAGGAACCGTTTCGGGTACATGGTAGGCCCGGTGCGGTATCCCGGGGCAAGAGGATCGTGTTGTTGACGTTGAGCCTGGCTGGGGAGCACTACCGACCGGTGATTTTTTCCGACGCGTCGGATATCCGGAGGATACCGTCGTGGTCTTGAGATGGATGGTAGGGGCCGGTCTGGACTGACGGCGCCCTAGATATTGTGATTGAGACATTGAGATTTTGAGATATTGAGGTACAGAGATTGTGACACAGAGATATCGAGATATTTGGATACTTGTTTTGTGTCGATGCTGGGCACTGTTTTATGCTGATTTCATTTATGGTACCTCCTATTTAAAATACAGAAATCTCACTGATTTATGAAAGTAGCTTTATTCAGTACATGCATTCTGTTTCATGCATTCATACATCATCCATATAATATATCGCTACCTGAGGCACTGACACGGGCACATGGGATTACACTCGGGTTAGATATTTACCCTAATCTTTGTTAGGCTGCATGTTATATATATTTGAGGGTATATTATGATTGTTGACCTAGAATTGCGTTGTTCATGCGGTTTCTGTTTGTAGATTTTTTTCTACTCACGAGTTGGCAACTCACTCCCGTTGTGCCACAGTTTCTTGCAGGTTTTGCTGTACAGGTTTCATTACGGCTTTGCTGGCACTGCTTCTTTCGGGTGACTTGCTAGTAGATGGGTTTATTTGTATCGCACCCATCATTATACATTGTATATTATTATTCGGTTGTATCTAGTAAATTCCATCAACCAAACATGTATTTATTTGAGATAGAGACCAGTGATGTTTATTCTTTCGACCTTAGAGTCGCGCGTTGTATTTCTGTGGATTTCTTGTTGTTTTGAGTTTCTATTTGAGTTTTGATCCTCGCCCTTGGCGTTGTATATTATATTGCTTGTGTGGTTGTGACCGTCGATGGACGAAGAGCTAGCTCCCGCTTGGGGATGCCTTTTTTTGTTTTCGTATACTATTCATGTTGTATTCCGTTTGGGGGCCAGTATTTACAAAGGAGACTCTGCCGAAATTTTCAGGAAATATTTGATGTTTTTAAAAAGGCATAATTCGGCTTATGCTATTAAAACTACTTGATTTAAATTGGTTTTCCTTCACTCTACTATTTTTCTTGGTTTGGATTTCTGGGTTTTTCGGCTTGCTTAGATTACGTACGCCTCGAGACGTTTTGTAGTCTAAGTGCCGGTCATTGTTCCCCTCCGAACGGCGACCTGGACGTTAGGGCGTCCGTGCCTCAGGTTCGGGGCAGATGCTATTTGGTTTTATCCGTCTATCTCTCCGAAGATGCCAAGTTGATTTATGGCACCGTGGATCGGAGGTTTAGACGGATGCGGCCGATGTAGCAGACTTCGTCAGATTCCCCCTCAGGGTGAGGGTTTTTTGATTGTGGGGACGCTCTTCCCTGCAGGTGCAAGCCCCTGCAGTTAATTACGCTACCGCATCGCGGTAACAACTTTCTCCTTCTCCAGAATTTCACTTCGTGTCGTGTGTGTTTGTTTTGTTTGTGGTTGCCCGTGGATTGTATACGGAGACTGAGTGATGCCGTCGCCCGTAGGACGTGGATTAGTCCAAATCCGCATTTACTTAGATTTGGGTTTGGTATTTTTTGGTTTAAGGATACATTAGTCGCGTTGCGGCTAAGATCAACTTAAACGTTCGTCAAGGATACGTTAGTCCTGTTTTGGACTAAGATCGACTTGACGTAGTGATTGATTTAATATCTGGCCGTCGGGACTCGTCACCTCTCTGACGTCGTTGAGGGATTACAACGACAGGCGTCAGAGGAGTTCAGAGATGTACCCTTGAACCAAAGTTGATTTGGAGTTCTATTGTTTATTTAAATATCTAAGGACACATTAACCGTATTTGGGGCTAAGATCAACTTAGACGGGACCGTTTAGATCCGGCAAAAGAGCGTTCGAGCTCTATTGCGCCAGTTTAAGGTTGTGGTGGCCCATCGCCAGTTTAGGGACGTGGTGGTCCATTATTAGTTTAGGGACGTTTCGGTCCGTCGCCAGTTTAAGGACGTAGTGGTCCATCGTTAGTTTAAGGACGTTTCGGTCCAGTATTAGTTTAAAGACGTTTCGGTCCAATATTAGTTTAGGGACGTTTCGGTCCGATATTAGTTTAGGGACGTGTCGGTCCGATATTAGTTTAGGGACGTCTCGGTCCAATATTAGTTTAGGGACGTGTCGGTCCGATATTAGTTTAGGGACGTCTCGGTCCAATATTAGTTTAAGGACGTCTCAGTCCACGAGTTTAAGGACCCCGCAGTCCATATGGGTGTGTGGTCGTCGGGACCCGTCACCTCTTTGACGTCGTTGAGGAATTACAACGATAGATGTCAAAGGAGTTCGGAGATGTACCCTCGAACCAGTCGTAAATCGATTTAGGAGAGCCATTTTGCTCAGTCAATTTAATTTAAGGACTTATGGCCACGATTGGGCTAAGTCCATTGCTTTTGCATTTCTTTTGCTTTTATTTGGGCTTTGCCCAAAAGGGATGCAGAGCATCAATTTTACTTGGGCCCAGCCCTTTTGTTGCTTTGCAATTTATTCTGACCTGTTAGGTCTTTTGGACTTGGGCCTAGCCCTTCAAATAATGCATTGCATTTGTGCAAAGCACCAAGAATCTTTTAGATTCAGGAAAAGAAGTGCAGAGCACTTTTTAATTTCTTGATCTAAATTTAGATCAAAGAAAAGAAAAGAAAGAAATCTTTTCTTTCTTTCTGTTCCAGAGAACCAGAGGTTCATAGCAAGTGCAAGGCACTATTTTTATTATTTTTATTTATTTATTTATCTGAGAACCAGAGGTTCATAGCAAGTGCAAGGCACTATTTTTATTATTTTTATTTATTTATTTATCTATTGAAGATCCCTGATCTTGTTTTCTAGATCAATGATCTATTCTTTAAGAGAATCTTCTCTTATTTCGAAGGTTTTTACCTTCTTTTTATGTTCTCCAGAAATTCTTCAAGAGTTCTCTCCCTTTTTTTTTATCCAAAAATGTCTATCCAATTCTCTATCTCTTTGAAATGGGGTCTGGGGTCCTTTTTATAGTGCTCAAAGATCAGTTAAAAAGATCTTTTCTGAGTGATTCGGGGAATTTTCCCCACCGTTGGATCTTTGATCCAAAGGCCCCTGTTTTACAGAAGAAATCTTCTTGTTTTAACAAGAACAGAAAAGATTTACTTAAATTTTCATTCTGTTGCTGCGCAACTCACCAGCGAGTGACACGTGTCGCGCAGTAAGGCGCTTGCGCAACAGCGATTGCGCAACTGCGCAGACACGTGTCGCGCAGCCGCGCTTGCGCAGCTGCGCAGACACGTGTCGCGCAGCCGTGCGCTTGCGCAGCTGCGCAGACACGTGTCGCGCAGCCGCGCTTGCGCAGCTGCGCAGACACGTGTCGCGCAGCCGTGCGCTTGCGCAGCTGCGCTTGCGCAGCTGCGCAGACACGTGTCGCGCAGCCGTGCGCTTGCGCAGCTGCGCAGACACGTGTCGCGCAGCCGTTTCGCGCAGCCGTGCGCTTGCGCAGCTGCGCTTGCGCAGCTGCGCAGACACGTGTCGCGCAGCCGTGCGCTTGCGCAGCTGCGCTTGCGCAGCTGCGCAGACACGTGTCGCGCAGCCGTGCGCTTGCGCAGCTGCGCAGACACGTGTCGCGCTGCCGTGCGCTTGCGCAGCTGCGTTTGCGTTGCGCAGTTGTGCTTGCGCAACTGCGCAGACACGTGTCGCGCTGCCGTGCGCTTGCGCAGTTAAGTGTTACTTATGTTTTTAAAGAGCCTTGCTCTGATTGGACGCACTGCCTTGGGCGTTGCGCTGCCGAGTCAACTTCTGACATGTGGCAAATTGCGCGCTGCGCACGGGAACCGAAGCGTTGCTTCAAAATTTGAATTTTCAAAATTCAAGTAGAGCCTTGCTCTGATTGGGGGAACAAATGCCCCCCCCACCGTTGCGCTCACGTGGCGCGCACGTGAGTGCAGCGGTGGCGAGATCCTGACCGTCGGATCAAAGGGGTCAGGTGAAGAGACGCAGGCGTCTATAAATGGGACCCTTGGTCCTTAAATTTTTTTTACCATTTCAAGAACTTTTACTTCAGAGCCTTGCTCTTGCTTAAAAACTCACAGAGCCTTGCTCTTGCTTCTTCCCAAGAACTTTAAAGTTCGGAACTTAGAATCATTCTAGGTAAAAATTAATTTAAATTAACAGAGCCTTGCTCTTGTAGATCTTTGATCTTAAAGAAAAACCCCTTTGGGGTTTCTTCAACAGAGCCTTGCTCTCATAGATCTTTGATCTAAAGAAAACCCCTTTGGGGTTTCATCCACAGAGCCTTGCTCTCAAAAATTTACAGAGATCTCGTTCCTGGGTTTTAACCCATGAACAGAGCCCTGCTCATAGATCAACTAGAAAACTTTTAAAAGTTTTCATCGATCTTTAAGATCCCAAAAATTTTAATTCTTAGGAGTTAAATTTTTTTTATTACTACTACAGAGCTAGGCTCTTTTTTAAGAAGTTTTATTCCTTTGAGACCAGAGTTTGACAAATGTCACTCTGTGACAGAGCTTTGCTCTAAATAGAGGAGATTTTCTCCTTGTCTCTAGGGATCCCCCCCAATGAGGATATTCTCTTGGGGGTCTTTTTTTTTGACTGATAGTCTCATCCAATGATGGGACTGTCTTATCAAATGATGCGCCGTCATCTTGATTTTGTGGGTCCCCCTTTGGTCCCCTACCCACTGCATTGTAGTGTGATATAGACCTTTGAAATGCGAAGCATTGGAACACTAACGGTTATGTTTTTTTTCTCTCTTTTTTTTTTACAGGAAACATGTCTGAAGATTTGTCTTTCCCTTTTGTTCGCTCAGAAGGAGGGTTCCCACATGCACCAGTGGACCGGGTGGTGTTTTCTCTGATCAAAGATCACGATCCTGAGTGCAAGAGACTTCACTTATGGGGAAGGTGGTACAGCCAGATTATCCAAGGCCGTCGCAGCTTTAGCTCCACCTCACCCTCCGAGCCCATAGTTACGATCCTTTATGCGGACAAGCCCCCGGTGGAGTATGCCGTGGAGGTTAAAAATTGGAATTCCGACGACCTCCTTCAGCCTGCAATCGGTGCCATTCCGGTGCAGCCGCCGCCGGCTATAGACATCTTGGGGAGGCGAATCTGTCAGGGTGAAGCACGCCCTTGGGGACAGGCTTATAATATTGGATTGACCCCGCGGCCGCTTGCCGGATATTTGCAATGGGCCCGTTACATTCTGGCGACGAAGAGGGCTCACCTGACGAAGATTGGTTTATACTCCGCCGTCTACGTCTCGCTTTTCGAGTATCCCTCTCCTCCGACGTGGTGGATAAAGGCCTTCATCGAACAATGGAATATCCCCACCCATACCTTCCTGACAGCGGATAGGGAAGTCTCCATCTCTCTGGAGGAATTTGCTGAGATTTCGGGTTTGCCAATGAGGGGAGAACACTACGAGGAGCTGCTTCCTCCTGACGAGTATGTCTTCGCCACCAAGCAGCTGGTATTTGACTTAACTCCGGCAAATGCCATTCAGCATCAGCACCCGGGCTTAGTGAAGGTGTTGGAGATTTATGAGGAACTCCATTTGGAATCAGGCGACAGGGGCGTCAGTTTCGCAGATTTCATTGCTCGTTTTATCCCTCCGGAGTTCCTATCAGAGCAGGGCGAGAAGTTCGCTCAGCTTGCTGACCCCTTTGGTTTCGGCTTGGACCGCCGACCTTTATCGGAAAATGACCAACGGGATTTTTATCTCCCTGGCACTGCCAGCGTCCCTTTTTCAGAGATCGCCGTTCCTGGCATGGACGAGGAGACTTTTTTTATAGGGTTCTTGGGTCTATGGCTATGCAGCTTTGCGCTCCCCATGCATCCACGCCTCATGCGGTCTTCCGTCTTTTATCCGGCGCATCAAATGGCGGCTGGTTTGCAGCTATCGGTAGGGATTGCCGGGCTGGCTTACCTTTATAATGGACTTAGCGTAGCGGCGGACGCTAATGAGCCTGGGGTACAGCCTGCTAACTTTCCGATGCACTACTTCACTTCTTGGATGGAGCTGCATGTGCGAGGGGTGTTTGGTGCCCATAAAACCCCTCCGTTCTTTGAGAAATTCAAACTCCCAAGAATCATGCGGTTGGTCGGGGCTTCAATCGTGGTTGCACCTCCGCGGGAGTCTAGGGGACTGCTCCTGCGTTCACATCTAGTCGCAGCGAAGACCTCTTTTGTGGATAAGGTCATCACCTTGGGCTCCGAGACCGCTAAATCAGTGGTGTCGCTGCGTGATGACTTTAAGGGCGGGGTTTCTGTACTGAAGGCTCGGGAAATCCTTCACCTTTACTCTATTCGGCCGGGCTACCTAGTATTTAGGAAGAATAAGACGGCTCTCTTTATGAGGTATAACCCACATCGATTTGCCCGACAATCGAGTTACAATCAAGGGATCCCGATGGAGGCCTTTCTGGAAACACCCACGGTCGGCCCAGAGGGGATAAGGAATGCGATGCATCATTTCACCCGGCTCAATACAGGCTCCTATTTTTTTATCAGTGAGCCTAGCTGCGTTCCTAAAATAATCCATCCGTATGTAGCCTGGTATGCGCATGCTATGGGCCCAATTATCTTAATGGAGAAACGCCTGCTGGTTGACCGTAGGGCTGCGCCTCCTGGCGGTGATCGCAAGGCTCCCTTGCAGCCAAGGATCCAGGTCATCTCCCCGATAAAAGATGCCAGAGTCGACCGACCGCGCGTATTGAGCCCCCCGCGTAGATTGCCATTGCCCACTACGGTGGATGCACCGCCGGCGCCCCATGCTCCTACGAAGACGGTTGATGTGGTATCGCCAGGATCTGGCGGAGGGGCAGAGATCGGGACTCGCCGCCCTAAAGTGGCTGCCAAGCGCAAATCCACTCCGGGTGGATCTAAAGCTGGTGGACAGCAGAAAAGGAAGAAGTCCGCCCTTTCCCTCGATGCGATCCTCAGCTCAAAGCCTGCGGCTTCTCCCGCCGGGGCTATATGTGAGTATGGCAGCAATGAAGGCTTCGTGGTAGACCCTGAGGACACCAATCTGGCTGCCGCCATTGCAGTTTCAGAGCGATCGGCGAGGCTTGAAGCGATGTTAAGCAAACTCGCTGAGTCCGGTAATCATCAGACGCTTTATTTGTTATTTCATTGCACTTTGTATTATTATACTTAACTAACATTTGCTCCATTTTCAACAGGTGTCTCTACTGAAGAGGCTATCGCTGCCTCCCTGAAAACCTTCCAAGAGGAGGAGGAGAAGCGTGCCCTAGCAAGTGTCGGTATGTTTTATCCCTTTCTCTTTTATAAGGAAAGTTTGTTGTCTTTTTATGATAGTCAACCTGACCTTCTTTTGTTTCTTTGCAGGGGTTGTATTAATCGACGTAAGGATCCTTCCCGAGCCCGTCATCGAAGTCCCGGCTTCGTCGAAGTTGCCACAAGAGCCTCGGCTTGACAAAACGACGAGGGATGCCTTGAAGAATCTAGAGGCATCCCTATATACAGACGAGGAAGCCTCACTCAAGGAAGCTCTGGTGGCATCCGTCTCAACGGCTCGAGAGGAGCGGAAGCGGTTGAGACGCGAAGCAAAGGCGCGCAGAGCTGCTTTGGCCGCAGGAGCGGGCCCTAGCACTATTCCTCGTGCCGACACTCCTTCCGGAGCAAAGGTGGGCAGAGTTGCTTTGGCCACGGGAGCGGGCCCTAGCACTATTCCTTGTGCCGACACTCCTTCTGAAGAGGCCCCTGCCGCTCTGTCTACTGCTCATAGGCAGGTGGCGCGCACGGTTCAGGATGCAAACGATAAGTCCTCTTCAGATAACATTTCTTTCAGAACCTTGTTGTAAGAATTATCAAGCCGTTGGCTCATACGCATTCCTTTTTGCAGGGCCAAGTCCGACTGAGGGGGAGGCGGAGACCGTCGAACCCCGGGGAGCGGTACTTGCCGAGCCCGAGCTGACAGTGAGCAATGTCATCGGGGCCACGGCGCCTGAAACAGAAGTTGAAGGATCCGCTGCCGAGAGGGTCATCGATGCCGCATCTGAAGTGGCGGCAGATGAGATGATTGTCGAGCCGAAGGCAGTAGAAGTCGAGGCGCTTGAGGTTGGAGATGTCACGGTGACGATGGATGAGACAACTGTGACCGCAGGACCCGAAGGAGTAGCGGGTGAGGTGGCCACGATTCCTGAGGACGAGCCGGCCGCTCCTTCTCTAGAATCTAGCAATACTCCAATCATAGCCCTCCCCGCGTATGGTTCCTTGCCGTCTCCCGGGCTTGCGAGCACAACAACGGTTCCCATTGAGTCGGGTGACGAGGCTACGGGTGGTGGCCTGATGTCAATGGAGGAAAGAATTGCCTCAGTCTCGGCTGGCAGTTCGTCGGGTAAGTTTCGGGTTACTATCGTTTTCCCCTTTTTTTATATATCTTGCGATCTCTTCTAACAAGCTTGTCTTTGCAGGTGCGGCCAGTGCCGACGTTCCATTGCTGGAAGGAGCACCGTCAACTACTGCTTTGGCGGTGGTCACTTCCCCGTCTTCCCTCGTGCCATCGCGGATGTTGGAAGGTATGGATTTGCGACTCACAAGTTAATCTTTTTAAACGTGTAGTTCATGGACTAACGCCATACCACCGCATCTTTTCAGGAGTGCTCTTTGATCATCTATATCAAGTGTTGCTCCCACACTTCTCCTTCCCATCCGAACTTGGTTCTCCTTCTAGTGGCGCTGGTGAGTGTACGTTTAATACAATATCTTTGTTCATCCCCTTTTTCTAGCAATTGAATGATTTCTGACTTTTCCCTTTCTTTATTGCAGTGCCACAAATTGAAGGAGGGGATAGCAGACCTGCCGCGCTACCGGCCCTTTCGGCTCTGCCGTCCGTTGCTTCTGGTATAACAAATTCCTTTTTTGGTAACCCTTAAATATCTCTTGAACCATCGTTTAACCATGTTTTGTTTTGCAGCTATTGTTCCGGCTCCGGTCCCTTTTGAGTCTCGCGTCTTTCTACCGGCAGGCCCTTTCTTGAGACGCCCGTCTTCAAAGGGTGCTGTGATGAGTTTGGGCATGCTGAGCGGGTACATCGAAGAGCTCAACATGGATGCTCTCCCTTCTGCCGTAGATTTCGCTGTGGATGTTAATCCAATGTTGGCGGCGCTCGTAACTTTTCATAACGAAGGCGTCGTCGGATCTTGGGTTAATCACTGCAGGGAGATCGAGGCCTGTCTATACCGGCTGGAGTTGACGCGCCCTTCTCCCAAAGTTTTAGCCCTGAGCACCCAACGCACAACTTGGCTCGAGCAAAGCACTTCGCACTCCCGCCACTTGGAGCAAGAAGCAGCTTTAAGACTAAGGGAATGCCAAAAGACCTCGAACGAAACGGCCCATCTGCGCGCTGAGGTTGAGGCAAATGCTATCCAAGTGAAGACTATCTTTGAGGGTCTCTTGGAGCGCATCTCCCACGGGCTAAACTTGAAGCGGAAGCTTGACGTAGCTGAGCGCAATATCCCAAGTCGGGAAGCTGCCTATCAGGTTATCAGGGAGCAGCTTGAGTCGGTCCTGCAGCAACGAGCCCAAGTGGAGGCGGAGCTGGCGGTGGTAGCCGATCAAGAGAAGGCATGGAAGGACATATGCGAGCGCTTGCTACATCTATGCAAGACGCTTCCTTCCCAATAATTCTCCTCGTATCATTTGTCTTTGTAAAGTACATGTATATGTTTTTTTATTCTTTAGCACAATGTATCCTGTACTCGATCAATATTTATGAATAAAAGACGCACATTTTTGTAATGTCTTGTGTCATTTCTCCGTCTTTTCCTTTTTTTTTTATCAGTACGCCACCTTAGTAATCATGATTGACGGACGATTGGGACGAGTATCCCGACCTTCTTAAGAAATAACGATGGCTTAGGCCGCAGGTTCAGATCTGCTGCCTAAGACTTTTCAATTCTATAAGCCGTGAGGGTCTTATAGAGACTTTTCTCCCTACGGATCGAGAGGATCTCGCAGGTGGATTTTCTCCTTAGGAATCGTGAGGATCTCTAAGTGTGGTTTTCTCTTATAAGTCGTAAGGATCCTATAAGAGAATTTTCCATCTTACGAGTCGAGAGGATTCGTAAGTGGTTGTTTCCCTCCTCGTCGAAATTCGACTTCGGAGAGTGAGACCCGTGAATAGTATGCAAGAGACCAGTTTGGATTGACTTGCAGGGCCCCATCGCTCAAAAAGCAAGCTTTTCAATCCTTGCTGTCTGAGACTTCTTCTTACAAATTGAGACGAATCGGGGATCTGTCTGCAGTTGTAGCGGAACAGTTGACATGAGTTAAGAAGCTCTCATCACGGAGTGTTTGTATCCGTGAGTCGAGGAGTTTGCTAGGGATTATTTGTTTCCCAAGCGCCAAGGATTATTTTTTTCCTTGGGGTTTGAAACGAGTCGAGGGTTCCTACGGAGGCACTGGTGGCTCTGCGGGTCGACGCGGATCAGGAAGCTCTCGTCAAGGAGTGTTTGTATCCGTGAGTCGAGGAGTTTGCTGGGATTATTTGTTTCCCAAGCGCCAGGATTATTTGTTTCCTTGGGGTTTGAAACGAGTCGAGGGTTCCTACGGAGGCACTGGTGGCTCTGCAGGTCGACGCGGATCAGGAAGCTCTCGTCAAGGAGTGTTTGTATCCGTGAGTCGAGGAGTTTGCTGGGATTATTTGTTTCCCAAGTGCCAAGGATTATTTATTTCCTTGGGGTTTGAAACGAGTCGAGGATTCCTACGGAGGCACTGGTGGCTCTGCGGGTCGACGCGGATCAGAAAGCTCTCGTCAAGGAGTGTTTGTATCCGTGAATCGAGGAGTTTGCTGTGATTATTTGTTTCCCAAGCGCCAAGGATTATTTGTTTCCTTGGGGTTTGAAACGAGTCGAGGGTTCCTACGGAGGCTCTGGTAGCTCTGCGGGTCGACGCGGATCAGGAAGCTCTCGTCAAGGAGTGTTTGTATCCGTGAGTCGAGGAGTTTGCTGGGATTATTTGTTTCCCAAGCGCCAATGATTATTTGTTTCCTTGGGGTTTGAAACGAGTCGAGGGTTCCTACGGAGGCACTGGTGGCTCTGCAGGTCGACGCGGATCAGAAGGCTCTCGTCAGGGAATGTTTGTATCCGTGAGTTGAGGAGTTTGCTGGGATTATTTATTTCCCAAGCGCCAAGGATTATTTGTTTCCTTGGGGTTTGAAACGAGTCGAGGATTCCTACGGAGGCACTGGTGGCTCTGCGGGTCGACGCGGATCAGGAAGCTCTCGTCAAGGAGTGTTTGTATCCGTGAGTCGAGGAGTTTGCTAGGATTATTTGTTTCCCAAGCGCCAAGGATTATTTGTTTCCTTGGGGTTTGAAACGAGTCGAGGGTTCCTACGGAGGCACAGGTGGCTCTGTGGGTCGACGCGGATCAGGAAGCTCTCGTCAAGGAGTGTTTGTATCCATGAATCGAGGAATTTTTTGTTGAAGTCACTGGCTTCTTCGGTGGAAATGAACCGTTGAGGTTTGGCTTCGTCGTTTGACGGAATCCGCTGGGGAAGTATGGTTCCTTCTTTGTTTACGTCCTTGGATTGTATACAGGGATCGATGTGATCTTAACTGTAGGGCCAAAGTTTTATCATTTCTTCTTTTTATTTTATTTTATTTCCGCGATGCTCTATCATTTCAGCTTTTATATCGCGAAGGTCGCGATTGCCCAATCATTTCGGCTATTTTTCGCGGTGCCCAATCATTTCGGCTATTTATTTTATTTTTACTCGTTGCTTTTTATTACGAGTTGCCCAATCATTTCGGCTATTTCTTCATGCATATATTTTTACTTGCTGCTTTTTTATTGCAAGTCGCCCCATCATTTCGGCTATTTCGTATGCATGTGCGGCCTACTGGCTTTTCGCTGTAAACCTGAAATTGGACACCGATTTCGGCATCAGCACCGCTACAACTGGGATATTACCAGGAGCGAATCATCATTTGCCTCTGTCGTTGTCGAACAAAGGAGGCTTAGCGACCAGGGTTAGGGTCCTGTCGGCTAAGACTTTTGACTTCATGAGCCGTAAGGGTCTCGTGAAGGTATTTCTCCCTACAAGTCGTGAGGATCTTGTAGGTGTATTTTCTCCTTAGGAACCGTGAGGGTTCCTAAGTGTTTTGTTCTTCTGTAAGTCGTAAGGATCCTACAGGAGGGTTTTCTCCTCATAAATCGAGGGGATTTATAAGGGTTGTTTACCATGCGAACGTATTCCCAGTCACGGATGGACCTTGGTTAGGGAAACGTTTATTCGCGCCCGTGGATTGTATACAAGGGTCAATATGGAACCACTTGTAGGACAATATTGGAAGTTTTGTGGGGGTTTGCTTAAGCACAGGTTTAGGTCTCTGTGACTTAAGACTTTCAAATCCTATGAGCCGTGAGGGTCCCATAAGAGAGTTCTTCTTACGAGTCGTGAGGATCTCGCAAGTGTATTTTCTCCTTAGGAATCGTGGGGATTCCTAAGTGTATTGCTCCCTTGTGAGTCGTAAGGATCTCATGCGGGTGGTTTCTCCTTATAAGGTCGAGAGGACCCTATAAGTGTCTTTTAACGAGGTTGCGCCCTTTCGGGTTTTCACAAACACTCGCCGGTAGCCCTGCTGTTTTTACTCATGGAGCCCTTTCGGGTTTTCATCCGTGCCCTTTTTGCTTATTGACATACCGTTTATTTTTTTATTTTCTTTTTCTCTTTTTTTTACGAGGTTGCGCCCTTTCGGGTTTTCACGAACACTCGCCGGCAGCCCTGCTGTTTTTACTCACGGAGCCCTTTCGGGTTTTCATCCGTGCCCTTTTTGCTTATGGACATACCGTTTATTTTATTTTATTTTTATATGTTTTTTTTATATCTCGTCAGCCTAAGGATGCTGCGGTATTAGTTTAAAGACGTTTTGGTCTGCTATTAGTTTAAGGACATTTCGGTCCAATATGAGAAGGCTGGTTACTGTTGATAGAGTTTGAGCTTAGGAAGATAGCGAGCGGACATAGTCGTCGTCATCCATCATTGACCTAGGCTGTGAATCATTAAGCGTAATATTTCTTTAGGAAGCGACCGTTTATCGGCCTGAAAGGCCTTTCACCGTGCATATCCATGAGTAGATAGGCCCCACCCTGGTAGACCTTATCAATGATGTACGGTCCTTCATAGTTTGGTTCAAACTTTCCCCGCTTAGCGCGATTGGGGATCATGGGCCTTTTGACCACTAGCACGAGTTCGCCTTGGTGGAATGTCCTCGGACGGCTCAATATTTCATATGAGCGCGTCATCTTTGCTTTATAAGCTTCCAGATTTTGTTGTGCTAGAAGTCGGATTTGATCAAGGGCGTCAAGCTCTTCAAACCGAAGGTGAGCATTTTCTTCATCCGTCAGCTCGTAGTGAACTGCCACTCGTAGAGAGGGTAATTCTATCTCGAGAGGGAGTACTGCTTCCGTCCCAAATACCAACGCGTATGGCGTTGTGTTTGTGGCCGTTTTAAATGTAGTTCGATACGCCCAAAGAGCTTCTTGCAATCTTTCATGCCAATCTCTCTTATTTCGTGACACTGTTTTCTTCATGATCTTCGTCAAGGTCTTGTTGAAGGCCTCAGCTAGACCGTTAGCTCACGGATTATAAACTGAGGAATATCTCCAGTCTATATTGTGCTGCTGTGCGAAGCGGCTAATTTTATGACTTCGGTAGGCTGGCCCATTATCAGAGATGATCCTTCTTGGGGTTCCAAACCGGTATATGACATGCGTTTTGAAGAAATGGAGGATGTTCTCCGTTTTCACTTCCTTCAACGGTACCGCCTCTGCCCATTTGGAGAAGTAATCAGTCGTCGCCAAGATGAAACGATGTCCCTTGGACGATGCTGGTTCGATAGGGCCGACTATGTCAGTTCCCCACATTTCGAATGGCCAACTAGCCACTGTTGGATGCAATGGATTGGGATGCTGATGGATGAAGTCCCCATGAATTTGGCATGAATGACATTGCCTCGCGTATTCCAGGCAATCCTGCATCATCGTGGGCCAGTAGTAGCCCATCCGTTTTATCTTCAACTTCATCTTAGGGCCTGCTTGGTGGGAACCGCAGAGTCCGTCGTGAACCTCTTGGACGACCCTTCTCGCTTCGTTAGGTCCTAGGCATCTCAGCCACAGAGAATCGAATGACCTCTTGTATAGAGTATCGTCGACGAAGGCGAAAGACATAGCTCGTTTCACGAGCTGATGTCTTATGGACACTTCTTCAGGCGTTCGGTGGAACTTGAAGTAATCTATGAAGACTTCTCTCCAGTCTTCGGTCTTCTCATGATCTTTTATTTGTAGGGTCACCTGCTCAGTTGCTCCCTTTTCTTTATATGATTCTGGAGGTATTTCTGCTGGGGCGAGCACTTGACGGCTTTGTATCACGATTCTAACGTCATCGAGGTTCTCATCAGCCAATTCTTTAGCAAGTTTGGCCAGTGCGTCCGCTTTGCTGTTTTCTGCGTGCGGTATGTTCTCCAACGTGTAGGAGGGGATTTGGGTTAGCAGTTGCTGCACTTTTTCACCGTATTTTACCAATTCCGGTTTGCATGTTTGGTAATCGCCGTTCACTTGACTGACGACCAGTTGGGAGTCCCCATATATGAGGAGGCTTTCAATTCCCATATCAATGGCGATCTCGAGGCCTGCTATCAAAGCTTCATATTCAGCTTCATTATTCGTTCTCGGCTCTGTTAAGGAGAAGGCGAAGCGCATTATTCCTCCTTGTGGAGTCACAAAGATGAGTCCTACCCCCGATTTGATCATTGGCGTACTTTGTTTGTGCCTTTTCATGGAAGATGCTCTATCGAAATAAAGCTCCCAACGGGTATCACCACTGTCGATTGCGTCAAACGCATGTCTGTCTGGCAAATCGCAATTTAAAGGAGAATCGGCAGGTATGGGATGCTCAGCAAGGAAGTCGGCGATGGCCTGGCCTTTTACTGCCCTGAGAGGTTGATATGTTATCGAAAATTCCATCAAGAGCAGGGCCCATTTAGCGAGTCGCCCTGTCAATATGGCTTTTGACATTAGATATTTGAGAGGGTCCACTTTTGAAATAAGACGGACCTCGTGCGCCAACGCATAGTGCCTAAGCTTTGTTATTGTGAAGATCAACGCCAGGCAGTGTTTTTCAATGGGAGAGTAGTTGCCTTCTGCCCCCAGCAGAACTCGACTTAAGTAGTAGAGTGCTCTTTCTTTCCCTTGATCGTTCTCTTATGCCCATAATGCGCCTAAGGAACTTTCGAGGGCGGTTGTATAAAGAATGAGAGGCTTCCCTTTAACCGGAGCAGCCAATACCGGCGGGTTCTGCAGGTATTGCTTGATCTCATCCAGTGCGCCTTGGCATTTTTGATCCCAAACGAATGGGGTTCCTTTCTTCATCAAGTGACTATAAGGACGACACTTTCCCGAAAGGTTGGCTATAAATCGCCGTATGTATGCGAGTTTCCCTTAGAGAGACCGCAGCTGTTTGAGAGTCCTCGGCGGAGGCATTTCCATGATCGCTTTAATCTTTGACGGATCTATTTCAATACCTCGGTGTCGAACGACGAATCCCAGGAATTTGCCCGAGGAAACCCCGAACGCACATTTAAGAGGATTCATCTTCAAGTTGTATTGCCGAAGGCGTTGAAATACAGTCTTCAGATGCTCGAGATGTTCCTCGTATGATTTGCTTTTAACCACGAGATCGTCGATATAACATTCAACGATTTCGTGTATAAGGTCGTCAAAGATCTTTGTCATGGCCCTCTGATAAGTAGCACCGGCGTTCTTCAAACCGAAGGGCATCACTTTATAACAAAATATACCAAGAGGAGTCCTGAAGGCTGTGTGCTTCTGGTCTTCCGGATGCATTTTTATTTGATTATACCCTGACGAGCCGTCCATGAAGGAGAAAACCTCATGAGTGGATGTATTGTTTATCATCAGTTCAGTGACCGGCACTGGGAAATCATCCTTCGGGCAAGCTTTATTAAGATCCCGGAAGTCTACGCATATGCGCACCGTCCCATTTTTCTTCATCACCGGGACGATGTTAGCGATCCATTCAGGGTATTGAACTTCATGGATAAAGCCGGAGTCTATCAGTTTTTTGACTTCGGCGTTGATGCTCATTTCAAGCTTGAGCCGCATTCTTCTCGGCGCCTGTTTGACCGGCTTGACGTTTGGGGATATTGCTAGTCTATGTACAGCGACTTCTGGATCTAGTCCTGGCATCTCGGAATAGTTCCATGCGAAGCAATCTTTATGCTGCACAAGGACGTCTTTTAACGCAGCCACCCTCTCTTCAGACAGCAGCTCGCTGACGAATGTCGGTCGCGGATCATTTACCGTCCCCAACTCAATTTTCTTGAGGTTGTCTGCGGTGGTATGTATTCCATCCTCCAGTTCTTTCGGTGCTGGGGGAAATTCTGAGATTACCTCATCACTGCTGTTTTCGAGGCACCAAGGGAGGCTGTCCAGGTTCTCGGACTCTTCTTTTAGTATTGTTACCACGTGGCAAGTGCGAATTTTCTGCCAATCCCAATGCGGAGTTGGTTCTATCCTTGTGTTTTCGGGTTCGTACTTTTGCGGCGGCGCTACCCTCCAGTTGTCAGACAACGCGAATTTGCCAAGCTGATATTGGTCCTCAACCCAATTCTTAAAGGTGAAGCAATCTTCAAGCGGATGCCCTACTACTCGATGGTACGAGCAATAATTTGGGTTGGAGACTTCGCCTGCTTGCTCAGGGTGTTTAGACTCTGGCAGTATAAGCATTTGATGTTTTAGAGCAAGATCAAGTATTTTCCTTGTTTTGTTCCGAGGAAATGAGTATGCTCGACCCATTTTCTTCATGAGGGCTAAGTCAATAACGCTCGACTCTCTGATGCGTGGCTTCTTAGCTCTGCTTTGTGGTTGTCGAGCGCCTTTCTTGCCTTTCGACTTGTTTTTGCTTTCGCGTCGAACCTTTTTTGTAGCAGGTTGACAAGGAGCAGCATCTTCGTTCTTTACTGCCTGTTGAAGGAGACGCTGTGTCTTGGCTTTCTCATAGATTGCCATTTCACGATTGTGATCATCTCGGGCTTTTTGACTCGCATCCCTTATAAGTTTGCTCATCTGGTCTTCAAACGATGGACTGGGCGGTTTTGCATCAGGAACTTTTGCTGGCTCAGGATTAGCGTCCTCCCATTGAGCGTCCGCCTTTTCATCGAAGTCATACATAACATAACAGCTGTTTACTAGCTCCCGTTTCTTTGACCGGATGTACCCAAGCCCTTTTGTTTCTATTCTCCCGTTAGGCAGTTTGCATTGAGTCCCGGGAACGTTCCAGACCTTGTCATAGAATTTGGCTTTTCTAACGGTCTGTGTGAAGGACATCCCATGGCGTTTCAGCAGTTTCTTCAAACCTTCGGCATAATATCTGGGAAGACGGATAGGCTGAAGCCTGTCGAGCGTGGGATCCGCGCCATGCCAAATTTCTTTTTCCACCTTGTTTTCTTCAGAACGGTAGAATAGGATTGCCTTCTCGCCTTTTCGTCCGGGAGGGATATAGAATGTCTGCAATTCTTCTACGCTGTTGGTGTCGAGTGCATCCAGTTCTTTGTAATGTTCAAGCGGCGCCATGGTTATCTGCAGACTTCGCTCTTCATCAGCGGAGACCCGTATTGAAGGCCGAGCAGGGAATACAGCATGAACTTCATCCTCTGAATCACTACCGAAGATCAATGAAGGAACGGCTGGTCCTGGCCTGGTGGATTGGGATGGACCTGAATAAATTATATCCTCCTCCTCCTCGGTGTCACTGCCGAAGACAGGGATGGTGGCGTTAGTTTTGTTCTCCGGTTTGTGACACCTTTCCGTGTCTTCGAAACTCGGTAAGAAGTATTTGGCATCTTCATACTTGCGAACTTCGTTTACGGAAAACGGATTCAACTCTCCCGCCACTGTGTACTCGAGGCCATCCCTAGAATACTTCATGCACTGATGCTGTGTAGAAGGGATGATATTGTACTCGTGTAGCCATGGTCGGCCGAGCAGAGCATTGTTGCACGTCTTGGCATCTAAAACATGGAATTTGATGTCTGTGACGAGCAACCCGAAGCGTAGCGTCAATATCACAGATCCAAGAGTCTTTGAGGATTGAGAGTCGAAACCGGAGATGGTGATTTTGTCTCGGGCGAGGTGTTGGACACTCATGCAAATCTCCTTTAACACTCGCACATTGAGTAAATTGACAGACGATCCGTTATCGACCAAGATTTTACCTATCTTTATGTCATGGCAGTATCCTGAGACATAAAGGGGACGATTGTGTTCGCACGTCCCGAGGAGATGGTCTTCATCGCCGAAAGCAACGTCGGCTGTGTGCACCTCTTCCAATTCATCCTTCATCTTTTGTTCGGCCAGGAAGGCTTGGAATTGGTCCGGATCTTGTAGGGCCTTAATCAAAGAATCCCTCGCCTCTTTTGATAGTAATAGGGCATCGAGAATGCTGAGTTGTGAGGGTAGCTTTCTCAGATGCGCCAAGACATTGTAATCCACTTTACTCCTCTTTGGCGGGTTCTTGGCGGTTAACTCTTCCGCCACTTGGTCATCCAAAGCGATGTCTTCAGAGACCTTCTCTTTCCCTTTGTCTTTCTTGTTTAAGGGTCCGAGATTCTTTTCGGGTAATGTTCGATTGCGTAGCTGTATATTTTCGCAAGCCTTCGGTTCTTCTTCTTTTCCCGAAGTGGATTCTTTGAAGAGGGGGCCAAGCTCTAGCTCCTCATCGGAATCGCTCCCAAATGTAGGCACTTGTGAACTGGCAGTGTTAACCATGTGACAATTGCTGGCAGTTCTTTCAAGCTCTTTGGTCGTGTTTCTTTGCTCCCGACGATTTTTACGCTTTTCCCGTTTAAAGCGTTGTCGATTGGCGACGTATCCTTGCCACCATCCATTGAAAGCTTTGCAATCTTGGGTGGAATGCGAGACCTTCTGATGATATAAGCAATAAGAGGGGTGCATTTCTACCACGCCAGTAACTTTTTCTTCAGAGGGTGGTAGCTTCATGCCCATTGATATGGCCTTAGCAAACTTCTTTTTTATCTTGAATTGGCTTTTGTCAGCGGTGGAGGCATTTTGCTCCAGCGGGATCATCTCAGCTCTTTCCTCAAGTCGCTGGCGCTTAGCCCTTTCAAATATAGCCGTCTCGCGTTCTCGATCAGCTTTGCTTTTCAATCGAGCTTCACTAAGAAACGCGTCAATCATTTCAACTGATAACCCTGGGGCTCTTGATTCGGCATTTGCCCCCAGCGTTTCAGTGCCAGAAGTTCCTTCATCGTTCGTGGTCGAATGGGAGATCATATGACAGCTCGCCACATATTCCTCGGATTCATCCGATGAACTTTCTCCCTCATCTTCTTTTTGGAAGACGTGATTAAGGAAATCTTGGAGCGTAATGGGAGTCCGTGCCTCTTGGTTGTACTCATCCAGTGCGTCGATTTGCTTTTGTAAGTCCGTGCGCTTCTCGCCAGGCTTCACGGGCTTCTTAGATTTCTTCTTCTTCTTTTTCGAAGATTTTGACGGCTGGCTATGAACGCTTGAACTACCATCATTGGTCTTCGGAGTCGGACGTGGCTTCAACATCCCCTCAATAACCTGCGGTTCCAAGGGGTTCTTCCACTTGATCGCTGGACAGGTCTGAAGATCATTTAGCATTCTCCTCGTTTTGGCTGATAATACAACCTCCCAGGGAGCTTCTTCAATGACGGAGCATGTTGCCCCCGGCGTATTCGTCCCCTTAGAGGTGTGGGGCTACGGAGGATTCACCTTCAATTTGTCAGATAGCGCAAATTTGCCCTGACGGTACTGGTTCTCAAGCCAATTCTTGAAAACGTAGCAATCCTCGATGGGATGGCCTAGCACTCGATGGTAAGGGCAATAATTGGGCTCGTTGACGTCGTTTGGTTGCAACGGACGTTTTGGATCTGGAAGATTTATGAGTCTGTTGCGCAACGCCAGCTCGAATAGCCTCCTTGTTTTATCACGGGGGAAAGAGTAAGGACGTCCCATCCTGTCTTCAAGGGGTATGTATGGGCGTGTATTGTTTGGACGAGCAATCGGCTTCGAGTCGCTCGGTTGTTGTTGGGCATTAGCGACAATGATCGCTTTTCCCTTTCCTTTATCGTTTCGGAGGTCCGGCTTCGGGAGAGGGGGTTTATGGCCCATCTGGTCCATCTGCGCTAGTTTGTCGATCAAAGCTTGGAAAGTAGTCGGCTTGAAGAACATCATGAACTGCGAGATGGTTGCTTGTGGATCAAGGGTTCCAACAAACATTCCCACCGCTGGAGCTTCTTCTATGCGCTGTTCGCACTTCGACCATAGATTACGCCACCGTATAGCGTACTGAACCCATGTCTCGCCGGGTTTTACCCTGGCATTAATCAGTGCAGTCATCGGGGTACGCTCACTGGCACTTGCAAAACGTTGGGTGAAGAGCAGCTCCATCTCCGCAAAGGTTTTAATAGAGTCGTTGGGGAGCTCAGAATACCATTCGAACGCCGTATCTGATAGGCTTCTAACAAACTGGCGAAGCAAAAGCTTGTCATCGCCGTCGGTGTTACCACAAAGCGCCCTGAATTGGGCAACATGTTGATGGGGATTGCCGGTCCCTTTATAGACATGAAACTTGGGAATTGTGTAACCTGGCGGGTATTTGATTTGGTCATACCAGCCTGGATACGGTCGCCCCGTTTTTACGACGTGGCCGGCTGCCTCGGCCGCATGATGAACCCTTATTTGCTGAGCTATATATTCGTCCAGATCAGTTTTAGAGATTGTATCCTCTTTAGCCGTTGATAGAACGGGCTGAGGGTTTGATGTTTCTCCCCTATCATCCCCAAGGACGATCGGTGGTTCTTCAGTCGGGGGATCTTGTTGTATCATCATCCCTATGATGTCCTGGAAGAGGAGGCCCATACGCTGTATATTGGCTGCTTGTTCAGCAGCCTCTTTGTTTCTCTTTTCCAGTACTCGGCGGAGGAACTCGGCGTCGGTCTCTTCCTCTTGGCGTTCATCTAAGGACATCTCAGGGTTCTCTTTCGGCCCAGTGAGTGCAGCCATTGTGGTCATCATCTCCTGGAGCTTTTGTTGCTGCTCCTGAGCCTTGGTCACTGATCGGGTAAGCGGTCGGTGACCCGTAGAAGTACGACTTTCTTCCTTTCCAGAAGCCATATAAACCGTATGAACTGTTATGCCCCCTGACTTGGGGCGTTTAGGTTCACCGCTTTTAAACTTTGTCAGTGTCACGGGAGCTTTCTCTGGCCTTTTTCTTTTGTGGACCATTGAGGTTGAAGGAGCCGTTGAAGTGGGCATCCTAGCATTTGTTGCCCCCTGCTGTTTAATGGGGCGGTTTTTGTCCTTTTCCACCTTTGCCTTTTTCTGGCGATGAAAGTGGTCTGGGTCAATCACGGAGTCTTGAACTCTCCGCCAAACTTTATAAATTTTTGACGACAGCCGTTGAGGGGGCTGTTCCTGCTGTGTCTCCGGAGCTTTTTCCATAGGCGGAGGAGATCTTTTCAATGTAGCAATTGGAGAGTTCTTTCTCACCTTCGTCAGCAATTCAAAGCTGTTCCCAGTTGGAACAGCAGCGTTGACCTCCACCACTGGAGCAGGTGGGGTTAGCCCTGAGGGGGAGTTGCCCCCTGCTTTCCTTACTCGTTGCCAATGGCGACGTCACGCACGACGAGCCGTTGGGACTGGCTCGGAAATCGAGATGGTTTCTTGTTGCCCCCTGTTTGAGTGTGGGGTAACTGCTGATGTCAGCCTATCGAAGACTGATGCTTTTTGACCAGCTGGGGGAGGAGTGGGAACAGTCAATCTTGTGAAGACCGACTCTCTGATGGGAGAAGCCGCTTTAACGACTTCCAAAGCAGCGGCCGTTGCCCTCTTTGGGACGGCCACTTTATAGTTCTGACCTAGCCTGGTGAAAACGGAGGCTGTCGGTTTAGTAGCGGGCGACCCGTTGACAGGGGTCGTGGTAGCAGTGAGCCGGTCGAACACCGACTTCTTGTTCGCTTCTGGTGCGGATATCGGCATAGAGAAGCTTGTAGGTGGGACCATGGTCCCGAAAAACAGGCCGGTGGTGGCCTGGGTCACCTGGTCTACCGGCAGAGTAAGGAAGGAAGCCGCTTGGGGCCCATATGTCACACCTCCTGGTGAGGTGGAGCGTCCGTTGCAGTGGTGCTTCGAGCAGTTGGTGCAGTTGAAGGCCATTGAATCTTGAGTTCTGCGCCAGACAAAAGACCAAATCTTAGCAACTTGAAATCCAAAGGCGACCATTTAACAAACCGCGATTGGTTCGCGAAGACGACACACGAAGTGTGGAGTGGAAAGAGGAAAAGGTCCCACCGGGCGTGCCAGAATCTGTTCCCCTCCGAACGGCGGCCTGGACGTTAGGGCGTCCGTGCCTGAGGTTCGGGGCAGATGCTATTTGGTTTTATCCGTCTATCTCTCCGAAGATGCCAAGTTGATTTATGGCACCGTGGATCGGAGGTTTAGACGGATGCGGCCGATGTAGCAGACTTCGTCAGATTCCCCCTCAGGGTGAGGGGTTTTTGATTGTGGGGACGCTCTTCCCTGCAGGCGCAAGCCCCTGCAGTTAATTACGCTACCGCATCACGGTAACAACTTTCTCCTTCTCCAGAATTTCACTTCGTGTCGTGTGTGTTTGTTTTGTTTGTGGTTGCCCGTGGATTGTATACGGAGACTGAGTGATGCCGTCGCCCGTAGGACGTGGATTAGTCCAAATCCGCATTTACTTAGATTTGGGTTTGGTATTTTTTGGTTTAAGGATACATTAGTCGCGTTGCGGCTAAGATCAACTTAAACGTTCGTCAAGGATACGTTAGTCCTGTTTTGGACTAAGATCGACTTGACGTAGTGATTGATTTAATATCTGGCCGTCGGGACTCGTCACCTCTCTGACGTCGTTGAGGGATTACAACGACAGGCGTCAGAGGAGCTCAGAGATGTACCCTTGAACCAAAGTTGATTTGGAGTTTTATTGTTTATTTAAATATCTAAGGACACATTAACCGTATTTGGGGCTAAGATCAACTTAGACGGGACCGTTTAGATCCGGTAAAAGAGCGTTCGGGCTCTATTGCGCCAGTTTTAGGACGTGGTGGTCCATCGCCAGTTTAGGGACGTGGTGGTCCATTATTAGTTTAGGGACGTTTCGGTCCGTCGCCAGTTTAAGGACGTAGTGGTCCATCGTTAGTTTAAGGACGTTTCGGTCCAGTATTAGTTTAGGGACGTTTCGGTCCGATATTAGTTTAGGGACGTCTCGGTCCAATATTAGTTTAAGGACGTCTCGGTCCAATATTAGTTTAAGGACGTCTCGGTCCAATATTAGTTTAAGGACGTCTCGGTCCACGAGTTTAAGAACCCCGCAGTCCATATGGGTGTGTGGTCGTCGGGACCCATCACCTCTTTGACGTCGTTGAGGAATTACAACGATAGATGTCAAAGGAGTTCGGAGATGTACCCTCGAACCAGTCGTAAATCGATTTAGGAGAGCCATTTTGCTCAGTCAATTTAATTTAAGGACTTATGGCCACGATTGGGCTAAGTCCATTGCTTTTGCATTTCTTTTGCTTTTATTTGGGCTTTGCCCAAAAGGGATGCAGAGCATCAATTTTACTTGGGCCTAGCCCTTTTGTTGCTTTGCAATTTATTCTGACCTGTTAGGTCTTTTGGACTTGGGCCTAGCCCTTCAAATAATGCATTGCATTTGTGCAAAGCATCAAGAATCTTTTAGATTCAGGAAAAGAAGTGCAGAGCACTTTTTAATTTCTTGATCTAAATTTAGATCAAAGAAAAGAAAAGAAAGAAATCTTTTCTTTCTTTCTGTTCCAGAGAACCAGAGGTTCATAGCAAGTGCAAGGCACTATTTTTATTATTTTTATTTATTTATTTATCTGAGAACCAGAGGTTCATAGCAAGTGAAAGGCACTATTTTTATTATTTTTATTTATTTATTTATCTATTGAAGATCCCTGATCTTGTTTTCTAGATCAATGATCTATTCTTTAAGAGAATCTTCTCTTATTTCGAAGGTTTTTACCTTCTTTTTATGTTCTCCAGAAATTCTTCAAGAGTTCTCTCCCTTTTTTTTATCCAAAAATGTCTATCCAATTCTCTATCTCTTTGAAATGGGGTCTGGGGTCCTTTTTATAGTGCTCAAAGATCAGTTAAAAAGATCTTTTCTGAGTGATTCGGGGAATTTTCCCCACCGTTGGATCTTTGATCCAAAGGCCCCTGTTTTACAGAAGAAATCTTCTTGTTTTAACAAGAACAGAAAAGATTTACTTAAATTTTCATTCTGTTGCTGCGCAACTCACCAGCGAGTGACACGTGTCGCGCAGTAAGGCGCTTGCGCAACTGCGCAGACACGTGTCGCGCAGCCGTGCGCTTGCGCAGCTGCGCTTGCGCAACTGCGCAGACACGTGTCGCGCTGCCGTGCGCTTGCGCAGCTACGCTTGCGCAACTGCGCAGACACGTGTCGCGCTGCCGTGCGCTTGCGCAGTTAAGTGTTACTTATGTTTTTAAAGAGCCTTGCTCTGATTGGATGCACTGCCTTGGGCGTTGCGCTGCCGAGTCAACTTCTGACATGTGGCAAATTGCGCGCTGCGCACGGGAACCGAAGCGTTGCTTCAAAATTTGAATTTTCAAAATTCAAGTAGAGCCTTGCTCTGATTGGGGGAACAGTCATGTTCCGTACTTTCGGGTCGTGACAGACTTAGGTTGAGTCACGTACCGTGGGTATGATCCACGACATACTTACGATACGCTACTCTTCTTAAGTAGCCTTAGGATGCACATTTGTTTGCACCGCATTTCATTCGTTCCTTTGATCTATCTTCGTCGATATCGGAGGGTGGTTTCTGTTACCACGGGCGTACGGGCAGAGGGAGCCGCGGCTCGAATGTGATAACCAATAGAGTATTGGTTATTCTTGAGGATTGAAGCATTGTTTAGCGTGCAGACGTGGGGTATTCACATGCCGTCCAGACGAAGTTAAAGGATTCGAACGATTGTCAGAAACCCATTTTCTTAAGTTTAAGGTATTCGGAAGAACATGCAGGTATTTCCATGGACCCTCTAGACGAATGAAACCCTAACTCGACATAATGACCACGAGAACGCCCTTGAACCTTAGGGTTTACGGCAGTTCCGCGGTGCCATTAGTGAGGCTTGGGTTTGCCCTTCTACGGCTGGACCATCGATGCTGGGGTATGTACCGGATATTTTTAAACTGCACTTGAGTGTTGAGCTCTCGGGGAATTATGGGATTTTGATGGATCGATCGAAAAGTTTAATGTAGTCCGGATATCAGGTGAAGGGATCGACTACGTGGGAGACTCTAGATATGAGTATTGCCGTTGGTAGCGCAGTCAGCACACCTATGAAGAGACGAGTTCGAAGCATTCGACACCAGAGGAAAGGGGGAAAGAGGCGCACATTGACGATAGTGTTTACGATTGTGATTTGGTGATTTGAATTTCATATTTTCGTTGATTGGATTTTGGTATTTTGAGGACTTTGTTCTACGATTGGTATTTCTTATGTGTACCTTCATTACATTCTATTTGTGTTTCATATATCAGTTGTATTGATGTTGTTTAGTACATACCCAGTACACTCGATTTGGTTTTATTCATTTTGATATTTTGATTTGATTTCGTGCATATGGGTTACATATGATTTTGACATATACTTCGACCTAGTTTTCATGAATTTTCTTACTGTGATTTCGATTTTGATATTCGGTGTATGTTTTCGTGCACCATGTGCACCTGATTGAGATTCTTGCGCATACTTGGCGCACTTGATGCGATTTTGTGCACACCAGATGCACTAAATCGGGGTTTTGTGCAGATTAGATGCACCTGATAGTGAGTCGTGCACGCCCGTTGCACTTGACAGATGTTTTGGTGCACACCTGTTGCACTTAGTTTGTTTTTTGTGTGTATTCATGGTATCTGTATTTGGTTTCGATTTCAGTGCGCACCGGACGCACATGATATTTTATTGATGTGATTGGGATTGATTTCAGTTTGAGCAGTATGTTTTTATAATCATTACTATTTGATTTAGTAACCAGGCGGGACGTGTATGTTAAATAAAAGATATATATATATATATATATATATAGCTATTTTTTTTTAAAAATAAACGTCCGCTACTTATGCCGTGACACGTGCATCGCACGGCGATTTTCAAGAGGGTTTTTTGTATGCTTGTTTATTAAGATGTTTAGGCGATTTTACTACGATGCGCACTATATATATATATATAAGTTATAGTTTTGATATATATTATATTGGTTTTCTTATTGGGTTTTGATATTTTATCTTTACCATAACTCCGATGATTGCGTTATGCTTGACGAAGTTGATTTTAGTTATGTATTGATGATTTCGGAGCCCCGACGATTTGAGTGTTTTACTAAATGTTTTAGTATTTGGAGGGGGAGTTTTAATTTAAATTCGGGGACCGAATTTTTTTAAGGGGGGAAGATTGTAACATTTTAAAAATAATTAAATAAATAAAATCGTTTGAGTGAATTTTATGATTTTCGGTAAAGTAAAACGTATTTTTCGTAAAACTAAACCGTAATTATTTTTCACTATAAATTTAAAAATACCTATTTTAATTATGTAATTACTAGTAAATAGTGTTTATTTAGCCACTTATAAATTTTTAGTTTAATTAAATATTTTTCCTAAATTAATTAATTTAAATATTAACATAAGCTTTATTTACACACTAAATTAGTGTAAATTACAAATTTGAATGGGTTTAATTTGCAAAAATGAACCATTGCATATTAGAATCTAGTGGGTATCATGCAAAATTTATTTACAAATTTTTCCATGATTCTAGAATTTTCTTGAGTTGTTTTAGAAAAGAAATAAAAGAAAATTTAATAAAGTAATGAAAAGACATAAAGAGGTGATATTTTTGGGAGAACTTTCTACATGATTATTAACTCTTTTCTTTCTCTCCCTCCTCCCCTTGAAGTGGCCGGCCTCCTCATCATGGCAGCCCCCCCATTTCTCCACTTGATTTTTGTTGCAAAATCCATCAAAAATTCATTAAAAATCCAAATAAAAATCCACAAAATCCTAATTAATTCCTACCCTCTATTCTTTGCTCATCTTTACATGGATTTTGGAGATGGAAAGCATTTATTTTGGAGGCTTATTTTCATGTTTGGATTGCTTGTTGTGGAGGTATAAACCTTATTCTTTTGACTTATTGTTGTAAATGTTTCATTTAAGCATGTTTAGATTTAATATATTAATTCTATTTACAAGTTTTAAAATTCAAGTTAGGGTTTGTAAAATCAAGTTATGGTTTTTACTAATTAAGCGGGGTTATTATAACTAGTCTAACATTTTAGAAATGGAAAATCATGCATGGTTGATATATTGTAATTTGTTCATTCAAATTGCTTAAATCAAGCAATTTTTGTAAACTAGATTTATGTATATTATATTTATTGGTGAGATAAAATTTCAATTAATGTTTATAACACTAGAGTGTTGTTTTAAAGAGGATATTAACTTGTTGGTGGAATGAATAACTTACTTTGGTTACTAGTTTCTTTTGATAATTGAAAAATACTAATAAAAATGCTATTTTTGCTAACTAGTTTTTGGGAATTCTTAACTAAATGAGAGTTAAAATCAAATTTATGGTTTCATTATACTATTATCATCATGAATTGTAGTTTTATAAGTTAATTTAGGAAAAATCAAGTTTAGTCGTGAAATTATGGAATTTTTGCTTGCAAGGTGTTGAAATTGATAAAATTGCAAACTAGAAATTTATTTTTAATACAAATTAGTGTAATAAAAATACGGTAATGGTTTCTATAATTTAGTTATGTTATTTAATGAATATTATGACCATTAGTTTCATTAAACGTCAAGTTTTGAAGTAAAACGGTGAATCGACATTTTCAAGGTTTTCGGAATTGGATGATTTGATCGATTTTAGGGTTCCGATGATTTGAACCAAGTTTTATATTATAAGTAATGGGTTTTGAAACTACGGGTTGTTTATTGGTTTTTATCTCGATCAATCGGCGTTTGTACGCCGATATTGAGCGATATTTGGTTCTTTTGCGTGAACGGGACATAGGTTTTAACCTGTGCGCGTTCCGTGCGTCGTTTTGGCTTTTGTCCGTGATTCAGTTTACGATACTATATATATGTTTGCGTATAGGTACCCCTCACGTGGACTGCGGGCGATGAAGAAGAGGATGGCGACATCATTTTCGGCAGACAAGGACCAGGTGAGTAGATGTATATCTATGGGGGGAAGTCGGGTGGATGGCGTTTAGCACCCCCGCAAACGTAGAATAGGGATAGTACTTATTGTCATTAGGAAGCCAGACGTGACCTTAGATTCTTGATGAGTAGGACCCTAGTAATGACCCTAGGTTGTACTAGACTGATTTAGAAAGACCATACCGGAGGATGAATACCTTGGAAGAGAATCGTAGGTTTCAGGTAGATACACACACGCACACACACTGAGACTCGATGTGGTGTATACGTGTATGTGTATATATATATAGGACTAGGTGTAGGTATATATATATACACAATACGTATATGTGATACAAGGATGTGATATGATACACGGGGATGAAACAATATAACTGGGCTGTTGCCGTGATTCTTGGCTATGGTCGTGCTATGATATTAGAGGATCATTAGGAAATGAGTTAATGAATAGGTATACATAGATAATAAAGGGTGGTGATGATATTGAGGAATATGGGACTCTAAAATAGCACCCGGACCGTAACATGTGATTGAAATTCTGACATGATATATGTGTGACTTGATTACGACATCATACAGGCGTGACTTGATTTCGATATCATATATGCGTGACTTGATTACGATATCATATAGGTGTGATTTGATTACGATATGATATACGTGTGACTTAATCACAGTATGACACATATGACATGATATTTCTGAGGATAAATTAACGATGTATATTTATGCTCGCAATGATATATGATTGAGGTACGCGAGTACAGTATAGTACCTTGATCATGACATGTGTTGATGATGATATTATACGAATGATGAGACGCGTAGGTGATTCTTGACCCGTACCCCGATATTGGGATGCCGTACGATGGATTTTACCGTACGAGGCATAGATATGATGATTGATCCGTACACTTGATTCGAGAAAGCCGTACTACGTACGTGACGCTATTGAGGATGGATCGCCGACTATTAGAGATATGGATTCAGACCTTAGGTGGACTCTTATTTCTTATTGACTAGTTTCTTAGGTTTAGTTCCTTAGGAGGTTAGATGGACACTAGTTTAGGTTCGAGTTATATAGTAGTAGTGGTACTTGTATATCGCAGATGAGTGGTAATTACACATCCGTCTTTACATTCATACCGTAATCATAATGGTGCATGTTCATTCATATGTTTCTATAATCAAAATAAAAATTTGCTTGTTAGGACACCAGCACCATTACCGATGATGCGCATATTCCACGCACACTTATTTTCCGTCTCACATACATCATCATCGGTAATTGCTATGTCACGTACACTTTAGATCATATTATCTTTTATTGATACAATCAGCTAACAGCTAGATCGATATAATATTGTGATTACTCTCTGGTGTTAGTATAGATATGGTATTTATTACTTAAACATTTCATGCATTCGCATTTTCATTTTATCATGCAGTATTATGGGGCATATGCTGACACTTATCATATACTTACTCATGATTTTGGGATTTTGGATTTCTATGAGATTTCTGGATTCTTGGGGAAAACCGCAAGAATATATAAAAACTTCTCTCTCTCTCCTCCTCTCTTTTTAAAACATAAGATGCGGTTTTCTCGTGATGTATGTGTCGTCCACCATGAGATTTCATGTTTTCTGTTGGATTTCGAGACCCGATTTGAGGAGTGGATGAACCGTCTCGGGTACATGGTGGGCCCGGTATGGTACCCCGGGGCAAGAAGATCGAGTTGTAGACGATGAGCCTGGCAGGGAAGGACTACTTACCGGTGATGTCTGGCGCGGCGGATATCCGGAGGATACCGACCGTTGTCATGAGATTTGATGATATTGGCCGATCCGGACTGACGGAGCCCGAGATATTGAGACTATGAGACATTGAGATTATGAGGTATTGAGACTTGAGATTTACATGTTTTGTGTCGATGCTTGACACGGATTTCCATGGATTTCATCGTTGATATTTCAGATTTCTATACACATTTTACCATGATAAAAGCTAAAGATTTCTTATACAGATATATCCAGATTTCAGGATTGATTGTTTTACATTCATGGTGCATGCATACTCATTCACATGACATATTACTATTTGAGGCATGGACACGGGCACGGAGCTTTTGCACTACACGTAGTTTATTACCCTGCGATTACTAGATGATTAGTATTATATTAGTATATTATTATGACCTAGGACAGCGTCGTGCATTCGATTTCTTTTCGCAGATATCTTCTACTCAAGAGTTGGCAACTCACCCCTGTTGTGCCAAATTTTATTACAGGTTGATGTACAGGGTTCCTTGGCAGTTTGCTGGCACATCGTTTCATTCCGGGTGATTTGCATGGTAGCTTAGTTCATTTGTATCTGGACCGCCGTTGTATTTTTATTATTTCATTTGTATCTAGTAAGCTCCATCAACCAAACTTGTATTACTTGATAGTTTACTGGATCAGTTGTTTATTTCGACCTTAGAGTCGCGCTCGTATTATTATGATATCTGGTGGTTTTGCTTTCTTTTGAGTTTTGAGCCTCGCCCTTTGGTGTTGTATACTATTGTGCATTGATGTGGCTGTTTCCGCCTTTTGGCGTAGAGCTAGCTCCCGTTTAGGGATGCTTTTATTGTTTGTATATATATTATTCTTGTTTGTACCCATTTGGGGCCAGTTTTTACAAAGGAGACTCTGCCGAAATTTTTGAGAAAATTGGATGTGGCTTTTAGACTTGTTTTCTACATGTTTTCCTTTACTTCTTTTTTTTTTATGGTTTAGATTTCTGGGCTTCGGCTTACTTAGGTTACGTTGCGCCTCTAGACGCTTCGTAATCTAAGTGCCCGTCACGTTCCGTACTTTCGGGTCGTGACAGTATGCCCTAGAGGCCATTACTATACATACGATGTATATTATATTGGATGCTTGGACATATACATTGAGGACTTTCTTGCTCGACATGATAGTATGCTATCTGGTTGCTCTTTATCTTAACATGTACACTGATTGTCTCTATATTACATGTTGATAAAGCCCTTAGGATGAGTACTTGACTACCAGGACTATGATGCAGATCATACTAGTGGGGACAGAGTAGTCGTTAAGTACATCCTTCAAATGTTCCTAGTCGTGGGTGTATCGATACAAAGTATCGATATACCAGAGTAGGCTAGCATATAGCTTCTCGACCCATGTAGATGGACGATGGGTGATCCCATATCCATTTGTGTTTGACATCAGAGACAGTATATGGATGCTCAGTGGAGACTAGGTACACTGGACGGACTCGCCGAGAACTCCCAGATGGTATTATACCTCACGTCAGATGGCAGTTCTCTGGTGACACTGGTACAGGTTAGTCTGTAGACCCGAGATCGTCATAGAGCCTTGTGTGATTCCCACTTTGCTTTGATTTCCACCTTACCACGTTCAAGAGAACGTGCAAAATGGTAGCTTTTGGGTACAGTCCCGAATCACATGGAGGCAATGAGCGATAGGAGGGGTTTCGTCTCTCCCGATATTGGGAGTTGATGTTGCGCTGTGCTCGATTGGCTATAACAGGAAGTTCTTGGCCAGGGCTGCTTCATAGATATACTGGCAAGTGTTATCAGTAGTTTCTCGACCCGTTATGAGCCTCATATCGACTCGACTTATTGAGTTACCGGGGTTTGACGTTTACCACCCCTAGACGAGATATGCGACATATCAGACGAAGAGACCGGACTGTACGGTAGTGTTACTGATTGGAATCGCAGGAGTATGAGCAAGCTTGCTTGTTGATCTTCTGATCGCTCAATACCCGGGTGGCCGTTACGTTTAGCAGACCGCTTGCGGCTTGTGGGTGTTTGATATGATCATCACCTACTGCCGGCGTATTGACGAGTCTTTAGAGTCCTACATAGGGGTTTCCTGGCTCAAGCGAAACGGAATAGGAGCACATATGTGATATGTGTGGGACCGAGATTGATACGATATGAGATACCGTATTCTATTCTCGCGATTTGTGACATTATTCGGTTATATGCGATATAGCCGGGTTATTGGATCAAGTGTTGATTAGATAAGTTGTTACACATGATATTAGTCGGTTATATATGATATAGCCGGATTATTAAATCAAGAGTTGATTTAATATTTAATGTATAATTATATATATGATATATTAAGTTACATTAACTAATACTTGCTCACTTATGATTTCTTTTCTCACTTGATGCGCACATTGTATACATGTGATATGTATATTTTGTAGGGTTCCTAGGCACACTAATGAGGTCTCACAAGGCATCAACCATGCCAAATTCAAAAATTTCTGGTGCCGAGAAACCCTAATGCGATCGTTGACTAGAGATTAGGCGAAACAAGCAACTAGTTAATAACTTAACTAAGAGTTGAACGGAAATACAACCTTTGTAGATCCGGTCCTCCACCTCCATAGCTCTGTGATGAAATCCCCTCGCTGCGATCATCGGATCCCGGGCTCTAGCGTCGGCTTCATCGGAGAAATGGGCGGGCTAGGTCGTCGACTTCGATGCCGAAGATGATCTATGTCGAGGCAACTCAAGATCAAGCTCCAACTTCACCAAGTCATGAAACTTGTGAAGAAAACACCCTATACTACTTGGCAAGTGGTAGAGGATGAAGAAATAGGAAGTGGGTTCACTTTAGAATTGGATTTCTCACTCTTTTTCTCATGTTGCCATTAATGGTAGCAAGCTTTCTTCTTTTGTTGAAGAAGAAGAAGAAGAAGAAAAGAATATGATAAGAATAAAAAGATTAAGTTAAAAAGAAAAACCCCTTCATTCTTATCATATTGCAACCTTAGTTAAGTGTAGAGAATGAACTAAGGTTAGTTGAATGGTTAGGTTTAGGAGATGAAGACAAAATGGTCATTTTAAGTCAAAGATGCATGAAGCATCAAGAATGTTCTAAAAGCAACCATTTTGTTTTCCGTTTTCTTTTAACCAAAAATGAATAGATAAATAAAAGAAATGAAACCCTAACCATTCACTTAACATAGTTTATAGCATACACACATCCAAGGTTGCATGTATCATCAAACATGATACAAACAAGTGTACAAAAATATATCACATATACAATGTGCACTTCAAGTGAGAAAATCCATTTAATGTGAACCAATACTAGTTAATGCTAAATAATATATCAAATATATAATTATACATTAAATCATTAAATCAACACTTGATTTAATGATCCGGTCATATCCCATATAACCGACTAGTATCAAGTGTATCAATGTATCGAATCAACACTTGATTCGGTAACCCGGCTATATCACATATAAACTGCCGATGATATAAATCGCGAGAATAGAATATGGTATCACATACACGCATTATTCTCGGTCCCGCACATATCTCATATACGCTCCTATTTTGTTTCGCTTGAGCCAGGAAACCTCTGTGTAGGACTCTAAAGACTCGTCAATACGCCGGCAGCAGGTGATGATCATATCAAACACCCACAAGCCGCAAGCGGTCTGCTAAACGTAACGGCCACCCGGGTATTGAGCGATCAGAAGATCGACGAGCAAGCCCGCTCACACTCCTGTGAATCCAACCAGTAACACTTACCGTACAGTCGGGTCTGTTCGTCTGATATGTCGCATATCTCGCCTAGGGGTGGTAAATGTCAGACCCCAATAACTCTATAAGTCGTATCGATATGAGGTCTATAACAGTTCGAGAAACTTCTGGTAACACTTACCAGAAAATCTCAGCAACCCTGGCTAGGGATTTCCGGTTATAGCCAATCGAACACAGCGCAACATCAACTCTCTATACCGGGAGAGACGAATCCCCTCCTATCGCTCATTGCCTCCATGTGACTCGGGACTGTACCCAAAAACCACCGTTTTACACGCCCTCTTAGACGTGGTAAGGTGGAAATAAAATCACAGTAGGAACCATACAAGACTCTATGACGATCTCGGGTCAACAGACCACTCTGTACCAGTGTCACCAGAGAACTGCCATCTGACGTAAGGTATAATACCATCTGGGAGTTCTCGGCGAGTCCGTCCAGTGTACCCAGTCTCTACTGAGCACCCGTATATCATCTCTGATGTCAAACACCAATGGATATGGGATCATCCATCGCCCATCTGTATGGGTCGAGAAGGTATACGCTAGTCTACTCTGGTATATCGATGCCCCGTCTCGATACACCCACGACTAGGGACCTTGAAGGATGTACTTATGGACTACCATGTCCCTACTAGTATGATCCGCATCAAAGTCCAGGTAGTCAAGTACACATCCTAAGGGCTTTACCAACATGTAACAGAGAGACAATCAGTATACACGTTAAGGTAAAGAGTAACCAGATAGCATACTATCATGTCGAGCAAGAAAGTCCTCCTTATATATGTCCCAGCATCCACTACAATATACATCCTATGTACAGTAATGGCCTCTAGGGCATACATATAACTAACAATCTCCCACTTGCACTAGGGCCATCTATAGCAGTGGTTGTAGTATCTCATACTCAACCATCCCATAAAAGTCTCTCTCTGGGAATAGGCCTTCGTGAGTGGATCCGCCGTGTTATCCTCTGAGTCTGCTCTCCTAACCTCGATCACCTTGGAGATCAGCCATCTCTATGATCAGGTGATACTGCCTTAGAATATGTCTGGATCACTGATGGGATGAACGTTCCTTGGCATAAGCCACAACTCCATTGTCACACAATGGGAGGAACTAAGTTCATCTCATGAACAAATATATATCCAGACTGCCTCTTTGGTAGCGTCTTAAGTAGCGATGTATCCAGCCTTTATCGTCTAGTTTGCCACGGTATCTAGCTTGGAACTCTTCCACCATACCGTCCCTTTACTGAGGGTAAAGACAATGCCTGTGACTGACATTCAGTCGTCTTTATCACCTTGGAACCCTTCCGGTGATTCTCCCCAGGATCAATTAATACCATCTCACTACAGCTAGTGAGTGTCCTAATATCCAATTAGATCTATCTCATAGATCCAAAATCTAGGATTTAGTAGGTATCACTTTGATCCTTTATGGAGAATCATTATGATAAGCGGAGATTGACCGAGCGTAGCATAGGAAACTCCTTTCTTATCAAGAGTATGTCATCCACGTACTCTACGAGGATCACCACCATACTCCCTACTACCTTTTTGTATATACAAGGTTCATCTACCATTTTGATGGTGTCAAACTTTTTGACTAACTCATCAAAACAGCCGTTCCAACTCCGCGATGCCTGCTTTATCACATAAAACATCTTGCACACGTTTCCGCTGCTCCCACTGTCTACGAGGCCCTCTGGCTGTGTACTTATAGACGCACTCTTCTAAAACATCATTTAGAAAAGCAGTCATGGCACCCAACCGCCAGATATCGTAGTCATGGTATGTAGCCGTGGCAAGTAGGATCTGGATGGACTTAAGCATAGATCCTTAGAAAAGGTTTCAACATAATCCATACCTGGTCAATGATGCAAACCTTTAACAAGTCTAGCTTTGAAAGTCTCAACTTTTCCATCTACACTAAGTAATCTTCTCAAGATATACTTGCGCCTGATGGGGACTTAACCCTTCAGATATAGCAACCAAAGTCCATACTTTGTTGGTGTATAAGGATTCCATCTCAGATTGCTAAGCATCCAGCCATTCTTACAGAGTCCCACTCTTGATGGCCAGCTCGAAACTAGTTAGGTCATCATTTCATGATGCAATCCTCGCTCCTACTGTCATCGAGAAACCGAAGCAACTCTCAGGTGGGTGAGGAACCCTACTAGATCGGCGGAGAGGCTGAGGTTCGTTGGATTCTATTGAATCCTTTGGTTCTACCAAATCATCAGCTTTAGATTGTATAGCTGGAACCTTTCCAGTTCTACATAACTGACCTTGCCTCGAGCTTGTCCAGATTTTTCTTTTTAGACATGGGCTGGACAACCACAGATCTTAACTAACTTAAGATATGGGCTCTTCCCTTTCCATATCACATATGAAGCGGTAGGTTTCTGATTTGATCGGAACCCTATTCAATAGGTATGCGACTTCATAAGTGCATAACTCCCTAAAGGAAATAGGTAACTCAGTAGTACTCATCATAGAGCACACCATATCAAATAGGGTGTATCTGCTCCGCCCCGATACAACGTTGTGCTGTGGTGTATTCGGAGGAGTAATGCTGAGAGAGAATCTCATTCTCCTTTAGAATAGTCTAGGAATTCCATGCACAAGTATTCTCCTCCCTGATCTCATCATAGGACATAATACTTATACCCGTATTTTGGTTCTCTACTTCTAACTTATATTCTGTGAATATCTCAAAAGGTTCGGACTTGTGTTTCAACAGGAACATATATCGGAATCTTGAGAGATTATCAGAGAACGTAATGAAGTATAAAGAACCGTTCTTGGCATGTGTAGACAGGGGATCTACATACATCAACATGTATCAATCCCAAAAGTTCACTAACTCTTTCTCTGTTTCCAGTAAACAGAGCTATGGTCATCTTATCTCTGTGACATGACTGGCAAGTTTCACAAGATGTAAATTCAAACTAATTTAAATATGCATCTATGTGCAACTTAGCTAGTCGGGTCGCATTGATATGACCTAGTCTACAATACCTTAAAAAGGATCCATTCATTTCTGAACTCATCCTCTTGTGTGTGTTCCGTATACTAAAGAACTGTAGTTTGATTTAGAACATCAATGCTTTTAGATAACGTGCCTGAACCGATCAACTTTTGATATAGGAAATGTTCAAAACATTATCCAACAATACAAAATTTTATCGTTTCTTTACTAACAAAGAGACTGATATGATTTTGTATATCAGGTTCGGTATCTAATAACATTTGTTCAGAATCAATATACTGATCATACAGGGTGACAGTGACCAACAGACTTGGCTGCAACACTTGCCCCGTTTTCTGTCTCATGAAACTTATCACCCGTTCTCAGTTCTCTACCTTTCTGTAGCCGTATGTAACAGATTTCATATCTGGGATCCTGATCCGGTATCAAATACCCAGGACGTAAAGGATACAGAGAAACAGTTCTTTGTAATGAACACACCCGAAGGAGATGCATCATATGCACTTTCTTCGTTTGGGCGGCAAAGGAATTCTGGCATTCGCATATTTCCTGCTCTGTCTTATAACAATTATAAGTTGGAGCGGGACCAACTTTCCCTAGCTCAGTATAACAAGCGGGTTCGGTCAATTATCCGTTTTATTATCTTGATTAAGGCGTGACATGGTCGCTACCAGGAGAGAGAGAGAAGAAAACACTCAGCGTGCGCTCTTGCAAGAATCAGATTGGTTTTTATTTTATCTAATCAGGATGGCTCCCACTGTTTTTATCAAATCTTTCTTCAAACCCTAAAAGGAAAGACTAGCCGGGATTAATTACACCCTACAAGTTCGCCAATCTTTCAGCTAGGCCAGTGTCGGTACTTTGAGGGAGGTCCCTCGTGCTTTCGCACGAACCTAATTAATGTAAACCTCGTTTTCCCAGAGGCGTAACCCCGTTGACACCTTTCTAGACACCTACTTGATCGGCTAATTGTAATGTGTAAAACTCTCCCAGGAGTAACAATTACTCGTAGTGGGTATCGGGATCCAACTATCTCATAGAAGGTATGCAATCTCATTGCAAATTTCAACACTTGAAATTCCCGATAATATTTTGCCCCTTGCGTGCTATGACCATGACGCATGCCAAACAACCCATAGCCCGCTAGTCAAGTTCAACCCGTACATTTCTTGATTGAATTAAACCCACCCGCACGACCCTTGACGCATGCCAAACAGTGCCGTACGAATACCCTAATCCAATCGCATCATATGCTAGCAGATAAGCACTAGTTAGCTACCGTACACTACGCTTTGACGCATGCCAAACTACCGCAGCACGAATACTAACTAGTACTTATCTGAAATGACGGAGGGCTACGACAGGTTTTTCTGAAAACCTATTGCGTAATGAACTTGATATCGTTGTAGAATCAAATGATTTTAAAAATGGAGTGTTTTTGAGGCTTTTCTAGTTTTGCTAAAGGGGTCACTCCCGGTGAAGGGATCGTCGGCCCTTTCCTCATCGAATAAGATGCGGGATATATCATATATATCACTGTGCAAAGCAAAAACTCTTAAAAGCAATCAAAAGACAAACCGAGTGTGTAGCATCTGCCAGTTATTGCTAAAGGAGTCACTTTCGGTGAAGGGATCTCGGTCCTTTCCTTATCGAATAAGGTACAGGATGTTCTACAAGGAACACCACGATGCAAAGCAAGAACTGTAACTACCTGTTTTATTTTGAAATTCGATTCCACAACATCTTAGGTTTCTTTTCTTTCATTAATCACATTAATGAAGTCCCATCATTTAAATCACCAAAACATCATAGATAAATACGACGTACACTTATGCCATCCGCATTCGCCTCGATGTCCCCTCGTGCACCGTTAGGTTGGGTAACTAACGGCAGAGCAGGGCAGGGCTAGCACGGGTGTAAAACATAAGTAACGCCTATATAATATATCATATATACTATATACTGTATCTATCACAGAACATCACATGATCACATCACAGATATCGCAGCAGAAGAAACATTTGAAATATTGGATATACTAGGACATCCGTGTTTTCAATACGAGCCAGTATAAAACACGGATTCCACGGTCATGATGAATAGCCAAACCCACACCCCTAAACCCCTATGAGAGAGGCAAGCAACCCTACCAATTCTAGAGTTAGGAGACCCGGACTCGACTCCTCGAGTTGGTCTCCCACTGGACTCCAGAACCCGGTTACTTGTGCCTTCCTCCTTGGGTCTATCCTAGTGCGGAAAAGTAAATAATATACAAACGGTGACATCTTCCGCAACCTGAAAGTGTCCCAATAAATGAATATTACATATAAGTTTTTTACATGAATGAAAATGAAAAACACTCATCTCACATAAAAACCCCCGTCTATTCAAACACGACGATCCAATATAACATATCCAGCAACACATAACATCACATGTCATCAACGTAAGTAAACATGCGTATCCCAATTGTCGTTGACATATAGCAACGAAACCGGCGATATCACATATTACACTTACGGTCGCACAAAAGAAAGTGTAAAACTACAACAGTTGGAATCCGCAAACTCTTTAGATATCGCATGCCTAATCAAATGAATTACTTAGACATCGCATGCCTAACAATTATAAACCCCGCATTTTAGTCTCAAAATCGAAAACACTTTTCAATATCAAGTCGGGCAATTCAGCAGGATTCCCGACATTCTGATCGAATGCTCGTCGCAAACTTTAGTAGGCGACCGCACCCCTGATACCGTCGACGAAGTGCACCAAGGCGGAACACCGCTACCGCGAGCACCCGAACGGATGCTTTTGGCGATGGGGTTCTCCTACAGTCACTTGGTCGGGGCTAAGGGGTGTAGCTGTCTATTAAGTTTATCGGCGAATATCTGCGTACGCTATATGATTGCGACGGACTTTTGATCACATCAAAATTCCGTGGCAACCGATCAAGTGAGACTAAACTGCTATGTTTATAACATTCAAATCAGTTATCTCATAACTACATGTGGATTCCAAATATTATATCACATTCCAGATAAATAGAAAATGTTAAACTTTCCGATCGAACAATCGAACACCCAAGTTTTCCCGAAACAGCTCAACACATAAAATAAGTTTAAAAACATCCACTTCATGCCTCAGTACCAACGGTCCAGCCGTAGAAGGGTCAAGCCAACGCCTCACATGTGGCACGCCGAACTGCCCCAAACCCTAAGGTTCAAAGGGCAGTTCAAGACGGTCACATAATCGAGTTAAGGTTTGTTGTCTTCTAGAGGGACCATCGCGTTACTTGCACTACTTAGAAGGTCATTAAACTATGGAAAAATCCAATAATTGGAAATTTCCCGGCAGGGGAAAAAGTGGGTATTTATATCCGGTCGAACTTTTTAACATATTCAAAAATTATCCGGAAAACACATAGACAAAATTAGACATCCCGATCGAAACACCGAGTCCCCAATATAACCCATAAAACCCAACTCTTGAGTGCAGATTAAAACTTTCCAGAGAACAGAGGAAACAGATACGGGCATTACTGTATCAAAACGAATCCCTAATCAGTACATACGGCCGCGGAACCGCCGCAAAAGGAGTCTATTGCCGCGGTTCCGCGGTGCTACAGTGGAATTAGGGTTTCGTTTTCTTCAGTAACTCTTAGAATTTCCTGCTCTATATTCTGAGAATTTTTAATTGACAAAAATCCACAGTTTGAAAAATTGTACACAGAGGGTTGAAATCGGGGGATATCGGGTTCGATCGGACTTCTAGCTTAGTCTACACATCGCCTAAAGCTCTAGCTAGGCTCTGATACCACTGTAGGGTTCCTAGGCACACTAATGAGGTCTCACAAGGCATCAACCATGCCAAATTCAAAAATTTCCGGTGTCGAGAAACCCTAATGCGATCGTTGACTAGAGATTAGGCGAAACAAGCAACTAGTTAACAACTTAACTAAGAGTTGAACGGAAATACAACCTTTGTAGATCCGGTCCTCCACCTCCATAGCTCTGTGATGAAATCCCCTCGCTGCGATCATTGGATCCCGGGCTCTAGCGTCGGCTTTATCGGAGAAATGGGCGGGCTAGGTCGTCGACTTCGATGCCGAAGATGATCTACGTCGAGGCAACTCAAGATCAAGCTCCAACTTCACCAAGTCATGAAACTTGTGAAGAAAACACCCTATACTACTTGGCAAGTGGTAGAGGATGAAGAAATAGGAAGTGGGTTCACTTTAGAATTGGATTTCTCACTCTTTTTCTCATGTTGCCATTAATGGTAGCAAGCTTTCTTCTTTTGTTGAAGAAGAAGAAGAAGAAGAAAAGAATATGATAAGAATAAAAAGATTAAGTTAAAAAGAAAAACCCCTTCATTCTTATCATATTGCAACCTTAGTTAAGTGTAGAGAATGAACTAAGGTTAGTCGAATGGTTAGGTTTAGGAGATGAAGACAAAATGGTCATTTTAAGTCAAAGATGCATGAAGCATCAAGAATGTTCTAAAAGCAACCATTTTGTTTTCCTTTTTCTTTTAACCAAAAATGAATAGATAAATAAAAGAAATGAAACCCTAACCATTCACTTAACATAGTGTATAGCATACACACACCCAAGGTTGCATGTATCATCAAACATGATACAAACAAGTGTACAAAAATATATCACATATACAATGTACACTTCAAGTGAGAAAATCCATTTAATGTGAACCAATACTAGTTAATGCTAAATAATATATCAAATATATAATTATACATTAAATCATTAAATCAACACTTGATTTAATGATCCGGTCATATCCCATATAACCGACTAGTATCAAGTGTATCAATGTATCGAATCAACACTTGATTCGGTAACCCGGCTATATCACATATAAACCGCCGATGATACAAATCGCGAGAATAGAATACGGTATCACATACACGCATTATTCTCGGTCCCGCACATATCTTATATGCGCTCCTATTTCGTTTCGCTTGAGCCAGTAAACCTCTGTGTAGGACTCTAAAGACTCGTCAATACGCCGGCAGCAGGTGATGATCATATCAAACACCTACAAGCCGCAAACGGTCTGCTAAACGTAACGGCCACCCGGGTATTGAGCGATCAAAAGATCGACGAGCAAGCCCGCTCACACTCCTGTGAATCCAACCAGTAACACTTACCGTACAGTCCAGTCTGTTCGTCTGATATGTCGCATATCTCGCCTAGGGGTGGTAAATGTCAGACCCCAATAACTCGATAAGTCGTGTCGATATGAGGTCTATAACAGTTCGAGAAACTTCTGGTAACACTTACCAGAAAATCTCAGCAACCCTAGCCAGGGATTTCCGGTTATAGCCAATCGAACACAGCGCAACATCAACTCTCTATACTGGGAGAGACGAATCCCCTCCTATCGCTCATTGCCTCCATGTGACTCGGGACTGTACCCAAAAACCACCGTTTTGCACGCCCTCTTGGACGTGGTAAGGTGGAAATCAAAGCACAGTGGGAACCACACAAGACTCTATGACGATCTCGGTTCAACAGACTACTCTGTACCAGTGTCACCAGAGAACTGCCATCTGACATAAGGTATAATACCATCTGGGAATTCTCGGCGAGTCCGTCCAGTGTACCCAGTCTCTACTGAGAACCCGTATATCATCTCTGATGTCAAACACCAATGGACATGGGATCATCCATCGCCCATCTGTATGGGTCGAGAAGGTATACGCTAGTCTACTCTGGTATATCGATGCCCCGTCTCGATACACCCACGACTAGGGATCTTGAAGGATGTACTTATGGACTACCATGTCCCCACTAGTATGATCCGCATCATAGTCCAGGTAGTCAAGTACACATCCTATGGGCTTTACCAACATGTAACATAGAGACAATCAGTATACACGTTAAGGTAAAGAGTAACCAGATAGCATACTATCATGTCGAGCAAGAAAGTCCTCCCTATATATGTCCCAGCATCCACTACAATATACATCCTATGTACAGTAATGGCCTCTAGGGCATACATATAACTAACATATTTGTGTACATGTTTGTGTCATGCTAGGTTACAAATGCAACATACATGTATGAGACTCACACCATGGTAGGGTTAAGATTAAGGTTTAATATTTATCATTAAGTTATTTACAAACCATTTGGAATTAGTCAAGGTTAAGCTTGGAAGAAGCTTAGAGATGTTAGTGTATATGCCCTAGAGGCCATTACTGTATCATACTAGTATGTATATTACTTAATGGAAGCTTGGGATATTCACAGTTGTATAGACAATCTTGCTCGAAATAGTAGTATGCTACTTGGTTTGTCTCTGCTTTAATGTGTACATGTGTTTCTTTACTATATCACTTATACGCATTAGTAGAGCCCTTAGGATCTTTGCTTGATTACCGGCATTGTGAAGGCGATCACACTCGTGGGGGCTGGGTAATCCACAAGCACATCCTTATACACGTCCCTAGTCATGGGATTATCGAGATAGGGCATCGATACTCCGGAGTAGACTAGCGTATGCGCTTCTCGTCCCAGCACGGGAGACGGTCTATCCCACAGCCGTCAGTACGTCGTACTTGAGATAGTATGCGGGTGCTCGTTAGGTTACGAGTACACTGGACAGGACTCGTCGGGAACTGATGGTTGGTATTATACCTATCGTCAGTTATCAGTTCCCAGGTGACATGAGTACAGCTTAGTCCGCTGACTTGACACTGTCACTTCGCCTCGAGTGTGTTCCCACTGTTCTTTGATTACTACCCTACCACGGCTCTACTGAGTCGTGCAAACAGGTAGTAGTTGGGTGCAGTCCCGAAGCACTTGGAGGCAGTGGCGGTTAGACAGGATTCGTCTCTCCCGGTATTGGGGGTTGACATCGCACTGTGTCTAGGAGAGCCATTACACGAGTAGTCCTTGGCCAGGGCAAGCGAGATATACTGGTAGGTTTCCAGTGTTATCTCAGGGTGTTCTGGGCTTCACTCCGACACGACTTGTACCGCTATTAGGGGACTGACGTTTACCGCCCCCTAGGCCCGCCATGCGATGTATCAGACGAACAGACCGGACTGTTCGGAGATTGTCACATACAGGCTTAGTAGGAGTTCGGATGGGTTTACCTCATCGGCCTTCTTATCGATATCTACCTGGGGACCATTACGTACAGCTAGTGCCGCTTGCGGTCTGTGGTTAAACCCACTGCCAGCATAGTGTCGAGTCTTTAGAGTCCCACACAGAGAGTTTCCCTGCACTGAGCGAAACATGTAGAGGCCGTATGGTTTTACGGCAGGGCTGCGATCACTTACGTACACTTGTGTGCGTATGGTGTTCGGGCAGGCAATACTAGTGGGGTTTGGTTTAAGCCGGATCCTAGTGTTGCACGGATGGATTTGTTTTGTCTTCTGTGCATCCGCATTCTACGGAATGCGGATGCAGGTGTGTATGCACAGTTTTCTGGAGCGATGAAGGAGGAGGTGCCTCATTAGGGTTTTGGCAGTTGGTTCGGCCAAAACCGTTATGTGGCAGGCTCATTAGGGTTTTGGCAATTCGTTTGGTCAAAACCATTATGAGCTGCGGACCTCATTTACTAATCCTTTTAGTGATAATTTTATGATGGCTAATTGCATTGACCATTTGACCACCATGACCTCTCTTGACTTTGTTGACCGGTTGACCATTGACCTTCATGAGAGCTCTACACTCTTCTTTTCATTTTCTTTTTCCTTTTGGATTATGATAATGGTCATTTCAATTAGCCATCAAACTTTATCTTGATGGGATTAGTAATGATAAGTTTTTTCATTATTGAACCATGGTTCATTTTCTTTAGCTCATAATTCATTCTCATTTCTCTCTCTTGCTCTTTCTCATGAGAAGAAAAGAAATGTTCCATGGTTGCTATCTCCTCCTTCTTCCTCCTCTTGATTCATCTTTTGATCTCATGTGTTGAGAGATAAAGATCCCACAAAGACAAAACCATCTCTCTACCACTTCTACATAACCTAGGGCTTATAGACTAGCAATCTTGTTGCCCTAGTTACCTCGGCTCGAGGTGGAGCTCGGTGTACATCTCTCGGGTGGACCGTCTTCGACTCAAGGAGGCCGCGGTGGTGACCAAAGTCCGGATCAACCCTCGGAGCAAGCAAGGAGAAGAACAACAAGAAGAGAAGGAGTTCAAGTTGAGGTATAACCCCTAACCGAGTAGATAAATCTCTAGTTAGGATGCTAATGTGTTGTTTAGCAAAGATCCGGCTTTTACGGTCCATGTTACCATGTTTAGAAAAAATTTTGTTTTACCGTTTCCGCAACCCCGAAAGTACCGGGAGAGGTAACGTGGACCTAACAGTGGTATTAGAGCCTAACTAAACACACCCTAGCAAGTTAGCAAAGTATCTAGAATTTCGACCGGATGAAAAACCGCAAAACACCCCGGATATTTCAAGTTTCTGCCGATTTTTAGATCTGTTCCAAAATTAATAAATCATGCACTAAAAATCGGCCCAGGCTTTTGTTAGAAAACTGGAGAAATTCGATCCCCTAACTCGGCTAAAGCGCCGCGGAACAGCGGCATAAGCTTGCTTATGCCGGAGAACCGCGGTCGAGTTAGCTTGGTTGTGGGATTGGTTTCCTGCAGTTTTCTTATATGGGTATGTTAGGATTTTTGGAATATGATTTTTCTGCCCAGATTTTTCAGAAAGCAAAATTTGTTTTTGGGGCTCAAAAATCCGTATTTTTTTGGTCGATGTTCTGTATATTTTGGCTAATGGTTATATCTGTAATGTTATACATGTATTGAACGTCTACTAATCGCTATACGTCGATTAGTGGGGGTTATATATATCTGTGATCTGTGTTGTTGATGGTATGTGTATATGAACTCGTTGGATTGTCGCGGATGAATAGCCGGGGTGGATGTGAGATGAGAGTTTCTTTTTCTTTCATTCCTGTAATAAATTTGTAAATTGATGTAATATTATTTGTATGGCCGCACAACCGGGTCGGGGTTGTAGCCGTCATTGTATAATTCTTTTTACTGTTTTTGCTCCTAGGATAGACCCATGGAGGGGGTGCACAAACTACCGGGTATCTCAAAGTGCCGAGTGGCCTACTCACGGTGTTGAGGGAGGTTGCTTCGCTTCGGGTACTTGGCGGGTAGTTTGCCGCACCCGTAGGGGTCTTGGGTGGGGTTTTTGGCTATTCATCGCGACCGTGTAATCCGCTTTTCGTTGCAGGCTCGAACGAATCACGGATTCCTAGTATATCCAAAGTGTTCATCTGTGATCTGGATTGGCTATCATTGCTATATATCTATATATAATAACTATTTAGGTGTTGCTTATGTTTTTCAGCCGCGCTAGCCCAGCCCCCGCTCTGTCGTTAGTTAAGTAACCTAACGGGTGATGACGGGGCCCCGTGGCGAATGTGAATGGCATAAGCGTACGTCATATTTTGGTTGTTTTCTGCAATGGTAGAATTTAAATGATGGGACGCATTAAAAGAACTAATGCAAGAAAATAAACCTAAAAGACGTTGTTGGAACAATTTTTCAAAAAGCTGTTATTGCAAGGACGTTCACTTTTGTTTTGCATCGAGGTATTCGGTTATGAATGCCCAGCACCTCATTCGACGAGGCAAGGGCCGAGATCCCCTCATCGGGGGTGACCCCTTGGACAAAAGTTTGCGTCAGGGTGATAACTTCACTATAGTCGATTATTCTTGCTTTGCATCGAGGTATTCATCTTATGAATGCCCAGCACCTCACTCGACGAGGAAAGAGCCGAGATCCCTTCACAGGGAGTGACCTCTTTAGCAATAGTTTTCACCACTATATTTTCAAAAAGGGCAATCATGTTCCTTCAACGATATCAAGTTCATTACGTTAACGGGGTTTTTGCCAAAACCCAGCCGTAGCCCTCCATCGTTTCGGATTAATATTATTTAGTATTCGTGCTGCGTTTGTTGACCTAGTCAAGGCGTAGTGAACGGTAGCTATATGATATTTTTCTGTGGATTGCAAATGTGATTGGTTAGGACAGTCGTGTGGCCTTGTTGACCTAGTCAAGGGTACGTATGGGTGGGTCTAATGCAATCAGGATAATGACGGGTAGAACTTGACTAACGGTTTATGGTTTGTTGACCTAGTCAAGGTCATAAACCGTTAGGGGCAAAAACCACATCGGGAGTTTCTAAAGAAACTGAAACTTGCAGATTTAGCATACCTTATGGAGTGTGGTAACTAGAGTGGATTCCATCTAGGTCACCATACAATGATAGTTGGATCCCGATCCCACTGATGAGTTGGATTACTCTCGGGAGATTATTTCACTTAACGATCAATGCTATAAACTAAGTAAGTGTCTAGAACGGTGTTAACGGGGCTACGCCCCCAGGGAAAAGAGGTTACTTAATTAAGGAACCTCGCGAAAGCGTTGGAAAACCTCTCTCGAAGTACCGACACTAGCCTGGCTGAAAGGTTAAGCAAGTATTGTGACGTGAATTAAATCCCGACTAGTTCTTCTTTTAAAAGGTTTTAAGAAAGAATTTGAGGAAATAGTGGGAGCCATCCTGGTTAGATAAATTAATAAACCAATTTAATCTTGCAAGAGTGCACGCTGAGTGTTTCTTTTCTCTCTCTCCAGGTAGCAACCATTTCACGCCCTAATCAAGATAATAAAATGTATCGCTTGATCGATCCGAATTCTTATTCGGGGCTGGGGAACGTTGGTTCAGCTCTAACTTGTGACAATAGTCATAAGTATGAGCAAGGGAAAGGGGATTGTATGGATTCCCAGGATACCCAGTTGAAGAAGATGTTGGAGATAGTGCCCTCAGAGTCAATTATTGGATCACAGGCACGTGATTGCAATGATTGAGGGAGGACCTATCCCAGGAGGACAGTCTTACTCAAGATGATAGTATGCTATTTGGTTTATCTTTATCATCGTGTACTGCTTTAGGTGACCTGACAGGTCACTATTGCACGTTGATAGAGCCTCTAAGATTCTTGCTTGACTGCCAGCAGTATGAGGGCGATCATATACGTGGGAGCTGGTTTTCTAAAAGCACATCCTTAAAAGGTCCCTAGTCGTGGGAGTTTCGAGACAGGGCATCGATACTCCAGAGTAGACTAGTGTATACAGTTGAGACCCCGACGAGGGGCGGTGGCCGGTCTCACAAGCCACTGGTGTCAGTTGGTTCACCTAAGATGTATACAGGTGCTTATTGGGTTATGAGTACACCGGTCAGGACTCGCCGGGAACATGCTAGTTGGTCTTATACCTGACGTCAGATAGCAGTTCCCTGGTGACATGTGTACAGGTTAGTTCATCGACCTGAGGATCGTCATTTGTCTCGTGTGAGTTCCCACCGTACTTTGATTACTACCCTACCACGCTCAGAGGAGACGTGCAAACCGGTTTTAGTTGGGTACAGTCCCGAGCCACATGGAGGCAGTGAGCGGATTTTCAGGGGTTTGTCTCTCCCGGTATTGGGGGTGAGGTCGCGCTGTGTCTAGGAGAGCCATTACACGAAGTCCTTGGCCAAGGCAGGAGATTTACTGGTAGGTATTCCAGTAGTATCTCAGGGTGTTCTGGGCTACACTCCGACACGACTTGTACCGCTTTTGGGGGTCTGACTTTTACCAACCCCCTAGGCCCGCCATGCGATGCTCATAGACGAACGGACCGGACTGTACGGATATTGTCACTGACAGGCTGAGTAGGATGTCAGGATGAGTTCGCTCATCGACTTCCCTTTTGGTCAATAGCTGGTAGCCCGTCATGTATGGCTAATACCTCTGACGTGCTAGTGGTTAAATCCACAGCCATAGTATTGACGAGTCTTTAGAGTCCCCCACATTCAGTTACTCAAGTTTCGGGTGAAACGCTGTAGAGGCCGTATGGAGATATGGCAGGGTTCGATCAGATACGTGCGGTATTGCACGGATCAGGATCGGACGGTTAGTACTAGAGGCCGTATGGATATATGGCAGGGTTCGATCAGATACGTGCGGTATTGTACGGATCAGGATCGGACGGATAATACTAGCCGTCTTTGGTTTAAGCCGGATCCTAGTATAGTACTATGTATATTTTGTCTCATTGTATTTGTATTTCGGTCGGAATACAAATGCGGGTGTGTATACACAGTATCGGGGTTTTCCTGTAATTTATTACGGGACCAGTTTTTTGGAATTGCCAGTTTGTTTTCCGTTTCAGCCATATTTCTTTGTATCTTTCATTGGCTGAAGATTGGTGGAGGAGGGCTTATTTGCATTTGTGCAAATAAGCTTTTTGGAGGGTTGATCTTGCAAAATTGTTGTGCAATGATTACTTGACTTTGTTTAGTCATCATAGCTTGTCTTGTAGTGTCATGATGACATGACTTTTGATGATGATGGATTATGATGGTGGAGTGTTGGTTTTTAGTTTGTGATCATTCCTTCTCATGATCACCCATTCCTTTCTTTCTCCCCCTTGGTATTATTCCACTCACTCCCTCATTCACTCTCTCCTCTCTATTCTTTTTGGTCGGCCAAGTGAGGCATAGGGCTGTCCAAAAATATGGGGGTGGGGTTTTGGTCTCATGGTGCTTGCAAAATTCCTTTTTTCATCACAAAACTCCAAGTATCATTCCTCCACCATATACATGGCAACTACAACCCCTAGAGACAAAAGAGTTCTACAGTCAACCTACAGCAAACCTTGGGCACGTCGACTCGCCAACTTCGTGCCCGAGTTGCCTCGGTCCAGAGGTGAGAGCCCGTAAAAGAAGCAGGCGACGTGGTGCCCTTCCGGCGACTTGGTGGAGACCGGAGATTCCACGGGGAGATCGGGACGACGAAGAGAAGACCGAAGGACACGGATCGCTCGGTATATCTCTCTACCCCCTCTCTAGATAGCTAGGACTAGATTAATGGCATGATCCGGGTTTATAGTGCGCGGTGGTGCCGGTTTGAAAAGTTAAAGTTTGGCATCGTTTCCGCATTCCGGCGTCGGATTGACGGCCGGGGCGCCGCCGTGCACTTACAGTGGTATCAGAGCCTCGCCATTAACATAGTCTAGCTTTGTCTAATGTGTTTTACATTTTCGATCGAACAAAAATCCCAAAACCGCGTTTTCATGTACAATCAGTTTCTGTCGAAATTTTTTGTCTCCAAAATTTTTTCAGGGTGTTGCAGAATGATGTGCAGAGAATCCTAAGAACACTGTAAAATTTTGGTGACATGATCTCTCCATATGACCGCGGAACCGCGGCCGTAGCCCCTCTTTGGCCGCGGTTCCGCCGCAGGAATTTAGCTTCACTTCACCAATTTTTGCAGTGGGCTTTTGGGCTGAAAATAGGGGTTTTGGTATACTTTGTTTGGGCCCAGAATTTCTGTGAGTGCTACAGTATTGCTTGGGGGCCCACTTGGTAAAATTTAATCGATCGGATATTTTAAACACATTAGTTCACAGTATTTACATTATATCTACGACCGTGAATGTCACTTGATTGGTAAATCCTGTCTAACTGCTATAGCCCGGTTAGACGGATTTGCGAACGTGACTTTCACGTTGATGTTCTGTGATTGTGCTGTGATATTGCAGATTGGTCGTGGGGGATAGCCTGGATGCAATGCTAGTACAGTTTTTGTTGTATTATGTACATTTGATATTGCGGGGCGAGCGTCCGACATATGGACTGCCGTCACTGCCTGTTTGTATTATTATTTTGGTGCACGACCAGGTTGCGGTCGATGTACCCGTTATATGTATATTTTACTTTCTGTACTAGGATTACCCCGCGGAGGGGTGCACGGATAGCTGGGTTCTAGAGGGCAACGGGCCCGCATCTCATGGCATTGAGACGGAAGGGGCTTCACTCTAGGATTGGCGGGCTATTCGCCGCACTCTTAGGGGGTACAGGTTGACCCAGGAGGGGTGCCCAAGTTACCGGATTCCGTGAAGTGCCGGGTGGTCCATTCACGTTGCTGAAGGGGGCTGCCTCGCTTCAGGTTTTGGCGGGTAACTTGCCGTGCCCGTAGGGGTCTAGGATTTCATTGCACAGGCTATCCACACGACCAGGGGAACGTCGGGTTTCAGTAGTGGCTCTGTGAAACCCGGGGATCCCAGAGATCTGTATTGTTCTGTGATGCTGTACATTTCTGTGATGTTGCATTTTATCACGCCTTGAGCGAAATATTATATATTGATATATATACTAGTAGATGTTGTATATGTTTTGCATCCGCGCTAGTCCAGTCCCCGCTCTGTCGTTAGTTAGCTAACCTAACGGGTAATTTAAGGACCCAGTGGCGAATGCGGATGGCATATACGTACATCATTATATTTTGTTCTTTGTGGTGTGATCAATGATGGGACTGTGTTGATTCGGATCAATGCAAGTTAAAAACAAACCTATTCTGATGTTGTTGGAACACTTTTCAAAAAGCTGTTATTGTAAGGACGCTCTCTTTTATTTTGCACCGTAGTATTCAGTTGGAATATCCTGCTCCTCAGTTGACGAGGCAAGGGCCGAGATCCCTTCACCGGGAGTGACCCCTTGGACAAAAAGTTTGCGTCAGGGCAATAACTTCACTATAGCCGATTACTTTTGCTTTGCACCGTGGTATTCAGTTGGAATATTCTGCACCTCATTCTACGGGGAAAGAGCCGAGATCCCTTCACCGGGAGTGACCTCTTTAGCAATGGTTTTCGCCACTATATTTTTAAAAGCTATCCAGTTCCTTCAACGATATCAAGTTCATTACGTTAAAAGTTTTCGCCAGAAACCATTCGTAGCCCTCTATCGTTTCATATGGGTGGTCAATAGTATTCAAGCTGTGTATGTTGGCCAAAGTTAAGGCACAGTGATTGGTAGCTATTGGGTATTCATATGCAGCATAGATAGATGCGTTGGTTTGGGACAGTCGTATAGCCTTGTTGGCCTTCGTAAAGGGCTTGTATGGGTGGGTTCAAATTAACCTGGACAATGACGGGTAGAACTTGACATGTGACTTATGATTTGTTGGCCTTCGTCAATGTCATAAGAGCATGGGGCAAAAATCCACATCGGGAGTTTCTAAAGAAATTGAAACTTGCCAGATATGCGCATACCTTCTGGAGTGTGATGCCGTGAGCGGATTCCGTCACGTTATCATGCGATGATAGTTGGATCCCGATTCCCACTGATGAGTTGGTTTACTCCTCGGGTGATCCCGACTAATTCTTCTTTCAGGTTTGGAGGAGAATTTGCGGTACAGTGGGAGGTTTCCAGATTAGATAAATTGGTAATCGTTCTGATCTAGGATAGAGTGCACGCTGAGTGTTTCTTTTCTCTCTCTCTTTGGCAGCGACCATTGACCCGACCCTAAGACTATGACTCAGTGACCAAGTTGACCGAACCTTCTAAAACACTGGCTTTTGGATTGTCAGAGTTGCAGACCTCATTGCCACTCCTACTTTTACCCTTTTCTCCAGGACACCCCGTATTACTACGAACGTCCACTTCCATTGGACAAAACCATCGTATGGTTAGATACGAACTCGAAGGAATTTATTCGAGGATGGTTTCCGGTTCTGGAGAAAACGGATAGGACTATTCAGTTATCTTTTCCTTTTACCTTCTCTCAGGTTGCGAGTACTCCTTGGTTTAGGAGTAGTATACCTATTACGCAAATTGGATAGTCTTCTTCCAAACCTTAGGCTGGTGCCGACCGGTGGGGAATGAAGAAAACCAATTAGCCTAACGATGGCGTACAAAAGGTATTAAGTTAAGACAAAGCAAGGGATTAGTAAGAGGGCAAAGTAAACTGCGACTGCTATTCACGACCAAACCAAGTATTTATTCGCCAATCCTAAATTACCTTTGTATTTCTCCAGAACACTCTGTATCACTACGAAGATCCACAGTTTATTGGATACTCCATCGTATGGTTATATACGAACTCGAAAGGAACTTGTTCCAGTTCGGGGATGGATTCTGGTCCAGGAGAAATAGGAATAAGGTTTATTCGGTTGTCTTTTATCTTCACCTTCTCTCATTGCGAGTGTTCCTAGGATTAGGACAGTACACCCATTATGCTTATTGGATAGTCTTTTTCCAAACCATATGTTTCCTGATTTAAAATCAGGAAAGCTTCTGTGGAAAGCTTCAAAAAGGGGCCACGTGCTTACACGTGACCAGCAGTCACGTGTTGACACGTGACCTATAAAGTGCAGAAAAGGCGCACATTGAATCGCTGAGCAAAGTCAAGGAAAAGAGCTTCAGAAGAGGTCACGTGCCCCCACGTGACCAGGGTCACGTGTTGACACGTGACGTTCAAAGTAGCAAACTCGCTCTCCAATTGAACCAAGGAAAGAAGTGCCAGACAGGGGTCACGTGCTCACACGTGACCAGGGGTCACGTGGTGACACGTGACGGCTAAGCAGTAGAAGAAGGCAGAACGCAGAAAGAAAGAGGATCCTCCATTCCAAAAGGGGGGTCACGTGTCCGCACGTGACCATGGGTCACGTGGTCACACGTGACCGACTTTCAAAACCCATGTTGACGGCAGAATTAAATCCTGAAGGAAATTTGAATCTTTCCAAAGGAAAGTGATTATCTGAAACCAATCAAATTAAAGATTTAGAGATGATTAAATATCATCTATCTATGGAAAATCTCGGGTTTGGAAAGATTTCCCCCTTAAATCTAACCAAAATAACAAAGGAGAATCTCGGGATTTAAGATCCAACGGTGAATAAAATTCACCCAATAATCCAAAGGCCCGAAACGAATGATGGATGCAAATCAAATCTCTCAATGAAGATTCGTCACAAAACTAATTTATTCGGCTGCTTCTCCTATAAATAGGAGCCCAGAGACACAAAAAACATAGATGCGCAGAGAAAGAAAAAAGGAGAAAAGCTTTGATACTTGGAAAAGACTTGGATCTTCTGCAAAAACCCTAGGTAAGAAAGGGAAGGCTTTCGGAAAGAAAGAGAATCTAATTCTCAGCAGAGTTTAACTCTAATATATAAAACAGAAGAACACATCTCTTCTCTCTTTGATAGAGGATCTGCAAAGTGCACATCTCCCCTTAAGGTTGAGAATTTAATTCTCAATGGGTCGAGATCCTGCCATGCAGATCCAAAACATAGAGAAGGAATGCAAGCATGAGAATTTAATTCTCGCAGAACTGTAGGAATTCAATTCCTTTAAGATAAAATTAGGGCTCGACCCTATATCATGGGAATTTAATTCCTTCAAAATAAAAGAAGCAGGGTTTAACCCTAATTAAGAACATAGTTCTGTTGAAACAGCAGGAATTTAATTTCCTTAATCATATTTCTTTAAAACGGGAAGTTTAGTTCCTTAAGAGCCTTCATTAGGGTTTAACCCTATTCAGTTCTTCACATATATGAGGAATTTAATTCCTACAGAAAATTCAGAGTTCAACTCTATTTCAGAATATAAATCTTCAAAAAGGAAGTAGGAATTTAATTCCTTTGAAAATTAAAGCCAGAGGAATTTAATTCCTGAAAAGAAAGATCAACGGATTCTCTAAACAACAACACACATGGAGGTAGGGTCACGTGCCATAACGTGACCCTCTCAAAAGAGCCACAGAAGTCCCTTTGAGGCAGCACCCCACGTGATCCATGTGACCTTGGCAGAAACTCTAATACACAGGCATTTGAATGCCCATCACGTGATGGCACGTGATGCTTTGAAGGAAATGATAATTTCAGCGGAACAAATGAAGGGAGGGCGCTCTCACGTGCTGCCACGTGACCCTTCTCGCCTTAGTGTTTAACACTAAAATTAAAACTCTCAAGCCCAGTGTTAAAACACTGTCGGGCCTTAGCATTCAATGCTGATCAAAAAGCCTTATTGGCAGGGTTCAACACTGATCTGTTTTAGTGTTTAACACTAATTTGAAAAAGCCTTATTGCTGGTGTTTAACACCTATTATCTCTTAGTGTTGAACACTAACTCACAACCTTATTCCCAGTGTTCAACACTGATTGCTCTGAAGTGTTTAACACTAGGCTTTGGCCCAATTGGCTAAAGGGATAGAGGCAAACATTCTCCCTCAATGGACCAACAAAGAGTCAATATTCCAGACCTGACTGGACTTAGCCCAAGCTGGCCATAAGTCCTCAATTTGTGATTAACTGGGCCGATAGGCTCATAACATAATTGATCAGTCTCGACCCAAATTGGGCCAGGGACTATTTAATCCACCCCGGTTCTAGGGTACATCTCTTCACTCCTTTGATACTTGGCATTGTAATCCCTCAATGTCTTCAAAGAGGTGACGGGTCCCGAAGACCATTCATGATATGGACTGTGGGGTCCTTAAACCCATGCATGATACAAAATTCCTGGTTACGTGGAACGTGGATAACGTCACTCTTTGACCCCGCGGAAAACGTCCAGAGCGGATCCTGGTCCTCGCAGAGCACGGCAGTGAACCCGTGTGAAGCATCCAGAGCGGAGCCTGGTCCTCGCCTGGCACGGCAGTGAACCCGTGTGAAGCATCCAGAGCACATATCGGACTGTGGAGTCCTTAAACCCATGGACTATGACGTCCTTAACCTTGACCGAGATGTCTTAAAACTACCAACGGACCGCAATGTCCCTAAACTACCAACGGACCGCAATGTCCCTAAACTACCCACGGACCGCAATGTCCCTAAACTACCAACGGACCGCAATGTCCCTAAACTACCAACGGACCGCAATGTCCTTAAAAACTACCCATGGACCGCAATGTCCTTAAAAACTACCCATGGACCGCAATGTCTTTAAACTAGAACCATAGAGCCTCCATATGCTCTTTCGTCGGATCTAAACGGTCCTGTTTAAGTTGATCTTAGCCTCAAAAATGGCTAACGCGTCCTTAAACCTTCAAGCGGACTGGACTATGAATCCCCCCCTAATTAATTCTGGCTCGAGGGTACATCTCTGAACTCCTCTGACATCCGTCGTTGTAATCCTTCAACGTCGTCAGAGAGGTGACGGGTCCCGACGGCCACACATACGATGGACCGCCACGTCCCTAAACTGGAACATTAGAGTCCAAACACTCTTTTGTAGGATCTAAACGATCCCGTTAAGTTGATCTTAGTCACAAAGTTAGACTAACGTGTCCTTAACAAACGTTTGAGTTGATCTTAGCCTCAAGTATGGCTGACGTATCCTCAAACCAAACCCCCCCAAACCCAAGTTTAAGATGATGCGGATTTGGACCAGTCCATGCCCTACGGGCGACAACATAACTCAGTCTCCGTAAACGATCCACGGGCAATGAAACATAAAACAAGAACACACGACACGAAGTGACCATCTGGAGAAGGAGAAAGTTGTTATCGCAAAGCGGTAGCGTAATTAACTGCAGGGGCTTGCGCCTGCAGGGAAGAGCGTCCCCACAATCAAAAAACCCCTCGAACGAGGGGGAATCTGACGAAGTCTGCTACATCGGACGCATCCGTCTAAGCCTCCGATACATGGTGCCATGGATCGACTTGGCATCTCCGGAGAGGCAGACGGATAGCACCAATTAGCATCTGCCCCGAATTTCAGGCGAGACGCCACGTCGTCGCCGTCGTTCGGAGGGGAACACCATAGGCTGGTGCCGAATGGTAGGGAAGGAAGAAAACCATTTGGCCTAAAGGGGTGTACAGAAGGTAATGACTAAAGACATAGAAAAGGATTTGGAAAGATGGCAAAGAATTACACGGTTACAGTTGTGAATCTGGATAATGGAAGAGGCATTACTAGGAATACCAGGACACCCCTACGAAACATTTACAATGCTTCAGTTTCACTGTGTACTGTTAAAGGAAAACTGATTTTCCAATTAGTCCTTACTCCAGGGTATGTATTTACCAGGTATGATTCTTACATCTGTATGGTTTTACAGATGATGAGTGGGAGTAAGTTATTGGGAATTGGGTGATCATCCTCATTATATCGGGATTCGTTGTAATCGGTGATATTTGAGGAAGTCACCTGGGTTGTTTGTCGGTCGGCAAATATTTGGTTTTGAATATCCGCTGTTATGCACCAATTTCAAATTGATATATCTGTACGTCTATTTTTATAGAGTGAGATATATCTTTTTAAAATTATGTCTGTGCCATTTACCTATATCAGTGAATGGTTAGGTAAGGAGCATTAAACAGCGGTGTAATTCTTCTTAACCATAAGTACAGTTTTTCAACCTATGACACACAGTGAATGAGTTATCAGACTCAAGGGACTTATACAGAGTATTGTATGTTGTCCAGGGTCCATCAGGACAGAGGGGTTAGTCCTCGTACTATATTCGGTTTACTTATGACTTCTCTAGTTTTTAGACAGGTGTTTCGTGGAAACACAGGGTCCGAATTTTGAGAAGTTATAGGTATATGAATAAAGTAGAGAACCAGATGTTGCAAGTATCGGGATTCTTCAAAGTGATCGAAGATGTAGATACTTGTGTATGGTATTCAGTTGATAGTAATGATTAAGAGACCTTGCTTCTCTTTCAGGTTACTCATAAATGGATGCATTCCTAAGTTGAGTAACGCTGATCGGCCTCTTTCCATTTAGTTGACATGCACTGGAGACAGCTGCATGATTTGAATCTGGTTCAATTAAATCAATGCCTCTGGTTCTATATTGGATATAGAACAGTTCATATCTTAACGATGTTAAGGTACGGGGAGTTGTCCGGCCTATGCTTAAAACCAGACTCTGCATAACTCAAGGCACGTTTCTGTAATGGCTGTTTGTGGGTTGACCCAGGCTATGACGAGGGTTGACTTTCTACCATCTGGAAGATCAATAGTGATATTGTTCTAGACTCGCCACAGTTTTATTAAAAATGGATTTTTTCAGAAAACAGTAGCGGGAGTATGGTAGAACTGGAAGTGATTCCAGAACCACAAACGATTACTGAAGATTTTATATGAACCTACAGATTCAATCTGGTTTGACATTCTATTGGCCACTCCGCAGATAAGGTGGGTAACCTCAGGCACCCGAGAGGTACTCTGGTAGCCTCAAGGATGGTGACAGGGAGGTTCTTGTTTACCCTCACTTGCCATTGCTGTTGTTCCAGACTGTGAGACCGGGCAGGAGGATGAGTATAGCGTCGTTCTAAACTTGCTTTAGAAGTGTACATTTATATGACTCTGCCAGAGGGTTGTCGTAGTCAGTGGGAGCAGCGGAAGCATTGGTGGACAGGTGGCTTATGTCTATTTATAGAATGAAGCAGATGTAGCGGAGATAGATCATCAATTTCTGATGTGACAGTCATAGGTTTGACTTCATCAGAATAGGGGATAGATCTGTTAAGAAGGTAGTAGGGTGTGATGTCCTGGTATTTGGATGACATACACAGAATAGGAAGTGATATTCCTATACTACGATCGGTTATACTTTGGTTGTCACACAGTGGTTTCTCCACATAGGAATTGGATATTATATCTGGCATTCTGGTTACTAGATCTATGGTTTTAGATCTAGATTTGGGTGGTTTCCCAATCAGGGTACTTAGACAGCATTCTAAAAGTATTTAGAATGGACAATTCCTAGCAATGGTGGTGTACCTGCAGGTGATGGAGTCACCCTCTCTAAAGGTGTCTTACAGACTAAAGGGGAGAGGGATGAGCATGATTGGAAAATCACTTGCTCAGGCAATTGAGTCAATCATGAGATGTCAAGTACCACACCAGATATTGTTCTTGCACTAGATGCAATAAGTTGACATTGATCCTATCCTGGAGAAACAGTCGGAAGCAGTTTTAGAACATAAGTGGATGTTGTAGGGATATGATAACGACAGCCTATTTTAGGAGACAGTTATCATTCCAGGCTTCCAAGGTGACCTGGACGACAGGGAGGTTGTCAGAGTTATAGTTTTCCTTCTGATGAGGGGCAGTATTTTGGACAGGTGGTCCAAGGCAATACTGAGGGAGGCATGGCGCAGGATACTGATTAAGTTCAGTTGACGATACAGTCTAAGAAGTTTGGATTTGGAGTTCATTTATGAGCTAGGTCCCATCAGACATCCATACACATTCTAAGACAGGTATTGCTCATTTCGGGAGATGGCATTCTCCGCGAACTTGAGATATAGAGAGACATAGAAAGAAACATCAAAGCGGTTCCACTCACTGAGGCTATTCCTCAAACGCAATAGTTTCGCAAACGAGTTTTGTGAAACTGACTAGTAAAGGAGTTGGGTGTTCGGTATCACACGGGCTGTGAGTATGCGACATCGCAATAATTAGCCTTGAGTGCAAGTGGGAGATTGTTGGAGATAGTGCCCTCAGAGTCAATTATTGGATCAAAGGCACGTGATTGCAATGATTGAGGGAGGACCTATCCCAGGAGGAAAGTCTTACTCAAGATGATAGTATGCTATCTGGTTTATCTTTATCATCGTGTACTGCTTTAGATGACCTGACAGGTCACTATTGCACGTTGATAGAGCCCCTAGGATTCTTGCTTGACTGCCAGCAGTATGAGGGCGATCATATACGTGGGAGCTGGTGGTCTATAAGCACATCCTTAAAAGGTCCCTAGTCGTGGGAGTTTCGAGACAGGGCATCGATACTCCAGAGTAGACTAGTGTATACAGTCGAGACCCCGACGAGGGGCGGTGGCCGGTCTCACAAGCCACTGGTGTCAGTTGGTTCACCTAAGATGTATACAGGTGCTATTTGGGTTATGAGTACACCGGACAGGACTCGCCGGGAACATGCTAGTTGGTCTTATACCTGACGTCAGATAGCAGTTCCCTGGTGACATGTGTACAGGTTAGTTCATCGACCTGAGGATCGTCATTTGTCTCGTGTGAGTTCCCACTGTACTTTGATTACTACCCTACCACGCTCAAAGGAGACGTGCAAACAGGTTTTAGTTGGGTACAGTTCCGAGCCACATGGAGGCAGTGAGCGGATTTTCAGGGGTTCGTCTCTCCCGGTATTGGGGGTGAGGTCGTGCTGTGTCTAGGAGAGCCATTACACGAAGTCCTTGGCCAAGGCAGGAGATTTACTGGTAGGTATTCCAGTAGTATCTCAGGGTGTTCTGGGCTACACTCCGACACGACTTGTACCGCTTTTGGGGGTCTGACTTTTACCAACCCCCTAGGCCCGCCATGCGATGCTCATAGACGAACGGACCGGACTGTACGGATATTGTCACTGACAGGCTCAGTAGGGTGTCAGGATGAGTTCGCTCATCGACGTACCTTTTGGTCAATAGCTGGTAGCCCGTCACGTATGGCTAATACCTCTGACGTGCTAGTGGTTAAATCCACAGCCATAGTATTGATGAGTCTTTAGAGTTCCCCACATTCAGTTACTCAAGTTTCGGGCGAAACGCTGTAGAGGCCGTATGGAGATATGGCAGGGTTCGATCAGATACGTGCAGTATTGCACGGATCAGGATCGGACGGTTAGTACTAGAGGCCGTATGGATATATGGCAGGGTTCGATCAGATACGTGCGGTATTGAACGGATCAGGATCGGACGGATAATACTAGCTGGCTTTGGTTTAAGCCGGATCCTAGTATAGTACTGTGTATATTTTGTCTCATTGCATTTGTATTTTGGTCGGAATACAAATGCGGGTGTGTATACACAGTATCGGGGTTTTCTTGTAATTTATTACGGGACCAGTTTTTTGGAGTTGCCAGTTTGTTTTCCGTTTCAGCCATATTTCTTTGTATCTTTCATTGGCTGAAGATTGGTGGAGGAGGCCTTATTTGCATTTGTGCAAATAAGCTTTTTGGAGGGTTGATCTTGCAAAATTGTTGTGCCATGATTACTTGACTTTCTTTAGTCATCATAGCTTGTCTTGTAGTGTCATGATGGCATGACTTTTGATGATGATGGATTATGATGGTGGAGTGTTGGTTTTTAGTTTGTGATCATTCCTTCTCATGATCACCCATTCCTTTCTTTCTCCCCCTTGGTATTATTTCACTCGCTCCCTCATTCACTCTCTCCTCTCTATTCTTTTTGGCCGGCCAAGTGAGGCATGGGGCTGTCCAAAAATATGGGGGTGGGGTTTTGTTTTCATGGTGCTTGCAAAATTCCATTTTTCATCACAAAACTCCAAGTATCATTCCTCCACCATATACATGGCAACTACAACCCGTAGAGACAAAAGAGTTCTACAGTCAACCTACAGCAAACCTTGGGCACGTCGACTCGCCAACTTCGTGCCCGAGTTGCCTCGGTCCAGAGGTGGGAGCCCGTAAAAGAAGTAGGCGACGTGGTGCCCTTCCGGCGACTTGGTGGAGACCGGAGATTCCGCGGGGAGATCGGGACGACGACGAGAAGACCGAAGGACATGGATCGCTCGGTATATCTCTCTACCCCCTCTCTAGATAGCTAGGACTAGATTAATGGCACGATCTGGGTTTATAGTGTGCGGTGGTGCCGGTTTGAAAAGTTAAAGTTTAGCATCTCTTCCGCATTCCGGCGTCGGATTGACGGCCGGGGCGCCGCCGTGCACTTACAGAAGAAGCATGGTTTTTCATCTACTTCAGGTGTTCTTGTAATTGAGAACTGTTTTACGGTCAGCCCAACCTCCTGGGTACTTGATACCGGATCAGGATCTCATATCTGTAATTTATTGCAGGGACTGAGAAAAAGTAAGAAAGTTGCACCGGGTGATATGTCGCTCAGAGTAGCGAACAGAGCACAAGTTAATGCGGCTGCCGTCGGTGAATATCACCTAGTATTGCCAAGTGGCAAGACTATGATTTTGAACGATTGCTACTATGTACCTTCCATAGTTTGCAACATCATATCAGTTTCTTTACTCAATAAAGATGGATATAACTTTGTTCTTGATAGAAATATCATGAACATCTACCTTCATAAGGTACTGGTTGCAGAAGGTACACTGTGTAATGGTATCTACGTTCTAAATCAGAATACAGTTCTCAATGTACAAAACACACGCAAGAGGAAGAATTCAGATATGAATGAATCCTACTTGTGGCATTGTAGACTTGGTCATATCGGAGAGAAAAGACTGAGTAAGTTGCATAAAGATGGACTCTTGAATGCGTTCGAGTTTTCATCTTATGAAACTTGTCAGTCTTGTCTCAAAGGGAAGATGACCAAATCTCCGTTCACCGGACATGGAGAAAGAGCAACAGAGCTCTTGGGACTCATACACAGTGATGTATGTGGTCCAATGTCTATACATGCAAGGGGTGGGTTCTCCTACTTCATCACATTCACTGACGATCTCTCTAGATTCGGATATGTGTATCTTATGAATCACAAATCTGAAGCTTTTGAGAAATTCAAGGAATTCAGAAAGGAAGTAGAGAACCAGACTGGCAAAAGTATCAAGATCCTCCGGTCTGATAGAGGAGGGGAGTACTTAAGCACGGAATTCCTAGATTACTTAAAAGAGAATGGTATTCTCTCCCAGCTTACTCCTCCTTATACACCACAGCACAACGGTGTTTCGGAGCGGAGGAATCGTACCCTATTGGATATGGTTCACTCCATAATGAGTGGTGCTCAGTTACCCCTTTCATTCTGGGGACATGCGCTTCAGACAACAACATGTCTATTGAATGATGTTCCGTCTAAATCGGTGCCTAAGACTCCGTTCGAGATATGGAATGGAAAAAGGCCATATCTTAAAAGATTTAAGATATGGGGTTGTCCGGCTTATGTTAAAACGCATAAACCAGATAAACTAGAGGCACGGTCAGTTTTATGTAAGTTTGTGGGATATCCAAAGAATGGTTATGGATATCTATTCTACCACACCGAGGAACAGAAGGTGTTTGTTGCTCAGCATGCCGTTTTCTTAGAAACAGAGTTTCTTGCAAAAGAAATTAGTAGGAGCACGGTAGAATTGGAAGAAATTCAGCGACCACAAACCGAAACTGAAGATTTGACAGAACCTCAGAGTTCAATAACCCCAGACGAACCTCAGCCACTCCGCAGATCTGGTAGGATTTCTCATCCTCCCGAGAGATACTACGGTTTTCTTATAGACGGGGATCGAGAGGATTGCATCTTGGAAGATGACGACCCTACCAGTTTCAGGCAGGCCATTATCAGTAGGGACTCTGATAAGTGGCAGGAAGCAATGCAATCCGAAATGGAGTCCATGTACGCCAATAAAGTGTAGACCTTGGATATTGCTCCACCTGGGGTAAAACCCGTTGGATGCAAATGGATCTACAAAAGAAAACTTGGTGTAGATGGGCAGGTGGAAACCTATAAGGCTAGACTCTTTGCAAAAGGTTTTCGTCAAAGACCTGGTTTGGACTATGACGAAACTTTTTCTCCGGTGGCTATGCTCAAATCCATTCGGATCCTACTTGCCATTGCTGCCTTCCATGACTATGAAATCTGGTAGATGGATGTTAAAACGGGTTTCCTCAACGGTTGTCTGGAAGAGTGCATTTACATGGATCAGCCAGAAGGTTTCGTAGACAGTGGGAGCAGCGGGAAGGTGTGCAAGTTGCTTAAATCCATTTATGGATTAAAGCAGGCATCGCGGAGCTGGAACATCTGTTTTGATGAGGCAATCAAGGAATTTGATTTCATCAAAAACGAAGATGAACCTTGTGTCTATAAGAAGATTGTAGGACGAACTGTCGTATTCCTAGTCTTGTACGTGGACGACATTCTTTTGATAGGAAATGACATTCCTATGCTACAATCGGTCAAGCTATTTTTGTCACAACGGTTCTCCATGAAGGACCTGGGTGATGCCTCGTACATTCTGGGGATCAAAATCTATAGAGATAGATCCAAGAGACTACTGGGACTTTCGCAGTCCAGGTACATAGAGACCGTACTAAAGAGATTTAGTATGGAGGATTCCAAGCACGGTAACATACCTGCATTGCACGGAATTACCCTCTCCAAGAAGATGTCTCCTAAGACTGACGAAGAGAGGGTTCGCATGAGCACTATACCCTACGCTTCGGCGGTAGGATCTATAATATATGCGATGCTATGTACAAGACCAGATGTAGCTTACGTGCTGAGCGCGGTAAGCCGGTATCAGTCAGACCCAAGTGAGGACCACTGGACAGCAGTGAAGAACATTCTCAAGTACCTGAGAAGGACTAAGGAGATGTTCCTGGTTTACGGTAATGGAGACCTCAGGGTCGAGTCCTTTACCGATTCAAGCTTCCAGAGTGACAAAGATGACAGCAAGTCTGTCCCGGGTTTTGTGTTTACCCTCAACGGAGGGGCGGTATGTTGGAGGAGTTCCAAACAGGATACCGTCGCAGACTCGACGATGGAGGCTGAATACATTGCTGCAAGCGATGCCGCAAAAGAGGCAGTCTGGATGAGGAAGTTCATTAGTGAACTTCAGGTGGTTCCGTCCATTGTTGACCCAATACCTTTGTATTGCGATAACAATGGGGCTATAGCTTTAGCGAAAGAACTAAGGTCCCAGTAGAAATCCAGGCACATCTTAAGGCGGTATCACCTGATCAGGGAGATCATTGATCGCCAGGAGATCGAGGTGAGGAGAGTGGACACAAAGGACAACACGGTGGACCCATTCATGAAGGCCTTGCCCCAGACTCAGTTCGAGCGGTTGATCGAGATGATAGGTTTTCGATACGCCAGTACATGGCCTTAGTGCAAGTGGGAGATTGTTAGTGTATATGCCCTAGAGGCCATTACTGTATCATACTAGTATGTATATTACTTAATGGAAGCTTGGGATATTCACAGTTGTATAGACAATCTTGCTCGAAATAGTAGTATGCTACGTGGTTTGTCTCTGCTTTAATGTGTACATGTGTTTCTTTATTATATCACTTATACGCATTAGTAGAGCCCTTAGGATCTTTGCTTGATTACCGGCGTTGTGAAGGCGATCACACTCGTGGGGGCTGGGTAATCCACAAGCACATCCTTATACACATCCCTAGTCATGGGATTATCGAGATAGGGCATCGATACTCCGGAGTAGACTAGCGTATGCGCTTCTCGTCCCAGCACGGGAGACGGTCTATCCCACAGCCGTTAGTACGTCGTACTTGAGATAGTATGCGGGTGCTCGTTAGGTTACGAGTACACTGGACAGGACTCGTCGGGAACTGATGGTTGGTATTATACCTATCGTCAGTTATCAGTTCCCAGGTGACATGAGTACAGCTTAGTCCGCTGACTTGACACTGTCACTTCGCCTCGAGTGTGTTCCCACTGTTTTTTGATTACTACCCTACCACGGCTCTACTGAGTCGTGCAAACAGGTAGTAGTTGGGTGCAGTCCCGAAGCACTTGGAGGCAGTGACGGTTAGACATGATTCGTCTCTCCCGGTATTAGGGGTTGACATCGCGCTGTGTCTAGGAGAGCCATTACACGAGTAGTCCCTGGCCAGGGCAAGCGAAATATACTGGTAGGTTTCCAGTGTTATCTCAGGGTGTTCTGGGCTTCACTCCGACACGACTTGTACCGCTATTAGGGGACTGACGTTTACCGCCCCCTAGGCCCGCCATGCGATGTATCAGATGAACAGACCGGACTGTATGGAGATTGTCACATACAGGCTCGGTAGGAGTTCGGATGGGTTTACCTCATCGGCCTTCTTATCGACATCTACCTGGGGACCGTTACGTACAGCTAGTGCTGCTTGCGGTCTGTGGTTAAACCCACTGCCAGCGTAGTGTCGAGTTTTTAGAGTCCCACACAGAGAGTTTCCCTGCACTGAGCGAAATGTGTAGAGGCCGTGTGGTTTTACGGCAGGGCTGCGATCACTTACGTACACTTGTGTGCGTATGGTGTTCGGGCAGGCAATACTAGTGGGCTTTGGTTTAAGCCGGATCCTAGTATTGCACGGATGGATTTATTTTGTCTTCTGCGCATCCGCATTCTACGGAATGCGGATGCAGGTCTGTATGCACAGTTTTCCGGAGCGATGAAGGAGGAGGTGCCTCATTAGGGTTTTGGCAGTTGGTTCGGCCAAAACCGTTATGTGGCAGGCTCGTTAGGGTTTTGGTAATTCGTTTGGTCAAAACCATTATGAGCCGCGGACATCATTTACTAATCCTTTTAGTGATAATTTTATGATGGCTAATTGCATTGACCATTTGACCACCATGACCTCTCTTGACTTTGTTGACCGGTTGACCGGGTTGACCATTGACCTTCATGAGAGATCTACACTCTTCTTTTCATTTTCTTTTTCCTTTTAGATTATGATAATGGTCATTTAAATTAGCCATCAAACTTTATCTTGATGGGATTAGTAATGATAAGTTTTTGCATTATTGAACCATGGTTCATTTTCTTTAGCTCATAATTCATTCTCATTTCTCTCTCTTGCTCTTTCTCATGAGAAGAAAAGAAATGTTCCATGGTTGCTAGCTCCTCCTTCTTCCTCCTCTTGATTCATCTTTTGATCTCATGTGTTGAGAGATAAAGATGCCACAAAGACAAAACTATCTCTCTACCACTTCTACATAACCTAGGACTTCTAGACTAGCAATCTTGTTGCTCTAGTTACCTCGGCTCGAGGTGGAGCTCGGTGTACATCTCTCGGGTGGATCGTCTTCGACTCAAGGAGGCCGCGGAGGTGACCAAAGTCCGGATCAACCCTCGGAGCAAGCAAGGAGAAGAACAACAAGAAGAGAAGGAGTTCAAGTTGAGGTATAACCCCTAACCGAGTAGATAAATCTCTAGTTAGGATGCTAGTGTGTTGTTTAGCAAAGATCCGGCTTTTACGGTCCATGTTACCATGTTTAGAAAAATCTTTGTTTTACCGTTTCCGCAACCCCGAAAGTACCGGGAGAGGTAACGTGGACCTAACAAGAGAAACATTGACTTTGTCCACTTGTTTGTTTTTAGCTTAGGATATTTATTAACTCAACCATTAACCCTATGGTATGGTTTAGTCTCTACAAGTGTTAGGCATAATATTATCTAACCGTGGTTGCATTTTCTAACCTTATCTCATTTTATTCATCACAACTTCTCTTCTTCTTCTTCTTCCTCTCACTTGAAGCTTTCTAGGGTTTGAGTTTGTGATGAAATCTTGTGAGAATATGAAATCTAAAGCGAGCCCACTTTCTACTTCATCATTCTCTACTACTTGCCATTTAGTATAGGGTGTTTGCTTCACTAATTCCGCAATTAGTGAAGAGATAGCTTGGGTTAGTGTCTCCTCGACGTAGATCATTTTTGGCCTCGAAGACTTCGAAGCAAGAATGTTCATTTCCTCATGGGAGCTTCTCTAGAGTCCAGAGTTCACGATCGCAGCAAAGAGACTACTACACGGAACTATTGAAATGAAGGACCGGTCTACAAAGGTTGTATTCCTTGCTCACTTAGGATGTAAAGTGTTTACATATGTAATTCCGTCGATTTCTAGTATACGATTCTAGGGTTAGGGTTAGCTAGAACGGCAAATTTTTTAATATGGCATGGATGATGCCTCCTGAAACCTTGCTGCCATGCTAGGTAACCCTGCAGTGGTATCATAGCCATGCTAGAAATTTATACAGATTTTGTTAAGATTACAAAACCGAAATACTCCGAAACTTGAAACGCAAAAATCAAGTTTCTGTCGAATTTACAATGTTGTCAAATTTTTTTTAAACAAGTACAATGTGTTTTATGTAATATAATATGAACACTATGAAAATTTGAGGGGGTTTCATGCAATTTTGGCCGGCCACCACACCCCCAATCTCGGCCAAATCCGAGCTCCCCCTGAAATTTTTTGTGTGTTCCAGTGACTTAGTTTTGATGTTTCAGGTGTTGTTTGTTTTGGCTAATTTTGCATGTGATGTAATCTTACACTATAAGCAATTCAGAGTGTTTCGTATTCGTAGTTTTAACAATGTTTCGGATTATTCGCATGTTGTCTAGACGAAGTTAAAAAGTTCGATCGTATGTCAAAAACCCATTTTTCCAAGTTTAACGTATTCAGAAAAACATGCAAGTAAGTCTATGAACCCTTTAGAAGAATGAAACCCTAACTCGACTTTTTGGATCGCGGAACCGCGGTCATACCCTAGGGTTTGCTGCAGTTCCGTGGCGACATGAGTGAGGCTTGGGTTTGCCCTTCTATAGCTGGTGCATAGGTACTGTGGCATATTCTGGGTATTGTTGAACTGTGCTTAAGTGTTGAGACATCGGGAAATTATGGGACTTTGATGACTTGATCGAAAAGTTTAACGTCGTCCGGGTATCATGTGATGGGATACAATATTTGGAATCCACAAAATTAGTTATGAGATAAATAATTTGAATGTTATAAATCTAGCAATTTAGTCTCATTTGATCGGTTGCCACGGGATTTTGATGTGATCAAAAGTGCGTCGCAATCACGTAGCGTACGCGGATACTCGCCGGGTAATATTATTAGATAGCCATGCCCCATAGCCCTGACCAAGTGACTGTAGGAGAACCCCGTCGCCAAAAGCATCCGTTCGGGGTGCTCGCTGCAGCGGTGTTCCGCCTTAGTGCACTTCGTCGACGGCATCGGGGGAGGGGTGCGGCCGTCTACTAAAGTTTCCGACGAGTATTCGATCAGGATGTCGGGAATCTTGTTGAATTGCCCGACTAGATATTAAAAGGTGTTTTGAATATTGAGACTAAAATGCAGGGTTTATAATTGTTAGGCATGCGATGTCTGACGAATTCATTTGGTTAGGCATGAAATCCAAAGTATGTGATATTTCGGGTTTATGATGTCTAAGGTGGTTACGGATTCCAACTGTTATAGTTTTCACTTTCTTTTCTGCGACCATAAGTGTAATATGTGGTGTATCGCCGGTTTTGTTGCTATACGTCAACGACAATTGGGATACGCATATTTACTTACGTTGATGACATGTGATGTTATGTGTTGCTCTGATATGTTATATTAGATCGTCGTGTTTTGAATAACCGGGGATGAGAGTTTCTTCATTTTCATCCATATAAAATTCATTATATGTAATATTCTTTTATTGGGGCACTTCCGGGTTGAGGTTGATGTCACCATTGTATATTATTTACTTTTCCGCATTAGGATAGACCCAAGACGGGGAGCACAAATAACCGGGTTCTAGGGTCCAGTGGGAGACCATCTCGAGGAGTCAAGACTTGGTAGGGTTGCTTGTCGCTCTCGTAGGGGTCTAGGGGTGTGGGATTGGCTATTCATCACGACCGTGGAATCCGTGTTTTATACTGGCTTAATTTAAAACACGGAAATCCTAGTATATCCAATATTTCATATGTTGTTTTCTGCTGCAATATCTGTGATGTGATCATTTGATATATATGTTGAGATAGATACTGGATATAGTATATGTGATATATTATATAGAAGTTGCTTATGTTTTACACCCGCACTAGCACTGCCCCACTATGTCGTTAGTTACCTAACCTAACGGTGCACAATGGGACATCGAGGTGAATGCGGATGGCATGAGCGTACGTTGTATTTATCTATGATGTTTAGGTAACTTAAAATGATGGGACTTCATTAATGAGATTAATGAAATAAAAGAAACCTAAAGATGTTGTGGAATTGAATTTTCAAAAACAGTTAGCTCTAGTTGTTGCTTTGCATAGAAGTATTCCTTGTAGAATATCCAGCACCTTAGTCGATAAGGAAAGAGCCGAGATACCTTCATCGGGAGTGATCTCTTTAGCAATAAATGACAGATGCTACAACCCCCGGTTTTGTCTTTTGATTGCTTTTCTAGTTCTTGCTTTGCATAATGGTATTGTGAATATCCTGTACCTTATTCGACGAGGAAAGAGCCGAGATCCCTTCACCGGGAGTGACCTCTTTAGGAAAACTAGCAAAGGCCTAAAAAACACTCCATTTAAAATTATTTGATTCTACAATGATATCAAGTTCATTACGCAAAAGGTTTTCTTAAAAACCTGTCGCAGCCCTCCGTCATTTCAGATAAGTACTTCATAGTATTCGTACTACGTTTGTTGACCTCCGTCAAGGCGTAGTGTGCGGTAGCTATTTATGCTTATCTGTTTAATAATACGATGCGATTGAGTTAGGGTAGTCGTGCGACCTTGTTGACATCCGTCAAGGGTCGTGCGGGTGGGTTTAATTCAATCAGGAAATGTACGGGTTGAACTTGACTAGTAGCCTATGGTTTATTGACCTCCGTCAAGGTCATAGGATGCTAAGGGTAAAATGTTATTGGGAATTTCAAGTGTTGAAATTTCCGATGAGATTGCATTCCTTCTATGAGATAGTCGGATCCCCATACCCACTGTAAGTAAGAGTTACTCTTGGGAGAGTTTTACACATTACAATTAGCCGATCAAGTAGGTGTCTAGAAAGGTGTCAATAGGGTTACGCCCCTGGGAAAACGAGATTTATTTTAATTAGGTCCGTGGGAAAGCACGGGGAACCTCTCTCAAAGTACCGACACTGGTTTGGCTGAAAGATTGGCGAACTTGTAGGGTGTAATTAATCCCGGCTAATCTTTCCTTTTAGGGTTTGAAGGAAGATTTGACTAAAAAAGTGGAAGCCATTCTGATTAGATAAATTAATAACCAATCTAATCTTGTAAGAGCATACGCTGAGTGTTTTCTTCTCTTTCTCTCTCTCCAGGTAGCGATCATGTCACTCCTTAATCAAGATAATAATACGGATGTATTGACCGAACCCGCTTGTTATACTGAGCTAACAAACGTTGGTCCCACTCTAACTTATAACTGATATAAGAACGAGCAAGAAATAGGGGATTACCAGGATTCCTGTGCCGCCCAAACGAAGAAAGTGCATGCTGATGCATCATCTTCGGGTGTGTTCATTACAGAGAACTGTTTCTCAGTATCCTCTACGTCCTAGGTATGAGATACCAGATCAGGATCCCACATATGCAATATGTTACATGGGCTACAGATAGGTAGAGAACTGAGAATGGGTGATAAGTTTCAAGAGTTGGAAACGGTACAAGTGTTGCAGCCAAGTTTGTTGGCAGTTATCACCCTGTATTACCAAATACATTGATTCTGAACGAATGTTATTAGATACCGAACCTGATATACAACATCATATCAGTCTCTTTATTTAGTAAAGAAGGATATGATTTTGTATTGTTGGATTATATTCTTATATCAAGAGTTGACCGGTTCAGGCACGTTATCTAAAAGCATATACGTTCTAAATCAAACCACAGTTCTTAACGTACAAAACACACACAAGAGGAAGAGTTCAGAAATGAACGAATCCTTCTTAAGGCATTGTAGACTAGGTCATATCAATGCGACCCGACTATGATTGAAACGATTTCGGATTGTGTAGTATGAAAATAGTAAAGAAATCACAACCAAAAATATTTTGACCGCAATCAATAACGGTGTCGAATGTAGCGCGTTAGTAAGTGCGGATCGTCCACAGGGAAAGTGTAATCGTTCGTCTTTCGAATTAGATGAATCGAAAATTTAAAGAAAAGAAAACAAAACAATTCATGATTTGTAATTGAATTTCAAGAATGAGAAAAATCTAGATCTAAGAAAACATTAAAATCAAGAATTGAGATGTGATGATTTCCAAACCAAATATCAAGAATCGAAGTGAGACTCGTAGGAATCGATCGGATCTATAGATGTGATGAAATCTAGCGATTACGTATTCTTATCCTTCGATGAATTGATACTAGATCGATGATGATCGACGAGAATTAGGGATTTCTAGTGAAACTAGGGTTTCAACATCTATCCCTTGTTCCTTTGTCGATATCATTCACATTCTAGTCTCTAGTAAATTCAAGAATCGATCGTGGATCCCTAATTTCGAGCGATCATAATTAAGAAAGCGTCGTAACGAAACTAGGTCGTCGATTCTTCAATTTGCTAGGGTTTACAAAACTCGTAGGACTTAAGAATCGTTTTACGATTTGTTACATTATCATTCTATTGACCGTCTCGACTCCTTTACGAGTGGAGTTTTACTCAAACATCACAACAAGAACCACAATCACAAATTGAGATCGAATCATGATGCAAGAATTTAAAGAAAGCAAGATTAAAGAATTTCACCTTTTATTTATATCAACAATTCCGTTACAAATCGCTCAAGAACTACAAGAGGAAGAACTCGATCGTCGATTTGGCTTCGCTCGTCTCCTTGAGTCGCGGATCGGCTTGGATCACTTGCTCGATTGAAGATCGGTTCCGCTCCTAAAAGGTTAAAGGTTTCTTGCTTGAATGGTACTCGAGATCTTGAATTTGGAATTGTAATTAGGGTTAGGGTTTTGAGGCACAAGTCGTGTCACTCAACTTGTGGGTGGAAGAAGATGGAGAATTTCTTGAACCACCTCAACCCTAGATCTAGGCTACTTTTTATAAACCTCAAAACCCTAGATCTAGGATTTCAAATTTCCCTTCAAAAATTTGTTAAAGAGAGTCTTCTAGAAATAGTTTGTTAAGCCGAGCCTTCTAGATGAGCCACGTGGAGAATTGGGAGTCTTCTGAAAGCTTGTACCGTTACAAATAGGCATGAGGGAAAATTGGCACCATCAAGCCGCCGCGGTTCCGCAGCGCAAGCGGGCTCCCGCCGCGGATCCGCGGCGCTATTGAAGCCTTGGGGATTTATTTCTTCTGGTGTTTCTTGGGCTGACATTTGGGCCTTTTTCTGATATGTTGAATTTTATTTTTCCCTTTATATTGCTACCAGATCTCAAATCTTGGAGTTGGTGTATTTTTGATCAGCTCTTTTCCCAATTTTGGCTTTGTTCCTGCAATTTCCTGCACAATTTCTCGAGACAAGAGTTGCGCTATACAAGAATGATGCGATGCCATGATAAACACACAATTTTCCTCGAAATGCCGGTTTTAGAGTATAACACATGCAATCTGGTATTTCAGGACTGTTTTGCTAATATGTGCAATATGAATACCGAACACCTCTAGATGAGTGCAAATGATAGGGAAATTGCCGTGTTAAAAATGCAGTATTTTCGACCGATCAAATTCCCCCAAACTTATTTTCGGTCGTCTCGAGCGACTGTTTTATTAAAAAGAGAAGGAGAAAATAAAGAAAGAGAAAAACTAACTAGCACACTTTCGTAGGCAACACGATTGCACTGAGCACGTGCAACAAGCCTTTAAATCTCTAGGTGTCCCTAGTAGGAGGAGTGTTGTCTCCTGAGGGTTTTCAACGGATTGCACCCACAAAATCCAATAATAAAATGAAGATCATGAACATTACATTTAAAGAAAAGAATTGTAAAAGAAAGACTTTGAAAATTAGGGTTTCCAACTAAGCTAGCTTTTCGGTTGTCATGAGCCCTATCTTAATAGTCATGAAAAGATGTTAGAAATCACATAACCCATCAATAAAACATCGTCCTATTCTTCATTCCTATCTTTCTTCCAAACATCGATCATATAACCCTACGTGTGTGTAAAGAACATCCCTACACCCGGAGAATTCAATTCAAGCTATCATACTCTTGTCCATCTGCCTCAGTACTTTTTAATTAATGAATATTTAGATGAAATTGCTCACACAATTTCATGCGATCGTTAATACTTCTTGAGGTACTAACCGACCGATTACTCATGTGCTTGCTTATTTGGTGTATTTCCTCGTCTTGCACCACCTAAGGCTTAGCAGTGACTCCCAGACCAGTTGGCCTTAGGGCACTAGGTGAAGAGGCACCCTCACTATATTTTTTTATTGCTGCCTTGGCGATAACAAAACCAGTGTCCATTTTTCTCACCAGTTTATATTTTCTTCATTTTTTTTATTTCCTTCATACATCGGCTTTAAGACAAGAGCATTTCAAGGTATCCTCTACTATCCCGGGTTTCAAGACGTGTGTAAGTGCGAATAGCAGGGTATCAACGTTCAAAATGTTTGGATTCTAGAATAGGAACTATTTTTCAGACTTATTTTTATCCTCAGATTAGTGACTTCTTTCATCTTACTAACCCTTGGGACAATGGCTCATAACTACTTATTACTAGTTCGTATCAGAAAACTTCTAATTTTCTTGGTTTTCTTAAATTTTTCTAATCTCATGGATGTAATTTTTCACTATCTAATCTTTTATTATCTTATTTATGTACAAAAATATTTTTATATTTTGAATTTTTAAATTTTTTTTATAGGTTTTCAAAAATGTTTTGTGCTTATGCAAAGTATGATGCAAATGATGCGAAAATAAGCACAAACCTCCCCCAAACTTGTTTTCAACAGCGTCCTCACTGTTGCCATCCGCTAAATCTCGAAAAAGCTGTAAGCTTGGGAGGAAATTTATTAACGAGGGCAAAATATTTAAGTGAAGAACCTCCCCCAAACTTATTTTTGGCTCAAAATTTTGTAAAACTTTTCTTTTCAAGAGCCAGATTATACCCCCCCAAACTTGAGTTAAACAATGTTAAGCTTTGAAAATCATATGAGGGGGTCAAAAATCATTGATCGATGCCAAGCTTTGCAAAGACCGAAAGTTAATACCAACCATTCAAAAATTAACAATGCAGTGCTCTGGTTGGTGGAAGAAGAAGTGGGGAAAGGGTAAGTGGTGGAATAGAATGTGTGTGCGTCTCATTTTGGAGAGACGATGCAGTGAATGTGATGGATTGCTCGCATTCTTTTTACAAGTCAGAAGAAGGGGTGGAGGTTCAATTTGATTGATTGGGAGATGATTCATCTCAACACCCGTGTCATTCAAAAATGTGAGTTCATCAGCGAAGATCTCCTCAAAAGTTCCATCAATACCCCGAAGAATAATGTCATCACAAAGCGCGGGGTGATCTTCAGACTCTAAAAGAAGTTCATAATCAGTGTTAGTTGTTGACCCGGACATCTCGGTGGAAGAGTCCGTATGTGTATGATACATAGTTGGGTCAAACAACAATGTATGAAAAGAGTCAAGATCGGTATCATGAGGATCATCAAATTTGCTGCTGTCGACATCCATTAAGTCGACAGAACATACCTGAGCAGTAGGTTCGGAGGGTACACTTCCCAACTTGTAAATGTTCAGCTCAATTGACCTATTCCCGAAGGATAGGGTCATAGAGCCATTACGACAGTTGATGATAGAATTGGAAGTGGAAAAAATGGGGCGACCTAAAATCACCGGAATTTGATTCCGTGGGTTCGCTACAGGCTGTGTATCAATTACAATAAAATCCACAGGGAATACGAATTCCCCGATTTTTATTAACACATCCTCCAGTTCACCCCTAGGTTTGGTGATTGATCGGTCAGCCATCTGAAGGGTTATGCTCGAGGGCTTTAACACTCCGATACCTAGTTGCTCATAAACCGAATATGGAAGCAAGTTAACACTAGCACCAAGGTCTAGTAGAGCACGGTTGATGTGTTTTTCCCCAATAGAAATATAAATAGTAGGACAGCCAGGGTCCTTACGTTTCTGTGGTACTTGTTGGGGGAAAGTTGTGTCTACAGTCTTTGCCATGAATATCTTCTTGGGCACTTGAGTCTTCCTCTTCCTAGTACACAAGTTCTTAAGAGTTTTCGCATAGGAAGGAACTTGTTGGATGACATCTAGGAGAGGGATGTTGATGTTAACTTGCTTAAACATGTCCATAACCTTCTCCATATGTGGACTCGATTTGTTAGCCCTTAACCGATTAGGATAAGGTGCTTTAGCAATAAGCGCTGGGTCCATCATAGGAGAAGGAAGTGTGTGTGGAACCGATCCCAGAATAGAAGTGGGGATCGTCCGTGGAGAACTAGAAGAGCTGGGCTGAGGTGGCGAGCCTTGTGGGAAACGGAGAATAGGCTCATGAGAAGGCGGTGGGGTAGAAGAATTGGGGTCAGAATTAGAAGTAGAAGTGGAAGGAAAGGTCTCAGCCGGGGTGTTATTGATTGATTTATCAGTGTCATCAATCTCTTCCCCAACGTGATTGTCAAACACTCTTCCAGATCTCAACGTGATTGCATTCACAAGATGTGAATAGCCAGGATTTGGTAAAGGTTGAGCTGGAAGTTTTCCTTTCTCTCTTGCACTCATTTCGGCTTTTAGTTGTGCAATTTGTGCTTCCATCGATTTGATATTCTTATTTTGAGAGACAATGATCTTCATCACATTCTCGACGGAAGATTGCAAACTTGCCGTCCCTTGGATGGATTGTTTCATGAAAGTATCCAAGGTTTGTGCTAGTGCAGAGGTATTATCTGTACCGGTCAATTGCAAAGAGTTTTCATGTGGTGCAAAAGTGTTGGCCGGATTTTGGAAGTTTTGTGATTGGAAGGGGTGCTGACTCAATTGAAGTGGTGGTTGCTGTTGTGGTGGAGGGACCCTTTGGAAATTGTTCTGGGTTGGAACCGTGTTTTGAGATTGTGATTGGTTCCAAGCAAAGTTAGGGTGATTCCTCCAACCCTGATTATATGTGGAAGAAAATGGATCGTTCCTAGGTCTTTGAAATGTGGCATTGGTATGCTCGTGACCTTGAAACGGAGAATTTTATGGACATTCTTCCGTCAAATGAGAAGGATCAGAACAGCATCCACATACAGTTTTGGAAATTGACATTTGATTTAGGGTGGCGGCTAAAAATTTGTTTTCCATAGCATCGAATTTTTTATGTAAAGCTGAAATTTCAGCTCCAACTCCTATGGAAATATCATTGACATCCCTACACGATTGACTCGCACCCTCCCACTGTAAAGATTTTTCAGCGAAATCTTCTAAAAATTTCCAAGCATCCCCATCATCTTTAGTCATGAAGTTGCCTTGACACATGGATTCAAGGGTCTGTCTTTTGTTAGGATTAATGCCCTCATATATGATTCGGCACAGATCCCATCTAGGGATTCCGTGATGTGGACATTGGACTAACAGATCCTTGAAGCGTTCAAGACATTTTGAAAATGGTTCATTTGGAAGCTATGTGAATTGATTTATTTCGCTACGGACTCGAGCTGTCTTATGATGTGGGTAGAATTTCTTAAGGAATGTTTTGACGAATTCTCCCCAGTTTGAAATGGAATGTGCGGTAGTGTTATACAGCCACTTCTTGGCCATATCGCACAAGGTAAATAGGAGAAGACGTAGACGCATAGCATCCATAGAAAGCTGTGAGGTACCCATCATTGCGCATACATTTTCAAATTTGGTGATAAAAGCATATGCGTTTTCAGGCTCGAGACCGTGAAATTTTTGTAGAAGGTTGATGTATTGGGGTTTAATTTCAAAATTTTCCCCGTTGGCTGGTGGAATGGAAAGACAGGTGGAAAGAGGACCTCGTGTAGGATAGCACCTCTCTTGGAGAGAGATGCGGGGTGGATTCTGCGCACTAACGGACGTCGGCAGAGTAGTGGTAAAGAAGTTCGATGGAGAATCGTCCATCGAAGTGGGTGTGGTGGTGGGTAAAGAAGAGGTAAATGTAGAAATACCGACTTTTGGGTCGATAGGGGAAACGCGGACTAAACGGGCATTAGAATCCCGTGTCCAGCCTATCTTGCACTAAAAAGGGTTAGTACAAGTGGCAGCGTAGATACAATTAGGGGAAATGAAGTGTTGGTGTTTGTTTTGAAAATATACGGATTTTTGAAAAAACGATGCGATCACAACAAATGCAACAAGCAAAACCCTAATTCTAGTGGTCACCTAGGTCAAAGCTCTAGACCGCTCATAACTGCCAAAAGACAAGTCGCAGGATCAATCCTCCACTGCCTCTTTGTCTCTCCTGTGGCCAGGTAAGTGCCAGGTAAGTGGGAGGTTCTCCACTACGTAAGTAGTGGGCCTAATTAAGTAACCACTAGCCTTCGACACACTTGCCTTAGACACCGCAAAAGAAACGCGGATAAGCAATGAATTACCCACGGCCTTCTCTTGTCCTAAGTGAGCGCGACGGTCCTTAGAGTCATCTCTAGATATTTTTTAGTTAATGAGGGTAATGCGGATGCAAGTTTGTGATTTTTGGGGCTTAAGAAGGGTAATGAACTCCCCACCTAATCTGGATTTGGTCTTTGCCCCTTAATTTCCGTATTAATATGCAAACAACCAAAAATCAAAAACATACACAATTTTTATTGCTTTTTGCGGCGCTGCGATTTATTTGCAAAGAAACCTGCAGCAAATTGTTAATTGGAGCAGATTTAGGAAGGAGATAAGAAAGATTGAGGTCACCTGAGAATTTTGGTACAGTGATCAAGCAGAATAGCCGCGGAATCGCGGTGTAAGGTGCCTAATGCCACGGAAACGCGGTGGATCAAAGTCTTCACTGCACTGAAATTTCACAGAAAGCTACTGTTCACTTACTGAGTCCTCTGGTATATTCTTAAAATTTTTTCCACAGCTCCACAAATTCCAGATTTCCTCGCAACAAATCACAACAACAAATTTAGGGTTTGTGCGAATTTAGATCTAAAAATATGGATAGAATAAACTTTTCAATTCAAATTTCAAAATACGAACAATTAGTGCACAATCCTCGGCAACGGCGCCATTTGATTGAAACGATTTCGGATTGTGTAGTATGAAAATTGTAAAGAAATCACAACCAAAAATATTTTGACCGCAATCAATAACGGTGTCGAATGTAGCGCGTTAGTAAGTGCGGATCGTCCACAGGGAAAGTGTAATCGTTCGTCTTTCGAATTAGATGAATCGAAAATTTAAAGAAAACAAAACAAAACAATTCATGATTTGTAATTGAATTTCAAGAATGAGAAAAATCTAGATCTAAGAAAACATTAAAATCAAGAATTGAGATGTGATGATTTCCAAACCAAATATCAAGAATCGAAGTGAGGCTCGTAGGAATCGATCGGATCTATAGATGTGATGAAATCTAGCGATTACGTATTCTTATCCTTCGATGAATTGATACTAGATCGATGATGATCGACGAGAATTAGGGATTTCTAGTGAAACTAGGGTTTCAACATCTATCCCTTGTTCCTTCGTCGATATCATTCACATTCTAGCCTCTAGTAAATTCAAGAATCGATCATGGATCCCTAATTTCGAGCGATCACAATCAAGAAAGTATCGCAACGAAACTAGGTCGTCGATTCTTCAATTTGCTAGGGTTTACAAAACTCGTAGGACTTAAGAATCGTTTTAAGATTTGTTACATCATCATTCTATTGATCGTCTTGACTCCTTTACGAGCGGAGTTTTACTCAAACATCACAACAAGAACCACAATCACAAATTGAGATCGAATCATGATGCAAGAATTTAAAGAAAGCAAGATTAAAGAATTTCACCTTTTATTTATATCAACAATTCCGTTACAAATCGCTCAAGAACTACAAGAGGAAGAAATCGATCGTCGATTTGGCTTCGCTCGTCTCCTTGAGTCGTGGATCGTCTTGGATCACTTGCTCGATTGAAGATCGGCTCCGCTCCTAAAAGGTTGAAGGTTTCTTGCTTGAATGGTACTCGGGATCTTGAATTTGGAATTGGAATTAGGGTTAGGGTTTTGAGGCACAAGTCGTGTCACTCAACTTGTGGGTGGAAGAAGATGGAGAATTTCTTGAACCGCCTCAACCCTAGATCTAGGCTCCTTTTTATAGACCTCAAAACCCTAGATCTAGGATTTCAAATTTCTCTCCAAAAGTTTGTTAAAGAGAGCCTTCTAGAAATAGTTTGTTAAGCCGAGCCTTCTAGATGAGCAACGTGGAGAATCGGGAGTCTTCTGGAAGCTTGTACCGTTACAAATAGGCATGTAGGAAAATTGGGAGAATTGGTGCCATCAAGCCGCCGCGGTTCCGCGGCGCAAGCGGGCTCCCGCCCCGGATCCGCGGCGCTATTGAAGCCTTGGGGCTTTATTTCTTCTGGTGTTTCTTAGGCTGACATTTGGGCCTTTTTCTGATATGTTGAATTTTATTTTTCCCTCTATGTTGCTACCAGATCTCAAATCTTGGAGTTGGTGTATTTTTGATCAGCTCTTTTCCCAATTTTGGCTTTGTTCCTGCAATTTCCTGCACAATTTCTCGAGACAAGAGTTGCGCTATACAAGAATGATGCGATGCCATGATAAACACACAATTTCCCTCGAAATGCCAGTTTTAGAGTATAACACATGCAATCTGGTATTTCAGGACTGTTTTGCTAATATGTGCAATATGAATACCGAACACTTCTAGATGAGTGCAAATGATAGGGAAATTGCCGTGTTAAAAATGTAGTATTTTCGACTGATCAACTAGCTAACTTCCATAAAGATGCATATTTAAATCAGTTTGAATTTATATCTTGTGAAACTTGCTAGTCATGTCACAAAGATAAGATGACCATAGATCTGTTTATTGGAAACGGAGATAGAGTTAGTGAACTCTTGGGATTGATACATGATGATGTATGAAGGTCCCCTGTCTACACATGCCAGGACTGGTTCTTTGTACTTCATTACATTCACTGATGATCTCTCAAGATTCGGACATATGTTCCTGTTGAAACACAAGTCTGAACTTTTTATGATATTCAAAGAATATAAGTTAGAAGTAGAGAACCAAAAACGGGTATAAGTATTATGTCCTTTGATGAGATCAGGGAGGAGAATATTTAGGCATAAAGATCCTGGACTATTCTAAAGGAGAATGGGATTCTCTCTCAGCATTACTCCTCCGTATACAACACCACAGTACGTTGGTATATCGGGGCGGAGCAATCGTACCCTATTAGATATGGTGCGCTCTATGATGAGTATTACTGAGTTACCTATTTCCTTTTGGGGGTTATGTGTTAGTTATATGTATGCCGTAGAGGCCATTACTGTACATACGATGTATATTGTAGTGGATGCTTGGACATATATAGGGAGGACTTTCTTGCTCGACATGATATTATGCTATCTGGTTGCTCTATATCTAAACATGTACACTGATTGTCTATATAATACATGTTGATAAAGCCCTTAGGATGAGTACTTGACTACCAGGACTATGATGCAGATCATACTAGTGGGGACAAAGTAGTCGTTAAGTATATCCTTCAAATGTTCCTAGTCGAGGGTGTATCGAGACAGGGCATCGATATACCAGAGTAGACTAGCGTATACGCTTCTTGACCCATATGATGGGTGATAGATGATCCCATATCCATTGCTGTTTGACATCAGAGAAGGTATGCGGGTGCTCAGTGGAGACTGGGTATACTGGACGGACTCGCCGAGAACTCCTAGATGGTATTTTACCTATCGTCGGATAGCAGTTCTCTGGTGACACTGGTACAGGTTAGTCTGTAGACCCGAGATCGTTATAGAGTCTTGTGTGATTCCCACTGTGCTTTGATTTCCACCTTATCACGTTCAAGAGAACGTGCAAAATGGTGGCTTTTGGGTACAGTCTCGAGTCACATGGAGGCAATGAGCGATAGGAGGGGGTTCGTCTCTCCCGGTATAGAGAGTTGATGTTGCGCTATGCTCGATTGGCCATAACATGAAATCCCTGGCCAGGCTTGCTGAGATCTACTGGTAAGTGTTATCAGTAGTTTCTCACCCGTTATAGACCTTGCATCGGCATGACTTATCAGGCTATTGGGGTTTGACGTTATACCACCCCAGGTTGTGATATGCGACATATCAGACGAAGAGACCGGACTGTACGGTAGTGTTACTGATTGGATTCACAGGAGTACGGACATGCTTGCTTGTTGATCTTCTGATCGCTCAATACCCGGGTGGCCGTTACGTTGGGCAGACCACTTGCGTCTTGTGGGTGTTTTATATGATTATCACCTACTGCCGGCGTATTGACGAGTCTTTAGAGTCCTACACAGAGGTTTTCTGGCTCAAGCGAAACGGAGTAGGAGCGCATATGTGATATGTGCATGACGGAGATTAATGCGTGTATGAGATACCGCATTCTATTCTTGCGATGTGTGACATGATTGGTTATATGTGATATAGCCGAGTTATCGGATCAAGTGTTGATTCGATAAGATGTTGCATTTGATATTAGTCGGTTATATGCGATATAGCCGGATTATTAAATCAAGAGTTGATTTGATAATTTAATATATAATTATATATTTAATATATTAAATCACATTAACTAATATTTAGCTCACTAATGATTTCTTTTCTCACTTGATGTGCACATTGTATATATGTGATATGTATATTTGTGTACATGTATTGTGTCATGTTTGATGATACATACAAGATGGGTGTATGAGACTTAAACCATGCTAGGGTTAAATTAGGGTTTTGATTATTTCTTAAGTTATTACAAAAGAGTAAAAGACTTGGTCAAAGTTTTTAATCTTGGAGAAGCTTGTAGAACTTTGACAAAGTCTACTCTTTTGTCATTTCTTAGGATATTTTACTTGACCTAACCCTTAACCATAGCCATGAGTTAATTCTCTACATGATTAGGCATGATAGCTTTAACTCAACCATGGGTGCAATAATTCATTTGGATGAATTATTCATGAGTTCTTCTTATTCTTCTTCTTTAAGCTCCATGAAAAGCTTTCTAGCTTCAATAGAGGTATGAGAAATAATGTGAGAAAATCAATTCTAAAGTGAGCCCACCTTCTACTTCTTCATCCTCTACCACTTGCCATGTAGTAGAGTGTATTCTCTTCACAAAGTTCATGACCTAGCGAAGGAATAACTTGAGTTATTGTCTCCTCGACGTAGATCATCTTCGGTTTCGAAGTCATCGAAGCAAGCACGTTCGTTTCTTCATAGAGCCTCTCTAAAGTCCGGATTTTACGATCGCAGCGAAGAGGACTACCACACGGAGCTATTTGAAATGAAGGACCGGTCTACAAAGGTTGTATTCCTTGCTCACTACTTAATGCAAAGTGTTTGCATATGTTTTCCGTATATTTCTAGTTAACGATTCATGGTTAGGGTTAGCTAGAACGACAAATTTTTGAACTTGGCATGGACGATACCTCCCGAAACCTTACTCCCGTGCTAGGAAACCCTACATTATGCACTTGAGAAGCTGCATACCTATTGAATACAGTTCCAACCAAATCAGGTGCCTACCACTCCATATGAGATATGGTATGGGAAGAGCCCATCTCTTAAGGATGTTAAGATTTGGGGTTGTCCGGCCTATGTCTAAAAGAAAAATCCGATCAAGCTCGAGGCAAGGTCAGTTCTGTAGAAGTTTGTTGGATATCCCAAGCATTCACAAGGGAATATCTTCTACCACACTGAGGAGCAAAAGGTGTTTTGTTTCTCAGCATGCCACCTTTTGGAAAGGGAATTTCTTGTGAAGAAATTAGTGGTTATGAGGTAGAACTGGAAGGAGTTCCAGCTATACAAACTACAGCTGATGATTTGGTAGAATCAAAGGATTCAATAGCTTCCGACGAACCTCAGCCTCTCCGCCGATCTAGTAGGGTTCCACATCCACTTGAGAGATACTTCGGTTTTCTCAATAACAGTGGGAGCGAGGATTGCATCATGAGATGATGACCCAACTGGTTTCGGGCAGGCCATCAAGAGTAATGACTCTGTAAGAATGGCTGAATGCTAAGCGATCTTAGATGGAATCCATATACACCAACAAAGTATGGACTTTGGTTGCTTTATCTGAAGGGTTAAATCCCCATCAGGAGCAAGTATATCTTGAGAAGATTACTTGGTGTACATGGAAAAGTTGTGACTTTCAAAGCTAATACTTGTTGCAAAAGGTTCTCGTCATCAACCAGGTGTGGATAATGATGAAACCTTTTCTAGTGTCTATGCTTAAGTCCATCCGGATCCTACTTGCCATTGCTACATACCATAACTACGATATCTGGCAGTTGGGTGTCATGACTGCTTTTCTAAATGGTGATTTAGAAGAGAGCGTCTATAAGTATACAGCCAGAGGGCTTCGTAGACAGTGGGAGCAGCGGAAACGTGTGCAAGTTGCTTTATGGGTTAAAGCAGGCATCGCAGAGTTGGAATATCTATTTTGATGTGGTAGTCAAAGAGTTTGACTTCATCAAAATGGTAGATGAACCTTGTATATACATATAGGTAGTAGGGAGTATGGTGTTGATCATCGCATTGTACGTGGATGGCATACTCTTAATAGGGAAGGAGTTTCCTATACTACACTCGGTCAATCTCCTCTTATCACAAGGATTTTCCATATAGGATCAAGGTGATACCTCCTGAATCCTGGGTTTTGGACCTATGAGATAGATCTAAGTGGATGTTAATATTCTCACTAGGTGTAGTGAGATGGTATCCATCGATCCTGGGGAGAATCACTGGATACCTTCCAGGGTGGTAAGGTCGACTGAATGTCAGTCACAGGCATTTTCTTTACCCTCAATGGAGGGACGGTATGTTGGAAGAGTTCCAAGTTAGATACCGTGACAAACTAGACGATAAAGGCTGGATACATTGCTACCAAGGATGCTACCAAAGAGGTAGTTTGGATATATATTAGTTCATGAGATGAACTTCGTTCCTACCATTGTGTGATAATGGAGTTGTGGCTTTGGCCTAGGAACCCCTGTCCCATCAGTGATCCAGACATATTCTTAGGCAGTATCACCTGATCATGGAGATGGTCGATCTCCAGGGAGATCAAGCTTAGGAGATTAGACTACAGAGGAGAACATGGCAGATCCAATCACAAAGGCCTATTCTCAGGAGAGACTTTTATGGGATGGTTGAGTATGAGATACTACAATCACTGCTGATTGTTGGGTATGGGATACTACAATAGATGGCCCTAGTGCAAGTGGGAGATTGTTAGTTATATGTATGCCCTAGAGGCCATTACTGTACATACGATGTATATTGTAGTGGATGCTTAGACATATACATGGAGGACTTTCTTTCTCGACATGATAGTATGCTATCTGGTTGCTCTTTATCTTAACATGTAAACTGATTGTCTCTATATTACATGTTGATAAAGCCCTTAGGATGAGTACTTGACTACCCGGACTATGATGCAGATCATACTAGTGGGGACAGAGTAGTCGTTAAGGACATCCTTCAAATGTTCCTAGTCGTGGGCGTATCGAGACAGGGCTTCGATATACTAGAGTAGACTAGCGTATAGCTTCTCGACCCATGTAGATGGATGATGGGTGATCCCATATCCATTGGTGTTTGACATCAGAGACAATATACGGGTGCTCAGTGGAGACTGGGTATATTGGACGGACTCGCCGAGAACTCCCAGATGGTATTATACCTCACGTCAGATGGTAGTTCTCTGGTGACACTGGTACATGTTAGTCTGTAGACCTGAGATCGTCATAAAGTCTTGTGTGATTCCCACTGTGCTTTGATTTCCACCTCACCACGTTAAAGAGAACATGCAAAATGGTGGCTTTTGGGTACAGTCCTGAATCACATGGAGGCAATGAGCGATAAGAGGGGTTTCGTCTCTCTCGGTTTGGGAATTGATGTTGCTCTGTGCTCGATTGGCTATAACAGGAAGTCCCTGGCCAGGGCTGCTTCAGAGATATACTGGAAAGTGTTATCAGTAGTTTCTCGATTCGTTATGATCCTCATATCGACACGACCTATTGAGTTACTGGGGTCTGACGTTTACCATCCCTAGACGAGATATGCGACATATCAGACGAAGAGACCGGACTGTATGGTAGTGTTACTGATTGGATTTGCAGGAGTACGAGTAGGCTTTCTTGTTGATCTTCTGATCGCTCAATACCCGGGTGGCCATTACGTTTAGCAGACCGCTTGCGGCTTGTGGGTGTTTGATATGATCATCACCTACTGCCGGCGTATTGACGAGTCTTTAGAGTCCTACACAGGGGTTTCCTGGCTCAAGCGAAACGGCGTAGGAACACATATGTGATATGTGCAGGACCGAGATTGATATGATATGAGATTCCGTATTCTATTCTCACGATTTGTGACATTAGTCGGTTATATGCGATATAGCCGGGTTATCGGATCAAGTGTTGATTCGATAAATTGTTACACATGATATTAGTCGGTTATATATGATATAGCCGGATAATTAAATCAAGAGTTGATTTAATATTTAATGTATAATTATATATATGATATATTAAGTTACATTAACTAATACTTGCTCACTTATGATTTCTTTTCTCACTTGATGTGCATATTGTATATATATGATATGTATATTTGTGTACATGTTTTTGTCATGCTAGGTTACAAATGCAACATACATGTCAGAGACTCACACCATGCTAGGGTTAAGATTAGGGTTTAATATTTATCATTAAGTTATTTACAAACCATTTGGAATTAGTCAAGGTTGAGCTTGGAAGAAGCTTGGAGAAACATTGACTTTGTCCACTTGTTTGTTTTTAGCTTAGGATATTTATTAACTCAACCATTAACCCTATGGTATGATTTAGTCTCTACAAGGGTTAGGCATGATATTATCTAACCATGGTTGCATTTTCTAACCTTATCTCATTTTATTCATCACAAATTCTCTTCTTCTTCTTCCTCTCACTTGAAGCTTTCTAGGGTTTGAGTTTGTGATGAAATCTTGTGAGAATATGAAATTTAAAGTGAGCCCACTTCCTACTTCATCATCCTCTACTACTTGCTATTTAGTATTGGGTGTTTGCTTCAATAATTCCGCAATTAGTGAAGAGATAGCTTGAGTTAGTGTCTCCTCGACGTAGATCATCTTCGGCCTCGAAGACTTTGAAGCAAGCATGTTCGTTTCTTCATGGGAGCCTCTCTAGAGTCCGGAGTTCACGATCGGAGCGAAGGGACTACTACACGGTGCTATTGAAGTGAAGGACCGGTCTACAAAGGTCGTATTCCTTACTCACTTAGGATGTAAAGTGTTTACATATGTAATTCCGTCGATTTCTAGTATACGATTCTAGGGTTAGGGTTAGATAGAACGGCAATTTTTTTAATATGGCATGGATGATGCCTCCCGAAACCTTGCTGTCATGCTAGGTAACCCTATAGAATCGGGTTTCTATCACACGTCTCAGAACCGAGAAAATGCATGGTGGACGCACTGAAATATCATATCAAGAGAAACCGGGTTTTTAAAACAATACATATTTTCCTTTGAAATGTAACCACGGTTCTCAAGTCCAGAATCTCATGAAAACAGCAAATCTCAATGCGTATAATCATAAAGCATGATGTATGCAACTTATAACAGAAATGTGAGCATATCAAGTATATCGTGCGACATGGTATGGTGATGTGAGCATAGCAATATATCATAGCATGATGTAGCAATTCTACTGTGTAAGTGACATAGCAATTATCGATGATGAAGGAGTGTGAGCCGGCAAATCTGTGTAAGTGTAACATACGTATCATCGATAATGGTGTAGGTGTACTAGCACATGTTTATATAATGCAATGAGAATAACATGAGCGTAGCATATGGTACATTGTATGTGAAATGCTAATGGGTATACATATCTATAATATGTCCGAGTCGGTGAATCTATCAATCGGCATCCAGCCTCACAACATCACGTATGGTATAATATATCGTACGACATCCTCTAGTCAAGGGTATGGATCAATCATCAAGTAAAAATTATCACGTACGGTATCCATCGTACGGCGACATTAAACAATTTGGGATCCTATCAAGCTATAAGACAATGAGGGTACAGACCTAACGTCTCATACGGCATATCACTCATGATTCACAACATTATATATGTCTATATACCTATATCCCAGGTCACATCCGTATCAATCTCATATCATGGGATCGGCAAGGGTATCAATTATCACCTATCGACTCACATCCGTATAACGACATATCAAACCTAGTCATCATATCTCATCGTATGCTCTTTTCATCACATCAATATCTCACATCATGTCATTTTACATATACATTCTATCTTATAAATACCATGTCATGCTACTCTAAATCTCATACTTACTTTCTTGCAACTACGTATCTATATGTCGTGATTCACATTCACTTTTCATATCCTTATATATCAATTCGAGACATCATTTCTATCATATCATGTCAAAGAGTCATATCCCTAAGGTTTTCATCTCATATCTCGATATATATATTTAATCATTCATATCATCTCTAACTATCTATTTAACCATATCCCTATTTTTCAAATATAGGTTTTCTTAACCATATTCTATATATCGGTTTCCATCAAAGTTTGCGGGGGTGCTATACGCCATCCATCCGACTTTCCCCGTAGATATAAATCTACTCACCTGCGAAACTCCTCGTTCAGCCGTAGTCGATGTGCTTCGTTGTCTTAGAATCCACGTGAGGTACCTACAAACAATACGCAATCGCAAAGCTATTAAAATCAAGTCCGGAAAACCAATACAGCACATGGTGCGCTCATAGGTTAGAACCTATAGCCTACGCATGCAAAAACAACCAAACAACTCTCGTCGTTGACGTACAAATATCCAACGACCCAATACAATATCAAATACCAAATCCAAGTTATTGAAAACCACGAAACTCAAGAACAACCACTCAGAAATCTAGCTCCAGATTTGGTCTCAGGTAAAAGGGGACAAAACTAGCAAGTACATGGGATAGCATATGTGATAAGTGAGCTACACAACCAATTTCAACACCAGATACCACAATGAGGCCGGCCACATCCCCTATAAATCTAGCCAGCTCGGCCAATACTGCTCCATTCTGGTTCGTCTTCTCAGGGTGGTCTCCTATTGGTCTAACTAGGTCTCTGGAGTTGCTATTTTTTCTCAGAAACCTCCCAGGTTGCCCCAGATTACCTGTAGGCCAACACAACCTCAAAAAACCGATACAGAACAAATCTTAAGTTCGTATTCTCTGTTCTAGGCCCGCAAAATCAACACTAAGGTCTTGTAGACACCCACTACAGATCATGATTCCACATAATCACCCAACCCTTCCCTTGAATTTTCCAAACATCACATACCCTAACCAAATCACATTCTAAACTAAACTAGGGTGCAAGAAACTAAAACTAAGCTAAATGAAAGGAATTATACCTCATGGATGCAACTTAGCAAAAACCCTAGCTTCCTAAAGTCTCCAAAATCCAAACTTGCGAGGTCTAATATGTTGAGGATGAAGTGTGGATCATTTTTAATGAAGAGGGTGTAGGGTTTTGGTGCAGAAATGGAGATGATACTTGGAGGTGGAGGTGGAGGGAGATGAGGATGAAGGAGGTGAAGGGAAAACTATGGGGTGATGAAATGGTGGCTGCCTTCTCTCTCTCTCTTTCTTTCTTATTCTCACCCTATACAACTCATGTCTCACTCTCTCCCTCCAATAATTGTCTCCTTTTTCCCTTTTCTCTTTTTCTTTTCTTTTTCTCATCTAAACCAAATAAAACCAATATCACAAACACACTTAAAGCAACATGCAACAAAATGCTTCATGTCATGGTGCACTAGCTATGGAAAATGATAAAAATACGGATTTGACCTAATTGCGGTTAGTAGTGCACTAATCAAGTTTTTATTTAAACTGCATATAATTAATTATAAAAATGCCAAATCCAATAAATATATATTTTAAATGAATAAATCATTTTAATCTCCAATTACTTCACAATTATTGGTATATATTTATACCATTTTACGAAAACCCCAATTTCGCAAACCGGGTAGTTTTCGCGAAATATATTATTTTAATATTAAATTTCAAAAATAATATTTTATATTTTCTGAAATGTTACAGTAGACGTGTTATCGATCATCAGCTCAGTAACAGGTACTGGGAAATCATCCTTCGGCCAAGCTTTGTTGAGGTCCCGAAAGTCCATGCAGATGCGCATCGTCCCATTTTTCTTCATCACTGGAATGATGTTGGCGATCCAGATATTGAACTTCTTGGATGAAACCGGAGTCGATTAGTTTCTTGACTTCAGTGTTGATGCTCATCTCAAATTCGAGTTGCATCCTTCTTGGTGTCTGTTTGATTGGTTTTATACCCAGTGATGTAGCCAGTTTATGTACTGCCACCTTTGGATCCAGACCCGGCATTTCAGAGTAGTTCCAGGCGAAGCAATATTTATACTGCATGAGCACGTCTTTTAACGTGGTCACCTGTTTTTTAGATAGCAGTTCACTGACGAGCGTTGGTCTCAAATCATTTTCCGTTCCTAAGTCAATTTTTCTTAGGTTGTCCGCCGTGGTATGTATCCCATCTTCCAGCTCTTTTGGTGCTGGTGGAAACTCTGAGATTACCCCTTCCTTGTCTTCATTTATGAAGCACATGTGGAGGTCATCCATAATCTCGTGCCCTCTCTCTTTTGAGAGTGTTATCATATGGCAAGTATGAGTTCGCTTCCATTCTTGATGTTGAGCTGATCCTATCCTCACGGTATAGGTCCTTTTTGGCTCATGCTTTTGCGGTGGGGTTACCCTCCAGCTGTGAAAGTATGTCTTAGCACCACTACTAGGTTCAAGGAGTATCAAGTATGCAACTTTAAAAAATCTAGAGTGCTAAGCATACAATCCAAGAATCGAACTAGAGAATTAGGGTTTCATTGCAATAATACAAGTTCTAAACTAAGTGATGGAGGTTTACAACCTTTGTAGACCGGTCCTTCACTTCTAAAGCTCCAAGTAGTAGTCCCTAGAACTCTTCTTTGACTGCACTTGAAGAAAGGATCGAGCTTGCTAGAAGTCTTCGAAGCCGAAGATGATCCACCTTGAAGTCTCTCTCACCCAAGCCCACTCTTCACTTATCAAGGCATTAGTGAAGCAACCAACCTAAACTAATGAGCTAGATTAGTGTAGGTTGATGAAGTAGGAGATTTGCTCACTTAGAAATTTTTCTCTTTTCCTTTTTCAAGTCAAGAAAAAACCTAGAGAGGAAAATTGAGGAAGAAGATGAACTTGGATGCGTGTTGTGAATGAGAGAAATGAACCATGTGAGCTAGAGATAAGGTTATGATGAATAAATATCTAAGAGTAAAACAAAAATGAGGAGATGAGTCATGGCTTCTCAATGCTTCTCCAAGCATCAAAAGCCATGACTCATTTCCACCATTTCTAATTTTCTTAAACAAAAATTATCCCAATAATCTTTAGACTCTAGTGTATTTCTCATACACCCATGTCCCTTGTATCATCAACCATGATACAAATCCAAAATACATATATAAATATCACACACACACACACACACACACACACATATATATAAATGTATGTAAAGAGAATAAAATCTTTAGTGAACACATATTAGTTAATATATATAAATATATCAAATATAAATATATATCAAATTATTTAATCAACACTTGATTCAATAATCTGGTTATATCATATATAACCGATTAATATTATATATATGTGTATGTATATCAAATTATTAAATCAACACTTAATTCAATAATCCTGTTATATCACATATAACCGACTAATATTCAATATTATATATTAAATCAACACTTGATTTAATAATCCGGTCATATCATATATAACCGGCCAATATCAAATATATACACATAAATCAAATCATTGAATCAGCACTTGATTCAATAATCCGGTTATATCATATATAACCTAACCGATATCAAATATCGCTAGATTAGAATGCGGTATCACATACTCGTATTTAATCAAGCTCCCGCACATATCACCATATGTGCCCTACTTCATTTCTCTTGAGCAAGGAAACCTCTGTATGAGACTCTAAACACTTGTCAATATGCTAGCAATAAGTAATGATCACATCAGATACCCACAAGCCGTCAGCGGTACTGTTCCCTTATAAAAAAGAGGGGGAAATTCCCCACAACTCAAGCCTCACGTGTTAAACACGTGAGCATCTATATGAAAAGTATATATGTGCTTCAATCAAACAACTAATGGGCTAAATAATGCTCATGTGTTAAACATGTGAGCGCTTATATGCAAAACATATAGGCGCTGCAGTCAGACAACTAAAGGATAAATTGGCCTCACGTATTAAACACGTGAGCGCCCATATGCAAGGCATATGGGCGCCAAATTAGAGGAGCTAAATAAGACCCACGTGTTAAACACATAAGGGCACCTCTTTGTTGGCTATAATGCCCTCAAGTCAATTATTGAATCGCATGCACGCGATTGTGATGATTGAGGGAGGACCTACACGGACAGAACAATCTTATTCAAGATGATATTACGCTATCTGGTTTGTCTTTATCATCATGTACATGCTTTATGTGGTATTACAGATCACTATTATATGTTGATAGAGCCCATAGGATTCTTGCTTGACAACCAGTATTATGATGGCGATCATATACGTGGGAGCTGGGTGGTCTATAAGCACATCCTTAAATGTCCCTAGTCGTCGGAGTATCGAGATTGGGAATAGATACTCCAGTGTAGACTAGTGTGTACTTATCAAGACCCCGAAGAGGGGCAGTGTCCAGGTCTCACAAGCCATTGGTGTCAGTTTCTTCACCTAAGATAGTATACAGGTGCTCATTGGGTTATGAGTACATTAGACGAACTCGCCGGGAACATAATAGTTGGTATTATATGTTGGATATATGTATGTCCTAGAGGCCATTATATGATAGTGTATGTACCGGTATGTGTGTGTGTGTGTATCCAGGGGACATTCTTGCTCGACATGATAATATGCTATCTGGTTGCACTTTTATCTTGACATGTTCATTTGTTCATGCTTTCATTCATTCGGTACATGTTGATATAGCCCATAGGATATGCTTGACTACTGAGATTATGATTCGGATCATACTAGTGGGACATGTGTAGTTCATATAAGCATATCCTTTAAATGCTCCTAGTCGTGGGTGTATCGAGACGGGGCATCGATATCACCAGAGTAGACTAGCGTATACGTTACTTGTCTCATATGATGTGCGATGGATGATCCCATATCCATTGGTGTGGTGACACCAAAGACCGTATACGGGTGCTCAGTGAGACTGGGTACACTGAACGGACGCGCAGAGAACTCCTATGTGGAATTATATCTATCGTCGGATAGCAGTTCTTAGGTGACACTGGTACAGATTACTATGTAGACCTGAGGTCCTCATAGAGTCTTGTGTGCCTCCCACTGTACTTTGATCTCCACCCTACCATGGCTCTACTGAGTCCTGCAAATAGGTGGATTTTGGGCCGAGGCACATGAAGGTAATGAGCGATAGGAGGGGTTTCGTCTCTCCCGGTATTGGGGGTTGATGTTGCACCATATACGATTGGCTATAACAGGAAGTCCCTGGCCATGGCTGCTGAGATTTACTGATAAGTGTTATCAGTAGTTTCTCGATCTGTTATGAGCCATATATCGGCATGACTTATTGGGTTATTGGGGTCGACGATACCATCCCTAGACTCACATATACAACATATTTGACGAAGAGACCGGACTGTACGGTAAGTGTTGCCAGTTGGCTCGACGAGAGTTTTAGCAGGTTTGCTTGTGTTTCTTCTGATCGCTCAATACCTGGGAGCCATTACGTACAGCTTGTGCCACTGACGGTTTGTGGGCATGCGATGTGATCACTGCCTACTGCTAGCGTATTGACGAGTCTTAGAGTCCCACAAAGGGGTTTCCTAGCTCAGACGAAAAGATGTGTGGGTGCATATGAGATATGCGCGGGAGCTCGATTAAATGCGTGTATTGGATACCGTATTTTAATCGGGCGTTTTCTATTGGACGGGTCGTATGTGATATGACCGGGTTATTAAATCAAGTGTTGATTTAATATTAAGTCCATTAACTCATTTATTAAAACCTATTTCTTTATGATGCATGCATGAGTGTATGTATATGTTGATATGGATGCACACATGCAAGCATACATGTGTCATGGTTGATGATACATTGGTGGTAGCAATGCAAGACACACATGGCTGCATATTTATATATTTTTTATATTTGAGAAAAGAAAAATGGCAATTAAATCATGGTTGACTATTCAACCCTCATTCTTGTGTTGACAAAGTCAATACTATGGTTTCATTGCCCATGGTTTTGCTTAAACTTAAGTCACAAAATATCTAGATATTTTGTAACCATGGTTTAGCATGGCATGACTCTCGCTTACTCTCTTGAGTTTAGGAAAAGTTATCATATTATTCTCTTGAGTTTAGTTTGAGCCATCTCCTTCTTCCTCTCTCTCCTCAAAGCTCTCTAGGGTTTTAAAAGAAAGAGAAAGAATTAAAAAGAAAAGGTTTTTAAGTGAGATCCAAATCCACATCACCATTCCACTTTAGTCTAGCCCACTAGTGTGGAGTGTTTGCTTCATCTTCATCCTTGATCAAGTGAAGCTTGGAGCTTGGTGCAAAGGGACTTCGTGGTGGATCATTGTAGACTTGGAAGGAAAAAAGCCAACCGGTTCAAACCCTGCTCGATCCAAGGAGTCTAGGAGGAGGTCTACAAAAGTTTTATTTTCTCCCCACTTAGTGTTATACACTATATAGTATGTGATACTATAGTTTGTTACCCTAATTTTCTAGTTCGATTCATCGTTGGATTGTTTAGCACCCCTTTAAATTTTTCTTATAGCATGTGTGATGCAACCCTAAACCTAGGCATGGTGCTAAAGAATACCTACAGTGGTATCAGAGCCAAGCTAGAAATTTAGACGATGTTATATTAAATACGGAACCAAAACAACTCCGAATTAACAAAACTGCAACCCTGAAATTTAGCTTCTTTGTCGATTTTTAAATGTGCTCGAAATTTTTTTTAAACAACTGCAGAAGCTTACTGGTAATGCACTGAGAATACAGAACAAATTTGAGGCAATTCCTTCGGATTTTGGCCGAGCACATCCCCCTAAAATCCGGTGAGGCTGGCCCCTTTTGCTCAGTTTTTCCTCGAATTTTTCCTGTGCTCTGATGTCTAGGGTTTGGGGTTTCAGGTATTGTTTGTTTAAGCCAAAATTTCATGTGATGCTAATTTTGCTTAGGGGCTTATTCGGAGTGTTTCGTAGTCATATATTTTAACATTGTATTGGTAACTTGGACGATGTTTAACAGTTAGAGCGAACATCAATCACCCCCTATTACCCTCGCTGAAAATTTCCAAGTGTTGGAATTTTCCAAGTTAAATATATTTGAATGTTCATGTAAGTAATCCTATGGACCCTCTAGAGGAAAAAAACTCCAACTTGATTCTATGACCATGGAACCACGGTTAAACCTTATGGTTTTCCGTAGTCCTGTGGTGCCATAGGCGAGGTAAGGGTTGACCTTTCTACGGTTGGTCCATATGTACTGTGGCACGTTTTTGGGTATTTTAGCTTTGCTCAAGTGTTGAGCTCTCAGGGTAATTTGAGGGTGTTTGTTGACTCGATCAAAACGTTTAACATTGTCTAGATATTTATGATGCGATATAATAATTGGAATATACACTAATTAGTTTTGTGAAAAGTAATTAGTTGCGTGTAAATCTAATATTTTGGCCTCGGTAGAATCGGGAATCTTGTTGAATTACCCGGCTTCTTTTGGAAAGGTGTTTTCATAGTTGAGACCTAAATATAAGATTTGCATTATTAGGCATGAAATCCTGAATATGTGATATTCCGGGTTTATGATGTCTAAAGGCAGTATCGATTCCAATTGTTATAGTTTTTCACTTTCTTTTCTGCGACCGTAAGTGTAGTATGTGGTGTATCACCGGTTTCATTGCTATACATCAACGACAATTGGGGTACGCATACTTACTTACGTTGATAATATGTGATATTATGTGTTGCTGAAATATGATGTACAAGATCGTCGTGAATGAATGGCCGGGGGTTTTATGTGAGATGAGAGTTTTTCTTTCCATTCATGTAAAATTAATTGTATGTAATATTCTTTTATTGGGGCACTTCCGGGTTGAGGATGATGTCACCATTGTTGTATATTATTTACTTTTCTACCCAAGGGGGAGCACAAGTGACCGGGTTCTAGGGTTCAGTGGGAGGCCATGTCGAGGAGTCGAGACATGGTCTCCTAAACTCTAGAATTGGTAGGGTCACTTGCCGCTCTCGTAGGGGTCTAGGGGTGTGGGCTTGGCTATTCATCACGACCGTGGAATCCGTATTTTCTATTGTTGGCTTAATACAAAATACGGACATTCTAGTATATCCTGTATTTTCATATATGTGCTTCTGCTGTTAATATTCTGTGATGTGATCACTTTATATGCTAAGACGAATATATATATGATATATAATAAACGTTGCTTATGTTTTGAATCCGCGTTAGTCCTGCCCCACTATATCGTTAGTTAAGTAACCTAACAGTACATAACAGGACATTGTGGCGAATGCAGATGGCATAAGCGTATGTTCCATTTTCGTTTCTTTTCTATAATGGCTTAAGGACTTAAATGATGGGAATACATTAATAAGATCAATGTAAACAAAAAGAAACCTACAAAGATATTGTAGAATCATATTTGAAACATATTTGGCTTTTTATGAAAAAGCAAGATTTCAAAAGGCGGAGCTTAAGCCACTCCTTTTTAAACCATTGGATTCTACAATGATATCAAGTTCGAAACGTTAAAGGTTTTCTTAAAAACTATTCGCAACCCTCCGTCATTTTAGGAAGTAGAGTACTTAGTATTCGTGCTGTGTATTTTGACTATAGTTAAGGCGCAGTGTACGGTAGCTAAGTGATGTCTTCCTACACCGCATATGATGCGATTAGTTAAGACATTCATATGATTATGTTGACTATAGTTAAGGGTCATATGGGTGGGTCTAGTTAATCACGAATTAACGGGAAGAACCTGACCAGTACTTATGATATGTTGACTATAGTTAAGATCATGAGTACTAGGGGTAAAAACCATATCGAGAGTTTCAAGAGTTGAAATTCGCAATGAGATTGCATACCTTCTATATGATAGTAGGATCCCGATCCCACTGTGAGTAATAGTTGCTCTTGGGAGAGTTTTGCATTTTACAATTAGCTAATTCATTAGGTGTCTAGAAAGGTGTCAACGGGGCTATGCCTCTGGGAAAATGAGGTTTATTTTAATTAGGTCCGTGCGAAAGCACGGGGAACCTCCCTCAGAAGTACCGGCACTGGCCTGGCTGAACGGTTAGCGAAGTTGTAGAATGTAATTAATCCTGGTTAATTTTTTCCTTTTAAGGTTTGAAGGAAAATTTGATAAAAGCAGTGGGAGATATCGATTAGATAAGATAATAAACCAATCTGATCTTTGCAAGAGCTTTCGCTGAGTATATTCTTTTCTCTCTCCTAATGGTAGATAACCATGACTGGACTTAAGCTACTATTAGAGAAAAATAAGCTAAGTGGACCGAACTATAAAGATTGGCTGAGGAACATTAATATTGCGCTCACATATGATAAAGTATCATATGTCCTCACTGCCATAGCCCCGCCCAAAACAGGCCCCGAATCTTCTGTTGCGGATAGGGAGATCCACAAAACGTGGGATATTGACTGTGCTACCGCCAAATGCCTCGCGCTTGCATCGATGGACAATACACATCAAAAGCAGCACAAGGAGATGGATGTTCAATCCATCTTTTTCCATACAAAAGAGTTGTATGGGGAGCAATCTCATATCCTTCGATATGAAGTATCTCGAAAGCTGTTTTAGATGCGGATGGCTCCTGGCACATCAGTAAGTGATCACGTTTTGAAGATGATAGCTCTTATTGAAGAGCTTGAGGGCCTCGGATGGACAATGGACAACAAGCAATATACGGATATTATTTTACAGTCTCTCCCCTCTGCCTTTGCTCCTTTTATAGTGAACTTCAACATGCATAGCATGGAGAAATCATTACCCAAACTTCTCAATATGTTGAGAAATGCGGAGAGCACGCTTAAGGCGAAGTCTCCCTCCCTGCTTGTTGGACAATCTTTCTCTTCCGTCCCAAAAGCTAAGGCCAAGGGAAAGAACAAGAAGAAATCCACCAAGCCGAGAGGTGGAATCAAGAAGGTAAAGGGGAAAGACAAATCCAAAGCTGCGGAATCGGGAAAAGGAGAAAGTTTCTTTTGCATGAAGACGGGACACTGGAAGCGGAACTGTACTGAGTACCTTGGTCTCAAGAAAAAGAAGCATGGTGATGCTTCAGCTTCAGGTGTGTTCATAACCGAAAACTGTTTTTCTATAAACTCTACTTCCTGGGTATTGGATACCGGTTCGGGTTCTCATAACTGCAATTCTGTGCAGGGGCTGAGAAATAGCAGAGTTTTGAAGACAAATGATCATACTTTCCGGGTTGGAAATAGTTCCAATGTACATGTAGTTTCAGTGGGAGAGTATCATCTGTGGTTGCCATTGGGTTGTATATTGGTTTTGAACCCATGTTATTTTATACCAAGCATGCTTTGTAATATAATATCCATTTCTTTGTTAGACAATGAAGGATATCATTTTGTATTGCAGCATAATATTATGAACATTAAACTGAATCAAGAGTTGATTGGTTATGGTACACTTAATAACAGGATATACGTCATGAATCAAAACTCAGTTTTCAACATACACCACACAAATAAAAGAAAGTTTTCAGATATAAATGAAGCTTTTCTTTGGCATTGTAGACTTGGTCATATTAATGAAACAAGACTAAACAAGCTTCATAAAGATGGATATTTAAATTCTTTTGAGTATAAATCTTATGCGACTTGTCAGTCTTGTATCAAAGGGAAAATGACCAAAACTCCGTTTACTGGACACGGAGAAAGAGCTACTGAGCTCTTGGTCCTCATACATAGTGATGTATGTGGGCCAATGTCTACACATGCAAGAGGCGGTTTTTCTTACTTCATAACTTTTACTGATGATTTCTCAAGATTCGGTCATGTGTTTTTGTTAAAGCATAAATCTGAAGCTTTCGAGAAATTCAAGGAGTACAAACTTGAAGTAGAAAAACAAACTGGAATGAGCATCAAGATACTTCGATCAGATCGAGGTGGAGAGTATTTTAGTACTGAGTTTTCGAACTTCCTAAAAGAGAATGAGATTCTCTTTCAGCTCACTCCCCCTTACACACCATAGCACAACGGTGTGTCAGAGCGACGGAATCGAACCTTATTAGATATGGTACGATACATGATGAGTGATGCTGAGTTACCCCTCTCCTTTTGGGGGCCATGCATTGGAGACTACAGCTTTTTTGTTGAACAAAGTTCGAACCAAGACCGTGTCTACCAATCCATATGAGATATGGTATGGGAAGAGACCATCTCTTAAACGATTTAAGATTTGGGGTTGTCCAGCTTTTGTTAAAAAGAAGAATCCAGACAAACTCGAGACTCGATCGGTCAAGTGTATATTTGTGGGATATCTGAAACATTTGTTTGGGTATCTTTTCTACCACAAGGAGGAACAAAAGGTTTTTGTTTCTCAGTATGCCACGTTTTTGGAAAATGGGATTTTTCCAAACGATGCTGATGGCAATGTGGTAGATCTAGAAGAAGTTCTAGAGACACAAGTTACAAATGACGACTTGGTTAAACATGAAGTTGCAACAGAACCTAATGAACCTCAACGACTCCGTAGATCTGGTAGGAATTCTCGCCCACCGGAGAGATACTATGGTTTTCTCGTTGATGGTGATGGAGAAGATTGCATCATGGATGATGATGATTCTACCAGTTTTCAGCAAGCTATCATGAGTGGTGACTCTGTGAAGTGTCTAGATGCCATGAGATCCGAAATGGAGTCTATGTACACCAACAAAGTATGGAATTTGGATGTTGTACCCTCTGGGGTAAAACCCATAGGGTGCAAATGGATCTTTAAGAGAAAAATCGGTGTAGATAGGCAGGTGGAGACCTATAAGGTAAGGCTTGTGGCGAAAGGATTTCGACAAAGTCCAGGACTGGACTATGACGAAATCTTTTCTCCTGTGGCCATGCTTAAATCCATTCGGATCCTACTTGCTATTGCTACTCACTACGACTATGAAATCTGGCAGATGGACGTTAAAACGGCGTTTCTAAATGGTGATTTAGAAGAATGCGTTTATATGGATCAGCCAGAGGGCTTCATTGATAGTGGGAGCAGCGGGAAAGCATGTAGGTTGCTTAAATCCATTTATGGATTAAAGCAGGCATCATGGAGTTGGAACATCTGTTTTGATGATGTTATCAAAGAGTTTGATTTCGTCAAAAATCCAGATGAACCTTGTGTTTATAAGAAGATTGTGGGAAGTACTGTCACATTCCTCGTATTGTACGTGGATAGCATTTTTCTGATAAGGAACGACGTTCCTATGCTACAATCGGTCAAACTGTTCTTATCACAAAGGTTCTCCATGAAGGACCTGGGTGATACCTCGTACATATTGGGCATGAGGATCTATAGGGATAGATCTAAACGATTATTGGGATATTCCCAAATCAGGTACATTAACACCATCCTAAAGAGATTTAGTATGGAAGACTCCAAGTGGGGTTCCTTACCCGCTAGTCATGGAGTCACTCTCTCTAAGGACTTTTGCCCAAAGATTGATGAAGAGAGAGCTCGCATGAGCATTATACCTTACGCTTCTGTTGTAGGATCTATAATGTATGCGATGTTATGTACACGCCTTGATGTAGCTTATGCACTGGGTGTAGTAAGCAGGTATCAATCCAACCCAGGGGAGAATCACTGGACTGCTGTGAAGAACATTCTTAAGTACTTGAGAAGGACTAAAGAAATGTTCTTGGTGTATGGTAACGGAGATCTCCAAATGGAGGCCTTTACCGATTCGAGCTTCTAGAGTGATAAGGATGACAGCAAATCTATCTCAGGATTTCTCTTTACCCTTAATGGAGGGGCGGTGTGTTGGAAGAGTTCCAAACAGGATTCCGTTGCAGACTCCACGATGGAAGCTGAGTATATTGCTGCAAATGATGCTGCAAAGGAAGCCATCTGGATGAGTAAGTTCATCTCGGAGCTAGGAGTAGCTCCGACCATTATTGATCCAATACCATTGTATTGTGATAATAATAGGGCTATGGCGTTAGCCAAAGAGCCCAGGTCTCATCAGCGATCCAGACACATCCTCAGGCGATATCATCTGATCCGGAAGATAGTTGATCGCCGCGAGATCGAGATTCAGAGAGTAGATTGGAAAGATAACACCGCGGATCCACTCACCAAGGCCCTCCCTTTGCCGCAGCATGAGCGACTTTTTGAGATGTTGGGTATGAGATATGCCAATAATTGGCCTTAGTGCAAGTGGGAGATTTTTGGATATATGTATGCCCTAGAGGCCATTATATGATAGTGCATGTACTGGTATGTGTGTATGCGTGTGTGTGTGTGTATTCAGGGGACATTCTTCCTCGACATGATAGTATGCTATCTGGTTGCAGTTTTATCCTGACATGCTCATTTGTTCATGCTTTCATTCATTTGGTACATGTTGATATAGCGCTTGACTACTGAGATTATGATGCGGATCATACTAATGGGACATGTGTAGTTCATATAAGCATATCCTTTAAATGTTCTTAGTCGTGGGTGTATCGAGACGGGGTATCGATATCACCAGAGTAGACTAGCGTATACGTTACTTGTCCCATATGATGGGCGATGGATGATCCCATATCCATTGGTGTGGTGACACCAAAGACCGTATACGGGTGCTCAGTGAGACTGGGTACACTGAACACTCCCTAATAACTCCTATGTGGTATTATATCTATTGTCGGATAGCAGTTCTCAGGTGACACTGGTACAGGTTAGTCTGTAGACCCGAGATCGTCATAGAGTCTTGTGTGCCTCCCACTGTACTTTGATCTCCACCTTACCACGGCTTTACTGAGTCATGCAAACAGGTGGATTTTAGGTACAGTCCCGAGGCACATGGAGGTAATGAGCGATAGGAGGGGTTTCGTCTCTTCCGGTATTGGGGGTTGATGTTGCACCATATACGATTGGCTATAACAGGAAGTCCCTGGCCAGGGCTGCTGAGATTTACTGATAAGTGTTATCAGTAGTTTCTCGATCTGTTATGAGCCATATACTTGTTGGGTTACCAACAACGGAAGCAAGGTTTCGGGAGGCATCATCCATACCAAGTTAAAATTTTGCCATTGAAGATAACCCTAAACCTAGGAACTTTAACTAGAGAATCAAATCAAACAAGCATGTTAACACTTTAACATCTAAGAGTTAGGGATTACAACCTTTGTAGTCCGTTCCTTCGATTCATAAGCTCCGTGTTGAGGTCCCTTCCCTGCGATCATCAAGTACCCGGACTCTAGACAGGCTCCATGAAGAGAACGATGCACCCTTGCTTGAAGACTTTACTAATCCAAGATAATCTACCTTGAAGAATCTCAAACCCAAGCTCTTGCTTCTCTAATCAAGTATTAGTAAAGCAAACACCTTAATCTAAGTGGCTAGAATAGATGAGGATGATGAAGTAGGAATTTTGCTCTCTTTTGTTTTCATATTCTCACTCATTATCATCACTTATCAAAAACCCAGTGAAGGTTTTCATCCAAGAAGAAAGAAGAAGAAGATGAAGCAAATCCTTTTGTGATGAATAATGAATTCTTGTTGTGGTTATAAATCAACCATGAGTTAAGCATGAAGGCTTAACCCTTGTAGAGAATAAACTAGGGTAAAGGATTTGGGCTGGGTTAAGAAATATCTACACAAAAAATCAAAGCAAGTGACAAAAGTTAAAGCTTCATGAAGCTTCATCCAAGCTTAATCTTAATCCAAACCCTAACTATGTTTAAACTCTACAAAGCATGTTGCATTTGTAAGCCTAACATGTTACAATATTATATATCACATATATAATATATTTTGTAACAAAAGAAAATAATACAATTAACATATATCACATATACATCAATGTATTATCCCGTGAGAAAATGAATCAATAAAGCGAGCTTATATTAGTTAATGTAATGTAATATATCTCATATATAATATACATTAAACTATCGAATCAACACTTGATCCGATAACCCGACTGTAATACATATAACCGACTAATATAACATGTACTAATTCATCGAATCAACACTTGATCCGATGACCCGACTATATCACATATACCCGGCCGATATCTCATATTGCAAGAATAGAATACGGTATCTCATATCGTATTATTCTCGGTCCCGCACATATCACATATGTGCTCCTACTCCGTTTTGCTTGAGCCAGAAAACCTCTGTGTATGACTCTAAAGAATCGTCAATACGCCGGCAGTAGGTGATGATCATATCAAATACCCACAAGCTGCAAGCGGTCAGCTAAACGTAACCGCTATCCAGGTATTGAGCGATCAGAAGATCAACAAGCAAGTCTGTACATTCTCCTGCGAATCCAATCAGTAACACTCTCGTACAGTCCGGTCTCTTCGTCTGATATGTCGCATATCCAGTCTAGGGGTGGTAAACGTCAGACCCCAGTAACCGATAAGTCGTATCGATATGAGGTCCATAACAGTTCGAGAAACTACTGATAACACTTACCAGTAAATCTCAGCAACCCTGGCCATGGATTTCCAGTTATAGCCAATCAAACACAGCGCAACATCAACTCCCTATATCGGGAGAGACGAAACCCCTCCTATCGCTCATTGCCTACATGTGATTCGGGACTGTACCCAAAAGCCACCGTTTTGCATTCCCTCTTGGACGTGGTATGATGGAAATCAAAGCAAAGTGGGAATCACACAAGACTCTATGACGATCTCGGGTCTACAGACTAACCTATACCAGTATCACCAGAGAACTGCCATCTGATGTGAGGTATAATACCATCTGGGAGTTCTCGGCGAGTCCGTCCAGTGTACCCAGTCTCCACTGAGCACCCGTATTCTATCTCTGATGTCAAACACCAATGGATATGGGATCATCCATTGCCCATCTACATGAGTCGAGAAGCATACACTAGTCTACTCTGGTATATCGATGCCCTGTCTCGATACACCTATGACTAGGAACATTTGAAGGATGTACTTAGCGACTATACTGTCCCCACTAGTGTGATCTGCATCATAGTCCTGGTAGTCAAGTACTCATCCTAAGGGCTTTATCAACATGTAACATAGAGACAATCAGAGTACATGTTAAGATAAAGAGAAACCAGATAGCATACTATCATGTCGAGCAAGAAAGTCCTCCATATATATGTCCAAGCATCCAGTACAATATACATCGTATGTACAGTAATGACCTCTAGGGCATACATATCACTAACAATCTCCCACTTGCACTAAGGCCATCTGTTGTGGTATCTCATACCCAACAATCAGCTGTGGTTGAAGTATCTCATACTCAACCATCCCATAATAGTCTCTACTGGGAAATAGGCCTTTGTGAGCAGATCCGCGCTGTTGTCCTCTGTATCTACTCTCCTATCCTGGATCTTCCTGAAGATCAACCATCTCCATGATCAGGTGATACTTCCTAAGAATATGTCTGGATCTCTGATGGGACGGGGGTTCCTAGGCATAAGCCACAACTCCATTGTCTCATAATGGTAGGAGCGAAGTTCATCTCATGAACTTATATGTATCCAGACTGCCTCTTTGGTAGCATCCTTGGTAACGATATATCCTTCCTTTAATCGTCTAGTGTGTCACGGTATCTAGTTTGGAACTCTTCCAACATACCGTCCCTCCACTAAGGGTAAAGACAATGCCTGTGACTGACATTCAGTCGACCTTACCACCCTGGAAGCTATCCAGTGATTCTCCCCACGATCGATTGATACCGTCTCACTACACCTAGTGAGAATCCTAACATCCATTTAGATCTATCTCATAGATCCAAAATCCAGGATTCAGGTGGTATCACCATGATCCTATATGGAGAATCCATGTGATAAGAGGAGATTGACCGAGCGTAGCATAGGAAACTCCTTCCCTATCAATAGTATGTCATCCACTTACAATATGAGGATCACCACCATACTCTTTACTACCTTTTTGTATATACAAGGTTCATTTACCATTTTGATGAAGTCAAACTCTTTGACTACCACATCAAAACAGACGTTCCAACTCCGCGATGCCTGATTTATCCAATAAAACAACTTGCACACGTTTCCGCTGCTCCCACTGTTTACGAAGCCCTCTGGCTGTGTACTTATAGACGCTCTCTTCTAAATCACTATTTAGAAAAGTAGTCATGACACACAACCGCCAGATATCTTAGTCATGTTATGTAGCAATGGCAAGTAGGATCTGGATGGACTTAAGCATAGCTTTGAAAGTCTCAACTTTTCTATGTACACCAAGTAATCTTCTCAAGATATATTTGCTTCTGATGGGGATTTAACCCTTCAGATAAAGCAACCAAAGTCCATACTTTTTTGGTGTATATGGATTCCATCTCAGATCGCTTAGCACCCAGCCATTCTTACAGAGTCCCCACTCTTGATGGCCTGCTCGAAACTAGTTGGGTCATCATCTCATGATGCAATCCTCACTCCCATTGTCATAGAGAAAACCGAAGTAACTCTCAGGTGGATGAGGAACCCTACTAGATCGGCGGAGAGGCTGAGGTTCATTGGGATTTATTGAATCCTCCGGTTCTACTAAATTATCAGCTGTAGTTTGTATAGCTGGAACTCCTTCCAGTTTTACCTCATGACCACTAATTTCTTCACAAGAAATTCCCTTTCCCAAAAGGTGGCATGCTGAGAAACAAAACACCTTTTGCTCTTCAGTTTGGTAGAAGATATTCTCTTGCGAATGCTTGGGATATCTAACAAACTTCCACAGATTTGACCTTGCCTCGAGTTTGTCCGGATTTTGCTTTTAAACATTGGCCGGACAACCCCAAATCTTAACATCCTTAAGAGATGGGCTCTTCCTATACCATATCGCATATGGAGTGGTAGGCACCTGATTTGGTTGGAACCCTATTCAATAGGAATGCAGCTTCTCAAGTGTATAACCCCCCAAAAGGAAATAGGTAACTAAGTAATACTCATCATAGAGCACATCATATCTCATAGGGTGCGATTGCTCCGTCCTGATACACCGACAAGCTGTGGTGTATACGGAGGAGTAATGCTGAAAGAGAATCTCATTCTCTTTTAGAATAGTCCAGGATCTCCGTGCACAAGTATTCTCCTCCCTGATCTCATCAAAAGACATAATACTTATACACGTTTTTGGGTCTCTACTTCTAACTTATATTCTTTGAATATCTCAAAAGGTTCAGACTTATGTTTCAACAGTAACATATGTCCGAATCTTGAAAGATAATCAGTGAATGTAATGAAGTAAAAAGAACCGGTCCTGGCATGTGTAGACATGGGAACTTACATACATTATCATGTATCAATCCCAAGAGTTCACTAACACTTTCTCTGTTTCTAATAAACGGAGATATGGTCATGTTTATCTTTGAGACATGACTGGAAAGTTTCACAAGATGTAAATCCAAACTGATATAAATATGCATCTAAATGTAACTTAGCTAGTCAGGTCGCATTGATATGACCTAGTCTACAATGCCTCAAGAAGGATTCGTTCATTTCTGAACTCTTCCTCTTGTGTGTGTTGTATACGTTAAGAACTGTAATTTGATTTAGAACGTATATGCTTTTAGATAACGTGCCTAAACCGATCAACTCTTGATATAGGAAATGTTCAAAACATTATCCAACAATACAAAATTATATCCTTCTTTACTAAATAAAGAGACTGATATGATGTTGTATATCAGGTTCGGTATCTAATAACATTCATTCAGAATCAATGTATTTGGTAATACAGGGTGATAACTGCTAACAGACTTGGCTGCAACACTTGCACCACCTTTTTAACTCTTAAAATTTATCACCCTTTCTCAGTTCTCTACCTATATGTAGCCCATGTAACATATTACATTTGCGGGATCCTGATCCGGTATCTCATACTCAGGATGTAAAGGATACTGAGAAACAATTCTCTGTAATGAACACACCCGAAGAAGATGCATCAGCATGCACTTTCTTCGTTTGGGCGGCATGGGAATTCTGGTAATCCCCAATTTCCTGCTCGATCTTATAACAATTATAAGTTGGAGCGGGACCAACGTTCTCTAGCTTAGTATAACAAGCGGGTTCAGTCAATACATCCAAATTTGTTATCTTGATTAAGGCGTGACATGGTCGCTACCTGGAGAGAGAGAAGAAAATACTCAGCGTATGCTCTTGCAAGATTAGATTGGTTATTAATATATCTAATCAGGATGGCTCCTACTGTTTTAGTCAAATCTTCCTTCAAACCCTAAAAGGAAAAACTAGCTGGGATTAATTATACCCTACAAGTTCGCCAATCTTTCAGCCAGGCCAGTGCCGGTACTTTGAGGGAGGTTCCCCGTGCTTGCGCACGGACCTAATTAAAATAAACCCCGTCCGTTTTCCCAGAGGCATAACCCCGTTAACACCTTTCTAGACACCTACTTGATCGGCTATTTGTAATGTGTAAAACTCTCCCAGGAGTAACTCTTACTCGCAGCGGGTATCAGGATCCAAATATCTCATAGGAGGTATGCAATCTCATTGCAAATTTCAACACTTGAAATTCCCGATAATATTTTACATCTAGTGTCCTATGACCTTGACGGGGGCCAAACTACCCATAGTCTACTAGTCAAGTTCAACCCGTCATTTCCTGATTGAATTAAACCCACCCGCACGACCCTTGACGGAGGTCAAACTACGCCGTACAAATACCCTAATCCAATCGCATCATATGCTTGCAGATAAGCACTAATCAGCTACCGTACACTACGCCTTGACGGAGGCCAAACTACCGCAGCACGAATACTAAGTAGTACTTATCTCAAATGACGGAGGGCTACGCAGGTTTTTAAGAAAATCATGAGCGTAATGAACTTGATATCGTTGTAGAATCAAATGATTTAAATGGAGTGTTTTTGAGGCCTTTACTAGTTTTGTTAAAGAGGTCACTCCCGGTGAAGGGATCTCGGCTCTTTCCTTATCGAATAAGGTGCAGGATATTTCATAAATACCGCTATGCAAAGCAAAAACTATAAGAGCAATCAAAATACAAACCGAGTTTGTAGTATCTGCTAGTTTCACTAAAGAGGTCATTCCCGGTGAAGAGATCTCGGCTCTTTCCTTATCGAATAAGGTGCTGGATGTTCTACAAGGAACACCGCTATGCAAATCAACAACTAGAGCTACCTGTTTTTGAAAATTCGATTCCACAACATCTTTAGGTTTCTTTTATTTCATTAATCTCATTAATGAAGTTCTATCATTTAAGTTTACCTAAATATCACAGATAAATACAACGTACGCTTATGCCATCCGCATTCGCCTCGATGTCCCCTTGTGCACCGTTAGGTTAGGTAACTAACGGCAGAGCGGGGCAGTGCTAGCATGGGTGTAAAACATAAGCAACGTCTATATAATATATCACATATACTATATCCTGTATTCATCACAACATATCAAATGATCACATCACAGATATCGCAGCAGAAGAAACATATGAAATATTGGATATACTAGGTTGTCCGTGTTTTATTGCGAGCCTGTATAAAACATGGATTCTACGGTTGCCATGAATAGCCAATCCCATACCCCTAGACCTCTACGAGAGCGGCAAGCAACTCTACCAATTCTAGAGTTAGGACACCCGGTCTCGACTCCTCGTGATGGTCTCCCACTGGACCCTAGAACCCGGTTACTTGTGCTCCCCGCCTTGGGTCTATCCTAATGTGGAAAAGTAAATAATATGCAATGGTGACATCATCCTCAACCTGGAAGTGCCCCAATAAAAGAATATTACATACAATGAATTTTACATGAATGAAAATAAAAACTCTTATCTCACATAAAACCCCCGGCTATTCAAAACATGACGATCTAATATAACATATTACAGCAACACATAATATCACATGTCATTAATGTAAGTAAATATGCGTATCTCAATTTCCGTTGATGTATAGCAACGAAACCGGCAATACACCATATATTACACTTACGGTCACAGAAAAGAAAGTGTAAAACTACAACAGTAGAAATCCGCAACCTCCTTAGACATCACATGCCTAACCAAATGAATTCCTTAGATACCATATGCCTAATAATTATAAACCCCGCATTTTAGTCTCAATATCGAAAACACTTTTCAATATCTAGTCGGGCAATTCAACAAGATTCCCGACATCCTGATCGAATGCTCGTCGGAAACTTTAGTAAACGGCCGCACCCCCAATGCCGTCGACGAAGTGCACTAAGGCGGAACACCGCTGTCACGAGCACCCGAACGGATGCTTTTGGCGACGGGGTTCTCCTACAGTCACTTGGTCGGGGCTATGGGGCGTGGCTATCTATTAAGTTTACCCGGCGAGTATCCGCGTACGTACGTGATTGCGACGGACTTTTGATCACATCAAAATCCCGTGGCAACCGATCAACTGAAACTACAGTGCTAGATTTATAACATTCAAATTAGTTATCTCATAACTACATGTGGATTCCAAATATTGTATCACATTACAGAAAAAGTTAGACGATGTTAAACATTCCGATCGAATCAACATATACCCAAAATTTCCCTATTTGCTCAACACTTAAACTTAGTTTAAAAGCATCCATCACATGTTATAGTACCAATGGTCCAGCCATAGAAGGGTCAAACCAACGCCTCACTTGTGGTACCGCTAAACCATCACAAACCCTAGGGTTTCGTGACAGTTTTGACGGTCACAAAATCCAGTTAAGGTTTCGTTCTTCTAGAGCGTCCACCGCGTTACTTGCACGACTTTGAATGTTCTTTAACTAAGGAATAATCCAACACTTGGAAATTTTCCGGCAGGGGAAAAAGTGAGTTATTGATATCCGTTCGAACTTTTTAACACTGTTTAAACAATCATGAAACCAAGCTAGAATCGCGAATACGAAACACTCCGAATTACCTTTCGAGTAAATAAACATCTCATGCAAATTTAGCGAAAATAAACAACACCAAAAATACCAAACCCCAGAGACTTGACCATGACCCAAACCTGGAGCCCAGAACCCTCTGGGGGCCGGCTTGCTCGAAATTTTTGGCTAAGTGATCGGCCAAAATCTGAGCAGGGGGGTGGGGTGGGGTTTGGGATATGTTCACTATGTATCACATACATGATTCTGCACATGTTTGAAAAATTTTTAGAGCTCAATTTAAATTCGACAGAAAGTGGGTTTTGCATCGGGTGTTTCGGAATTGCTTCGGTTTCGTAATTCTACACTTATCCGTCTAATTCTTTAGCTAGGCTCTGATACCACTATTGGGTTACCTACAATAGCAGCAAGGTTTTGGGAGGCATCATCAATGCCAAGTTAAAATTTTGCCATTGAAGATAACCCTAAACCTAGGAACTTTAACTAGAGAATCACACCAAACAAGCATGTTAACACTTTAACATCTAAGAGTTAGGGATTACAACCTTTGCAGTCCGTTCCTTTGCTTCATAAGCTCCGTGTTGAGGTCCCTTCGCTGTGATCATCAAGTACCCGGACTCTAGAGAGGCTCCATGAAGAGAACGATGCACCCTTACTTGAAGACTTCACTAATCCAAGATGATCTACCTTGAAGAATCTCAAACCCAAGTTCTTGCTTCTCTAATCAAGTATTAGTAAAGAAAACACCCTAATCTAAGTAGCTAGAATAGATGAGGATGATGAAGTAGGAATTTTTCTCTATATTGTTTTCATATTCTCACTCATTATCATCACTTATCAAAAACCTAGTGAAGGTTTTCATCCAAGAAGAAAGAAGAAGAAGATGAAGCAAATCCTTTTGTGATGAATAATGACTTCTTGTTGTGGTTACAAATCAACCATGAGTTAAGCATGAAGGCTTAACCCTTGTAGAGAATAAACTAGGGTAAAGGGTTTGGGTTGGGTTAAGAAATATCTACACAAAAAATCAAAGCAAGTAACAAAAGCCAAAGCTTCATAAAGCTTCATCCAAGCTTAACCCTAATCCAAACCTTAACCATGTTTAAACTCTACAAAGCATGTTGCATTTGTAACCCTAACATGTTACAATATTATATATCACATATATAATATATTTTGTAACAAAAGAAAATAATACAATTAACATATATCACATATACATCAATGTATTATCCCGTGAGAAAATGAATCAATAAAGCGAGCTTATATTAGTTAATATAATGTAATATATCTCATATATAATATACATTAAATTATCGAATCAACACTTGATCCGATAACCCAGCTATAATACACATAACCGACTAATATAACATGTACTAATTTATCGAATCAACACTTGATCCGATGACCCGACTATATCACATATACCCGGCCGAGATCTCATATCGCAAGAATAGAATACAGTATCTCATATCGTATTATTCTCGGTCCTGCACATATCACATATGTGCTCCTATTCCGTTTTGCTTGAGCCAGGAAACCTCTGTGTAGGACTTTAAAGAATCGTCAATACGCCGGCAGTAGGTGATGATCATATAAAACACCTACAAGCTGCAAGCGGTCAGCTAAACGTAACAGCTACCCAGGTATTGAGCGATCAGAAGATCAACAAGCAAGCCTGTACATTCTCCTGCGAATCTAATCAGTAACACTCCCGTACAGTCCGGCCTCTTCGTCTGATATGTCGCATATCCAGTCTAGGGGTGGTAAACGTTAGACCCCAGTAACCGATAAGTCGTGTCGATATGATGTCCATAACAGTTCGAGAAACTACTGATAACACTTACTAGTAAATCTCAGTAACCCTGGCCAGGGATTTCCAGTTATAGCCAATCGAACATAGCGCAACATCAACTCCCTATACCGGGAGAGACGAAACCCCTCCTATCGCTCATTGCCTCCATGTGATTCGGGACTGTACCCAAAAGCCACCGTTTTGCATTCCCTCTTGGACGTGGTATGATGGAAATCAAAGCAAAGTGGGAATCACACAAGACTCTATGACGATCTCGGGTCTACAGACTAACCTATACTAGTATCACCAGAGAACTGCCATCTGATGTGAGGTATAATACCATCTGGGAGTTCTCGGCGAGTCCGTCCAGTGTACCCAGTCTCCACCGAGCACCCGTATACTATCTCTGATGTCAAACACCAATGGATATGGGATCATCCATCGCCCATCTACATGGGTCGAGAAGCATACGTAGTCTACTCTGGTATATCGATGCCCTGTCTCGATACACCTATGACTAGGAACATTTGAAGGATGTACTTAGCGACTACACTGTCCCCACTAGTATAATCTGCATCATAGTCCTGGTAGTCAAGTACTCATCCTAAGGGCTTTATCAACATGTAATATAGAGACAATCAGAGTATATGTTAAGATAAAGAGAAACCATATAACATACTATCATGTCGAGCAAGAAAGTCCTCCATATATATGTCCAAGCATCCAATACAATATACATCGTATGTACAATAATGGCCTCTAAAGCATACATATCATTAACAATACCGGCATGACTTAGTGGGTTATTGGGGTCGACGATACCATCCCTAGAATCACATATACAACATATTTGACGAAGAGACCGAACTGTATGGTAAGTGTTGCCAGTTGGCTCGACGGGAGTTTTAGCAGGTTTGCTTGTGCTTCTTCTGATCGCTCATTACCTGGGAGCCGTTACGTACAGCTTGTGCCATTGACGATTTGTGGGCATGTGATGTGATCACTGCCTACTGCTAGCGTATTGACGAGTCTTAAAGTCCCACAAAGGGGTCTCCTAGCTCAGGCGAAAAGATGTAGGGGTGCATATGAGATATGCGCAGGAGCTCGATTAAATGTGTGTATTGGATACCGTATTTTAATCGGGCGTTTTCTATTGGACGGGTCGTATGTGATATGACCGGGTTATTAAATCAAGTGTTGATTTAATATTAAGTCCATTAGCTCATTTATTAAAACCTATTTCTTTATGATGCATGCGTGGGTGTATGTATATGTTGATATGGATGCACACATGTAAGCATACATGTGTCATGGTTGATGATACATTGGTGGTAGCAATGCAAGACTCACATGGTTGCATATTTATATATTTTGTATATTTGAGAAAAGCAAAATGGCAATTAAATCATGGTTGACTATTCAACCCTCATTTCTTATGTTGACAAAGTCAATACCATAGTTTTATTGCCCATGGTTTTACTTAAACTCAAGTCACAAAATATCTAGATATTTTGTAACCATGGTTTAGCATGGCATGACTTTCACTTACTCTCTTGAGTTTAGGGAAAGTTATCATATTATTCCCTTGAGTTTAGTTTGAGCCATCTCCTTCTTCCTCTCTCTCCTCAAAGCTCTCTAGGGTTTTAAAAGAAAGAGAAAGAATTAAAATGAAAAGGTTTTTAAGTGAGATCCAAACCCACATCACCATTCCACTTTAGTTTATCCCACTAGTGTGGAGTGTTTGCTTCATCTTCATCCTTGATCAAGTGAAACTTGGAGCTTGGTGCAAAGGGACTTCTTGGTAGATTATCGTGGACTTGGAAGGACACAAGCCAACCGGTTCAAACCCTACTCGATCCAAGAAGTTTAGGAGGAGGTCTACAAAGGTTGTATTATCTCCCCACTTAGTGTTAGACACTATATAGTATGTGATACTATAGTTTGTTACCCTAATTTTTTAGTTCGATTCATGGTTGGATTGTTTAGCACCCCCTTAAATTTTTGTTATAGCATGTGTGATGCAACCCTAAACCTAGGCATGGTGCTAAAGAATCCCTACATTATACATATTGTCAGATAACAGTTCCCATGTGACATGCGTACAGGTTAGTCTGTCGATTTGAGATTGTCATTTGTCTCGTGTGAGTTCCCACTGTGCTTTGATTACTATCCTACCACAGCTTAATGGAGTCGTGCAAACAGGTTTTAGTTGGGTACAGTCCTGAGATACATGGAGGCAGTGAGCGGATCGCCGGGGATTCGTCTCTCCCGAAATTGGGGGTTGATGTCGCATTGTGCATGGGTGGCCATCACCAGAAATCCTTGGCCAAGGTAGTCGAGAATTACTGATTTGGATCAATAGTTTCTCAGGTGGTGATGGACTTCATACCGACATGAAATGTCGCGTTATTAGGGGTCTGACTCGGTTTGCATAAGGTTAAAATCTCAATCGACAAATTTTTCCGAATCGTATTTCCATATTAGTGCTTGCTGTCGAATTTCAAAGTTGTTCAAAATTTTTTTATGGGTATCTTAAAAATATGTGCAGGCAAAACTAGAGCTAAGAAAAAAATTTGGGCACTTGAGTCCAAAATTCCGCCGCGGAACCCAAGCCAAATGGCATGTTTTGCCGAGGAACCACGGCGCTTTTTTTGCTACAGTGCCCAAATTTTTTTTGAGGCTCTAGTTCATGGAAATATGATTTTAGGAATATTTTGTTTTGGTCGAGATTTTTTTGAGCGCTGGTTTTGCATTTGGGGGCCAATTTAGAAAAGTTTAGTTGATCGAAATTTTAATTGTGTGTTTTTCAATGCATACATTACTATCTGCGACCGTGAATGTCATTAGAGCGGTAGAACTCATCTAACTGCTATATGTTCTTTTAGACGGGTTTATGAACATGACATTCACGTTGATGTTTTTTGTTGTGCTGAGGTTGTGGTTGGATTGTCGTGGCGGATAGCCAGTGGTGCAATGATAGTTATACAGTTTAGATTCATTTGTACATTTGATATTGCAGGACGAGCGTCCGACATGTGGACTGCTATCTCTGCCAGTTTGTATATTATTTGTTTGGGACACGACCGGGTTGAGGTCGATGCCACTCTTGTACATATTATTTTCTTTTCTGTACTAGGATTACACCGTGATGGAGTGCTCAAATAGCCGGTTCTAGAGGGCAACAGGCCCGCATCTCATGGCGTTGAGATGGAGGGGGCCTTACTCTAGAATTGGCGAGCTATTCGCCGCACTCATAGGGGGTATAGGTTGACCCATGGAGGGGTGCTTAAGTTACCGGATTTTGTGAAGTGCTGGGTGGCCCACTCACTTTGTTGATTGGGGCTGCCTCACTTCTGGGATTGGCGGGTAACTTGCCGCGCACATAGGGGTGCATGTTTTCATTGCACAGTGTAACAACCCTAAACTTTCTGTACAGAATTTTTTCAAAATACAGAAAGGAGCACCTAAGCCTGTGCACAAGTTATAAATTTAATTTGCTTTTGAACAGTAAGAACAAGTTTGTAGCTCATTGGTAAAGCCTTGCACTGCTGTGACATAGCCCCTGTGTTCAAACCCCCTCAGTCACATATTATTTTTGTTAAATTTTCTTTTAAACTTGTAGCAGCTCAAAAGTTTGCACATGCATTGCACGTAAAATAAAAAGTCACAATGTAATCAAATATGTGCACTGAGGTATACCAAGTGACATGGACACATGGCCAAGATCCCAACCCCATCCCACCGGATTGGACCGGCGAGATGTATTGGGGGGCTGGCACCGCCGGGCATATCCGTAGGGAATGCTTTGGATTTTTAACCCTAGCACCCCTTCGCCTACCCCACTAGCCCCATGTTGTTTGATTTCTCTGCATTCATCCAGAGAGTGATAATTCCTCTCTTAAATCCAAATTTTAATGCAATTTTTAATTCTCAAATTCATTATCCTAAACCCTAATTTTTCCGATAAATACCACACTACATTTCACCCCATCTCATTCAGAAATCCCATACAAAAACTCTCTAAAATTTCCAAGTCCCAAGTTGTACAAGTGGAGTTAGTAAAGGGCAAGGTTCCGGCGACGTTTCGGGAAGAATCCGGCGACGAAATGACTTTTCGACGATTCCAATAGCTTCCTCTATCTCTCCTCTTTAATTTCAATCTGTAAGTTCCTTTCACTCTTCTCAACTTCTTGTCTTAAACATCTTCTTTTTAAAACCCATCGTAAGCGGAGTTATTCCGACTTCCGACTCTCTTTTCTTTAAAAACACAATTTCTTTTAAACAATAAATTACCATCTCTTCTTATAATGTTTAACAAACATAAATAAACACATCAGAACAAGTTTCATATCAAAATAATCCGTATTGCAATTTCTATTTCACTTTTACACTAAAATACCATCATGTTTACATACGCCATTGTTTATTCATTTTAACCATATTACCTTTAGAAAACTCACGAGGTAATGGCCTACCTCATCACAACACACATTCTTGACATAGCATGATGATTTGTGGAATATTAGTTTGTGGAAAAATACGAGTTTACACTTAAATACCATAAACATTCAAAAACCATTTTCTTTAAAAGCGTATTATTTAATTTCTTGCAAATACGCCTCTACAACCCATTTTAGGGAACCCCGATCGGGATGGTGCGGGTTATCGCATATCCTCGAGCCTAGTAGAGCAAGATGCAGACCTCCGCAAGGAGCATTCGACCTCGATGGAATTTTTAATGCAATTTTAAAGAAAAATATGATTTCTATTTAATAAATAAGTTATATATATATTATCAAAATATCTACTTTAAGTATACAATCTATATATTCCAAGTTTTCTAAATCAAAGGAATCACAAATTTCATGAAACTACCATTACAACTCAATACAATTCCAAAATTTCACTAAAATACCATATACATTGAAGTCTAGGTTATATCCACTAGAATATTTCACTTTATAAAAATTACAATTATGAAAACCCTAAAGAAGATAATTAAATACTTGAGGTGTATTTTGAAAATATATCAAAACTATTTTTCATAAACCACCTCAAGCTATATTAATTTACAATAAGGACCCTAGTAAACATAGGTTAAAGCGGGACCAGTTCTCTTGAGCCTCAGGGAGCTAGAGAATTTGGGTGCTTGCCTATTTAAGGAAGACAACTAAAACGGTGTTATCAATACGGTAATTGGCTTGGAAAAAGTCACAAATCCTGCCGTCCATGTGCAGCAGTTACCGATAACTTCAAAACTATTTCAAGACTTCAATTCTGTTTAAGTGTCTGACTCAGGCAGAGTCTCAGTCAAAAAATGGAAATAATCTATACTTGAATTCAATTCAATTCAACTCCATTACAACATGAATCCATTTATACTAGAATTTTCGTCTATATCACCATAACATGACTCGACTAAACCGAACCATGGATATACTCTGATTACATGACTATCCATTTATATCCATTTCGACTGATATCATGGTTTCGGTAAGTCATCTATCTACAATTCAATACAATCAATACAATAATACATTACGGGGTTTTTAAAGGGGTAGACTGGTACGGAAGGTGTTAAAAGTGGCACGAGGCGGTTATTAAAAGATGTACTATACATCCATTGCCGTTGTTCCGTGGTTTTATCGATGGAGCCTTGTACCACGGGTTACCATAGTCCATGGTGTAAGTTAGACTCCTCTTGTATACACTGGCATATTCTGTACCAAGCTACAAACAACTACGTTAGCATAATAAACATAATCTTATCTACTTCACATGTTCTATTCGCTGTCTATTTTTTCATTTCTCTCTTTGGGACTTACCGAGCGATTGTTCGCTGACGACATTCCTATTTCTTTCTTCTTTGGAATGTTGTCAGGAGGACCCGACTCTAAAGAGTTCGAGACTAGCCAGGAGCACTTGGAGCAGTTCAAAGAAGACCCGGAGTATTGACTTTACTTGTATTAACTTTACTTTCAGTTCATGCCATTGTTTAGGCATTGCTTTCCAGACTTGTATTTGCATTTCCAGTTGTACTTGTAAAGGATGTTTAATATATAAAAGTTGCTGTTCATTTACACTTCATGTCTTCTTGTGTATATTTACTTTATATTGCTTAGTTACGCTTAGCGTATTTACTTCTGAGTAAATACGTAGTGGGTCTAGTCGCGTCTCCTTACCATACACCAGGAAGCGGGGCATGACACACAGGCTATCCACATGACAGGGAACGTCGGGTCTCATTTGCCGCTCAAATGAAACCCGATGCTCCAGGATTATCCACCATTTTGTGTTGCTTGCTAAGATTCTGTGATGTTGCTTATATCATGCCTGGGACGAATGTTATATATATTTATATATATACTAGTAGATGTTGTATATGTTTTGCACCCGCGCTAGTCCAGCCCCCGCTCTGCCATTAGTTAAGTAACCTAACGGGTGATGACGAGGCCCCAAGGCGAATGCGGATGATATATACGTACATTTTATTTTCATTCCTTTATGTGGTGTGATATGTTTAATTGATGGGACTGCGTTGATTCTAATCAATGCAAGGAAAATAAACCTATATGATGCTGTTGGAACCAGGTTTTGAAAAACAGACATTACAGATGTTTTCTTTTGCTTTACACAGTGGTATTCGGTCATAAATATCCTGCACCTCATTCGACGAGGCAAGAGCCGAGATCCTTTCACCGGGAAAGACCTCTTGAGAAGAAGTTTGCGTCATCATAAGTACTTTACTATAGTCATTTCCTTTTGCTTTGTATCGTGGTATTCGATTGGGAATATCCTGCACCTTATTCGATGAGGAAAGAGCCGAGATTCCTTCACAGTGAGTGACCTCTTTAGCAAAAGTTTTCGCTACTATATATTTGTTAAACCACTTGGATTCCTTCAACGATATCAAGTTCATTACGTTAAATGTTTTTTGCCAAAAAACAGCCGTAGCCCTCCATCATTTCAGACGGGTAGCGCCTAGTATTCATGCATGTTTATTGGCCTTCGTCAAGGCATAGTGTATGGTGGCTATGTATTACTTTTCTGTTGCATGGGTATTCATTAATTTAGAACAGTCGTACAGCCTTGTTGGCCTTCGTCAAGGGAGAGTACAGGTGGGTTTAGATTAATTAGGACAATGACGGGTAGAACTTGACTTGCGATGTATGATTTGTTGGCCTTCATCAAGGTCATAAGACGCTTGGGGTAAAAATCACATTGGGAGTTTCAAACATACAGGAAACTTGCCAGGTATGTGCATACCTTATGGAGCGCGGTGACTTGAGTGGCTTCTATCAAGTTATCATGCGATGATAGTTGGATTCCGATTTCCACTGATGAGTAGGTGTTACTCCTCGGGTGATTTTAGATGATCCCGACTAATTCTCCTTTTGGGTTTAGAAGGAGAATTCGAGTAGACAGTGGGAGCCATACTGATTAGATAAAGTTATAACCATTCTGATCATGGGTAGAGTGCACGCTGAGTGTTTCTTTTATCTCTCTCTTTGGCGGTGACCATGGCCCGACCCTAAACCAAAACTCATAAACCATGTTAACCGAACCTTCTTAAAACACTTTTGTTTTGGCTTTTAGATTGTCATAGTCGCATATATCATTGCCGCTCTTACTCTTACCCTTTGAATTTCTCATGAACATTCCGTATCACTACGAAGATCCACATTATATGGATACTCCATCGTATAGTTACATACGAACTCGAAAGAACTTGTTCCAGTTTAAGAATGGATTCTGGTTCTGGAAAAATTGAATAGGACTATTTAGTTGTCTTTTCTCTTTAGCTTCTCTCAGGTTTCGAGGGCTCCTGGTATTAGGAGAGTACACCTATTGTGCTTATCGGATAGTCTTCTTCCAAACCTCAGGCAGGTGCCGAAAGGTTGGGAAGGAAGAAAACCAATTAGCCTAAGTGTGGTGTACATAAGGTAATAACTAAATGTTAGTTATGTATATGCCCTAGAGGCCATTGTTGTACATATGATGTATATTATAATGGATGCTTGGATATATATAGAGATGACTTTCTTGCTCGTCATGATAGTATGCTATTTGATTTCACTTTATCTTAACATGTTGACTTGTATTGGTTTACTGTTTTACTCACATGTTGATAAAGCCCTTAGGATCTGTACTTGACTACTGGGACTATGATGAGATCATACTAGTGGGGCCACGGTAGTCGATGAGTACATCCTATAACTGTTCCTAGTCGAGGGTATATCGAGACAGGGCATCGATACACCAGAGTAGACTAGCGTATACGCATCTTGACCCATATGATGGGCGATGGATGATCCCATATCCATCGGTGTTTGACATCAGAGATGGTGTATGGGTGCTCAGTGGAGACTGGGTACACTGGACGGACTCGCCGAGAACTCCCAGATGGTGATATACCACACGTCAGATGGCAGTTCTCCGGTGACACTGCTACAGGGTAGTCTGAAGACCCGAGATCGTCATAGAGCCTTGTGTGATTCCCACTGTGCTTTGATTTCCACCTTACCACGTCCAAGAGGGCATGCAAAACGGTGGCTTTTGGGTACAGTCCCGAATCACATGGAGGCAATGAGCGATAGGAAGGGATTCGTCTCTCCCGGTATAGGGAGTTGATGTTGTGCTGTGTTCGATTGGCTATAACTGGAAGTCCCTGGCCAGGGCTGATATAGAGATTTACTGGTAAGTGTTACTAGTAGTTTTTCGACCCGTTATGAGCCACACATCGACACGACTTATCGGTTACTGGGGTCTGACGTATACCACCCCTAGACTTGATATGCGACATATCAGACGAACAGACCGGACTGTACGGGAGTGTTAATGATTGGATTCACAGGAGAACGCACAGGCTAGCTTGTTGATCTTCTGATCGCTCAATACCTGGGTGGCTGTTACGTTTAGCTGACCGCTTGCAGCTTGTGGGTGTTTGATATGATCGTCACCTGCTACCGGCGTATTGACGATTCTTTAGAGTCCTACACAGAGGTTTCTTGGCTCAGGAAAAACGGAGTAGAGGCACATATGTGATATGTGCAGGACCGAGGATAATGCGGTATGAGATACCGTATTATATTCTCGCGATATTTGGATATGAACCGGGTCATTGGATCAAGTGTTGGTTCGATGAATCGGTACATGATATATTAGTCGGTAATATTCGATATAGCCGGATCGTCGGATCAAGTGTTGATTCGATGATTTAATGTATAATAATATATATGATATATTGTATTACATTATCTAATATTGGCTCGCTTTATTATTTCATTTTCTCACTGGATGATACATTGATATATATGCGATATATGTTAATTGTATTATTTTCTTTTGTTGCAAATATATAATATATATGTGATATATATTATTGTGACATGATATGATTTATTGTTAAACATGTTTAAGGATGATTAAATGAGGTTAGGGTTTGATTAGGGTTAGTTGCTTCTTGCACCTTCTAAAAGCAATTTTTTTTGTCATGGTTAAGATATTTGTTGATGACACATTTTCTAACCCAACCAAACCCTAACTCTAGTTTATTCTCTACACATTCTTAGCCACTCATCCTTGACCATGGTTTATACATCAATCATATACTTTTATTTCTATTCATCACAAAAGGATTTTATTATTATCTTTTCCATTATCATCTTCTTCTCTCTTGATGAAAAAGCTCACTAGAAATTCTTTATGTGATGAATAATTATAAGAAAATGATTTAAAAAGAAAGCAAAAATACTACTCTCTCATCCTCATCTCATCTAGCCCATGAGATTAGTGTGTTCATCTCTTTAGAGTGAGAAAGCTTGAGTCTTTGCAACTTCGACGTAGATCATCGGAGATTTGGAACACTTCAAGCTAGCATGGATCGTTCGAGTCGTGGAGCCTCTCATGAGTCCGGGAGATCGTGGATCGCGGCAAAGGGACTTCTACTCGGAGCTTGTGAAGCAAAGGAGCGGACTACAAAGGTTGTAATCCCTCACACTTAGATAAAAGTTATCATCTTGCATGTTTAACCCTAATAATCTAGCAAAGATCCCGGCTTTGGGTTGTTCGGCACGTCTAAATTTTTATCCGGGCATGTTTGATGCCTTATGAACCTTCACAAGAGTGCCTAGGAACCCTACAGTGGTATCAGAGCCTAGCTAGAGCATTAGGCGACGTGTTTACGAAGTTAAAACTCCGATCGAACCCGAACCGACGAATTTAACCCCCTCTCTGGAAATTTTTCAAAATCTGGGATTTTTCTGAATTAAAAATACCTGAAAAATACAGCAGGGAAAAATAAGAATTTCGGTGGAAAAATAATCCACTGATCCGTACAAACCGCCGCGGAACCGCGGCCGTACCTTGCTTGGGCCGCGGAACCGCGGCAGTTTAGAGAGATCAGGGCCCCATTTTTGCACAGTAATTCATAGTTCTCTGGTTTATTGTTTATGGGTATTTTTAATCTGTTTCAAGTGTTGAATATTCTGGGGTTTGTTTTGTAATAGTAGACTCGATCGGAAATTTTAAATTCGTATTTCTTTCCGGATATTTAGAAACTGTTAAACTAGTTGAACGGATATCATTAACCCACTTTTTCCCGGCACGTAAAACTTTCAAGTGTTGAATTTTTATCGGGTTTAAATCTTTCGGAAAAATTATACAAGTTAAGCGGTGGACCCTCTAGAAGTCAACAAACCTTAACTCGATTATGTGACCGTCTTGAACTGCCTTTTGAACATTCGGATTTGGGGCAGTACGGCGTGCCACATGTGAGGCGTTGGCTTGACCCTTCTACGGCTGGATCACTGGTACTGTGACATATTCTGGGATTATTTGAACTCCGCTCAAGTGTTGAGCAATTTAGGAAATTTTGGGTATTTGATTATCTGTTCGGAAAGTTTAATACTGTCTATTTATCTGGAATGTGATACAATATGTGGAATTCATAGAGTTAGGCATGAAATGCGGAGTATGTGATATTTCGGATTTATGATGTCTAGAGTGATTGTGAATTCCAAATATTGTAGTTTTACACTTTCTTTTCTGTGACCGTAAGTGTAATATATGATATCGCCGGTTTCGTTGCTATATGTCAACGACAATTGGGATGCGCATATTTACTTACGTTGATGATATGAGATATTATGTGTTGCTGTGATATGTTATATTGGATCGTCGCGTTCTGAATAGCCGAGGGTTTATGTGAGATGAGGGTTTTTATTTTCATTCATGTAAAATTCATTTGTAATGTAATATTCTTTTATTTGGGGCACTTCCAGGTTGAGGTTGATGTCACCAGTGTATATTATTTACTTTTCCGCATTAGGTAGACCCAAGGAGGGGAGCACAAGTAACCGGGTTCTAGGGTCCAGTGGGAGGCCATCTCGAGGAGTCGAGACCGGGTCTCCTAACCCTAGAATTGGCAGTGTTACTTGCCGCTCTCGTAGGGGTCTTGGGATGTGGGTTTGGCTATTCGTCGCGACCGTGGAATCCGTGTTTTATACAGGCTCGTATTGAAAACACGGACGTCCTAGTATATCCAATATTTCATATATGTTCTTCTGCTGCAATGTTCTTTGATGAGATCATATTACTGCCTGAGACGAATGCTTATACTATATATATATGCTGATATATAAATATTACTGCTTTCGTTTCTTCTGTAATGCTTAGGAAGCATAAGCTGATGGGATTTTTATTAATAAAATTAATAAAAAGAAAAGAAACCTAAAGATGTTGTAGAATCAAAACTTTATAAAAAGGGTAGCTACAGTTTTGCTTTGCACAGTGATATATATGATATATCCTGCACCTTATTCGATGGGGAAAGAGCCGACGATCCCTTCACCGGGAGTGACCTCTTTAGCGAAACTGGCAGATGCTACAAAACTCGGTTTGTCTTTTGATTGCTTTTAAAGTTTTGCTTTCCACAGCGGTATATATGATATATCCTGCACCTTATTCGATGAGGAAAGGGCCGACGATCCCTTCACCGGGAGTGACCCCTTTAGCGAAACTAAGAAAAGCCTCAAAAACACTCCTTTTCAAATTACTCGATTCTACGAAGATATCAAGTTCATTACGCTTAGGGTTTTCTGAAAAACCTGCATAGCCCTCCGACATTTCAGATAGGTAATACTTAGTATTCGCGCTACGTTTGTTGGCTTTCGTCAAGGCGTAGTGTGCGGTAGCTAATTATTACTTATCTGTTACATATGATGAGATTGGGTTAGGGTAGTCGTGCGGCTTTGTTGCCTTTCGTCAAGGGACGTACGGCTGGGTTTAATTCAATCAAGAAATGTTCGGATTGAACTTGACTAGCGGACTATGGTTTGTTGGCTTTCGTCAAGGTCATAGAACGTTAGGGGCAAAATATTATTGGGAATTTCAAATGTTGAAATTTGCAATGAGATTGCATACCTTCTATGAGATAGTTGGATCCCGATACCCGCTGCGAGTAAGAGTTACTCCTGGGAGAGTTTTACACAGGATAATTAGTCATTCAAGTAGGTGTCTAGAAAAGTGTTAACGGGGTTATGCCTCTGGGAAAACGAGGTTTACTTTAATTAGGTCCGTGCGAAAGTACGAGAAACCTCCCTCAAAGTACCGACACTGATCTGGCCGAAAGATTGACGAAATTGTAGGGTGTAATTAATCCCGGCTAATCTTACCTTTTAGGGTTTTAAGGTAGATTTGATAAAAATAGTGGGAGACATCCTGATTAGATAAGATAATAACCAATCTAATCTTGCAAGAGCGTACGCTAAAGTGTTTTCTTCTCTCTCTCTCCAGGTAGCGACCATGTCAGGCCATAATCAAGATAATAATATGGATGTATTGACTGAACCCGATTATTGTACTGAGCAAGGGAACGTTGGACCCGTTCTTTCTTATAAGAGTTATAAGACTGAACAGGAAACATGAGAATATCTGGATTCTCACGCCGCCCAAAAGAACATGCATGTTGATGCATCTTCTTCGGGTGTGTTAGTTATTGAGAACTGTTTCTCAGTTCACCCTACGTCCTGGGTGCTAGATACCGGATCAGGATCCCACATATGTAAACAGTTACATGGATTACGTAAAGGTAGAGAACTGGGAAAAGGTGATCATTCCGTTCAAGTAGGAAACGGTGCAAATGTTGCAGCCAAAGCTGTTGGCGAATATCACCTGGTATTACCAAGTCGTAATACACTGATTCTAAATGAGTGCTATTATATACTGAACATGATGTGCAATATTATATCAGTTTCTTTATTAAGTAAAGAAGGATATAATTTTGTAGTAAAGGATAATTTATGAACATATTCCTAGATCAAAAGTTGATTGCATCAGGCTCGTTACATAATGGCATATTCATTCTAAATCAGAATACAGTCCTGAATATACAAAACACACACAAGAGGAAAAGTTCAGAAATGAACGAATCCTACTTGTGGCATTGTAGACTTGGTCATATCAATGCGACACGATTGGCTAAGTTACATAAGGATGGTTATTTGAATTCGTTTGAATTATCATCTTATGATACTTGCCATTCATGTCTCAAAGGAAAAATGACCAAAGCTCCGTTTAGTGGACACGGAGAAAGAGTTAATGAACTCTTAGGACTAATACATAGTGATGTATGTGGTCCCATGTCTACGCATGCCAGGAACGGTTCTTCCTACTTTATTATATTCACTGACGATCTCTTTAGATACGGACATGTGTTTCTGATGAAACACAAGTTTGAAGCTTTTGAGAAATTCAGAGAATATAAGCACGAAGTAGAGAACTAAACGGGCAAAAGTATTAAGATTCTTCGATCTGATCGAGGAGGTGAATACTTGAGCAATGAGTTCCAAGATTATCTAAAAGAGAATAGGATTCTCTCTCAGCTTACTCCACCTTATACACCACAGCACAACGGTGTATCAGAACGAAGGAATCGCACCCTAATAGATATGGTGCGTTCAATGATGAGTACAGCTGAGTTACCTATTTCCTTCTGGGGGTATGCGCTTGAGACAGCCATATATCTATTGAATATGGTTCCTACCAAATCAGTGCCTACCACTCCATATGAGATATGGAAAGGGAAGAGACCATCTCTTAAGTATGTTAAGATATGGGGTTGTTCAGCCTATGTCAAAAGACAAAATACGGACAAACTCGAGGCAAGATCTGTCTTATGTAAGTTTGTAGGATATCCCAAGAACTCACAAGGGTATATCTTCTACCACACTGAGGAACAAAAGGTGTTTGTTTCTAAACATGCCACCTTTTTGGAAAAGGAATTTCTTGCAAAAGAAATTGATGGCAATGAGGTAGAACTGGAAGAGGTTCCAGCGACACAAACTACAACAGATGATTTAGTGGAACCAGAGGATTCAGTAGTACCCAACGAACCCCTGCCTCTCCGCCGATCTAGTAGGGTTTCTCATCCACCTGAGAGATACTACGGTTTTCTCATTGATGGTGGAAGCGAGGACTGCATCATGGATGATGATGAACCGACTAGTTTCGAGCAGGCCATCACGAGTGGTGACTCTATGAAATGGCTGGATGCAATGCGACCTGAGATGGAATCCATGTACACCAATAAAGTATGGATTTTAGAAAATGCTCCTGAAAGGGTAAAACCCATTAGGAGCAAGTGGATTTTTAAAAAGAAATTTGGTGTAGATGGAAAAGTTGAGACTTTCAAAGCTAAACTTGTAGCAAAGGGTTTTTGTCAACGACCAGGTGTGGATTATGACGAAACCTTTTCTCCAGTGGCTATGCTTAAGTCCATCCGGATCTTACTTGCCATTGCTGCATACCATGACTACGAAATCTGGCAAATGGATGTTAAGACTGCCTTTCTAAACGGTGATTTAGAAGAGAGCGTGTACATGACTCAGCCAGAGGGCTTCGTAGATATTGGGAGCAGCGGAAAGGTGTGCAAGCTGCTTAAATCCATTTATGGGTTAAAGCAAGCATCGCGGAGTTGGAACATCTGTTTTGATGTTGTAGTCAAAGAGTTTGACTTCATCAAAAATATAGATGAACCTTGTATCTATAAGAAGGTAGCAGAGGGTAAGGTTGTCTTCCTCGTATTGTACGTGGATGACATACTCTTGATAGGAAATGATATTCCTATGCTGCAATCAGTCAAGCTCTTCTTATCACAGAGATTCTCAATGAAAGATCTAGGTGATGCCTCCTGCATATTGGGAATCATGATCTATAGAGATAGATCTAAACGGATACTGGGATTGTCCCAATCCAGGTACATTGACACCATACTAAAGAGGTTTAGTATGGAAGAATCCAAGCGTGGGAACCAACCCACGATCTCTGGACTCACTCTCTCCAAAGAGATGTCTCCCAAGACTGATTTGGAGAGAGCTCGCATGCAAGGGATACCCTATGCTTCGGCAGTAGGCTCTATCATGTATGCGATGCTATGTACCAGACCCGATGTAGCATACTCACTAAGTGTAGTGAGTCGGTGTCAAGCAGATCCTGGAGAGAGTCATTGGACAGCTGTGAAGAACATTCTCAAGTACTTACGAAGGACTAAGGAGATGTTCTTGGTGTATGGTAACGGAGAACTCTAGGTGGAGTCCTTTACCGATTCCAGCTTCCAAAGTGATAAGGACGACTCTAAGTCGCATTCGGGTTTTGTCTTTACCCTCAATGGAGGGGCGGTATGTTGGAAGAGTTCCAAACAGGATACTGTTGCAGACTCAACGATGGAGGCTGAATACATCGCTGCCAACGATGCTGCCAAGGAGGCTGTCTGGATAAAGAAGTTCATTAGTGAACTTGGTGTGGTTCCATCCATTGAGCATCCAATACCTCTGTATTGCGATAACAATGGAGCTGTGGCGTTAGCCAAGGAACCCAGGTCCCATCGAAAGTCCAGACATATTCTGAAGCGGTATCACCTGATCAGGGAGATAGTTGATCGCCGGGAGATCGAGGTCAGGAGAGTAGATACGAAGGACAACACTGCGGATCCATTCACGAAGGCTATTCCCCAGATACAGTTTGAGAGATTATTCGGGATGCTAGGTATGAGATACCACAGCAGCTGGCCTTAGTGCAAGTGGGAGATTGTTAGTTATGTATATGCCCTAGAGGCCATTGTTGTACATATGATGTATATTATAATGGATGCTTGGATATATATAGAGATGACTTTCTTGCTCGTCATGATAGTATGCTATTTGGTTTCACTTTATTTTAACACGTTGACTTGTATTGGTTTACTGTTTTACTCTCACATGTTGATAAAGCCCTTAGGATCTGTACTCGACTACTGGGACTATGATGAGATCATACTAGTGGGGCCACGGTAGTCGATGAGTACATCCTATAACTGTTCCTAGTCGAGGGTATATCGAGACAGGGCATCGATACACCAGAGTAGACTAGCGTATATGCATCTTGACCCATATGATGGGCGATGGATGATCCCATATCCATCGGTATTTGACATCAGAGATGGTGTACGGGTGCTCAGTGGAGACTGGGTACACTGGACGGACTCGCCGAGAACTCCCAGATGGTGATATACCACACGTCAGATGGCAGTTCTCCGGTGACACTGGTACAGGGTAGTCTGAAGACCCGAGATCGTCATAGAGTCTTGTATGATTCCCACTGTGCTTTGATTTCCACCTTACCACGTCCAAGAGGGCATGAAAAACGGTGGCTTTTGGGTACAGTCCCGAATCACATGGAGGCAATGAGCGATAGGAGGGGATTCGTCTCTCCCGGTATAGGGAGTTGATGTTGTGCTGTGTTCGATTGGCTATAACTGGAAGTCCCTGGCCAGGGCTGATATAGAGATTTACTGGTAAGTGTTACTAGTAGTTTCTCGACCCGTTATGAGCCACACATCGACACGACTTATCGGTTACTGGGGTCTGACGTATACCACCCCTAGACTTGATATGCGACATATCAGACGAACAGACCGGACTGTACGGGAGTGTTACTGATTGGATTCACAGGAGAACGCACAGGCTAGCTTGTTGATCTTCTGATCGCTCAATACCTGGGTGGCTGTTACGTTTAGTTGACCGCTTGCAGCTTGTGGGTGTTTGATATGATCATCACCTGCTACCGGCGTATTGACGATTCTTTAGAGTCCTACACAGAAGTTTCTTGGCTCAGGCAAAACGGAGTAGAGGCACATATGTGATATGTGCAGGACCGAGGATAATGCGATATGAGATACCGTATTATATTCTCGCGATATTTGGATATGAATCGGGTCATTGGATTAAGTGTTAGTTCGATGAATCGGTACATGATATATTAGTCGGTAATATTCAATATAGCCGGATCGTCGGATCAAGTGTTGATTCGATGATTTAATGTATAATAATATATATGATATATTGTATTACATTATCTAATATTGGCTCGCTTTATTATTTCATTTTCTCACTGGATGATACATTGATATATATGCGATATATGTTAATTGTATTATTTTCTTTTGTTGCAAATATATAATATATATGTGATATATATTATTGTGACATGATATGATTTATTGTTAAACATGTTTAAGGATGATTAAATGAGGTTAGGGTTTGATTAGGGTTAGTTGCTTCTTGCACCTTCTAGAAGCAATTTTTTTTGTCATGGTTAAGATATTTGTTGATGACACATTTTCTAACCCAACCAAACCCTAACTCTAGTTTATTCTCTACACATTCTTAGCCACTCATCCTTGACCATGGTTTATACATCAATCATATACTTTTATTTCTATTCATCACAAAAGGATTTTATTATTATCTTTTCCATTATCATTTTCTTCTCTCTTGATGAAAAAGCTCACTAGAAATTCTTTATGTGATGAATAATTATGAGAAAATGATTTAAAAAGAAAGCAAAAATACTACTCTCTCATCCTCATCTCATCTAGCCCATGAGATTAGTGTGTTCATCTCTTTAGAGTGAGAAAGCTTGAGTCTTTGCAACTTCGACGTAGATCATCGGAGATTTGGAATACTTCAAGCTAGCATGGATCGTTCGAGTCGTGGAGCCTCTCATGAGTCCGGGAGATCGTGGATCGCGGCAAAGGGACTTCTACTCGGAGCTTGTAAAGTGAAGGAGCGGACTACAAAGGTTGTAATCCCTCACACTTAGATAAAAGTTATCATCTTGCATGTTTAACCCTAATAATCTAGCAAAGATCCCGGCTTTGGGTTGTTCGGCACGTCTAAATTTTTATCCGGGCATGTTTGATGCCTTATGAACCTTCACAAGAGTGCCTAGGAACCCTACACTAAAGACATATAAAAGATTAGAAAGAGGGTAAAGGAAATTGCGACTGCTAACATTCATGATGAAACCGCGTATATCATTCCCACTCCTATTTCACCTTTGCATTTCTCCGGAATATTCTGTATCACTACGAAGATCCACATTACTTGGATATGCCATCATATAGTTACATACGAACTCGAAGGAATTTGTTCTAGTTCGAGAATGGTTTCCGGTTCAGGAGAAATTGAATATGATTATTCAAGTTGTCTTTTCCCCTTTACCTTCTCTCAAGTTGAGTGAGCTCCTAGGATTAGGAGAGTACACCAATTACGCTTATTGTATAGTCTTCTTCCAAACCATAAGCTGGTGCCGAAAGGTATGGAAGGAAGAAAACCATTTAGCCTAAGTACGGTGTACAGAAGGTAATAAGTAAAGACAAATAAAGGGATTGGAGTGAGGACATGGAAATATACGGTTACGGTTATGAATCAGGATAGTGGAAGAGGCATTACTAGGAATATCTGGATACCCCTTCGAAACATTTTCATGTTTCAGTTTTAATGTGCAATGTTAATTGAAAACTGTTTTCCCAATTAGATTCTAACTCCAGAGTATGTATTTACCAGATTTGATTCTTACATCTGTATAGCGTTACAGATGATGAGAGGGAGTAAGATATTGGTAATTAGGTGATTATATCCTCAAACTATCGGAATTCTTTGTAATTGGTGATATTTAAGGAAATCACCTGGGTTTTTGCCGGACGACAAATATTTGGTTTTGAATATCCGTTGTTATGCATCAATTTCAAACTGATATATCTGTACATTTATTTTATAAAGTGAGATATAACTTTTTTAAATTATGTCTGAGACATTTACCTATATCAGTTGATGATTAGGTAAGGAGCATTGAACAGCGGTGTAATTCTTCTTAACCATAGCACAGTTTTCAACTTACGATGCACAATTTTGAGTTATTGAACTCAGGGGACTTATACATAGTATTGTATGTTGTCCAATGTCCATTAGGAAAAAGGGGTTGGTACACATACTATATTCTGTTTACTTTTGACTTCTATAGTTTTAGACAAATATTTCGTTGAAATACATGGTCCAAATTTTGAGAAGTTATAGGTATACGAATAAAGTAGAGAACCATATGTTGCAAGACAAAGGGGTTAGTACTCGTACTATATTCTGTTTACTTTTGACTTTTCTAGTTTTAGACAAGTATTTCGTTGAAATACGGGGTCTAGATTGTTGGATATAGTGCCCTCAAAGTCAATTATTGGATCGTAGGTATGTGATTGCAATGATTGCGGATGACCTATACCGGTAGTACAGTCTTACTCGAGAGATAGTATGCTATCTGGTTTGCCTTTATCAGTCGTGTACAGTTTCTGGTGACTGGTCACTATTACACATTGATAGAGCCCTTAGGATCTTGCTTGACTACCAACAGTATGATGGCGATCATATACGTGAGAGTTGGGTAGTCTATAAGCACATCCTTAATAGTGGTCCCTAGTCGTGGGAGTTTCGAGACAGCGCATCGATACTCCGGAGTAGACTAGTGTATACAGTCGAGCCCCCGACGAGGCGCGCTGGCCGGTCTCACAAGCCACTGGTGTCAGTTGGATCACCTAAAATGTATGCAGGTGCTCATTGGGTTATGAGTACACTGGACAGGACTCGCCGGGAACCTAATAGTTGGTATTATACCTAGCGTCAGATAGCAGTTCCCTGGTGACATATGTACAGGTTAGTTCATCGACCTGAGATTGTCATTTGTCTTATGTGAGTTCCCACTGTGGTTTGATTTCTACCCTACCACGGCCCAAAGGAGTCGTGCAAACAGGTATTTTTTGGGTACAGTCCCGAGCCACATGGAGGCAAGTGAGCGGATCGGTAGGGGATTCATCTCTCCCGGTATTGGGGGTGAGATCGTGCTGTGTCTAGGAAAGCCATTACACTAAGTCCTTGGCCAAGACATGTGAGAATTACTGGTAAGTATTCCAGTAGTTTCTCAGGGTGTTCAGGGCTTGTCTCCGACACGACTTATACCGCCATTGGAGGTCTGACGTTGCCAGCCCCCTAGGCCCGATATGCGATACTTATAGACGAACGGACCGGACTGTATGTATATTATCACTGTTAGGCTCAGTAGGGTTCCAGAATGAGTTCGCTCATCGGCTTCCCTTGAGGTCAGTACATGGGCAGCCGTTACGCACTGCTAGTGCCGCTGACGTGCTTGTGGTTAAACCCACTGCCAGGGTACTGATGAGTCATTAGAGTCCTCCACAGATAGTTTCCCAAGTTCGGGCGAAACGTTGTAGAGGCCGTATGGTTTTATGGCAGGGTTCGGAAAATGCACGTGCGTTTACGCACGTGTCATATTTCGGGCAGATAATACTGGTGGGTTTTGGTTTAAGCCGGATCCGAGTATTATACCGTGTAGATATAATATCTTTGTCTCAGTTGCATTTGTATTCGGTCGTAATACAAATGCGGGTATGTTTATACTGTTATGGGGTTATCCTGAAATTCGTTTCGGGATCGCTTTTCGAAGTTGCCAGTTTTCTATCACCCGTCTTAAACATTCGGTTTAATATGGAATTATCTTTTCTTCATGAGAGTGAGTCATGAGTGGAAGCTTCTTGATTTGGTGACTAGGTTTAGTGAGTCATTCATTGTATTAATGGTTTTGATGAGGTGTATTAGTGAGCCACCCTTTTCCATTAATGTGTTTTGTTCTTGCTAAGATATTTCTTCTTGATCTTTTATCTTATGGTCACCTCCCTTGCTCCTACACTCACCCCTCCTCTCATTTATATTGGTCGGCCATTCTTATGGAGGTGATATATGGTTGTTGGAAATTAGATGATGGAATTTGGTTCATGGAAATTTCATAGCTCATTCATCATTTCTTGATTAAAAGGCAATTTCATTAACCGTTCATCCATGGTTTTGGATGAAACGAGACAAAGTATTCTACTCATTCTCTACATCAATTTTGTACATGTCGGTTAGCAAACTTCATGTCCGAGTTGCCTCGGTTCAGAGGCGGGAGCCCGTTTAAAGATCCGTTGACTTTGTGCCACCTCGAGGAGAAGACTGGAGATCGAGCGAGATCGCAGATGCCGCAAAGGGAGCATGGGATGATGGATAAGGAACGAAGGACTCGGATCGTTCGGTATAGCCTTTTTACTCACTTTGTAGTTTGTTAGTTTAGCGTTAATGGCAAGATCCGGGTTATAGTATGCGATAACACCAGTTATAAAAGTTTTTGTTCCGCGTTTGGCGTTAGATTGACGGCCGGGACGCTACCGTAGACTTACATGGTATCAGAACCCCGCCATTAAGCTTTACTAATTTGTTCTAACGCGTTTAAAATATCGATCGAACGGAATTTCGAAAACCGCAATTTCAGTATAAAGTTTCTGTCGATTTTTAAAACAGGCTTAAAAATCATTTTGAGTATCTCAGAAAATCGTGCAGGCTTTTTTAAGAATTCTGGTGAAATTTGGTAGACTGAAGCTTTCAAAGCGCTGCGGAACCGCCGCACAAACCCTAGTTTGGCCGCGGTTCCGCCACCGTTTTAGAGCTATAGTAAACCATTTTTCTACAGTAGGGTCTTCATGGAAAATTGTGGTTTCTGGAATATTTTTTTTAGGCCCAGATTTTGTTACTGTACTGCAGATGTACGTGGGGCCCACTTTGGGAAGTTTTGTCGATCGAAATTTTAAACTTGTTAGTTTACAGTACTTACATTATATCTCCAACCGGGAATGTCATTCGAGCGGTAAATTGCGTCTAATTGCTATAGTCCTTTTAGACGGATTTGCGAACGTGACATTCGCGTTGATGTTCTGTGTTGTGCTGTGTTGTTGCAGATTTGTCATGGTGGATAGTAGTGTGCAATGGTAGTGCAGTTTGAATTTATTTGTACATTTGATATTACGGGGAGAGCGTCCAACATGTGGACTGTCGTCACTGCCTGTTTGTATAATATTCTTTTGGGGCATGACCGGGCTGAGGTCGATGTACCCGTTGTACATATTTTTCATTACTGTACTAGGTTTACCCCGTGACGGAGTGCACGGATAGCCGGGTTCTGGAGGGCAACGGGTCCGCATCTCATGGTTTTGAGAGGCAGAGGGGCCTCACTCTAAAATTGGCAGACTATTCGCCGCACTCGTAAAGGGTACAGGTTGACCAAAGGAGGGGTGCTCAAGTTACCGGATTCCGTGAAGTGCAGGGTGGTCCATTCACTTTGCTGTAGGGAGCTGCCTCGCTTCAGGTTTTGGCGGGTAACTTTCCGCACCCGTAGGGGTCTAGGTTTCATTGCACAGGCTATCCACACGACCAGGGCAACGTCGAGTTTCAGTAGCGGCTCTGTGAAACCCAGGGATCTCAGATTATCTATATTGTTCTGTGATGCTTATTACTTTTTTGTAATAGTTGCATATTATCACGCCTGGAGCGATTATTGTATATTGGTATATATACTATTAGATGTTGTATATGTTTTACACCCGCGCTAGTCCAGTCCCCGCTCTGTCGTTAGTTAAGTAACCTAACGGGTGATGACGGGACCCAGTGACGAATGCGGATGGCATATACGTACATTTTATTTTCGTTCTTTTCTGGTGTGATTAATTGATGGGACTGCGTTGATTCTGATCAATGCAAAGGAAAACAAACCTGTTTGGATGTTGTTGGAACAGTTTTAAAAAGTGTTATTACAAAGACGTTTCCTTTTGTTTTGCACAGTGGTATTCGGTTGGAATATCCTGCACCTCATTCGACGAGGCAAGGGCCGATATCCCTTCACCTTCACCGGGAGTGACCCCTTGGGCAGAAGTTTGCGTCAGGGTAATAACTTCACTATAGTCGATTACATGTTGCTTTGCATCGCGGTATTCAGTTGGAATATCCTGCACCTCATTCCACGAGGAAAGAGCCGAGATCCCTTAACCGGGAGTGACCTCTTTAGCAAAGGTTTTCGTCACTATATTTTTATAAAAAGCTATCAGGTTCCTTCAACGAGATCAAGTTCATTACGTTAAAGGTTTTTCGCCAAAAACCAGCCGTAGCCCTCCGTCATTTCATAAGAATGGTCAGTAGTATTCAAGCTATGTTGGTTTGGCCCTTAGCCAAGACATAGTGATTGGTAGCTGCTAGGGTGTTCACATGTTGCATAGATAGATGCGTTGGTTTGGGACAGCCGTACAGCCTTGTTGGCCCTTACTCAAGGGCGAGTATGGGTGGGTTCAAATTAAAAAGATAATGATGGGAAGAACTTGACATGCGACTTATGATGGGTTGGCCCTCAGTCACGATCATAAGAGCATGGGGCAAAAATTATATCGAGAGTTTCTAAAGAAACTGAAAGTTGCCAGGCATGCACATACCTTCTAGAGTGTGATAACGCGAGTGGATTCCGTCACGTTATCATGCGATGAGAGTTGGATCCCGATTCCCACTGATGAGTTAGTTTACTCTTCGGGTGATCCCGATTGATTCTTCTTTCAGGTTTGGAGGAGAATTTGACAGTACAGTGGGAGGTTTCCTGATTAGATAAAGTGATAACCATTCTGATCTAGGTTAGAGTGCACGCAAAGTGTTTCTTTTCTCTCTCTCTTTGGCAGCAACTTTTGACCGACCCTAGACTATGACTCAGTGACCAAGTTGACCGAACCTTCTTAAAATACTGGCTTTTGGATTGTCTAAGTTGCATAAGTCATTGCCGCTCCTTCTTTTACCCTTTGCATTTCTCAGAACACCCCGTATTACTACGGACATCCACTTCCATTGGATAGATCCATCGTATGGTTATATACGAACTCGAAGGGACTTCTTTGAGGATAGATCCAGGTTAAGGAGAAATAGAATTGGTTTATTCAGTTGTCTTTTATTATCACCTTCTCTCAGGTTGCGAGGGCTCCTTGGTTTAGGGGAGTACGCCTATTACGCTTATTGGATAGTCTTCTTCCAAACCATAGGCATGTACCGAAAGGTAGGGAATGAAGAAAACCAATTAGCCTAAGTAGGGTGTACAGAAGGTAATAACTAAAGACAAAATTGTTGGGGTAAAAATTTACACCCCGGTTGACCAAGTCAAAATCAAAGTCAACCCCAAGCCCAGATCCAGTGGGCCCATGCCCGGGTCGAGCCCGAACATGAAGCGGCCGGCCTCCCCCCATGCCAAGATAAAAATTTTGTAATAAATAATTTTGTTGTATTTCTTTTATTTTATTTTATGGATAAATGTAAGAAAAATAGGCATAAAGTCAAATTTTTGTAAAGCCCATGGTTTATGTGCAAAAAGAAATGGCACATGAGCCATGGGATAGGCAAAATGCCATTTTGTAAAGCCCAAGGGACTATATGTAAAGTGTATAGCCTATAAAGACCAAGATAATGAAAATATCTCACAACTTTTTTTCTCTTTCCAAAAAAAAAATTGAGATCTGAGATCTTTTCTCCTTCCTCATGGTTCCAAAATCTTCTTCTTTCTTTTCAATTAAATCAAGAGTTTTACTCTTCATTTTACAAAACTAAATAGTTTTTCACCACAAAACCCATAAAGGGGAACTCAGATCTTCCATTAGATCTCAAAAAGAAGAGATTTTTAAAATCTCATATCTCTTGTAACAACTCCAATTTTTGTATACCTAAATTTGAATTAAATTTGAAGTATACTTGGAGTATTAATGTTGCTGATAACACTTTAAGTATCTATCTCTCTACAATAATTACAAGAAGAAGCTTGTAGCTCATTGGTAATACCTTGCACCGCTGAACCAAGCCACCAGAGTTCGAATCCCATGCCCCACATTATTTTTAGTTTATTTTTCTTTAAAATCCTTGGAAGTCCAAAAGTCCACAGGCCATAACTCCCAAATATTGAACTGAACCCAAAAATTGAAGTATGCCAAAACCTTAGTCAGAAGACCCGACACCCGACGATGGCCGAACCCGGCCGGGATCGGCCAACTCGGCCGGCCGGACGGCCGAATCGGCCGGCGCCGCCTGCCGGAGTTGGGCCGAGGGCCGGGGTCCCAACATGAAAATGGTGGCTTTTGGTCTTCTGAAACTCCATGTTAACTCCAATTTATTTGATCGGTTTTCCAATGTTAAATACAACCATTTTAATGCAAATTTTAATGCTTTTTATCTAATTTTTATAATTTTTTTTAAATAAAGAAAACCCTTCACTTATCCTACCCTAGCTACCCTATAAATAGACCCCTACCCCTACCTTCTCATTCCAAAACCATAAAATTACTCTCTTGAAATTTCCACAAGAAAAGTGTGTGTTGAAATCGAGTGCACGGCGAAGAGCTGACGGATTCCGGCGACGTGCTTTGAAGCAACCGGCGACGAAACCACATATCGGCCTTTCTCCCTAGTTCCTCTTTACTCTTTAAAAGAGTTTTAAACCCGTAAGTCCCAATCTTCTCTCTTTTCTATTTCTAAAAATACGACTTTATGAAACCCGACGGAAATCGGAACAAACCGATTTCCGATTCGGTTTTTCTACAAAATCCCACTTGTCACCTAATCCATAATACCTAAACATATCCATGATGACTATTAATCACATAGAAATCAATTTAAACAAAGTTTCTCACATGAAATGATAACTTTCTTGTAATATCGTATTCTTTTCATAAAAATACCATAAAGTTTATTTTTCTACTTCTAATCAATTCCCTCATTCCTAAACATGTTCATCTTGATAAATAAACTTGTAAAAATCAATTTGAATGAGTTTTCACACATGAAATGATAACGTTTTCAAATACCGTATTCTTACACTTAAATACCCTTATGTTTAAGTTAACATGTTTAACCTCTAAACTTCACTAAACCTTAAAATAAGTCACTAGGTAATGACCTACCTCTACACACACACAAATATAACCTTAATTGATATTCCCAAAATTTAGAATACGAAAATACAAGACTTTTCGTTAAAATACCATATTCTTTATAAAACTTTTCTAAAAGTTTTAAGTTGTACACAATTCTAAAACAAAATCTTTTAAAATGAAAGTACGATATGTCATGGACATCGATCGTTTATCTAAACTGACTTTGTGGTGTCTAGGAAAGTGTGTCTAGGCTAGTGGTTTTTAATTAGGCCCACTACTGTGGTTCCTTCCCACTTACCTGGCACTTACCTGGCCGCAATTAGCGGTGAAGAGGCGATTTGAGGCTTCTAATGACTTGTCGTTTAGACCTTAGAAATAGGCTAGTTGGCTTAGGAAACCCTAGAAACTAAAACACGGAAATTACATCCTTTACAAATAAATACCTTATATTTATAAAACCGTTTTTTCTAAATGAATGGTATTTATTAAAGCTAAGCAAAGCGCCGCTACAACCCATCTTTGGAGAACCCGTTAGGGATAGTACGGTTCATCGTGCACCCGCGGGCTAGTAGTGCGAGATTCAGACCTCCGCAAGGAGCATTCGGTCTCGAAAGGTTTAAAATACGACATTTAAGAAAAATGAGATTTTGGAAAATAAAATATTTATTTAAAATTATTCTTGTATTAATAATTATCATTTAAACACCTATTTTATCATAAGATAAAGTTTCCACATTTTTCTAAAATTACAAGATTAAAAGTTACATTAAAATACCATGAATTTCAAATAAATCAATTAATACTTTTATTAGGATATATTCACTAGAATAACACAAATAAAATCCACACTCATTATAACTATAAAGACGAATAATAAATTCTTGAGGTGTATTTTGAAAACTATACAAAAGTACTTTTTACATAAAACCCCCTCAAGTTCTATAAATTACAATAAGGACCCTAACAATTATAGAACTTCAAATTACTTTTCTTGTAGTCTGATTTGGGTTTGAGTCTGACTATTTCTGACTTGAATATGATTCAAGTCAATCTATATTCTTTAATATTCCAACTCAATATGAATACATGAATTCCTGAATCCAGTTAACAACCTATTCAACTTGACTGAACCGAACCATGGATATATTCCTTTTACATGTTTTCCCAGTATTCTATTTACATGACTCTACAATTATAACCATTTCCTGATATCATGGTTTCGGTCAGTCAGTCAATCGATCATGCAATCTATACAATTTTACAATACAACAATATTGTTAAAACACTACGGGGTTTAAGGGGTAGATTGGTACGGAATGTGTTAAAGGTGGCACGAGGTGGTCAGATTAAGACACCTAACTTATATTCCGTTGCTGTTGTACCGTGGCTTAACGGTTCCTTATACTTTCCGTTTACCCTGGTCTCTAGCATATAGAGACCCCCTTCGTATACACTGGCATCCTTCTGTACCAAGCTACAAACAACGGCGATAACATAACATTATAACAATAGTTTACATTCTAAAAATGCACCTTCTTATTCTGTCTTCTTTACTTCCCTCTTACCTTTGGGACTTACCGAGCGATCTGTTCGCTGACGACATTCTGTTTCTCTCTTCTTTGAATGTCGTCAGGTGACCTGGACCCGGCAGAAGTTGAACCAACACAAGAAGACTTGGAGCAATTTGCCGAAGACCCTGCAGTATAATTTCATTGTACACTTTTCTTTTCAGTACTTTCCATTTCCTGTTATGCCATTGTTTAGGCATCTTTATTTCAGTTGTATTTTCTTTTTCATATATTGTACAAAGAATGTTAATAAATAAAAGTTGCTGTTCTTTTTATACTCTTGTCTCTTGTGTATTTATTTTATATTGCTTAGCTACGCTTAGCGTATGTACTTCTGAGTACATACGTAGCGGACCTCGTCGCGTCCCCTTCACCGTACACTGGGAAGCAGGGCGTGACATCTCTTGATCTTCAAGATCCAACAACTAGAGGAGAAAAAAGAAGAACCCCTTTCATCCACCCCAAAACATCTTAGGAGTTTAACTCCACTCTGATTTCTCTTTCGAGAATTTCTGGTGCTAAAAGCCTCTTTTCCTCGCCGGCGCCCAAGCACTCAAGCGCCCAGCGCTCAAGCGCCAAGCGCCCACGTGCCGACACGTGGCGCGCTAGCGCTCGAGTGCTTAGCACTCAAGCGCCTAGCGCTCAAGCGCAAAGCGCCCACGCGCCGACACGTGGCGCGCTTGCGCTCAAGCGCAAAGCGCCCACGTGCCGACAAGTGGCGCACTTGCGCTCAAGCGCAAAGCGCCCACGTGCCGACACGTGGCGCTTGCGCTCAAGCGCTCAGCGCTCAAGGCGATGACCCCATGCGTCCTTTGGGAGCTTTTTCCTTTTTTTTTATATATATATATACATGTATATATATGTACACATACACACACACTCCACAACACCGTCCCCCTCAAAAAAAAATTTGGGTCGGGGCGCTGCCCCGAACCCCGCAAAGGGGCTGCTAGCCCTCTTGACCCCCAGCCCGCTATCCGGATAGCGGGACTCCCGTAAAAACTCTGTGTGGATCCCGATATATCCAAAACCCCCCTCTAAAACAACACACACGTACATTGCACATTGAGTTCGCATGACCAGTTTAACCCGTCAATCGGAGGTTCCCTCGCTCTAAAGGCGAGGGGTAATTAACGGAAGCTTAGTCCGCGGCTGCCGGAGATTCGGATCCCTACAATCATTAAACCCCTGGCCTACCCTAGGCAGGGGGAATCTGTAGTACGCCTGACAAGCGCGCGCGTATTGCCATCTCAATGGGGTGACGAAAAACACCCTACAGATTCTGGCACGCCCGGTGGGACCTTTCTCTCCTCCCATATTTCGGGTTAAATGTTCATGCGAACTCAATCAATATACATATCGATTGCCTATACTGAAATGATGTTTTTTTTCCGTGTAGCAATCAACTTTCGACGACAATGTCTCCCAAGATGAATTCAGCTTCCAACGCGACCCCGATCCCGTACGTGGTCAAGGTCAATGCTCGTGTGGTTTTTCCCGCAAGCCTCAGTCGACAGTGGGAGGAACTGCCCCGCCAGTTTGGCTCCGTCATCATCTACCCTGCCGGAAGCACTCATCTGGCAGAAATCCCGGAAAAACAGGTGGCCAAGCCAGTCTCAAGGGGAAAGAGGCCGAAAGTTGTGATCGCTAAAGCACCACAACCGAAACTTAAGACGGTGCCTGAATGACTCTCTGGCGCTCCAACTGGGGGCAAGACTTTCGGTACAAAGGGCAACATCAAATGTTGCGGACGAGCTCAGGCGATGACTCCAACAAATGCCCAATCGAGCATATCTCCAAAGCCTTCCATCGCCCGGTCTGCGGCGTCTTCCCAAAGAGCCGAAGTTTGCCAGGTGCTTAGAACAGAAAAGTTAAGGCAAAAGCGGCTCAGGTATCGAGCCAACAAGAGGGCCAGGGCTTCGGCCAAATGGAATCTTGTGAAGTTCCAAGTGCAGGTCACCCCGCGACGATGGCTGAGTCGGACGTAAGAATCAGCAATTCCTTCGAGCCTCTGAAGTGGGTTCAGAAAAATGCCATGACCGCCAAAATCAAGAAGACAGCGGTCCGAACAATGCTACAAAGAGACGTGTCCCGGCCCCAACAGAAAAAGTATGACACTGTCTCTTCAAGAATCTATCAGGCGCTCTGTGCCGCACGAAAGCAGCGGGGCAAATCCAGAAAAGAAGCGCCAGCACCATTCAAGAATCCGGCCAGGCCATCCGCCTTCAATTGACTGCCCGCTACTGAAACAGGGGGGTCAAGACAGCGACCTGTGAAATCAGCTACTAACGATAAAAAGAGGGCTGGATATATTATCTATATGGTCTATATGGCGGGCGGGCGCCCCAGCGACAACCTTCGCAGCAAAAGCAAAGATGGGGCCACCACATCCCAAGTCCAATCTGGCTTGAATGTGGTTGCCGCTTCCTAAGAACATCCGCCTCCGCCGGATGATGAAAACCCTCTCGAGGAGGAAGATAGGCAGAAAGACCTCCCAGTCCATGCATAGTCAACCTCGGACAGCGATGAAGAGCCGACTTTCCGCCCCAGCACCGTGGAGTAGGAGCTGCTTCAAGAGCTTCGAAAACAGTTCAGGAGCAAGGATAAAGAGATGGCTAAGCTTTATTCGAAAATCGACGATCTAACGAATGTTGTGATGCAGCTTACGGCTCAAATTGCTCAAGCGCCTCCCAATCAAACACAAGTCGCTACTAATTGTTAGTTATATGTATGCCCTAGAGGCCATTACTGTACATTGGATGTATATTGTAGTGGATGCTGGGACATATATAGGTAGGACTTTCTTGCTCGACATGATAGTACGCTATCTGGTTGCTCTTTATCTTAACATGTATACTTTCTGTCTCTCTGATTACATGTTGATAAAGTCCTTAGGATGTGTACTCGACTTCCAGGACTATGATGCAGATCATACTAGTGGGGCCTGGGTAGTCAGTGAGTACATCCTTCATTGTTCCTAGTCGTGGGAATATCGAGACGGGGCATCGATATTCCAGAGTAGACTAGCGCATATCTTCTCGACCCATGCGATGGGCGATGGATGATCCCATATCCATTGGTGTTTGACATCGAAGATGGTATGCGGGTGCTCAGTGGAGACTGGGTACACTGAACGGACTCGCCGAGAACTCCCAGATGGTATTATACCTCACGTCAGATGGCAGTTCTCTGGTGACACCGGTGCAGATTAGTCTGTTGACCCGAGATCGTCATAGAGTCTTGTGTGTCTCCCACTGTGCTTTGATTTCCACCCTACCATGGCTCTACTGAGTTGTGCAAACAGGTGGTTTTTGGGTACAGTCCCGATTCACATGGAGGCAATGAGCGATAGGAGGGGATTCGTCTCTCCCGGTATTGGGGGTTGATGTTGTGCTATGCTCGACTGGCCATAACAGGAAATCCCTGGACAGGGTTGCAGTGATATACTGGTAAGAGTTATCAGTAGTTTCATGAATGTTATGGACCTCAAGTCGGCATGACTTATCGAGCTATTGGGGTCTGACGTTTACCACCCCTAGGCGAGATATGCGACATATCAGACGAACAGACCGGACTATACGGTAGTGTTACTGGTTGGATTCACAGGAGTGTGAGCGGGCTTGCTCGTCGATCTTCTGATCGCTCAATACCCGGGTGGCCGTTACGTTTAGTAGACCGCTTGCGGCTTGTGGGTGTTTGATATGATCATCATCTGCTGCCGGCGTATTGACGAGTCTTTAGAGTCCTACACAGAGGTTTCCTGGCTCAAGCGAAACGAAATAGGAGCGCATATGAGATATGTGCGGGACCGAGAATAATGCGTGTATGTGATACCGTATTCCATTCTCGCGATGAATGTATCGAATGGTTGCATGCGATATAACCTAGTTATCGATTCAAGCGTTGATTCGATAAGCCGATACATAGGATACTAGTCGGTTATATGCGATATGACCAGATCGTTAAATCAAGTGTTGATTTAATGATTTAATATATAATTATATATTTGATATATTACTTTTCATTAACTAGTATCGGTTCACTTTAAATGGATTTTCTCGCTCGGGTGTGCGCATTGCATATGCGATATGATTTTGTGCACTTGCTTGTATCATGTTTGATGATACATGCAATACTTGGTTAAATGTATGTTTAAACCATAGTTAGTTAATGGTTAAGGGTTTTAAATGATTTATTTATTGTTTTATTTATTTTTGGCAAAAGGAAAATGGTGGCTTTATTTATTTCTTTTGTTGAAGTTTCTTGAACTTTTGAAAAGTCCACCATTTTTGTTTTATGCCAAACCCTAACCACTCACTAACTTTGGTTAACTCTCTACACTTAACTATGGTAAGTGTTATGATAAGATTGAATTTTCTTTTCCATTCATTTTAACTTATCATAATATTTATCATCTTCTTCCTCTTCTTCTTCTTCATGAAGAAACCTTACTTCAACAATGGCAACTTGAGTATTTGAGTGAGAAATCCAATTCTAAAGTGAACCCAACTCCTATTTCTTCATCCTCTACCTCTTGCCAAGTAGTAGAGTGTGTTTTCTTCACAAGTTTATTGACTTGGTGAAGTCGGAGCTTGATTTAGCGATGCCTCGACGTAGATCATCTTCGGCATGGACATCGACGACCTAGCTCGCTTATTCTTCGACGAAGCCGACGCTAGAGCCCGGATTTTGATTTGGACAGCGGAGACGACTTCGTTGCGGAGCCGTGGAGGTGGAGCACCAGATCTACAAAGGTTGTATTTCCGTATCTCTTAGTTAAGAGTTAACTAGTTAGCTTCTTCGCCTAGATATCTAGTAAACGATCCGTAGTCGGGTTTCTCGGCACCTAGATTTTTTGAAATTGGCATGGTTGATGCCTTGTGAGACCTCTTGAGAGTGCCTATGAACCCTACAGTGGTATCAAAGCCTAGCTAGAGCCTTAGGCGATGCGTAGACGGAATTGGAACTCCGATCGAACCGAAACCCAAACCCTAATTTGCTCTCTGGACTTTTTCCAAAACTTGGGTTTTTTCAAAATTAAAAATATGCAGAAAAATCAGCAGGTAAATCTAAGAATTACGATGCAAAAATTACCTAATGATCCTTCTAAAGTGCGGCGTAACCGCGGCATTAGCGTGCTAATGCGGCCCTTCCGCGGCCCTTTTGTCTTATCTGCCATTAAATTTTGCACAGTAACTCCTATTTTTCAGTGCTGGTTTTCCTGGGAATTTTTAATCTGAAATCCAGAGTTGAGTATTTTGGGTTCTATTGGGAGTTCATACATTCGATCGGACTGTCAAACTTTGTCTATGTGTCGTTCCGGATAATTTTTTTTGAATATGTTAAAAAGTTCGACCGGATATAAATACCCAATTTTTCCCCTGTCGGGAAATTTCCAAGTGTTGGATATTTTTGTAGTTTAATCACGTTCTAAGTAGTGCAAGTAACACGATGGTCCCTCTAGAAGACAACAAACCTTAACTCGATTATGTGACCGTCTTGAACTACCCTTTGAACTTTCGGGTTTGGGGCAGTACGGCGTGCCACATGTGAGGCGTTGGCTTGACCCTTCTACGGCTGGACCGTTGGTACTGAGGCACGAACTGAATGTTTTTAGACTTGTTTCATGTGTTGATCTGTATCGGGAAAACTTGGGTGTTCGATTGTTCGATCGGAAAGTTTGACATTTTCTGTTTATCCGGAATGGGATACAATAGTTGGAATTCACAAGAAGTTATGAGATAACTGAATGAATGTTATAAACGTAGCAGTTTAGTCTCACTTGATCGGTTACCACGGAATTTTGATGTGATCAAAAGTCCGTCGCGATCACGTAGCGTACGCGGATACTCGCCGGGTAAACTTAATAGACAGCCTCGCTCCATTTCCCCGACCAAGTGACTGTAGGAGAACCCCGTCGCCGAAAGCATCCGTTCGGGTGCTCGCGGCAGCAGTGTTCCGCCTTGGTGCACTTCGTCGACGGCATCGGGGGTGCGGCCGTCTACTAAAGTTTGCGACGAGCATTCGATCAGGTCGTCGGGAATCTTGTTGAATTGCCCGACTTGATATTGAAAAGAGTTTTCGATAATGAGACTAAAATGCGGGGTTTATAATTGTTAGGCATGCGATGTCTAAGTAATTCATTTGATTAGGCATGCGATGTCTATGCAGGTTGCGGATTCCAACTGTTTTAGTTTTACACTTTCTTTTCTGTGACCATAAGTGTAATATGTGATATCGCCGGTTTCGTTGCTATATGTCAACGACAATTGGGATGGACATATTTACTTACGTTGATGACATGTGATGTTATGTGTTGTTGGATATGTTATATTGGATTGTCGTGTTTGAATAGCCGGGGGTTTTTATGTGAGATGAGTGTTTTTCATTTTCATTCATGTAAAAACTTGTATGTAATATTCTTTTATTGGGGCACTTCCAGGTTGCGGAAGTTGTCACCCGTTGTATATTATTTACTTTTCTGCACTAGGATAGACCCAAGGAGGGGAGCACAAACAACCGGGTTCTGGGGTCCAGTGGGAGACCAACTCGAAGAGTCGAGTCCGGGTCTCCTAACCCTAGAATTGGTAGGGTTGCTTGCCGCTCTCGTAGGGGTCAGGGGTGTGGGATTGGCTATTCATCATGACCGTGGAATCCGTGTTTTATACTGGCTCGTATTGAAAACACGGACGTCCTAGTATATCCAATATTTCATATGATTCTTCTGCTGTGCTTTATCTGTGATGTGATCATGCGTTGTTCTGTGACAGGTATTATATATAGTATATATGATATATTATATAGACGTTGCTTATGTTTTACACCCGTGCTAGCCCTGCCCCGCTCTGCCGTTAGTTACCTAACCTAATGGTGCACGAGGGGACATCGAGGCGAATGCGGATGGCATAAGTGTACGTCATATTTATCTGTGATGTTTAGGTAATTTAAATGATGGGATATTCATTAATGAGATTAATGAAAGAAAATAAACCTAATTGATGTTGTGGAATCGAATTTCAAAATAAAACAGGTAGCTACAGTTCTTGCTTTGCATCGTGGTGTTCCTTGTAGAACATCCTGCACCTTATTCGATAGGGAAAGGACCGAGATCCCTTCACCGGGAGTGACTCCTTTAGCAATAACTGGCAGATGCTACATCACTCGGTTTGTCTTTGATCGCTTCTATAGTTTACGCTTTGCACAGTGATATATATGATATATCCCGCACCTCATTTGACGAGGAAAGGGCCGACGATCCCTTCACCGGGAGTGACCCCTTTAGCAAAACTAGAAAAGCCTCAAAAACATTCCATTTAAAACCATTTGATTCCGCAACGAGATCAAGTTCAAAGCGTTAAAGGTTTTCACAAAAACCAGCCGCAACCCTCCGTCATTTTAGGAAGTAGAGTACTTAGTATTCGTGCTGTGTTTGTTGACCATAGTCAAGGCACAGTGTACAGTAGCTAAGTGATGTCTTCCTACACCGCATATGATGCGATTAGTTAGGACAGTCATGTGGCTTTGTTGACCTTAGCCAAGGGTCATGTGGGTGGGTCTAATTAATCACGAAATGACGGGTAAAACTTGACTAGTACCTATGATTTGTTGACCTTAGCCAAGGTCATAGGTGCTAGGGGTAAAAACCTTTATCGGGAGTTTCAAGTGTTGAAACTTGCAATGAGATTGCATACCTTCTATGTGATAGTTGGATCCTGATACCCACTGCGAGTAATTGTTACTCCTGGGAGAGTTTTGCACTTTGCAATTAGCCGATCAAGTAGGTGTCTAGAAAGGTGTCAACGGGGTTACGCCTCTGGGAAAACGAGGTTTACAGTAATTAGGTCCGTGCGAAAGCACGGGGAACCTCCCTCAAAGTACCGACACTGGCCTGGCTGAAAGATTGGCGAACTTGTAGAGTGTAATTAATCCCGGCTAGTCTTTCCTTTTAAGGTTTGAAGGAAGATTTGATAAAAACAGTAGGAGCCATCCTGATTAGATAAAATATATAACCAATCTGATCTTGCAAGAGCGCACGCAGAGTGTTTTCTTCTCTCTCTCTCCTGGTAGCGACCATATCACGCCTTAATCAAGATAATAAAACGGATTATTGACCGAACCCGCTTGTTATACTGAGCTGGGGAACGTTGGTCCCGCTCCAACTTATAATTGTTATAAGACAGAGCAGGAAATTGGGGAATACCAGATTTCCCGTGCCGCCCTAACGAAGAGAGTGCATGCTGATGCATCATCTTCGGGTGTGTTCATTATACAGAACTGTTTCTTAGTATCCTCCGCATCCTGAGTATATGATACCGGATCAGGATCCCAGATATGTAATATGTTACATAGGGCTACAAAAGGGTAGAAAAACTGAGAACGGGTGATAAGTTTCATGAGGCAGAAAACGGGGCAAGTGTTGCAGCCAAGTCTGTTGGTCACTGTCACCCTGTATTGTAATACATTGATTCTGAACGTATGTTATTAGATACCGAACCTGATATACAAAATCATATCTGTCTCTTTATTAGTAAAGAAACGATAATATTTTGTATTGTTGGATAATGTTTTGAACATTTCCTATATCAAAAGTTGATCGGCTAAAAGCATTGATGTTCTAAATCAAACTACAGTTCATAGTATACGGAACACACACAAGAGGAAGAGTTCAGAAATGAACGAATTCTTCTTGAGGTATTGTAGACTAGGTCAGATCAATGTGACCCGACTAGCTAGAGTTACATATAGATGCATATTTAAATCAGTTTGAATTTACATCTTGTGAAACTCGCCAGTCATGTCACAAAGATAAGATGACCATAGCTCTGTTTATTGGAAACAGAGAAAGAGTTAATGAACTCTTGGGATTGATACATGTTGATGTATGTAAGGTCCCCTGTCTACACATGCCAGGACTGGTTCTTTATACTTCATTACATTCTCTGATGATCTTTCGAGATTCAGACCTATGTTCCTGTTGAAACACAAGTCCGAATCTTTTGAGATATTCACAGAATATAAGTTAGAAGTAGAGAAACAAAATACGGGTATAAGTATTATGTCCTATGATGAGATTAGGGAGGAGAATACTTGTGCATAGAATTTCTGGACTATTCTAAAGGAGAATGAGATTCTCTCTCAGCATTACTCCTCCGTATACACCATTGCACGATGGTATATCGGGGCGGAGCAATTGCACCCTATTCGATATGGTGTGCTCTATGATGAGTACTACTGAGTTACCTATTTCCTTTTGGGAGTTATGCACTTATGAAGTTGCATACCTATTGAATTAGGGTTCGAATCAAATCAAAGCCTACCATTTCATATGTGATATGGAAAGGGAAGAGCCCATATCTTAAGTTAGTTAAGATTTGGGGTTGTCCGGCCTATGTCTAAAAGCAAAATCCGGACAAGCTCGAGGCAAGGTCTGTAATGTAGAACTGGAAAGGTTCCAGCTATACAAAACTGCAGTTGATGATTTGACAGAACCATAAGATTCTATAGTACCCGACGAACCTCAGCCTCTCCGTCGATCTAGTAGGGTTCCTCATCCGCCTGAGAGATACCTCGGTTTCTCGATGACAGTGGGAGCAAGGATTGCATCATAAGATGATGACCCAACTAGTTTCGAGCAGGCCATCGAGAGTAGGGACTCTGTAAGAATGGCTAGATGCTTAGCGATCTGAGATGGAATCCATGTACATCAGCAAAGTATGGACTTTGGTTGCTATATCTAAAGGGTTAAATCCCCATCAGGAGCAAGTATATCTTGAGAAGATTACTTGGTGTAGATGGAAAAGTTAAGACTTTCAAAGCTAGGCTTATTAAAGGTTTTAGTCATCAACCAGGTATGGATAATGATGAAACCTTTTCCAAGTGACTATGCTTAAGTCCATCCAGATCCTACTTGCCACGGCTACATACCATGACTGCGATATTTGGTGGTTGGGTGCCCTGACTGCTTTTCTAAATACTGATTTAGAAGAGAACGTCTATAAGAACACAGCCAGAGGTCTTCGTAAACAGTGGGAGCAGCGGAAACGTGTGCAAGTTGCTTTACATAATGAAGCAGGCATCGCGGAGTTGGAACGTCTGTTTTGATGTGATAGTCAAAGTGTTTGACTTCATCAAAATGGTAGACGAACCTTGTATATACAAAAGGGTAGTAGAGAGTAAGGTGGTCATCTTCGTATTGTACGTAGACAACATACTCTTGATAGGAAGAGAGTTTCCTATACTACGATCGGTCAATCTCCTATTATCACTAAGATTCTCCAAATAGGATCAAAGTGATACCTCCTAAATCCTGAGTTTTCATCTATGAGATAGATGTAATTGGATGCTAGGATTCTCACTAGATGTAGTGAGATGGTATCAATCGATCCTGGGGAGAATCACTGGAAGAGTTCCAGGGTGATAAAGACGATTGAATGTCAGTCACAGGCATTGTCTTTACCCTCAGTAAAGGGACGGTATGTTGGAAGATTTCCAAGCTAGATACCGTGACAAACTAGACGATAAAGGCTGGTAACATCGCTATTGAAGATACTACCAAAGAGGAAGTTTGGGTGTATATTGGTTCATAAGATGAACTAGGTTCCTGCCATTGTATGACAATGGAAGTGTGGCTTAGGCCCTGGAACCCTGGTCCCATCAGTGACCCAGACATATTCTGAGGAAGCATCACCTGATCATGGAGATAGTTGATCTCTGGGATGATCGAGGTTAGGAGAGTAGACTCAGAGGACAACACGGCGGATCCACTCACGAAGGCTTTTTCCCAGAGAGAGACTCATATGGGATGGTTGAGTATTAGATACTGCAACCACTGCTACAGATGGCCCTAGTGCAAGTGGGAGATTGTTAGTTATATGTATGCCCTAGAGGCCATTACTGTACATTGGATGTATATTGTAGTGGATGCTGGGACATATATAGGTAGGACTTTCTTGCTCGACATGATAGTACGCTATCTGGTTGCTCTTTATCTTAACATGTATACTTTCTGTCTCTCTGATTACATGTTGATAAAGCCCTTAGGATGTGTACTCGACTTCCAGGACTATGATGCAAATCATACTAGTGGGACCTGGGTAGTCAGTAAGTACATCCTTCATAGTTCCTAGTCGTGGGAATATCGAGACGGGGCATCGATATTCCAGAGTAGACTAGCGCATATCTTCTCGACCCATGCGATGGGTGATGGATGATCCCATATCCATTGGTGTTTGACATCAAAGATGGTATGCGGGTGCTCAGTGGAGACTGGGTACACTGAACGGACTCGCCGAGAACTCCCAGATGGTATTATACCTCACGTCATATGGCAGTTCTCTGGTGACACCGGTGCAGATTAGTCTGTTGACCCGAGATCGTCATAGAGTCTTGTGTGTCTCCCACTGTGCTTTGATTTCCACCCTACCATGGCTCTACTGAGTTGTGCAAACAGGTGGTTTTTGGGTACAGTCCCGATTCACATGGAGGCAATGAGCGATAGGAGGGGATTCGTCTCTCCCGGTATTGGGGGTTGATGTTGTGCTATGCTCGACTGGCCATAACAGGAAATCCCTGGACAGGGTTGCAGTGATATACTGGTAAGAGTTATCAGTAGTTTCACGAATGTTATGGACCTCAAGTCGGCATGACTTATCGAGCTATTGGGGTCTGACGTTTACCACCCCTAGGCGAGATATGCGACATATCAGACGAACAGACCGGACTATACGGTAGTGTTACTGGTTGGATTCACAGGAGTGTGAGCGGGCTTGCTCGTCGATCTTCTGATCGCTCAATACCCGGGTGGCCGTTACGTTTAGCAGACCGCTTGCGGCTTGTTGGTGTTTGATATGATCATCATCTGCTGCCGGCGTATTGACGAGTCTTTAGAGTCCTACACAGAGGTTTCCTGGCTCAAGCGAAACGAAATAGGAGCGCATATGAGATATGTGCGGGACCGAGAATAATGCGTGTATGTGATACCGTATTCCATTCTCGCGATGAATGTATCGAATGGTTGCATGCGATATAACCTAGTTATCGATTCAAGCGTTGATTCGATAAGCCGATACATATGATACTAGTCGGTTATATGCGATATGACCGGATCGTTAAATCAAGTGTTGATTTAATGATTTAATGTATAATTATATATTTGATATATTACTTTTCATTAACTAGTATCGGTTCACTTTAAATGGATTTTCTCGCTCGGGTGTGCGCATTGCATATGCGATATGATTTTGTGCACTTGCTTGTATCATGTTTGATGATACATGCAATACTTGGTTAAATGTATGTTTAAACCATAGTTAGTTAATGGTTAAGGGTTTTAAATGATTTATTTATTGTTTTATTTATTTTTGGCAAAAGGAAAATGGTGGCTTTATTTATTTCTTTTGTTGAAGTTTCTTGAACTTTTGAAAAGTCCACCATTTTTGTTTTATGCCAAACCCTAACCACTCACTAACTTTGGTTAACTCTCTACACTTAACTATGGTAAGTGTTATGATAAGATTGAATTTTCTTTTCCATTCATTTTAACTTATCATAATATTTATCATCTTCTTCCTCTTCTTCTTCTTCATGAAGAAACCTTACTTCAACAATGGCAACTTGAGTATTTGAGTGAGAAATCCAATTCTAAAGTGAACCCAACTCCTATTTCTTCATCCTCTACCTCTTGCCAAGTAGTAGAGTGTGTTTTCTTCACAAGTTTATTGACTTGGTGAAGTCGGAGCTTGATTTAGCGATGCCTCGACGTAGATCATCTTCGGCATGGACATCGACGACCTAGCTCGCTTATTCTTCGACGAAGCCGACGCTAGAGCCCGGATTTTGATTTGGACAGCGGAGACGACTTCGTTGCGGAGCCGTGGAGGTGGAGCACCAGATCTACAAAGGTTGTATTTCCGTATCTCTTAGTTAAGTGTTAACTAGTTAGCTTCTTCGCCTAGATATCTAGTAAACGATCCGTAGTCGGGTTTCTCGGCACCTAGATTTTTTGAAATTGGCATGGTTGATGCCTTGTGAGACCTCTTGAGAGTGCCTAAGAACCCTACACTAATCAGCCGGGTGATGACAATCCGAAGCAGCCAATGCCTGTTCCTTTGGGTCTAAGACTGGTCGAACCGCACGAAAGCCGGCCACATTTCGCTTCTGGGGATGCCTTGGCCCCCGATGGCACTATCCCGCTAACACAAGATCGGATAATGGATTTGGTCACCAGCAAAGTTAAAACATTGGTGGCTGAAGCTAAAGCTCAGAAAGAAATTGGCAGTAGTGGGCGGCCATATCCCGTACAGTACGATCTGATCAAGTTCCCGAGTGGCTACGTCATTCCTAAGTTCGGAAGATTTGACGAAACGGGGAATGCAAATCAGCAGGTCGCCCACTTCAAAGTATCGTGCGGAAATACAGGGGGCAATGACGCGCTCCTTCTTCGCCAGTTTGTCAATAGCCTGACCGGTGTCGCCTTCGACTGGTACGCGAGTATATCAGACGGGTCCGTTATTACCTTTTCTCAAATGGAGTCTCCGTTTCGGCAAAGGTTCATGAGTGTCAGTGATAAAATCTCCATTGCCGACCTTGTGAGGACCAAGCCGGGAAAGAATGAAAGCAACACCGACTTTATCGCCCGATGGCGTAATCTCACGGTCAAGTGCGAACCTCCGCTGGAGCAAGACTAGTCCGTCAGCCTTCTCATTGGGAACCTCAGCAATTGGATGGTCCCATTCTTGTGTACAGCGGGCCTCAAGACGTTTCAGGAGCTAACCAAGAAAGTCCAAATGCTGGAACGCTCGAAGCAAGAGCCCCCGCCGGACTCTCAGAGAGACAAAACTTGGAAAAGCAAGCGGGACGACAACCGTAGAAGCGGGAGTTCCAGCAGTACCAATGTCTTCAATGCGTCCGACAATGAAGAAAAGCGAAGGGCGAGCGAATCAAAAACCAACCGGTCTCGAAAGCCATTACTGGAAGGAGATGGGCCTTCCCTAGAGAAGAAGAAGAACAAGGTTTACTCTTTCAGAAGGGATAAGGTCCGTAAGATATTTAAAGATGCCTTGAACAACGACCTACAATTGCCAGAGTCAAAAAGACCCCAAGAAACAAAAATGACTGACAATCCCCTGTATTTCCCGTACCACCGAATAGTGAGCTATGCGATCGAGGATTGCTATATCTTCAAGGACTGGGTCGAGAAGCAGTACAAGGCCGGAGAGATCGAGCTGTCCAAAAGTGTGTTGGTGAACAATCAAGTTGCAACCACCAATTTTATACAGACAGAAGTTGAAGCCTTCTGGGAGCAGGCAGCCGAACCCACTGCCTTGAGAAATGAAACAGACTCGCCGCAGCCTCCTTGGAGTAAGCACATATCTAATAAGATGAAGAAGATGCTAAAGCTGCTTGAGAAAGAGCCCAGGACGGAATGGGAAGGACAGAAGAAGCCTACCAGCCCAGCTGCCAATGCGGCTCCATCGGGCTCAAAATCCAAAAAGCTCAAAAAGAAGAAAAGTGCAGCTCGGCGCGAAAAAGTGTCTGCAGGGAGATCGACCATTCAAAAATATATCGATTCCCTCGAAGACTATGAACAGAAGGAAAGAACTCTGATTCAATTGAAGGAGTTCCTCCCAATAGAAGCGGCTGAAATTCTGGTGGAGTTATAAGAAGACTCCAATGAAGAGATCCCTATAGTGACCTGCTACGCCATCCATCTGGGCAGCGACTCTGAGGAGGAGCTCTGTTTTCCCGAAGAGGACGGGGAGCTCGCCACAAAGGCTAATCAAATCCAGCTCAGAAGCAGCAGGGCTCTACCGCCAAATCAGGGCAACGCCCTAAAAGGGAAGGAAAAACAGGTGGCTAATGATGAAGATGGCAGAGAACCGGCTGATGAAAACTCAAGTCCTTCCCTATAGACTATAATGTTTTGGCCCACCTCCGAAAGCTTCCGTCTCTCCTTAGCATCTACGATGCCTTGGTTCTATCTCAAGAGCTTAGAGATGTTCTCATTCATGCTCTACAAAACCCTGAGCGGTATCAGGATTGCTTTGCGGAAATTAATATGAAAGAAGCTCAGTACACTTTGCAAGCCGCCGCAGTCACGTTTAAGGATGAAGACTTGCTACTGGGAACGGCTGAGCATAATCGACCGCTTTACGTGACCGGTACAGCGATGGGGATCGGATTAATCACATATTGATTGATCCGGGGTCCTCGGTGAACATCATGAACTTGCGAACACTGAAGAGTATGTCAATGGACGTCCGACACCTGTCAAGGGAAAGGATTGTTATTCAAGGCTTCAATCAAAACTGCCAGCAAGTTCTGGGGTCTATAGCTTTGCCAATCAAATTCGGGGATCTGCAAACTGAAGCTAAGATATACGTGATCGACGCCGACACGTCTTATAAGATTCTCTTGGGACGGCCGTGGCTCCACGATTACAGCATCGTCCCATCAACTCTCCATTAATGCATGAAGTATACTAAAAATAGCGAAGAAAGACGTGTTGACGGAGACATCTAGCCGTTCGGTGTGCATGAAGTCCGCTATGAAGATTCTTGGTACTTTATGAACCACCAAAATGCTAAGCCACAACTGACTGAGGATAGAGCGGCCCCAAGACTCAAAAGAAAATCTGAGCCGGCTGTCACTTTCAAAAGCAAAAACGTCCAAGTGCGCCCGCGTTTTGGAGCGACACTGATGAGTCCGACGCTGGAAGTCCGTCCTTCCGTAAAACTCGCCCTCATTTCGGTAGCGATACGGACGAATCTGTTACTAAAGCCCCATGTAGCAGCAAAGTCCGCCCTCATCTTGGCAGCGACACTGAAGAGTCGGAGGAAGAGGACCTGCCATCCAACAGCGGTGCAGATTGGACCCCTATGCAACAAGCGAAACTACGAGAGACCTTCGAAATTGCAGAAGGGTCCTTAACTGTTACAAGGTTACCAGAGCAGATGTGCAAAGAGCTCGATGCGTTGTCAGTCTCCACCGTGGACCAGCTGAAAACTTTCTACGTCCCCGGAAGGAAAAGTAGGCAGAAAGGCATCTTGTTTTATGGGTCAAACCCCGTTGTGCACCCGGACGATTTGTCTGTCGCGTGCCTTCCATATGAGAGAGGCATAAGACCCGTCCTCAATCCCAGATACTATGCGCCCGAGATGCAGGAATATTTCAAAAAGTGCGGATGCCGGTTATATCAAACGGAGTCCGAAGCAAAGTTTTACGAAGGGATATGGCATCCACCTCAGGTCCGAGCACTCATCGATGGACGAATTCCAGATAGGCGGGGCGTAGGTTTCATCCAGCCGGATTCTAAGGCATGCTACATGATCCATATTAGGGAAGCCAGTGAAGAGTCAAATGATGAAGACAAGCTTGCCGAGCCAGAAGAAGCTCCTCAAGAGCTCGAAGATGGCGGATAAGCAACCTTTGACGAGCTAACTGAGATTGACTTAGAAACGCCCGATAATCCAAGGCCGACCTACATTAGCTCACTCTTGTCAGAGGAAATGAAAGAGCAGATAATTGCCCTGTTGCATGAGCTCGTCGACTGCTTCGTGTGGACATACAAAGAAATGCCTAGCCTGTCCCCTGAAGTGGCCGTGCATAAGCTGGCTATATCTTCTGATGCTAAGCCAGTGAAACGAGCTCCTCGAAGAATGAGAAGGGAACTAGAAGAAAAATTCATCGAGGAAACCAAGAAGCTCATCGATGCCGGCTTCATCAGGGAAGAGAAATATGCAGACTGGATCGCATGCATAGTCCCAGTGAAGAAGAAAAATGGGCAAATCCGAGTTTGTGTCGATTTCAGGGACCTGAACAAGGCATGTCCTAAAGAAGACTTCCTACTATCGGTCATGGAAATGATGGTCGATGACACCTCAAATTATGAGTTGTTCACCTTTATGGATGGCTCGTCTGAATATAATCAGATTAAGATGTCGCCTGAGGATGAGAAACACACAACATTTCGAACCCCGATCGGAATATATTGCTACAAAGTGATGCCGTTCGGACTGAAGAACGCAGGTGCTACATATCAAAGGGCAATGACTAATATCTTTGATGACCTTGTTCCCGCCAAAAATTTCTGCGCAAAAGAGCCCAAGGTATCAAATGGCAGCGATACGCTTAAGGAAATGCAAACCAGTATCTTCCGGCCTGTATTTTGATAAACTCCCGAAGGAGGAACTGTTAAATTCTGATGGTATCGAAAGCATCTCGAAAAATCCTTCGATTTGATATATTATGGCTTCATAATTCATCCGGGATCAAAAGTTATGAGCAAATATGCTATGCGCTGTTCCCTGATTAAAAATCAGGAATTATCTCAATGAGGTATCACGTGCTCATACGTGACCAATGGTCACGTGTTGACACGTGATAGTTAAAACAGAAATAAAAACAACGGCTGAGGGAGGACCCAAATGGGGGTCACGTGCTCACATGTGACCAATGGTCACATGTTGACGCGTGACAATCAAAACAGAAATAAAATAACAAACGGCTGAAGGAAATACCTCAATGAGGTGTCACGTGCTCACATGTGACCAATGGTCACGTGTTAACACGTGATGGTTAAAACTGAAGCGTAAGTAAACACTGAGAAAAGGATTCAATTGGGGGCCACGTGCTCACACGTGACCAAGGGTCACGTGTCAGCACGTGACAGGCTTTGAAAGCTTTACAGTTTAATAGAATTAAAATTCTAAATTTCTCTAAATCTTTCCAAATAGAATTAAAATTCTAAATTTCTCTAAATCTTTCCAAATGGAAAAGGATTATGGGGATCGTTGGATTAAAGATCCAAGGGTGATTAAAAATCACCAATTTATGGGAAAATCTTAGACAAGGAAAGATTCCCCGAAATCTCACCGAAAATAACAAACATAATATCTTTTGGATTTAAAATCTAACGGTGAATAAAATTTACTGAATGATCTAAAGGATCATATTAATTATGAAAACAAATCAAATCATTCAATGAGAGATTTGCTAAACAAATTGATTCTTTTCCTTCTCCTGTAAATACGATCCAAGAAAAGAAGAGAAGGGATCTACTTTTCTGAGAGAAGAACAAAGAGAAAAAGTGAGGAGAATTTAATTCTCAAGAGAGAAAAAAGAGAAGAGAATTTAATTCTTAAGAGAGGAAGAAAATTTCTTCAGGAGAAAAAGAAAACCCTAGGTAAGAAAAGAAAGGGGATCAAAACTTCAATAAAAGAGAATTTAATTCTTAATCTAAGAGTTTAACTCTTTTATAAAAAAGAACTTAGTTCTTTCTCTGGTTGAAGATCTGCAAAGTGCACATCTCCCCATAAGTTGAGAATTTAATTCTCATCGGGCCGAGATCCTGCCATGCAGATCTACAACATAGAGGAAGAATTGAGTTTAGAGAATTTAATTCTCCCAAAATTACAGGAATTTAATTCCTTCAAAATGGACAGAACTAGGGTTTAACCCTAATCAAGAATTTAATTCTTTTACATATATGGGAATTCAATTCCTTTAAAAGAAATTAGGGTTTAACCCTACATAAGAATTTAATTCTTAATCCTACAGGGAATTTAATTCTTAAAATAAAGAGACTTGAAAGATCTCCATGCACATAAAGAACATTGGTCACGTGATGACACGTGACCCCAATCCACAGTGATCAGAAAAGAAGGAATAAAACTAGGTCACGTGTCCCCACGTGACCCCCAAAAAGATCCCCAAAGATAAAAAGGAAACAGCTTTGAGGCAATGCCTCACGTGCTCCCACGTGACTCCCAAAACGCAAAAAGAAAAAATCAAAGGAAATAAAGGCTTTGGGCGCTCTCACGTGTTACCACGTGACCCCTTGGCAAACACTTTAACAGTCAGCGCATAAATCCCCATCACGTGTCAACACGTGACGCTCAAAATAAAAATAATAAAAAGTGCTTAACACTTAATTGTAGAACGAGATAAAAAGGGATCTGGTCCTATCTTTGGGCGCCCTCACGTGCTCCCACGTGACCCCTCTTTCTTTAGTGTTTAACATTAATTCGAGAACTTTGTACCCAGTGTTTAACACTGGTGTTTTCTAGTGTGTAACACTAATTTGACTACTTCATTTCCAGTAAACACTGTTGTTTGCTAGTGTTTAACACTAATTTGGGGGATTATATTTCCAGTGTTTAACACTGATTATCTTTTAGTGTTTAACACAGATTATCTTTTAGTGTTTAACACTAATTTGAGAGTTTATCTCCAATGTTCAATACTGAGGTTCTCCAGTGTTTAACACTAGCTTTAGCCAAATTGGCTAATTTTCCAGAGGCAAAGCCTCCCATTCAAAATTGAGTAAAAATCAAAACTATAATGTCTACTGCTCAATCAAAGATAAAAATGTTCTCAAAGCCCTTAATCTTTGTTTAGCATTACTAAATAATGTGGGATGAAACCAGACAAATGTCTAATGGGCCAACATCTTGAATCTAATTGGACTTAGCCCAAGTTGGCCATAAGTCCTCAGTTCAGACTTAACTGAGCCAATGTGCTCACAACATAATTAATTGGGCTTAGTTCCAAATTGGACTAAAGATCACTTAATCTATATAGGTTCAAGGGTACATCTCTGAACTCCTCTGACATCTGTCGTTGTAATCCTTCAATGTCGTCAGAGAGGTGACGGGTCCCGACGGCCATACATTCAATGGACCGCCATGTCCCTAAACTGGCAATGGACCACTATGTCCTTCAACTGGTATTGGACCACCATGTCCCTAAACTGGAAATGGACCACTATGTCCCTAAACTGGAACAATAGAGCCCAAATGCTCTCTTGTTGGATCTAAACGAACCCGTTAAGTTGATCTTAGTCTCAAATCAGACTAACGTATCCTTAACAAATGTTTAAGTTGATCTTAGCCTCAAATATGACTAACGTGTCCTTAAACTAAAACCTCCAAATAGACTTTAGTCCCAAATTGGACTATAGATCCTCCAACCAACTCTGGTTCAAGGGTACATCTCTGAACTCCTCTGACATATATCGTTGTAATCCTTCAGCGTCGTCAGAGAGGTGATGGGTCCCGACGACCATATATTAAATGGACCACTATGTCCCTAAACTGGAACAATAGGGCCCAAATGCTCTCTTGTCGGATCCAAACGATCCTGTTAAGTTGATCTTAGTCTCAAATCAGACTAACGTATCCTTAACAAACGTTTGAGTTGATCTTAGCCTCAAATATGGCTAATGTATCCTCAAACCAAAACCCCAAACCTAAATCTAAGAAAATACGGATTTGGACTAATCCACGTCCTACGGGCGACGACATAAATTAGTCTCCGTATATAATCCACGGGCAACCAAAAACAAAACAAACACCCACGACACGAAGTGACCATCTGGAGAAGGAGAAAGTTGTTACCGCGATGCGGTAGCGTAATTAACTGCAGGAGCTTGCGCCTGCAGGGAAGAGCGTCCCCACAATCAAAAACCCCTCAAGCGAAGGGGAATCTGACGAAGTCTGCTATATCGGCCGCATCCGTTTAGACCTTCGATATACGGTGCCATAAATCAACTTGGCATCTTCGGAGAGGTGGACGGATAGCACCAATTAGCATCTACCTTCGATATACACGTCTTTCGGCGGGGAACAGACCTAATCCATAAAGTCGTCGAATCCTATGTTGATGATCTGGTCATCAAGACTAGAGCCAAGGCCGATCACGTCCAAGATCTTAGGACCTTTCTCACCAGGCTGAGAGAGTACAACCTGAAAATGAATCCTCTGAAGTGCGCTTTTGGCGTGTCATCGGGAAAATTCCTGAGCTTCATAGTCCGACATCGAGGGATCGAAGTTGACCCATCAAAGATAAAGGCCATCATGGAGATGCCCTCTCCGAAGAGTCTGACGCAGCTAAGATCTTTTCAAGGCAAGCTTGCTTATATACGGAGGTTTATCTCAAATTTATCGGGAAGGTGTAGGCCCTTCTCAAAGTTCATGAAGAAAGGAGCTCCTTTTATCTGGGATGCCGAATGTCAAGCAGCGTTCGAAAGCATCAAACAATACTTGTTGCACCCTCCAGTGCTGGCCGCTCCCATTCTAAATAAACCGCTGATTCTCTACACTGCCACGCTAGACGAGTCACTCGGTGCGCTCCTTGCCCAGAACAACGAGGAGGGAAAAGAGAATGCCCTCTACTACCTCAGTCGAACTTTAGTCGGGGCGGAACATAACTACTCCCCGATTGAAAAGCAATGCTTGGCTCTGATGTTTGCTGTGAAGAAGCTGAGGCACTATCTGCTCGCTCACCGGGTTATGCTGATCTCCAAGGTCGACCCACTCAAACACTTGATGACCAAAGCAAGCCTAGCCGGCAGAATGGCAAGATGGGCTGTCATGCTACTTGAGTTTGACATAGTTTATACTCCTCAGAAAGCAGTAAAAGGGCAAGCTCTTGCAGACTTTCTCGCTGCTCATCCCATACCAGATGGGTCACCACTCAATTGCGAGTTATCCGACGAACAAGTGCTACACCTAGAGAATGATGAACCATGTTGGGAGCTTTACTTCGATGGGGCCTCATCGATAAAGACCTCCAGTAAATCATGTGTCCCGGAGATAAAAGCAGGGATAGGATTGGTGTTCATCACGTCATCAATGGGAACCCTACGGCGTTCTTTTGCTCTCACCGAGCCTCACACAAATAATGAGGCCGAGTATGAAGCTCTGATAGCTGGTTTGGAGCTCGCCATAGAAATGGAAATCCTTCGACTACGGGTTTACGGTAACTCCCAGCTTGTCTTCAACCAAGTAAGCGGCGATTATAAGATATACAAACCCGAAATAGCTCGGTACAGAGGCCGAGTGGTGGAAATCATGAAACGGTTCACTCATATTGAACTAACGAGAGTCCCTAGAGCGTTGAACGGAAAGGTCGACGTACTCGCTCGCTTACCCAAGGAGCTGGCTGATCCTGACATGGACGAAATTCTGATCACAGTCAGGAGCCGGAAAATTCTACCCCCAGTCTCTCTACGAGAAGAGGAAAGCATGGAACAGAAGAGCAGTCCTGTCGAAGAAGCTTCGATCATCCAAGACGAGTCCGATTGGAGGGAACCCTTCATAGAGTACCTCTGATACGATAAGCTGCCCAAAGAAAAATCTGCGAGGATTCAGCTGAAGAAAAGAGCTCTCCGATACGTGTTTGTGAATGACATGTTATACCGCAGGTCATATGACCAGCTCTGGCTCAGGTGTCTGTCATTGGTCGAAGCCCAAAAGGTCATGAAAGATGTTCACTCGGGCATTTGCGGTGCTCACCAATCTGGCCCCAAGATGCGACTTCAATTCAAGCGGCTTGGGTATTACTGGCCCACCATGATACGGGACTGTGGAGAGCATGCAAAGAAATGTCAGATCAGCCAAATCCATGGTGATTTCATTCACAAGCATCCCAATCCGTTGCATCCTACGGTAGCGTCGTGGCCCTTCGAAATCTGGGGCACCGACATTGTTGGCCCAATTGATCCTCCGTCATCCAAAGGGCACTGGTTCATACTGGCCGCGACAGAATACTTCTCCAGATGGGCTGAAGCTGTCCCGCTAAAAGAAGTCAAGACAACAGATATTCTGACATTCTTCTAGCATAATATTAATATACCGCTTCGGTACACAAGGAAGAATCATTTCTGATAAAGGGCCTTCTTTCAAGAGCTTAAATGTCTCAAGGTTCGCTACTCAGCACAAGATAGACTGGAGATATTCCTCTATCTATAATCCAAGAGCCAATGGTCTAGCCGAAGCCTTCAATAAGACTCTATACAAGCTCCTGAGGAAAAATGCTTCAGTCAACAAGAGAGACTGGAATCTCAAACTTCATGAGGCGTTGTGGGCATATCGTACCACGCACCGTACTCCAACTCAGTCTACTCCACACTCATTGCTTTTCGGAGTGGAGGCGGTCCTCCCCCTCGAAGTCAAAGTTCCAAGTTTAAGAATGGCCATTCAGCACGAGTTGACGGAGGAGGAAAACGTGCTCCTTCGACTTGAAGAGCTCGATGCCCTCGAAGAAAAGAGGCTCGCGGTGCAGCAAAATCTGGAGCTATACCGAGCCCAAATGTCATGGGCCTATGACAAGATAACCCGTCTCCACGCTTTCAAGAAAGATGAATTGGTGTTGGTCCTCAATAAACCGATCATCCCCAATCGACATGCAAGGGGAAAATTCGAGCCAAACTGGGAAGGACCATACATCATCGAGAAAGTGTTCGACGGAGGATCCTACCAACTAATAAGTGCCGAGGGAGAAAGGCCCATGCCACCCATCAATGGACGATATCTCAAGAAATACTACACGTGAATGTTCCAAGTCACAGGCGAATTGAGCACATCGGCCATACGGTCTGGATCATACATCCTGCAAAACCGTATACAATCCACGGGCGTAAATGACCCCTATCTCTTCCAAATCCTGCCGGTGAGACTACTTTTAAAGTCCCACCAGCGGCAAAAAAAGAAAAAAAAAGAAAGAAAAAAAAAGAAAAAGAAGGTATGTCCTCAAGCAAAACAGGCACGGATGAAAACACGAAAGGGCTCCGTGAGTAAAAACAACAGGACTACCGGCGAGTTTGTGAAAACCCGAAAGGGCGCAAACTCGTGAAAGGAGATGAATACACTCGCAAAGTCCTCTCGACCTTGTGAGGAGGAAACCCCTGCGTGAGATCCTTACGACTCACAAAGGAGCAACACACTTAGGAATCCTCACGATTCCTAAGGAGAACATACACCTGCGAAATCCTTTCGACTCGTAGGGAGAAAATGCTTTTATGAGACCCTCATGGCTCATAAAATTGAAAAGCCTTAGGTGATAAGGACCCAAACCTATCTCCTAAGCCATCGTTCCCCAACGGGCAACGACAAATGATGAGTCGCTCCTGGCATTTCGCTTCAGTGTTAGCGGTGCTGATGCCGACCCAAAACCCAAATTCCAAGTCCCCAAACGGCGAATGATGAGTCGCTCCTGGTACCATATTCCAGTGTAGCGATGCAGACGCCAACCAAAATCCAATTTCTCAAAATTCTCCAGCCCTACGGCCAGTCCCCAAATTGACTGCCGTATACAATCCACGGGCTCAAATAATTCTCGTCATACCCATGCCCCACCACAATCACCAGTTACGCGGCTGGTCTCCACCTTTGGAATTATGCTCCATTGAGAAGACCCACTCATGTGTCCTCACGATACGCAAGGAGAACAAACCTTTGTGGGATCCTTACGACTCATAAAAGGAAAACACACCTAGGAGTCCTCACGACTCCTAAGGAGAAAATACACCCGCGGGATCCTTACGACTCGTAGGGAGAAAATGCTTTTATGGGACCCTCACGGCTCATAAAATTGAAAAGTCTTAGGTGACAGGGACCTAAACCTGTCTCCTAAGCCATCGCTCCCCAACAGGAAATGGCAAATGATGAGTCGCGTCTGGCGTTACGCTTCAGTGTTAGTGGTGCTGATGCCGACCCAAAAACCAAATCCCAAGTCACCCCGGGGCAAATGATGAGTTGCTCCTGGCATTATTCCAATGCAGCAATACTGATGCCAAACAATATCCAAATTCCAAGCCCCCAAGCGGCGAATGATGAGTCGCTCCTGGTACCATATTCCAGTGCAGCGATGCAGACGCCAACAAAGTCCCGAAATTTTCCCTGCCCTACTGTCTGGATCATACATCCTGCAAAACCGTATACAATCCACGGGCGTAAAACGATCCCAATCCCTCCCAAGTCCTGCCGGTGAGACCACATTCAAAGTCCCACCGGTGGTGAAGATTCAAAAAAAAGAGGGTATGTCCACAAGCAAAATGGGCACGGATAAAAACCCGAAAGGGCTCCGTGAGTAAAAACAGCAGGACTACCGGTAAGTTTGTGAAAACCCGAAAGGGTGCAAACTCGTGGAAAGGAGATGATATGCACTCACAAAGTCCTCTCGACTTTGTGAGGAGAAAATTCCCGTGTGAGATCCTTACGACCCATAAAGGAGAAACACACTTAGGAGTCCCCACGACTCCTAAGGAGAAAATACACCTACGGGATCCTTACGACCCGTAGGGAGAAAATGCTTTGTGAGACCCTTACGGCTCACAAAATTGAAAAGTCTTAGGTGATAGGGACCTAAAACATGTCTCCTAAGCCATCGCTTCCTTATAAGCAAGCGCAAATGATGATCCATTCCTGGTACCATATTCCAGTGTAGCGATACTAATGCCAAGCAAAAACCAAAAATCCCCAAATCCACCCGGGGCAAATGATGAGTTGCTCCTGGCATTATTCCAGTGCAGCAATGCAGATGCCGACAAAAAAAAACCAATCCCAAAATCCTCTCAAAGACAGATGGTGATTCGCTCCTGGTACCATATTCCAGTGTAGCGATGCTGATGTCAACCCAAATCACATCAACAAGTCAACTTCAACTCCGACACCGCAGAAAGCGGAGCAAGTCAAGATCACCCCTGACACTGCAAGAAGCAGAGCAAGTCAAATAGAGCACCGACCGTCCACATCGCTAAAAGGGCAGCAAAGACCGTCCAAGTCGCAAAAAGGGCAGCACCGACCGTCCAAGTCGCAAAAAGGGCAGCACCGACCGTCCAAGTCGCAAAAAGGGCAACACCAACCATCCAAGTCGCAAAAATGGCAGTACCGACCGTCCACATCGCTAAAATGGGAGCATCAACCGTCCACGTCACTAAAATGGCAGCACCGACCGTCCGCGTCGCTAAAAGGGCAGCAACGACCGTCCAAGCCGCAAAAAGGGCAGAACCGACCGTCCAAGTCGCAAAAAGGGCAGAACCGACCGTCCAAGTCGCAAAAAGGGCAGAACCGACCGTCCAAGTCGCAAAAATGGCAGCAACGACCGTCCATGTAGCTAAAATGGCAGCACCGACCGTCTACGTCGCTAAAATGGCAGCATCGACCGTCCACGTCGCTAAAAGGGCAGCAACGACCGTCCAAGTCGGAAAAAGGACAGAATCGACCGTCCACGTCGCTAAAATGGCAGCACCGACCGTCCAAGTCGCAAAAAGGGCAGTATCGACCGTCCACGTCGCTAAAAGGGCAGCACCGACCTTCCAAGTCGCAAAAAGGCATCGACCGTCCAAGTCACTAAAAGGGCAGCATCGACCGTCCAAGTCGCAAAAAGGGCAGCATTGACCGTCCATGTCGTAAAAAGGGCAGCGCAGGATTCCTACAAAGCGGGAACCAGATCACTCCGGGCCAGGGAAACGTCTTTCACGGACACTCCGTCTCGGAGACATGTCAAGCAACGACCGTCCATGTCGTAAAAAGGGCAGTGCCAGCTTCCCAAAAAGCGGGAACCAAATCAGGTCGCCTCCAAGTAAAAGAAGATTCATCAATTTCATGCACACGACCCACATATGTGGTGTGCATTTATTGATGGGGGGCAATTTGCTGGGGTAAAAATTTACACTTCGGTTGACCAAGTCAAAATCAAAGTCAACCCCAAGCCCAGTGGGCCCAAGCCCAGATCCAGTGGGCCCATGCCCGGGTTGAGCCCGAACATGAAGCGGCCGGCCTCCCCCCATGCCAAGATAAAAATTTTGTAATAAATAATTTTGTTGTATTTCTTTTATTTTTTTTATGGATAAATGTAAGAAAAATAGGCATAAAGCCAAATTTTTGTAAAACCAATGGCTTATGCGCAAAAAGAAATGGCGCATGAGCAATGGGATAGGCAAAATGCCATTTTGTAAAGCCCAAGGGGCTATATGTAAAGTGCATAGCCTATAAAAGCCAAGATAATGAAAATATTTCACAACTTTTTTTCTCTCTCCAAAAAAAATTGAGATCTGAGATCTTTTCTCCTTCCTCAAGGTTCCAAAATCTTCTTCTTTCTTTTGAATTAAATCAAGAGTTTTACTCTTCATTTTACAAAACTAAATAGTTTTTCACCACAAAACCCATAAAGGGGAACTCAGATCTTCCATTAGATTTCAAAAAGAAGGGATTTTTAAAATCTCATATCTCTTAATCTTCAAAATCCAGCAACTAGAGGAGAAAGAAGAAGAACCCCTTTCATCCACCCCAAAACATCTTAGGAGTTTAACTCCACTCTGATTTCTTTTTCGAGAATTTCTGGGGCTAAAAGCCTCTTTTCCTCGCTGGCGCCTATGTAACACCTTAGGATGTGTTTAGGGGCTAATTATATGTTAATAAATGATTTTTAATAAAAAGTTTACCAAATTAGTTTTCAAATATTTTATCAAGAATTATAAATATTTTTCTAGAATTTTCCTAAGCTTGCACAAACTTGTGCATGCAAACTAGGGTTTAAATTTGGGTTAAACCATGTTTAACAACCATGGTAGATTAACCCCACTATTATTAAGTTAAATGATTTTAATTAAGGGTATACTTTTTTTTTGAAAATGAAAAGGGATTTAAAATTTATTTGGTTGACTTGAGAGAGTGCATCATGGCTAAGCCTTGCTTGCATTAAATGGGGGAGAAAGGGAGTGCATCATGGCAAGCCCATGCTTGCATTTAATGTGGCAAGAGAGAGAGAAATGGGGGCTTGACTTTTTGAATTATCATTTCTTTGTTGAATCACACCCTTTCATTTCTCACTCATTCACTCTCTCATACACACACACCACGAGCAGACATAGCAGCAGCAGCAGCAAACTCAGCAGCAGCAGGCACAGCTTCAGCCCCAGCAGCAGTTGCAAGCATCAGCAACACCAAGCAGCAGCAGCAGCTCCTTGCAACAGCAACAACACTTGTAGCATCAGCCCCAACACAGCAGCCTCAGCACAACAACAACGACATCAACAACAACAACAACAACATCAACAGCAAAAGCATCAGGAGCAGTGATTGAAAGAATTAAAGTTAACCGCAATCAAGACGGTGTCGCTTTGCAGCTAGCCGGCTGAGCACGGGTCGATCCATAGGGAGATGGTTGTATGTCCGTTCTTGTTTTAGACGAGTCAATAAAGAATTTATATGTGTTTGTTCAAGTCTATCCTATGTGTTTTATTTGCAAGTATAAAGTTATTAAGAAAAAGATACGAGATTGTAAGATAAAGAAATCCGTACTCAAATCCTTTGAGCCGAGTCTTGACCAATTGAAGCTAGAACAATCGGCAACAACGTGGATTAGGGGGATTTAAGCGCGGTATTCGTGGAATACGGCTTATTTCCCCTTGTCCTTCCGTTCTTGTCTCTTGCTTTCGCCTCCGGCCAAACCGAACGTAACCGGTTGCGGTTAGGAATCACCGTTACCTTGTTAGGGTAGGGTGCCTAACGGAGCGCTTGCGTATGGTTTGGGTGGAGTTCAATGGAAAATAACGGGAAAAGGGAAATGAGAAAAGAAAATCTTAACTTACAATACCGTATTTATTCTTAACAATGATAATTACAATCATTCACAAAAACGAACCAAAAAGAGAGAACAAAAAGAAAAGAACAAAGAAAAGAAAAGATTACAAACAAGTAATTAAAGTGCATGGAATAAATTGCAAGTAATTAAAGACAAGAATGAAAAATGCAAGAAAGTAATTACAAGATAATAAAAAGCAAGAAAGGAAACTAGAAACTAGAACTCAAGACAAGCATGGGATCAATAGCCAACCCTTAAACTTGCAAGCTCAATCAAGAGGTTGCAAGATCAAGAGAAGGGTAAAGAACTCATGTGAAGTGAAGAACTAATTCCATAAGAAAATACGACCTTTGAGATCAATAACTAACCTTTAACCTTTCAAGCTCAATGAAGAGGTTGAAAGATCAAGAGAAAGCAAAAATCTCAAGGGGAAGTTAAACCAAAGAGAATGATACAAAAACCCTCATCTTCATTGATCTTCCACTCAAAAAGCTCTCACTACAATTTTCATGGAGAAAAGAATGAAGAAGAAGAAGAAGAAAAAGACTAAATCCTAACAAAAAGAGGAACAAAGAATTCACCCTTGGCTTGGCTCAGTTCTAGAGTATTTATAGGCGGGTAAATGGAAACCTAGGGCAATAATCTGGCATAAGATGAAAGTACCAAACTGCCCACAAAAATTGACCCAGCAAAGAGCCTACATGGCCGCGGATCCGCGGCCTAGACCCTCTATTGGCCGCGGATCCGCGGCCATATAGAGGATTTGGGCCCTCCGTTTTTCTGTGCTTCCCTGGTCCTTTTTTGTCTGTAGTTTGGCACATGTCTTTTCTGATAATCTTTCCATATTTCTTCCAGAATTTCTGTTGAGCAAAAAGATGATTTGATGTGGATCTTTTGCCATGATTGTCTCGAGCTCCGCGTAGATTTCTTGGATCTTGTGTTGCCATTGAGCCTTGTGCATGAAAATGACATTGATTTGCCATTTTGTCTCCTAAACTGGTGTGTAGCAACAGAAGGATAAAGAGCGGAGATCCGTGTTTTATCTGTGAATGGTAGGAACCCGGATTTTGTCGTGTTTTTTCATGAATTTCACCGTTTAGAGCCGAGAACCTGTATCCTGCAATTACTAGCAAACACGGCTCAAGAGTACCTACCGATAAACAACCGAGCGTAAGAATGAGCGGTATAAAATGCAATATTCTGGTATGAACAAATACCCCCAAACTTAACTTTTGCTCGTCCCGAGCAAAACCAATTATTCACAAAAATAAAATCCTAACCGCACTTTCGCAGGGAACGTGATTGCACTGAGCATGTGCAACAAGCCGTTAATCCTCTAGGTGTCCCTAGTAGGAGGAGTGTTGTCTCCTGAGGGTTTTCAGCGGATACTACCCACAAAATCCCGTCAAGCTAGTTTCATAAGTTAACATCGATTCCACTCCTACAGTTTAGTATTTACGTTAAAAATTCTATCATCCTAAGTTAGAAATATCCAACCCTAATGCTTCACACCTCCTATCTATTTAGCCTTAGATCATATACGTTCCAAAAAAGTTTAGAAAGATATTGGTTCTCCTGAGTTTTCCTTCTAAAGTATGGCCTCAAATCAGGGATTTTTATCAACTTTATAGAAAACACAAGTCTTATTCTTTATTTCTATCTTTTATCCAAACATCGACTGTATACCCCTACGTGTGTGTGTATTTGCACCCCTACACTCAAGAATTCAATTCAAGCTATAATACCCTTGCCCTAATACCTAATACTACTTCTTTTTATTAAAGATGGACGGATTTGCTCACACACCTTTCATGCGACTATTAATGCTTCTTGAGGCACTAACGACCGATTACTGAATGTGTGAACTTTAAAGCGTAAATAGCAGTTTCCAGGTCTTGACTTTATTCTATTTTTTCTTTTTCTTTTTCTTTTTTCTTTTTCAAGACCGGATATATTTTTCAATATGCTCTTTTGGTGTTTAGCTTTAAATACCGTTTTTTCTTTCATACTAGGATTTTAGGCAAGAGTATTTCTAGGTATCCTCTACTATCCTAAGTTTCAAGGTGCGTGTAAGTGCAGTTTGTAGGGTATATACTTTCTAAATTTGAACTCAAGAAAAGAAACTATTTTTCAGACTTATCCTCCAGTAAAGCTTCAATACTTTCCCTTCATCTTGACTTAACTCAAGAACTGAACTCAAAAAACTGTAAGGACGTATACTTACCAAAGTTAGACAGAATGAGGGTTATTTTAAGGATTTTCAATTCCTAAGTCTAGAATTTAGTTATTTCTATCATATCAACTAAACTTTCAGAATAAAAACCTAAGTTACCCTATTAGCTAACTTGATGAAAAAGTTTTTATATTTTTTGGAAAATTTTCAATTTTTTGTGGGTTTTTAATAAGGTATGCAAATGCAAAATATACAAATGAATGGGAAGGAAGAAAGCTTACCGAGCACACCCCCAAACTTAAACTTGACAGTGCCCTCACTGTCAGGCTACACCAAGAGGATCAAAATTGTCGGCACTCCCTCTAAAAACAAATTATATACAAAACAAAAAGGAAAACAAAAAATATATACAAAAAAAGGTGTCCCCCCCCCAAACTTAAGTAAAACAGTGTTTCCACTGTTAAGCGTTGAAATTCAGGATTAGGGGGGAAGAGAACAGTATCAAGCTATACAAGGCCTTACACAGGCCAAAAGTTAGTACCAACCATTCAAAGATCTTATCGTGATAAAGCAGTGGCTGGTGAAAGAAGGTGAAGAGGAAAGAGATGGAGATTACGCGAGAACGTATGGAGATAGAAGTGGTATACGGTCTCGGTATATAAGAAGAAGAATAGCGGAAGGGAGAAAGAAGTGGAATACGAACTTGAGGGAGGAAATGGAGTGAATAGATTAGCACAATTTGTGATGACCGATGTGTGAAAAGCGATTGTGCTAATATATTAACCCGTCGAGAAATGGGATCAAATCCCTCAAGATTCGTGAGAAACCATGGGTACGCCGAACTTGGTAAACCAGACACAGGAAGTGAAAATGATACGGGTTCTTGCAAGGTCGGAACGATGGAAACGATGGAGGGAAGTGGTTGAGGAAGGGTATTGTTAGTTATGTATATGCCCTAGAGGCCATTGTTGTACATATGATGTATATTATAATGGATGCTTGGATATATATAGAGATGACTTTCTTGCTCGTCATGATAGTATGCTATTTGGTTTCATTTTATCTTAACATGTTGACTTGTATTGGTTTACTGTTTTACTCTCACATGTTGATAAAGCCCTTAGGATCTGTACTCGACTACTGGGACTATGATGAGATCATACTAGTGGGGCCGCGGTAGTCAATGAGTACATCCTATAACTGTTCCTAGTCGAGGGTATATCGAGACAGGGCATCGATACACCAGAGTAGACTAGCGTATACGCATCTTGACCCATATGATGGGCGATGGATGATCCCATATCCATAGGTGTTAGACATCAGAGATGGTGTACGGGTGCTCAGTGGAGACTGGGTACACTGGACGGACTCGCCGAGAACTCCCAGATGGTGATATACCACACGTCAGATGGCAGTTCTCCGGTGACACAGGTACAGGGTAGTATGTAGACCCGAGATCGTCATGGAGTCTTGTGTGATTCCCACTGTGCTTTGATTTCCACCTTACCACGTCCAAGAGGGCGTGCAAAACGGTGGCTTTTGGGTACAGTCCCGAATCACATGGAGGCAATGAGCGATAGGAGGGGATTCGTCTCTCCCGGTATAGGGAGTTGATGTTGTGCTGTGTTCGATTGGCTATAACTGGAAGTCCCTGGCCAGGGCTGATATGGAGATTTACTGGTAAGTGTTACTAGTAGTTTCTCGACCCGTTATGAGCCATACATCGACACGACTTATCGGTTACTGGGGTCTGACGTATACCACCCCTAGACTTGATATGCGACATATCAGACGAACATACCGGACTGTACGGGAGTGTTACTGATTGGATTCACAGGAGAACGCACAGGCTAGCTTGTTGATCTTCTGATCGCTCAATACCTGGGTGGCTGTTACGTTTAGCTGACCGCTTGCAGCTTGTGGGTGTTTGATATGATCATCACCCGCTACCGGCGTATTGACGATTCTTTAGAGTCCTACACAGAGGTTTCTTGGCTCAGGCGAAACGGAGTAGAGGCACATATGTGATATGTGCAGGACCGAGAATAATGCGATATGAGATACCGTATTATATTCTCGCGATATTTAGATATGAACTGGGACATCAGATCAAGTGTTGATTCGATGAATCGGTACATGATATATTAGTCGGTAATATTCGATATAGCCGGATCATCGAATCAAGTGTTGATTCGATGATTTAATGTATAATAATATATATGATATATTGTATTACATTATCTAATATTGGCTCGCTTTATTATTTCATTTTCTCACTGGATGATACATTGATATATATGCGATATATGTTAATTGTATTATTTTATTTTGTTGCAAATATATAATATATATGTGATATATATTATTGTGACTTGATATGATTAATTGTTAAACATTTTTAAGGATGATTAATTGAGGTTAGGGTTTGATTAGGGTTAGATGCTTCATGCACCTTCTAGAAGCTTTTTTCTTTTGTCATTCTTAAGATATTTTTGGATGACACATTCTTAACCCAACCAAACCCTAACTCTAGTTTATTCTCTACTAAATCTTAGCCACTCATCCTTGACCATGGTTTATAAATCAATCATATAGCTTTCATTCTATTCATCACAAAAGGATTAATCTTATTATTCATTTTCCATTATCATCTTCTTCTCTCTTGAAGAAAGCTTACTTGATTTTCTTTATGTGATGAATATATATGAGAAAATGATTTAAAAAGAAAGCAAAATTACTACTCTCTCATCCTCATCTCATTTAGCCCATGAGATTAGTGTGTTCATCTCTTTAGAGTGAGAAAGCTTGAGTCTTTGCAACTTCGACGTAGATCATCGGAGATTTGGAACACTTCAAGCTAGCATGGATCGTTCGAGTCGTGGAGCCTCTCATGAGTCCGGGAGATCGTGGATCGCGGCAAAGGGACTTCTACTCGGAGCTTGTGAAGCGAAGGAGCAGACTACAAAGGTTGTAATCCCTCACACTTAGATAAAAGTTATCATCTTGCATGTTAAACCCTAATATTCTAGCAAAGATCCCGGCTTTGGGTTGTTCGGCACGTCTAAAATTTTATCCGGGCATGTTTGATGCCTTATTAACCTTCACAAGAGTGCCTAGGAACCTTTCAGTGGTATCAGAGCCTGGCTAGAGCATTAGGCGATGTGTTTACGAAGTTAAAACTCCGATCGAACCCGAACCGACGGAAAAAGCCCCCTCTCTGGAAATTTTTCAAAATTTGGGATTTTTCTGAATTAAAAATATGTAAAAAAATCAGCAGGGAATTCTAAGAATTACCATAAAACCCGAGCCCCCAATTCGTCCAAACGGCGGTGGAACCGCGGCGCAAGCATGCTTGCGCGGCGGTTCCGCGGCGGATTAATGGATTGGCGACACGTGGCTTTTATGGTAATGTCCGTAGGTGCTTGTTGATACTTCTGGGTATTTTTTAATCTGTTTCAAGTGTTGAAAATTCTTGGGTTTGTTTTGTAATAGTAGATTCGATCGGAATATTTAAATTCGTATTTATTTCCGGATATTTAGAAACTGTTAAACTATTGAACGGATATCATTAACCTACTTTTTCCCGGTACGGCAAAACTTTCAAGTGTTGAAATTTTTTCGGGTTTAAATCTTTCGGAAAAATTGTACAAGTTAAGCGGTGGACCCTCTAGAAGACAACAAACCTTAACTCGATTATGTGACCGTCTTGAACTGCCTTTTGAACCTTCGGGTTTGGGGCAGTACGGCGTGCCACATGTGAGGCGTTGGCTTGACCCTTCTACGGCTGGATCACCGGTACTATGACATATTCTGGGATTATTTGAACTCCGCTCAAGAGTTGAGTACTTTGGGAAATTTTGGGTATTTTATTATCTGTTCGAAAAGTTTAATACTGTCTATTTATCTGGAATGTGATACAATATGTGGAATTCATAGAGTTAGGCATGAAATGCGAAGTATGTGATATTTCGGATTTACGATGTCTAAAGTGATTGTGGATTCCAAATGTTGTAGTTTTACACTTTCTTTTCTGTGACCGTAAGTGTAATATGTGATATCGCCGGTTTCGTTGCTATATGTCAATGACAATTGGGATGCGCATATTTACTTACGTTGATGATATGTGATATTATGTGTTGCTGTGATATGTTATATTGGATCGTCGCGTTCTGAATAGCCGGGGGTTTTATGTGAGATGAGGGTTTTTATTTTCATTCATGTAAAATTCATTTGTAATGTAATATTCTTTTATTTGGGGCACTTCCAGGTTGCGGTTGATGTCACCAGTGTATATTATTTACTTTTCCACATTAGGTAGACCCAAGGAGGGGAGCACAAGTAACCGGGTTCTAGGGTCCAGTGGGAGGCCATCTCGAGGAGTCGAGACCGGGTCTCCTAACCCTAGAATTGGCAGTGTTGCTTGCCGCTCTCGTAGGGTTCTTGGGATGTGGGTTTGGCTATTCGTCGCGACCGTGGAATCCGTGTTTTATACAGGCTCGTATTGAAAACACGGACGTCCTAGTATATCCAATATTTCATATATGTTCTTCTGCTGCAATGTTCTGTGATGAGATCATATTACTGCCTGAGACGAATGCTTATACTATATATATATGCTGATATATAAATATTACTGCTTTCGTTTCTTCTGTAATGCTTAGGAAGCATAAGCTGATGGGATATTTATTAATGAGATTAATAAAAGAAAAGAAACCTAAAGATTTTGTAGAATCAAAACTTTATAAAAAGGGTAGCTACAGTTTTGCTTTGCACAGTGATATATATGATATATCCTACACCTTATTCGATAGGGAAAGAGCCGACGATCCCTTCACCAGGAGTGACCTCTTTAGCGAAACTGGCAGATGCTACAAAACGCGGTGTGTCTTTTGATTGCTTTTAAAGTTTTGCTTTGCACAGCGGTATATATGATATATCCTGCACCTTATTCGATGAGGAAAGGGCAGACGATCCCTTCACCGGGAGTGACCCCTTTAGCGAAACTAAGAAAAAGCCTCAAAAACACTCCTTTTCAAAAACACTCGATTCTACGACGATATCAAGTTCATTACGCTCAGGGTTTTCTGAAAAACCTGCGTAGCCCTCCGTTATTTCAGATAAAGACTATTTAGTATTCGTGCTGCGTTTGTTGGCCTTTGTCAAGGCGTAGTGTGCGGTAGCTAACTGGTACTTATCTGTTTAAACATATGATGTGATTGGATTAGGGTATTTGTACGACCTTGTTGGCCTTTGTCAAGGGTCATGCGGGTGGGTTTAATTTCAATCAAGAAATGACGGGTTGAACTTGACTAGCTTCCTATGGTTTGTTGGCCTTTGTCAAGGTCATAGGGGTTAGGGGCAAAAACATTATCGGGAATTTCAAGTGTTGAAATTTGCAATGAGATTGCATACCTCCTATGAGATAGTTGGATCCCGATACCCACTGCGAGTAAGAGTTACTGCTGGGAGAGTTTTACACAGGACAATTAGCCGATCAAGTAGGTGTCTAGAAAAGTGTTAACGGGGTTACGCCTCTGGGAAAACGAGGTTTACTTTAATTAGGTCCGTGCGAAAGCACGGGGAACCTCCCTCAAAGTACCGACACTGATCTGGCTGAAAGATTGACGAAATTGTAGGGTGTGATTAATCCCGGCTAATCTTACCTTTTAGGGTTTTAAGGTAGATTTGATAAAAACAGTGGGAGACATCCTGATTAGATAAGATAATAACCAATCTAATCTTGCAGTAGCATACGCTAAAGTGTTTTCTTCTCTCTCTCTCCAGGTAGCGACCATGTCAGGCCATAATCAAGATAATAATATGGATGTATTGACTGAACCCGATTATTGTACTGAGCAAGGGAACGTTAGATCCGTTCTTTCTTATAAGAGTTATAAGACTGAACAAGAAACAGGAGAATATCTAGATTCTCACGCCGCCCAAAAGAACATGCATGTTGATGCATCTTCTTCGGGTGTGTTAGTTATTGAGAACTGTTTCTCAGTTCACCCTACGTCCTGGGTATTAGATACCGGATCAGGATCCCATATATGTAAACAGTTACATGGGCTACGTAAAGGTAGAGAACTGAGAAAAGGTGATCATTCCGTTCAAGTAGGGAACGGTGCAAATGTTGCGGCCAAAGCAGTTGGCGAATATCACCTAGTATTACCAAGTAATGATACACTGATTCTAAATTAGTGCTATTATATACCGAACATGGTGTGCAACATTATATCAGTTTCTTTATTAAGTAAAGAAGGATATAATTTTGTAGTAAAGGATAATGTTATGAACATATTCCTAGATCAAAAGTTGATTGCATCAGGCTCTTTACATAATGGTATATTCATTCTAAATCAGAATACAGTCCTGAATATACAAAACACACACAAGAGGAAAAGTTCAGATATGAACGAATCCTTCTTGTGGCATTGTAGACTTGGTCATATCAATGCGACACGACTGGCTAAATTACATAAAGATGGTTATTTGAATACGTTCGAATTATCATCTTATGATACTTGCTATTCATGTCTCAAAGGAAAAATGACCAAAGCTTCGTTTAGTGGACAGGAGAAAGAGTTACCGAACTCTTAGGACTGGTACATAGTGATGTATGCGGTCCCATGTCTACGCATGCCAGGAACGGTTCTTCCTACTTCATTACATTCACTGACGATCTCTCCGGATTCGGATATGTGTTCCTGATGAAACACAAGTCTGAAGCTTTTGAGAAATTCAGAGAATATAAGCACGAAGTAGAGAATCAAACGGGCAAAAGTATTAAGATTCTTCGATCTGATTGAGGAGGTGAATACTTAAGCAGTGAGTTCCTAGATTATCTAAAAGAGAATGGGATTCTCTCTCAGCTTACTCCTCCTTATACACCACAGCACAACGGTGTATCTGAGCGGAGGAATCGCACCCTATTAGATATGGTGCGCTCGATGATGAGTACAGCTGAGTTACCTATTTCCTTCTGGGGGTATACACTGGAGACAGCAGCATACCTATTGAATCAAGTTCCAACTAAATCTGTACCTACCACACCATATGAGATATGGAGTGGGAAGAGACCATGTCTTAAACGAGTTAAGATATGGGGTTGTCTGGCCTATGTCAAAAGGCAAAATCCAGACAAACTCGAGGCACGGTCAGTTCTATGCAAGTTTGTGGGATATCCCAAACATTCACATGGATATCTTTTCTACCATCGCGAGGAACAAAAGATGTTTGTTTCTCGACATGCCACCTTTTTAGAAAAGGAATTTCTTGCAAAAGAAATTAGTGGCGAAGAGGTAGAACTGGAAGAAATTCCAGCTACACAAACTCAAACTGAAACTGAAGATTTGGTAGAACCGGAGGATTCAATAGTACCCAACGAACCCCAGCCTCTCCGCCGGTCTAGTAGGGTTTCTCGTCCACCTGAGAGATACTACGGTTTTCTCAATGATGGTGGAAGCGAGGATTGCATCATGGATGATGATGACCCGACTAGTTTCGAACAGGCCATCACGAGTAGTGACTCTGTGAAATGGCTGGATGCAATGCGATCTGAGATGGAATCCATGTACACCAATAAAGTATGGATTTTGGAAAATGCTCCTGAAGGGGTAAAACCCATTGGGAGCAAGTGGATTTTTAAAAGGAAATTTGGTGTAGATGGAAAAGTTGAGACTTTCAAAGCTAGACTTGTAGCAAAGGGTTTTCGTCAACGACTAAGTGTGGATTATGACGAAACCTTTTCTCCAGTGGCTATGCTTAAGTCCATCCAGATCTTACTTGCCATTGCTGCATACCATGACTACGAAATCTGGCAAATGGATGTTAAGACCGCCTTTCTAAATGGTGATTTAGAAGAGTGCGTGTACATGACTCAGCCAGAGGGCTTCGTAGATAGTGGGAGCAGCGGAAAGGTGTGCAAGCTGCATAAATCCATTTATGGGTTAAAGCAAGCATCGCGGAGTTGGAACATCTGTTTTGATGTTGTAGTCAAAGAGTTTGACTTCATCAAAAATATAGATGAACCTTGTATCTATAAGAAGGTAGCAGAGGGTAAGGTTGTCTTCCTCGTATTGTACGTGGATGACATACTCTTGATAGGAAATGATATTCCTATGCTGCAATCAGTCAAGCTCTTCTTATCACAGAGATTCTCAATGAAAGATCTAGGTGATGCCTCCTGCGTATTGGGAATCATGATCTATAGAGATAGATCTAAACGGATACTGGGATTGTCCCAATCCAGGTACATTGACACCATACTAAAAAGGTTTAGTATGGAAGAATCCAAGCGTGGGAACCAACCCACGATCTCTGGACTCACTCTCTCCAAAGAGATGTCTCCCAAGACTGATTTAGAGAGAGCTCGCATGCAAGGGATACCCTATGCATCTGCAGTAGGCTCTATCATGTATGCGATGCTATGTACCAGACCCGATGTTGCATACTCACTAAGTGTAGTGAGTAGGTATCAAGCAGATCCTGGAGAGAGTCATTGGACAGCAGTGAAGAATATTCTCAAGTACTTACGAAGGACTAAGGAGATGTTCTTGGTGTATGGTAACGGAGAACTCCAGGTGGAGTCCTTTACCGATTCCAGCTTCCAAAGTGATAAGGACGACTCTAAGTCGCATTCGGGTTTTGTCTTTACCCTCAATGGAGGGGCGGTATGTTGGAAGAGTTCCAAACAGGATACCGTTGCAGACTCGACGATGGAGGCTGAATACATCACTGCCAACAATGCTGCCAAAGAGGCTGTCTGGATCAAGAAGTTCATTAATGAACTTGGTGTGGTTCCATCCATTGAGCATCCAATACCTCTTTATTGCGATAACAATGGAGCTGTGGCGTTAGCCAAGGAACCCAGGTCCCATCAAAAGTCCAGACATATTCTGAGGCGGTATCACCTGATCAGGGAGATAGTTGATCGCCGGGAGATCGAGGTCAGGAGAGTAGATACGAAGGACAACACTGCGGATCCATTCACGAAGGCTATTCCCCAGATACAGTTTGAGAGATTATTCGGTATGCTAGGTATGCGATACTACAGCAGCTGGCCTTAGTGCAAGTGGGAGATTGTTAGTTATGTATATGCCCTAGAGGCCATTGTTGTACATATGATGTATATTATAATGGATGCTTGGATATATATAGAGATGACTTTCTTGCTCGTCATGATAGTATGCTATTTGGTTTCACTTTATCTTAACATGTTGACTTGTATTGGTTTACTGTTTTACTCTCACATGTTGATAAAGCCCTTAGGATCTGTACTCGACTACTGGGACTATGATGAGATCATACTAGTAAGGCCGCGGTAGTCGATGAGTACATCCTATAACTGTTCCTAGTCGAGGGTATATCGAGACAGGGCATCGATACACCAGAGTAGACTAGCGTATACGCATCTTGACCCATATGATGGGTGATGGATGATCCCATATCCATTGGTGTTAGACATCAGAGATGGTGTACGGGTGCTCAGTGGAGACTGGGTACACTGGACGGACTCGTCGAGAACTCCCAGATGGTGATATACCACACGTCAGATGGCAGTTCTCCGGTGACACAGGTACAGGGTAGTCTGTAGACCCGAGATCGTCATGGAGTCTTGTGTGATTCCCACTGTGCTTTGATTTCCACCTTACCACGTCCAAGAGGACATGCAAAACGGTGGCTTTTGGGTACAGTCCCGAATCACATGGAGGCAATGAGCGATAGGAAGGGATTCGTCTCTCCCGGTATAGGGAGTTGATGTTGTGCTGTGTTCGATTGGCTATAACTGGAAGTCCCTGGCCAGGGCTGATATGGAGATTTACTGGTAAGTGTTACTAGTATTTTCTCGACCCGTTATGAGCCACACATCGACACGACTTATCGATTACTGGGGTCTGACGTATACCACCCCTAGACTTGATATGCGACATATCAAACGAACAGACCGGACTGTACGGGAGTGTTACTGATTGGATTCACAGGAGAACGCACAGGCTAGCTTGTTGATCTTCTGATCGCTCAATACCTGGGTGGCTGTTATGTTTAGCTGAACGCTTGCAGCTTGTGGGTGTTTGATATGATCATCACCCGCTACCGGCGTATTGATGATTCTTTAGAGTCCTACACAGAGGTTTCTTGGCTCAGGCGAAACGGAGTAGAGGCACATATGTGATATGTGCAGGACCGAGAATAATGCGATATGAGGTACCGTATTATATTCTTGCGATATTTAGATATGAACTGGGACATCGGATCAAGTGTTGATTCGATGAATCGGTACATGATATATTAGTCGGTAATATTCGATATAGCCGGATCATCGAATCAAGTGTTGATTCGATGATTTAATGTATAATAATATATATGATATATTGTATTACATTATCTAATATTGGCTCGCTTTATTATTTCATTTTCTCACTGGATGATACATTGATATATATGCGATATATGTTAATTGTATTATTTTCTTTCGTTGTAAATATATAATATATATGTGATATATATTATTGTGACATGATATGATTAATTGTTAAACATGTTTAAGGATGATTAATTGAGGTTAGGGTTTGATTAGGGTTAGATGCTTCATGCACCTTCTAGAAGCTTTTTTCTTTTGTCATTCTTAAGATATTTTTGGATGACACATTCTTAACCCAACCAAACCCTAACTCTAGTTTATTCTCTACTAAATCTTAGCCACTCATCCTTGACTATGGTTTATAAATCAATCATATAGCTTTCATTCTATTCATCACAAAAGGATTAATCTTATTATTCATTTTCCATTATCATCTTCTTCTCTCTTGAAGAAAGCTTACTTGATTTTCTTTATGTGATGAATATATATGAGAAAATGATTTAAAAAGAAAGCAAAATTACTACTCTCTCATCCTCATCTCATTTAGCCCATGAGATTAGTGTGTTCATCTCTTTAGAGTGAGAAAGCTTGAGTCTTTGCAACTTCGACGTAGATCATCGGAGATTTGGAACACTTCAAGCTAGCATGGATCGTTCGAGTCGTGGAGCCTCTCATGAGTCCGGGAGATCGTGGATCGCGGCAAAGGGACTTCTACTCGGAGCTTGTGAAGCGAAGGAGCGGACTACAAAGGTTGTAATCCCTCACACTTAGATAAAAGTTATCATCTTGCATGTTAAACCTTAATAATCTAGCAAAGATCCCGGCTTTGGGTTGTTCGGCACGTCTAAAATTTTATCCGGGCATGTTTGATGCCTTATGAACCTTCACAAGAGTGCCTAGGAACCTTTCAGGTATCGGTTAGGGGTTCTGGAGGGTGTGTACAGTCAGTGAAAGGAACAGGATGAATTGGAAAATCCGACTCATCATCTAGAACTGTTTCATCCTCAAAAATTCTCCTTAAAGTTAAGCTCATCCATGCATATTTCATCAAAGTCCAGACGCATATGGGGTTCGGAAAAAATATTTAATGACTCGGGATGATGAGTTGGAGAGAAAAATTCAGCTAAATCTATGGGTTCATCATCCAAAATATTCCCAGCATCAATATCCTCAATCAAGTGAAAATCAAAATTCTCAGACACCTCATCAAAAGCATGGATTTCAATCAATTCAGTTTCTAAGACGGAGGTGTAGAGGTCAAAAGGATTGGGTGTGGTTTCACTTGGCAAGGTCTCTTCACAGTCTGGCAAATCAAACACTACAAAGTCGCACAACTCATTAAACATTCTATCTTCAACTGATAATTCATTTGGGACACTTGATAGACTTTCAACACAGGAGTTGTGGGATTCAATTTGAGACGGGTAGGTTTGATTTAGAAGGGTGTACAGCTCACTTTCTCCACTCAAATTCTCAGCCTGTCCTACCGCCTCATCATACATTGGAAAATTTGGAGCTGGCTGGAAACTAGCTACCGGGTCAGTAGGTTGTATGAGAGCGGCCATGGACGTATTCAAATCCATCATCTGTTGGCTTGACGCTACCCTAAAGTCTTCCAACGATTGTTCCAGACTAGACATGGGTTGTGAAGGGGTTTCAGTAAAAGATTCAAAGTTGTTTGGATACTGAAAACTCCCAAATGGCGGTTCTGAAGCAATGTCTAGGGAAGGTGCAAAAGTAGGGTAGGATTGGTAGGAATTGAATGGCTGGACAGGAGTAGGATCAACATTTGGATAGGAAGGTGAATGGAATTGTTGATCCCAAGAACTTGAAGTGGTGAAAGGAGTGAAAGATCGGCTACGGGATTGTTCAATACGTTCAGCGATGGACAAAGGACGACTTGCAAAAGGGGTATCAACATAAGCGGGTGCGGGAGGTTAACAAGGTTGATACAAAGTGGAATGAGGAGTGCAAGTGTTTGTCCTAGCCGCTGCTATGCGATCTTTCAGTGAAACTTTGGGCATGGAGGGGTCGTTCGATGTTCGGCCAAAGCAAGAACCGTAAGAAGTAATGTCTGGTTGTGGGTACCAAAGTTCGGCAAGAGTTTTTCGAGGTGGAGTACCCATGATATGAAGAGAGAAAGAAAGAAAGGCAGAGAAAAGGAGGGGGAAAAGAATGTGATATTTTTATTATTTTTTTTAGTTATTAAAAGAATGAAATATACACACACAAAAAAATGTGGACAAAAACAATCACGACACAAAAATACCAAACACCTAATCATTCTAGGGTTCACCTAGGTCAACTAGACCTGCTCCAGAACTTGATTGTCGAAGTAAAACTGTGTCGAGAAACGGGCTCAAGATACACTGATCACGAGGCCAGGTAAGTGCAGAGATAAGGGGAGGTTTTCCAACGCTTTCGCGAAGTTTCTTAATTAAATAACCCTTTCTCTTTTGGCGGTTTCGCCGTTAACACTTTCCTAGACACCCCGTAAACAATGTACCGTTAAGCGAGGTTCTAAACACGGTTAACTTCTCCTAATGAGCTCGAAGTCCTTAAGGCTTAAAGTCTAGTTTCTTTTAAATTTTGTGCGGGTAAACGTTATGCTCAAGTTCGTGATTTGTGGGCCACGGAAAAGGTGATGAAATACTTTACCGTATGTTGTGGGGTTCGCTTGCCCTTAAGTTCGTATTAATGTATGCAATGCGCAATTCAATAAAAATTATAAAGAATCAAACAATCGTTTTTTAGTTTAAGCACGGCACTGCAACAAATACGGGTTAGTCAATTTTTAGCGTTTGCTAGCGAACTTGCAAAGAATCCTGCAAAGAATAGTATATTGGAAGCGTCGGATTTGAGAAGAAGGTGTTAGTAAAGTACGTACCGTTAAGTTTTGGGTTAGGAAACCCCCGTTGAATCAAATCCGGTAAGCTTGAAAAGTTCGCTTGCGCGGGTCAAACTACCCGGATCTTTGGTACTATACTTTGCAATCACCTTAACTTTGAATGTGCACTTTGCTCCCCACAATCGCAGTTTGCAAATCCGCAAAAATCTGCACTCTTGCCCACAAAAATGATAAAAAAAAAAAAAAAAAGATTTTTTTTTAAATATATACAAAAAGAATATTAACCCGAATAACAAGAAAGAAAATACGCTACCGTCTCCCTGGCAACGGCGCCATTTGATTGAAAGAATTAAAGTTAACCGCAATCAAGACGGTGTCGCTTTGCAGCTAGCCGGCTGAGCACGGGTCGATCCAAAGGAAGATGGTTGTATGTCCGTTCTTGTTTTAGACGAGTCAATAAAGAATTTATATGTGTTTATTCAAGTCTATCCTATGTGTTTTATTTGCAAGTATAAAGTTGTTAAGAAAAAGATACGAGATTGTAAGCTAAAGAAATCCGTACTCAAATCCTTTGAGCCGAGTCTTGACCAATTGAAGCTAGAACAATCGGCAACAATGTGGATTAGGGGGATTTAAGCGCGGTATTCGTAGAATACGGCTTATTTCCCCTTGTCCTTCCGTTCTTGTCTCTTGCTTTCGCCTCCGGCCAAACCGAACGTAACCGGTGGCGGTTAGGAATCACCGTTACCTTGTTAGGGTAGGGTGCCTAACGGAGCGCTTGCGTATGGTTTGGGCGGAGTTCAATGGAAAATAACGGGAAAAGGAAAATGAGAAAAGAAAATATTAACTTACAATACCGTATTTATTCTTAACAATGATAATTACAATCATTCACAAAAACGAACCAAAAAGAGAGAACAAAAAGAAAAGAAAAGATTACAAACAAGTAATTAAAGTGCATGGAATAAATTGCAAGTAATTAAAGACAAGAATGAAAAATGCAAGAAAGTAATTACAAGATAATAAAAAGCAAGAAAGGAAACTAGAAACTAGAACTCAAGACAAGCATGGGATTAATAGCCAACCCTTAAACTTGCAAGCTCAATCAAGAGGTTGCAAGATCAAGAGAAGGGTAAAGAACTCATGTGAAGTGAAGAACTAATTCCATAAGAAAATACAACCTTTGAGATCAATAACTAACCCTTAACCTTTCAAGCTCAATGAAGAGGTTGAAAGATCAAGAGAAAGCAAAAATCTCAAGGGGAAGTTAAACCAAAGAGAATGATACAAAAACCCTCATCTTCATTGATCTTCCACTCAAAAAGCTCTCACTACAATTTTCATGGAGAAAAGAATGAAGAAGAAGAAGAAAAAGACTAAATCCTAACAAAAAGAGGAACAAAGAATTCACCCTTGGCTTGGCTCAGTTCTGGAGTATTTATAGGCGGGTAAATGGAAACCTAGGGCAATAATCTGGCATAAGATGAAAGTACCAAACTGCCCACAAAAATTGACCCAGCAAGGAGCCTACATGGCCGCGGATCCGCGTCCGTATAGAGGATTTGGGCCCTCCGTTTTTCTGTGCTTCCCTGGTCCTTTTTTGTCTGTAGTTTGGCACATGTCATTTCTGATAATCTTTCCATATTTCTTCCAGAATTTCTGTTGATCAAAAAGATGATTTGATGTGGATCTTTTGCCATGATTGTCTCGAGCTCCGCGTAGATTTCTTGGATCTTGTGTTGCCATTGAGCCTTGTGCATGAAAATGACATTGATTTGCCATTTTGTCTTCTAAACTGGTGTGTGGCAACAGACGGATAAAGAGAGGAGATCCGTGTTTTATCTGTGAATGGCAGGAACCCAGATTTTGTCGTGTTTTTTCATGAATTTCACCGTTTAGAGCCGAGAACCTGTATCCTGCAATTACTAGCAAACACGGCTCAAGAGTACCTACCGATAAACAACTGAGCGTAAGAATGGGCGGTATAAAATGCAATATTCTGGTATGAACAAGCAGCACCAGCACCAGCAACAACACCAGCAACAGGAGAAGCAAAAAGCAGCAGCAATGAGCAACAGCATCAGCATCAGCCCCAGTTGCAGCAGCAGCTCCTTCCCTTCTTCTTCTTCTTCTTCTTCTTCTCCTTCTCCTTGCTTGTGAGGTTCCTAGGGGGGTATAACTTCTGAACTCTTTCCTTAGTTGCTTAGTTTATGAAGTTTAACTTCGATTAGCGATGATTATGTGAGTTTTGTGCTAATTATGGTATTTTGTGTGAACTTTAGTTAAGTTAGGGTGTTTATAGCTTAATCAACCCTATTAGGTGTTGTTAGGGCCAGGTGAACCTGGGTAAACACCAGATTACACAAAAATACCCTCAGTTTCCTTTTTGTGCAAAATTTGACGTTTTAAAGCAAAATCTTAGCTTTTTGAAGTCTTCTATTACCCTAGTGAGTTCAGAATAAAATTGAGCGTACTGTAGCCTGCTTGAGAGACCCTGACCCCACCACCATAGCCAGACCCCACCAGCCCAACTTCAGGCCGCCGGAAAAATTGTTCTGGCCGCAATTTGCGGCTAGACTTGGGAGATAGGGGCTAGGATTTTGAGGGTGGGTGTATTCTATATTTTGTAGGTCCATGGTATATATAGATTTGTAATATTTTAACCTGGGTAGAATCTGGGACGATATATCTTTTTCTGGTGTTTTTAGTTTGCGCGTTATGATTCAGCGTATCGCGGCGTGTCGGGATGAGTCGTAGACGCGTACATACACGTTTCAGCGTATCGCACACACGCGCGTTAATTCGCGACACGAGTTCCCGTTTTGATTCGATATAGTGTTTTGCGAGATTTTGATTATATTTGGTTTCTCGTGTAAATTCCAGGTACGTCGGACGCTGCCAAGAAGGGAAAGCAAGTGGTCGGCTACGTGTAGCACGCGACCAGGTGAGTAGATTTAACATCTACGGGAAAATCGTCCGTATGGCGTTAAGCGTCAGGGCGTTATAGGCTATACTAGATTTCATATGTTTACCTTCACACCATGCACCCTATCTATTCATCTTTGTGCATACACACCTTGATATATCTACACTTGTGCGCATATACATCGGATATCCATATTAGTACCCATGTGCATTACTACATTCACATTGCGTATATACCCATTTGCATATCCATACCTATACACATACATAGATGACATTGACATGATTTAAAAAAATAAGGGACCGCATGTGATATTTTCAAAACTGCATCTTTTAAAAGAGCGGTTTTCCCTCCCTTTTATTCTTAGTGTCATACGACACATTGCATGGATTTACGCATGGAGTTTGGATTTATGTGATTTCTGGATTTAGGAACCGGAGTAATATTTTAAGAAAATACGCACTGTTTAAAAGAAAACCCGGTTTCCCTTTATGTATGAGAGAGGGGCTGACCCGGACTGACGGATACCCGATATATGAGAGAGGGGCTGACTCGGACTGACGGATGCCCGATGTATGAGAGAGGGGCTGACCCGGACTGACGGATGCCCGATATATGAGAGAGGGGCTGACCCGGACTGACGGATGCCCGATACATGAGAGAGAGGGCTGACCCGGACTGACGGATGCTCGATATATGAGAGAGAGGGCTGACCCGGACTGACGGATGCCTGATATATGAGGATTTGCGTGTCGATGCTGGACACGAGTGTTTCTTGATATTTTGAGTGCCAATGTTGGGCACTGAGTTTTGCTGGGATTTGGGTGATCTGTTTGACATTGACTGTTTTTCCACGTTGATATTTCGTGTAGATATTATTTATTCCCATGCTCAGCATTTAGTATTACACATCTCATCCTGTATCTATTGTTGCGCCACGGCAGCGCCCCGGCCGTCTATCCGAGGCCAAAATGCGGAATCAAAATTTTCTTAACTTTTAAACTGGCGCTACCGCGGACAATATACCCGGATCGTAACCATTAACCGATACTAGCAATCAAGAGAAAGGGTGAGAGATATACCGAGTGATCCGAGTCCTTCGGTCTTCTCGTCATCGTCCCGATCACCCGCGGAAACTCCGGTCGTCGCCTCCTTGTCGGAAGGGCACCACATCGTCTGCATCTTTTACGGGCTCCCACCTCAATACCGAGGCAACTCGGTCACGAAGCTGGCTAGTCGACATGCCCAAGGTTTGCTGTAGAAAGTGTATAGGCTATGTCTCACTTGGGTTTTGTTGCCTTGATGGAGGGATCGAAGGAATGAACTTTGGAGTGATGTGAGAAATTTAGTAGCAAGAAGAATGAGATGAAAATGAATTCCTCATACAAAATGAACCCTTTCATTTTCTCTCCTCTCACAAAAGGTGGCCGACCCCTCTAATTTGGAAATGGTGGAGGGAATGAAACATAATACAAAGGGAGGTGAGTGTAGGAGAGCAAAGGTGGTGACCACAACATAAAGCAAATCTCACATCAACCACTCAAATCACTCTAAATCCTTTCTAATCCCATAAAGCAAGTGATAAGAAGGAAAAAGAATCTCATCATGAAAAGCTATCATGATGCCACCAATATGCAAGATACCCCCTCCACAAAATGTTATTTGCAAACTTGCAAATAACACCCTCCATCGGAAAAGTCCGGCCGGGAAAGAACAAAGGAAAACCGGCCGGAACGGAATGCAAACTGGCAACTCCAGAAAACTGGTCCCGTAATAAATTACAGGAAAAACCGCGATACTGTGCATACACACCCGCATCTGTATTCCGACCGGATACAAATACAATGAGACAAAATCTACACTGTACTAAACTAGGATCCGGCTTAAACCAAAGCCGGCTAGTAATATCCGTTCGATCCTGATCCGTGCAATACCGCACGTATCTGATCGAACCTTGCCATATATCCATACGGCCACTAGTACAAACCGTCCGATCCTGATCTGTGCAATACCGCACGTATCTGATCGGACCCTGCCATATCTCCATACGGCCTCTACAGCGTTTCGCCCGAAAGCTTGAGTAACTGAAAGTGTGGTGGACTCTAAAGACTCGTCAATACTATGACTGTGGATTTAACCACTAGCACGTCAGAGGTATAAGCCAATACGTGACGGGCCACCAGCTATTGACCAAAAGGGACGTCGATGAGCGAACTCATCCTGACACCCTACTGAGCCTGTCAGTGACAATATCCGTACAGTCCGGTCCGTTCGTCTATGAGCATCGCATGGCGGGCCTAGGGGGTTGGTAAAAGTCAGACCCCGAAAAGCGGTACAAGTCGTGTCGGAGTGTAGCCCAGAACACCCTGAGATACTACTGGAATACCTACCAGTAAATCTCCTGCCTCGGCCGAGGGCTTTGTGTAATGGCTCTCCTAGACACAGCGCGACCTCACCCCCAATACCGGGAGAGACGAACCTCTGCAGATCCGCTCACTGCCTCCATGTGGCTCGGGACTGTACCCAACTAAAACCTGTTTGCACGACTCCTTTGAGCCGTGGTAGGGTAGTAATCAAAGTACAGTGGGAACTCACACGAGATAAATGACGATCCCCAGGTCGATGAACTAACCTGTACACATGTCACCAGGGAACTACCATCTGACGTCAGGTATAAGACCAACTAGCATGTTCCCGGCGTGTCCTGTCCGGTGTACTCATAACCCAATGAGCACTTGTATACATCTTAGGTGAACCAACTGACACCAGTGGCTTATGAGACCGGCTACCGCCCCTCGTCGGGGTCTCGACTGTATACACTAGTCTACTCTAGAGAATCGATGCCCTGTCTCGAAACTCCGACGACTAGGGACCTTTTAAGGATGTGCTTATAGACCACCAGCTCTCACGTATATGATCACCATCATACTGCTGGCAGTCAAGCAAGAATCCTAGGGGCTCTATCAGCGTGTAATAGCGACCTGTAAGGTCACCTAAAGCAGTACACGATGATAAAGGTAAACCAGATATCATACTATCATCTCGAGTAAGACTGTCCTACCGGGATAGGTCCTCCCTCAATCATTGCAATCACGTGCCTGTGATCCAATAATTGACTCTGAGGGCACTATCTCCAACATCTATGGTACCTGATAGAGTACATACGACATGCACGACTACTGTACACCCTGCTCAAAACATAGAGATGTTATTATATCGCATTTGTTGCATGTCTTGAGCATCCAGTTCATCATATAGATGTTATCTGTTGGCATAGATTAGAGTATCACAGCACGTGCATACTCGCGATTACCTTTATATGTTATCTACTATTCACGAGTTGGCAACTCACCCCCGTTGTGCCACAGTGCTTGCAGGTTGCCCTTTGGAGTAGTCGCGGCTGGCTGTTTATCGCATCTTTTGGCACAGATACCACTGCTTTGGCGTGCTAGCCCTTTTGCTATTAGGTGGGTTTTGTGCGGTATCTGTTTACTTTTCAGTTGTACATTGATGTATCTAGTATTATCCATCTACCTTCATGTATTGACTTAGAGACAGTTGTGAGGATGATGTATGTTATTTTGTACTCTGGTGTCGAGCTCGCTGTGAGCCGACTTTATTTATACAGTCTTATCTTTTATGTTATTTGTCTTTGCTCTACTACTTATTCTTCGCTACGGCGTCGTATATCATATTGTGGTGATTGTTCCACCGTTGGGCGCGATTCTCCCATTGTGATGCTTTATTCATTTCACATGTTACTTCTATTACACCTTGCCTTTTACCCGACTTGCGGGACAAACTTTTATAAAGGAAATGTTGCCAAAATTATTAAAATATAACTCTTGAACTAAAAAGGATTTCTACTAAATTACTTAAGGTTTTCTAAACATTTTACAAATGCTTCTACTAAAATGTTTTAACACTCTATATTTTAAATGGTTTTGATTTCTGGGTTCGGCTTATTTAGTCGTGTTACGCCTGTAGACGTTACGTGGTTAAGTGCCGGTCACGGGTCGAACTTTGGGTCGTGACAAAGTTGGTATCAGAGTGTAGGTTTTACCTTCGGAGTGTAGGATGACCCTGGTATGATGGAGTAGGTAGCTGCGGCAGGGTAGCGTAGCGTGTGTATGTTCCGCGGCATACCCACGACACGGTACTCCGCCTAAGCGACCTTAGGACTTATTGATTGAAATTCCTTCATGATTGTATACTTTCTTGCGATTCGATTTCCGTTTCCTTATCGAATCCTATTTTCCGTTTCAGCCACTATGCCGCCAAAGACTACGAGGGCGCAGAGAGCGGCCGCGAGGGCCGAGATTCGTATTGACTCGTCCGAGACGAGGACTGATCCGGACAGTACACCCGTTGTACCCGAGCAGACTGTTCCTCCTGTGACAGATCAGATCGCCATGCTAGGGGCTGGTATGCAGGAGATGCACCAGACGGTGGGATCCAGTATGCAGGAGATGCGGCAGATGATAGGATCTCTAGTTGAGACGCTTCGAGCACAGCGACCAGAGGTAGCTCCACCAGTCACGGGGACCGCGATGGTACCTACAGTACAAGCCGTTGCCCCTGCAGCTATGGAGGTGATTGCAGTATCGCTATCAGAGTTCATGAGGCTGAAGGCTCCGGTCTTCACAGGCACCGATGCAGCCGAGGACCCACAGTCTTTTATTGATAGGATGGCCCGGATATGCCGTTCCCTCAGACGCGCAGATGCGAGATGGCTAGAGTTCACGAGCTTTCGCCTGGAAGGTCTTGCGCAGAAATAGTGCGAATCGGTCGAGAAGGGCAGAGTAGTAGATCTTCCTCCTATGACCTGGGCCGAGTTTGTGACATTCTTTCTAGCTCGCTTCCTTGTCCAGAGTGTGAGGGATGCCCGAGCACGCAGATTCGAGTCCTTACACCAGACACCAGAGATGACCGTGGCAGAGTACGATGTGCTATTCACCGAACTATCAGTGTATGCTCCATACCTAGTGGCTACTGAGGAGATGCGAGTCAAGAGGTTCGTTCGAGGCTTGCTCACCCCGTTATTTCTTGCGATCAGCGCACAGCATTACGAGACTTATGCAGCAGCTGTAGACGCAGCCTTATTAGTCGAGGAGTGCCTTGCAGAGACTTCGGTAGTTCCAGGGCCGAAAAGGGTTCGTACTGATACGCCGGCTCAGAGACGGCCATTCAGGCGCCGTGACGGACACCTTGCAGGTGGCAGAGACTCAGGACGAGGTTAGCTTTTCAGCTCTTATCCCCAGGAAGGTCAGCCAGTATCATCCGGATGTTTTCGATGCAGGAGTTCCTATCATCATGTTCGAGAGTGTCCTGAGATACCCCGGAGGGAGGCAGCCGCACCGCATGTCACACTACCACCTTCACCACCCCATAGGGCGTTGCCTATTGTACCCACAGTTGCTCCGCGTCAGACCCATGCACAGAGAGGCCGTGGTCGCGGAGGGTTTGTTCCTAGAGGGAGAAGTGGTCGAGGGAGAGGACAGTCAGTTACCGGAAGAGTGCAGCCAGTTGCTAGTAAAGGACCGCCAGTTGCAGGTGGAGGACAGGTACGGGTTTTCGAGTTGACGCATCAGGACGCGCTGGCGTCCAATGCGGTGGTCTCAGGTACCTTATTAGTATGTTCTGTTGATGCACACGTATTGTTCGACCCTGGATCCACGCACTCGTACGTTTCCGCACACTTAGTGCCGAGTTTGGGTAGAGAGTCCGGTCTGCTTGATCAGCCGCTTGTTGTGACCACTCCCGTGGGAGAGTCGTTTGATGCTAGGCACATGTTCCGATCCTGCGTTGTCCGTATTGGCGAGAGAGAGCTTCCTGTCAACTTGATCCATCTTGAGATGTTGGACTTCGACGTTCTTTTGGGCATGGATTGGTTAGCCACGTGCTATGCGTCTGTGGACTGCCGCGAGAAAACAGTGAAATTTTGTTTTCCCGGCGAGTCGGCTTTTGTTGTGCAGGGGGACCGTGGTGCCACCCCTCACATCTAGATTTCTTCTCTTTGTGTTGGACAGCTATTGAGGAAGGGATGTCAGGGATTTCTAGCCTATGTTTGTGATACTAGAGCTACAGATGTTCCATTGGACCAGGTTCCGATTGTATGTGAGTTCCCTGACGTGTTCCCTGACGAGCTTCCTGGGCTACCGCCTGAGCGCGATATTGCCTTCTGTATTGATCTGATTCCCGGCACGGGGCCTATTTCTATACCGCCTTATCGAATGGCCCCGGCGGAGCTTTGTGAGTTGAAGAGTAAGTTGCAAGATTTGCTGGACAAGGGACTTATTCGACCCAGTATTTCTTCTTGGGGTGCTCCGGTCCTGTTTGTTAAGAAGAAGGACGGCAGTTTGCGTCTGTGTATCGACTATCGCCAGCTGAACCGGGTGACCGTGCGGAACAGATATCCGTTGCCACGCATCGACGACTTGTTCAACCAGCTTCAGGGGGTAGGATATTTTTCGAGGATCGATTTGCGATCAGGATACCATCAGCTGCGGGTTCGACAGGAGGATATACCGAGGACAGCTTTCCGCACGCGCTACGACCATTATGAGTTTTTGGTGATGTCGTTCGGACTCACCAATGCCCCAGCAGCATTCATGGACTTGATGAACCGTATATTCAGGCCGTACCTTGACTTGTTCATCATCGTATTCATTGACGACATCTTGGTGTATTCCCGGAATAGAGAGGAGCACGAGCAGGACCTGCGGATCACACTGCAGATTTTGAGAGAGCACCAGCTTTATGCCTGTTAGTTATATGTATGCCCTAGAGGCCATTACTGTACATTGGATGTATATTGTAGTGGATGCTGGGACATATATAGGGAGGACTTTCTTGCTCGACATGATAGTATGCTATCTGGTTACTCTTGACCTTAACGTGTATACTGATTGTCTCTCTGTTACATGTTGGTAAAGCCTTTAGGATGTGTACTTGACTACCTGGACTATGATGCGGATCATACTAGTGGGGACATGGTAGTCCATAAGTACATCCTTCAAGGTCCCTAGTCATGGGTGTATCGAGACAGGGCATCGATATACCAGAGTAGACTAGCGTATACCTTCTCGACCCATACAGATGGGCGATGGATGATCCCATATCCATTGGTGTTTGACATCGGAGATGATATACGGGTGCTTAGTAGAGACTGGGTACACTGGACGGACTCGCCGAGAACTCCCAGATGGTATTATACCTTACGTCAGATGGCAGTTCTCTGGTGACACTGGTACAGAGTAGTCCGTTGACCCGAGATCGTCATAGAGTCTTGTGTGGTTCCCACTGTGCTTTGATTTCTACCTTACCACATCCAAGAGGGCGTGCAAAACGGTGGTTTTTGGGTACAGTCCCGATTCACATGGAGGCAATGAGCGATAGGAGGGGATTCGTCTCTCCCAGTATAGGGAGTTGATGTTGCGCTGTGTTCGATTGGCTATAACCGAAAATCCCTGGCCAGGGTTGCTGAGATTTACTGGTAAGTGTTACCAGTAGTTTTTCGGATTGTTATAGACCTCATATCGACACGACTTATCGAGCTATTGGGGTCTGACGTTTACCACCCCTAGGCAAGATATGCGACATATCAGACGATCAGACCCGACTGTACGGTATGTGTTACTGGTTGGATTCACAGGAGGGTGAGCGAGCTTGCTCGTCGATCTTCTCATCGCTCAATACCCGGGTGGCTGTTACGTTTAGCAAACCGCTTGCGGCTTGTGGGTGCTTGATATGATCATCACCTGCTGCCGGCGTATTGACGAGTCTTTAGAGTCCTACACAGAGGTTTCCTGGCTCAAGCGAAACGAAATAGGAGCGCATATGAGATATGTGCGGGACCGAGAATGATACCAGTATGTGATACTGTATTCGATTCTCGCGATCTGTGACATTGATCGGTTATATGCGATATAGCCGGGTTATCGGATCAAGTGTTGATTCGATAAGTTGTTACTGTTGATATTAGTCGGTTATATACGATATGACCGGATCATTAAATCAAGCGTTGATTTAATGATTTAATGCATAATGATATATTGGATATACTACTTTGCATTAACTAGTATCGGTTCACTTAAGATGGATTTTCTCACTCGCATGTGCACATCGTATATGTGATATATTTTTGTGCATTTGATTGTATCATGTTTGATGATGCAAGATTTCTAGGGTTTGTGTAAAGAATTAAACGTTGGTTAAGTAAATGGTTAGGGTTTTATTTATTTATTCATTCATTTATCTATTTATTTTTGGATGAAAAGAATGAGAAAAGAAAACAAATGGTTGCTTTCTTAGAAGCTTCTTCAAGCTTCATGCAACTTTGACCAAAGCAACCATTCTTGTCTTCTTCTCTAACCCTAACCATTCAACCTAACTCAAGTTAATTCTCTACACTTTACCATGGTTAAAATTATGATAAGAATTCATTTTCTTTTCTATTTTTATTATTCTTATCATAACATTATCATCATCATCTTCTTCTTCTTCAAGAAGAAAACCTAGTTTCCATCAATGGTGATTGATGAAAAAGAGTGAGAAATCCAAATCTAAAGTGAACCCACCTCCTATTTCATCATCCTCTACCTCTTGCCAAGTAGTATAGGGTGTTTCCTTCACAAGTTTTTTTGACTTGGTGAAGTTGGAGCTTGATCTAGCGATGCCTCGACGTAGATCATCTTCGGCATCATCGTCGATGACCTAGCCCGCTTTTTCTCCGATGAAGCCAACGCTAGAGCCCAAGATCCGATTTGTACAGCGAGGAGACTTCATCGCGGAGCCATGGAGGTGGAGAACCGGATCTACAAAGGTTGTATTTCCGTTTACCATTTAGTTAAGTTGTTAACTAGTTTCTTTTTCGCCTAAACTTCTAGCCAACGATCCGAATTAGGGTTTCTCGGCACCGTAATTTATGAAATTGGCATGGTTGATGCCTTGTGAGACCTCTTTAGAGTGCCTAGGAACCCTTCAGTGGTATCAGTGCCTAGGAACCCTTAGGCGAAGTGTAGACGACGTTTGAAACTCGATCGAACCGAAAACCTAATTCCAAAACCACTCTTTGTCCAATTTTTTAAAATGTGGATTTTTCAATATTAAAAATATGCAGAAAAATCAGCAGGGAATTTAATGAATTACTGTGCAACACGTGTCCATGATTCCACTATAGCGCGGCGGAACAGCGGCACAAGCTGGCTTGTGCGGCGGTTCCGCGGCTGTTTTGTCGCCTTGTTCATTGAAAATTGCACAGTAATGTCACATTTGTACTACTGAGTTTTCTGGGAATTTTTAATATTTATTCAAGAGTTGAATTTTCTGGGGTTGTTTTGGGGATTCAGTGTTTCGATCGGAGTATCAGATTTTGTCTATATGGATTCCGGATAATTTTTGAATATGTTAAAAAGTTCGACCGGATATAAATACCCAATTTTTCCCCTGTCGGGAAATTTCCAAGTGTTGGATTTTTCCGTGGTTTAAAGACGTTCTAAGTAGTGCAAGTAACTCGATGGACCCTCTAGAAGACAACAAACCTTAACTCAATTATGTGACCGTCTTGAACTGCCCTTTGAACCTTAGGGTTTGGGGTAGTACGGCGTGCCACATGTGAGGCGTTGGCTTGACCCTTCTACGGCTGGACCGTTGGTACTGAGGTACGAACTGAATGTTTTTAGACTTGTTTCATGTGTTAATCTGTATCGGGAAAACTTGGGTGTTTGAATGTTCGATCGGAATGTTTAGCATTTTCTAATTATCTGGAATGTGATACAATAATTGGAATTCACAAGTAGTTATGAGATAACTGAATGAATATTATAAACATAGCAGTTTAGTCTCACTTGATCGGTTGCCACGGAATTTTGATGTGATCAAAAGTCCGTCGCAATCACGTAGCGTACGCGGATACTCGCCGGGTAAACTTAATAGACAGCCTCACTCCATAGCCCCGACCAAGTGACTGTAGGAGAACCCCGTCGCCGAAAGCATCCGTTCGGGTGCTCCCGGTAGCGGTGTTCCGCCTTGGTGCACTTCGTCGACGGTATCGGGGGTGCGACCGTCTACTAAAGTTTGCGACGAGCATTCGATCAGTTTTTCGGGAATCTTGTTGAATTGCCCGACTTGATATTGAAAAGAGTTTTCGATATAGAGACTAAAATGCGGGGTTTATAATTGTTAGGCATGTGATGTCTAAGGAATTCATTTGGTCAGGCATGCGATGTCTGAGAAGGTTGTGGATTCCAACTGTTGTAGTTTTGCACTTTCTTTTCTGTGACCGTAAGTGTGATATGTGATATCGCCGGTTTCGTTGCTATATGTCAACGACAATTGGGATGCGCATATTTACTTACGTTGATGGCTTGTGATGTTATGTGTTGCTGGATATGTTATATTGGATCGTCGTGTTTGAATAGCCGGGGGTTTTTTTGTGAGATGAGTGTTTTTTCATTTTCATTCATGTAAAAACTTGTATGTAATATTCTTTTATTGGGGCACTTCCAGGTTGCGGAAGTTGTCACCGTTGATGTATATTATTTACTTTTCCACACTAGGATAGACCCAAGGAGGGGAGCACAAGTAACCGGATTCTGGAGTCCAGTGGGAGACCAACTCGAGGAGTCGAGTCCGGGTCTCCTAACTCCAGAATTGGTAGGGTTGCTTGCCGCTCTCGTAGGGGTCTAGGGGTGTGGGTTTGGCTATTCATCGCGACCGTGGAATCCGTGTTTTATACTGGCTCGTATTGAAAACACGGACGTCCTAGTATATCCAATATTTCATATGTTTCTTCTGCTGCGATATCTGTGATGTGATCATGTGATGTTCTGTGATAGATACAGTATATAGTATATATGATATATTATATAGGCGTTACTTATGTTTTACACCCGCGCTAGCCCTGCCCCGCTCTGCCGTTAGTTACCTAAGCTAACGGTGCATGAGGGGACATCGAGGCGAATGCGGATGGCATAAGTGTACGTCGTATTTATCTGTGATGTTTAGGTATTTAAATGATGGGACTTCATTAATGAGATTAATGAAATAAAAGAAACCTAAGATGTTGTAGAATCGAATTTCAAAATAAAACAGGTAGCTACAGTTCTTGCTTTGCAAAGCGGTATATATGATATATCCTGCACCTTATTCGATGAGGAAAGGACCGAGATCCCTTCACCGGGAGTGACTCCTTTAGCAATAACTGGAAGATGCTACACCCCTCGGTTTGTCTTTTGATTGCTTTTAAGAGTTTTTGCTTTGCACAGTGATATATATGATATATCCCGCACCTCATTCGACGAGGAAAGGACCGACGATCCCTTCACCGGGAGTGACTCCTGATTGATAGATTTTCCTGTTGTGTAGTATGAATCAATTCAAAAAGGTCCTAAAAAGGCACCATTTGATTGAAACTGTTTCTTGTGTCGGTAATCAGAAAATTTATAAAGAACTTCACAACCAAAAAATATTTTGACCGCAATCAAACTACGGTGTCGGATGTAGTTTGTAGTGAGTGCGGATCGTCCACAGGGATTGCACGATTCATTTTAATGATATGCTTGAATTGAAAACTTAATTGTCAAGAAAAAAACATGATTCAAGAATTTATCAATTGATTCAGGTGTCACGATATTTAATCAAGAATCAAGAACTGATAAACAGTCAAGAATTGGGTTTCGATAATATTTTTTCCAATCAACAGTCAAGAATCTAAGAGAGGCTCGTAGGAATCGATCGGATCGATAGACATGATGTAATCTAACGATTTCGTGTTCTTGTCCTTCGAAGGATTGATACTAGATTGATGATAATCGACGAGAGTTGGGGCTTTCTTGTGAAACTAGGGTTTCATCCTATAACCCTTGTTCTTTCGTCGATATCATTCCTCTTCTAGCCTCTACCAAATTCAAGAAACAATCGTAACTCCCCAATTTTGAACGATGTCAATCAAGAAAGCATCGAAACAAAATGGGTTGTCGGTTCTTGAACTTGCTAGGGTTTACAAAACTTGTAGAAATCAAGAATCGATTAAAGCTATGTTACATCATCATTCTATTAACCGTCCCGACTCCTCGACGAGCGGAGTTTTATTCACACATCACCACACAGAAAAGATTTACGAATTGTAAAGATATCATGATGCAGAAATTAAAGAAAGCAAGATAAAAAAATATCACCTTTATTTATCTCAACAATTTTGATTACATTTGCTTCAAGAACTACAAGAAGAAGAATCTAGATTGTTGATCGGGCGTCGCTCGGCTTCATGAGTCGTGGATTGGCTCGGATCGCTTGCTCCGTTGAAGATCGGCTCCGCTCCTAAAGGTTGTTGGGCTTCTTGCTTAATGGGTACTCGGGATCTTGACTTTTAGAGTTGGAATTAGGGTTAGGGTTTCACACAAGCCCTGTCACTAGACTTGTGGAAGAAGAAGAAGAAGATGAAGAGAGAGAGAGATTGGGGATAGATTCACTAATTGGATGAATAATTCCCCAGGTTGAATTCTTATTTACAATGAGCCTAGGGTCTTATTTATAGAGCATCCAAACCCTAGGTTTAAGTTTGAAATGGTAGTTCCCTCCTAAAGTTTGTTGAGAGAGTTTGTTAGGAGCTAGCTTAGGGTTTAAGCTAGGGTTTAGGAGGAAAGTTCTAGAATGATAGGCTAGTTTAATGTGGATCAAAGTGTTTGCTGATCTGGTAGAAATCCCTGGAGTCTTCTGGAAGTTGTCATGCTTTTCTGAACTGTAGCCACTGATGTAGGAGTTTTGGTCTAAAATTGAGGAACTGATTCCCTGGGCCCACCGCGGATCCGCGGCGCAAGCAAGCCATTGCCGCGGATCCGCGGCTCCTTGAGGGGCTTGGACTTTGGGTCTTCTGGTGTGGGCTTGTACTGTAGTTTAGGGCTTTGTCTGATATGCTGAATTGTGATTGCTCCTTTGTAATGATACCAGATCTGAAATTAGTGAGTTGACGTATCTTTTGAGCGGTGTAATGTTCGAGCAAGCTTTCCTTTTCCTGCACAGACTTCGAAACACGGGTTGCGACATATAGAAATATTGCGATGCCATGCAATGCAGTCAATTTCCCTAGAAATGCCGGTTTTAAGGTCTAGTACATGTAATCTGATAATCTGTGATAGATTTGCTAATATGTGAAATACGGATACCAAACACTTCTATATGAATGCAAATGATGAGGAAATTGCCGGCTAAAATATACAATATTTTCGACTGATCAAATACCCCCAAACTTAATTTCGATCGTCTCGAGCGAATGCTTTATTAAAAAGAGAAGGAGAAAATAAAGAAAGAGAAAAACTAACTAGCACACTTTCGTAGGCAACACGATTGCACTGAGCACGTGCAACAAGCCTTTAAACCTCTAGGTGTCCCTAGTAGGAGGAGTGTTGTCTCCTGAGGGTTTTCAGCGGATTGCACCCACAAAATCCAATAATAAAAGAAAGACCATGAATATTACATTTAAAGAAAAGAATTGTAAAACAAAGACTTTGAAAATTAGGGTTTCCAACTAAGCTAGCTTTTCTATTGTCATGAGCCCTATCTTAATGGTCATGAAAAGATGTCGGAAATCACGTCCTCCCTCAATAAAACATCGTCTTATTCTTCATTCCTATCTGTTTTCCAAACATCGATCATATAACCCTGCGTGTGTGTAAAGACATCCCTACACCCGGAGAATTCAATTCAAGCTATCATACTCTTGCCCGTCAGCCTCAGTACTTTTTAATTAATGAATATTTAGATGAGATTGCTCACACACTTTCATGCGACCGTTAATACTTCTTGAGGTACTAACCGAACGATTACTCCTGTGCTTGCTTATTTGGTGTATTTTCCTCGTCTTGCACCACCTTAGGAATAGCAGTGACTCCCAGACCAGTTGGCCTTAGGGCACTAGGTGAAGAAGCACCCTCGCTATACATTTTTTATTGCCCTTGGTGATAACAAAACCAGTGTCCATTTTTCTCACCACTTTATATTTTTCTTTATTCATTTTTTTTTCTTTTTATTTCCTTCATACTTTTGGCTTCAAGACAAGAGCATTTCAAGGTATCCTCTACTATCCCAGGCTTCAAGACGTGTGTAAGTGCGAATAGTAGGGTATCAACGTTCAAAATGTTTGGCTTCCAAAATAGAAACTATTTTTCAGACTTATTTTTATCCTCAGATTAGTGACGTCCTTCATCTTACTAACCCTTGGGACAACGGCTCATAACTACTTATTACTAGTTCGTATAAGAAAACTTCTAATTTTCTTGGTTTTCTTAAATTTTTCTAATCTCATGGATGTAATTTTCACTATCTAAACTTTTATTATCTTATTTATGTACAAAAATTATTTTTATAATTTTGAAATTTTTTTAAATTTTTTATAGGTTTTGAAATTTTTCAATTTTTATAGATTTTTAAAAGAAATATTTTGTGCTTATGCAGATGATATGCAAATGATGCGAAAATAAGCACAAACCTCCCCCAAACTTGTTTTCAACAGTGTCCTCACTGTTGCAATCTGCTAAATCTCGAAAAACCTGTAAGCTTGGGAGGAATTTATTAGTGGGGGCAAAATATTTAAGTGAAGATCCTCCCCCAAACTTATTTTTGGCTCATCTTTTTGTAAAAAATTTTCTTTTCAAGAGCCAGAAAAATACTCCCCCCAAACTTGAATTATGCAATGTTAAACTTTGAAAATCACAAGAGGGGGTCAAAAATCAGTGGTCGATGCCAAGCTTTGCAAAGACCGAATGTCAACACCAACCATTCAAAAATTTTATCAATGCAGTGCTCTGGTTGGTGGAAGAAAAAGTGGGGAAAAGGTAAGTGGTGGAAGAGAATGTGTGTGCGTCTCATTTTAGAGAGACGATGCAGTGTATGTGATGGATTACTCGCATTCTTTTTACATTTCAGAAGAAGGGGTGGAGGTTCAATTTCATTGATTTGAACATGATTCGTCTCAACACCCGTGCTTTTTAGAAATGCGAGTTCATCAGCGAAGATCTCCTCAAAAGTTTCATCTATACCCCGAAGAATAATGTCATCACAAAGTGCGGGGTGATCTTCAGACTCTAAAGGCATTTCATAATCAGTGTTAGTTGTTGACCCGGACATCTTGGTGGAAGCGTCCGTATGTGTATGATACATAGTTGGGTCAAACAACATATGAAAAGAGTCAAGATCGGTATCAGGAGGATCATTAAATTCGCTGCTGTCGACATCCATTAAGTCGACAGAACAAACCTGAGCAGTAGGTTCGGAGGGTACACTTCCTAACTTGTAAATGTTCATCTCAATTGTCCTATTCCCGAAGGATAGGGTCATAGAACCGTTACGACAATTGATGATAGCATTGGAAGTGGCCAAAAAGGGGCGACCTAAAATCACCGGAATTTGATTCCGTGAGTTTGCTACAGGCTGTGTATCAATTACAATAAAGTCTACAGGGAAGATAAATTCCCCGATTTTTATTAACACATCCTCTAGTTCACCCCTAGGTCTGGTGATTGATCGGTCAGCCATCTGGAGAGTGCATGGAGATGGTTTTAACTCTCCGATTCCTAGCTGCTCATAAACTGAGAAAGGAAGCAGGTTAACACTTGCCCCAAGATCTAGTAGAGCACGGTTAATGTGTTTCTCCCCAATAGAGATGGAAATAGTAGGATATCCAGGATCCTTACGTTTCCTCGGTAATTGCTGGGGGAAAGCTGTGTCTACTGTCTTAGCCATGAATATCTTCTTGGTCATTTGTTTCTTCCTCTTTCTAGTGCAAAAATCTTTAAGAACTTTTGCATATGCAGGTACTTGTTGGATAGCATCTAGAAGAGGGATATTGATGTTAACATGTTTAAACATCTCAGTGATCTTCTCCATTTGTGGACTTGGTGTGTTAGCCCTTAACCGATTAGGATAAGGTGCTTTAGCAATAAGCGCTGGGTCCATCATAGGAGAAGGAAGTGTGTGTGGAACCAATCCCAGAATAGAAGTGGGAATCGTCCGTAGAGGGGTAAAAGAGGTGGGCTGTAGTAGCGAGCCTTTTGGGAAATGGAGAATAGGCTCGGAAGAAGGTGGTAGGGTAGAAGAACTGGGGTTAGAAGTGGAATTGTGTGTGTGTGGAAAGGTCTTAGCCGGGGTGTTGATATAATTTTCAGTATCATCAACTTCTTCCCCAACATGATTGTCAAGCACTCTTCCAGATCTCAACGTGGTGATTGCATTCACATGATGTGAATAACCAGGATTGGGTAAGGGTTGAGCTGGAAGTTTCCCTTTCTCTCGTGTACTCATTTCGGCTTTTAATCGTGCAATTTCTTCTTCAATTGATTTAATACTCTCGCTTTGGGACGCAGAGTTTCTCTTTATGTCATCGACGGAAGATTTCATTTCAGCCTAAACTTGCATGATATTTGTTAAGATCAAATTCATGTATTGTGTAAAAGAAAGGGATTCATCAGTTCCGGTCAACTGTAAAGGACTAGACAGTGCAGGTGTGTTGACCTGATTTTGAAAATTAAGTGCTTGAAAGGGGTGCTGACTCAATTGAAGTTATGGCTGCTGTTGTGGTGGAGGGAGAGCCCTTTGAAAATTGTTTTGGTTTGGAACCGTGTTTTGTGATTGTGATTGGTTCCAAGTAAAATTAGGGTGATTCCTCCAACCCTGATTATATGTGGAAGAAAAAGGATCGTTTCTCGGTCTTTGAAATGTGGCATTGGTATGCTCACGACCTTGAAATGGACATTCTTCCGTCAAGTGAGACGGATCAGAACAGCACCCACATACAGTTTTGGGGAGTGACACTGGGTTTAGGGAGGCTGCTGCAAATTTGTGTTCCATAGCGTCGAGCTTCTTTTGCATTGCTGCCATCTCAGCTCGAACACCTATGGACACATCTATTTGGTGTACGCCACCCTTATTCAATAGTTGGGTTCCACTCTCCCACTGTAGTGATTTTTCAGCGAACTCTTCTAAGTATCGCCAAGCTTCCCCATCATCCTTAGTCATAAAAGTACCTTGACACATGTTTTCAAGGCTCTGTTTAGTGCTAGGGTTACTGCCCTCATATATGATTCGGCAAAGCTCCCATCTCGGGATGCCGTGATGAGGACATTGAACCAATAGATTCTTGAAACGTTCAAAGTATTTTGAAAATAGTTCGGCAGGGAGCTGGGCAAATTGGTTCAGTTCGCTACGGATTCGAGCTGTCTTTTGGTGTGGGTAGAATTTCTTAAGGAATGCAGCGACGAATTCTTCCCAATTCGTAATAGAATGTGCGGTAGTGTTATATAGCCACTTCTCGGCTATATCGCACAATGTAAATGGAAGAAGTCGTAGACGCATCGCATCCACTGAAAGTTGTGACGTACCCATCATTGCGCATACGTTTTCAAATTTGGTAATGAAAACGTAAGCGTCCTCAGTCTCGAGTCCGTGGTATTTGGGTAAAAGATTGATATACTGGGGCTTAATTTCAAAGTTATCCCCATTGGCTGGTGGTGTGGATAAGCAGGTCGAAAGAGGACCTCTATATGGATAGCATCTTTCCTGGATAGAAATGCGGGGTGGATTCTGCGCACCAACGGACGGCGGCAGATTAGGGTTAAAGAAGTTTGATGGATTCGGGTCCATCGGTGTGGGTGTGGTAGTAGGTAAAGAAAAGGTAAATGGAGAAATATCGACTTCAGAGTCGATAAGGGGTACGCGGACTAAACGGGCACTAGAATCCCGTGTCCAGCCTATCTTGTACTAAAAAGGGTTAGTACAAGTGGCAGCGTTGGTTTATAATTAGGGGTAAATGAATGCGGTGTTTGCTTTTTTGAAAAAGGGACGGATTTTTGGAAAAAAATGATGCGGCACAACAAATGCAGCACACAACCCTAGAATCTAGTGGTCACCTAGGTCCGGCTCTAGACCGCTCCTAACTGCCAAAAGACAAGTCGCGGGATAGAATCCTCCACTGCCTCTTTGTCCCCCTGTGGCCGGATAAGTGCCAGGTAAGTGGGAAGGTACTCCACTACGTAAGTAGTGGGCCTAATTAAAAACCACCAGCCTTAGACATACTCGCCTTAGGCACCGCAAGAAAACGCGGATAAGCAATGAATTACCCACGGCCCTCTTCTGTCCTAATTGAGCGCGACAGTCCTTAGAGTCATCTCTAGATTTCTTTTAGTTAATGTGGGTCAATGCGGATACAAGTTTGGTGGTTTTCAGGGCCTAGGAAGGGTAATGAAATCCCCACCTAATTTGGATTTGGCTGTGCCCCTTATTATCCGTATTTAGAATGCAAAACAACCAAGAAACAAAAATCACGCACAATTTTAATTTGCAATTTGCAAGCTGCGATTATTTACAAAGAATCCTGCAGCAAAGTGTTAGTTAGAGCTAAAAGAGGAGAGGGGAGAGAGTAAGAAGTCACCTGCAGCAAAAAGTTTTCAGAGAACCCCCGAAGAGGCCGCGGTTCCGCCGCGTATGCACTCCAATGCCGCGTTTCCGCGGTTCTTTAAAGGGATCAATTCACAAGATTTCAACAGCTGCTTTCTGTTGCTTCCCTCTGTTCTCTGGTACTCTCCAAAAGTTTTTCTCAATTCCCAGAAAGCTCCAGATCTCCTTGCAATGAAAAACGACAAATTGTTTAGGGTTTGCACGAATTTTGATCTCAAAATAACAATGGAATAATTCTTTCAATTCAAACTATAAAATGTAAACGAATTAGCGCGCGATCCCCGGCAACGGCGCCATTTTGATTGATAGATTTTCCTGTTGTGTAGTATGAATCAATTCAAAAAGGTCCTAAAAAGGCACCATTTGATTGAAACTGTTTCTTGTGTCGGTAATCAGAAAATTTATAAAGAACTTCACAACCAAAAAATATTTTGACCGCAATCAAACTACGGTGTCGGATGTAGTTTGTAGTGAGTGCGGATCGTCCACAGGGATTGCACGATTCGTTTTAATGATATGCTTGAATTGAAAACTTAATTGTCAAGAAAAGAAAACATGATTCAAGAATTTATCAATTGATTCAGGTGTCACGATGTTTAATCAAGAATCAAGAACTGATAAACAGTCAAGAATTGGGTTTCGATAATATTTTTTCCAATCAACAGTCAAGAATCTAAGAGAGGCTCGTAGGAATCGATCGGATCGATAGACGTGATGTAATCTAACGATTTCGTGTTCTTGTCCTTCGAAGGATTGATACTAGATTGATGATAATCGACGAGAGTTGGGGCTTTCTTGTAAAACTAGGGTTTCATCCTATAACCCTTGTTCTTTCGTCGATATCATTCCTCTTCTAGCCTCTACCAAATTCAAGAAACAATCGTAACTCCCCAATTTTGAACGATGTCAATAAAGAAAGCATCGAAACAAAATGGGTTGTCGGTTCTTGAACTTGCTAGGGTTTACAAAACTTGTAGGAATCAAGAATCGATTAAAGCTATGTTACATCATCATTCTATTAACCGTCTCGACTCCTCGACGAGCGGAGTTTTATTCACACATCACCACACAGAAAAGATTTACGAATTGTAAAGATATCATGATGCAGAAATTAAAGAAAGCAAGATAAAAGAATATCACCTTTATTTATCTCAACAATTTTGATTACATTTGCTTCAAGAACTACAAGAAGAAGAATCTAGATTGTTGATCGGGCGTCGCTCGGCTTCATGAGTCGTGGATCGGCTCGGATCGCTTGCTCCGTTGAAGATCGGCTCCGCTCCTAAAGGTTGTTGGGCTTCTTGCTTAATGGGCACTCGGGATCTTGACTTTTGGAGTTGGAATTAGGGTTAGGGTTTCACACAAGCCCTGTCACTAGACTTGTGGAAGAAGAAGAAGAAGATGAAGAGAGAGATAGATTGGGGATAGATTCACTAATTGGATGAATAATTCCCCAGGTTGAATTCTTATTTACAATGAGCCTAGGGTCTTATTTATAGAGCATCCAAACCCTAGGTTTAAGTTTGAAATGGTAGTTCCCTCCTAAAGTTTGTTGAGAGAGTTTGTTAGGAGCTAGCTTAGGGTTAAGCTAGGGTTTAGGAGGAAAGTTCTAGAATGATAGGCTAGTTTAATGTGGATCAAAGTGTTTGCTGATCTGGTAGAAATCCCTGGAGTCTTCTGGAAGTTGTCATGCTTTTCTGAACTGTAGCCACTGATGTAGGAGTTTTGGTCTAAAATTAAGGAACTGATTCCCTGGGCCCACGGTGGATCCGCGGCGCAAGCAAGCCATTGCCGCGGATCCGCGGCTCCTTGAGGGGCTTGGACTTTGGGTCTTCTGGTGTGGGCTTGTACTGTAGTTTAGGGCTTTGTCTGATATGCTGAATTGTGATTGCTCCTTTGTAATGATACCAGATCTGAAATTAGTGAGTTGACGTATCTTTTGAGCGGTGTAATGTTCGAGCAAGCTTTCCTTTTCCTGCACAGACTTCGAAACACGGGTTGCGACATATAGAAATATTGCGATGCCATGCAATGCAGTCAATTTCCCTAGAAATTCCGGTTTTAAGGTCTAGTACATGTAATCTGATAATCTGTGATAGATTTGCTAATATGTGAAATACGGATACCAAACACTTCTATATGAATGCAAATGATGAGGAAATTGCCGGCTAAAATATACAATATTTTCGACTGATCAACTCCTTTAGCAAAACTAGAAAAGCCTCAAAAACACTCCATTTTTAAAATCATTTGATTCTACAACGATATCAAGTTCATTACGCAATAGGTTTTCAGAAAAACCTATCGTAGCCCTCCGTCATTTCAGATAAGTCCTACTTAGTATTCGTGCTACGTTTGTTGACCTCCGTCAAGGCGTAGTGTGCGGTAGCTAACTAGTATTTATCTGCTTATGCATATGATGCAGATTGGATTAGGGTTGTCGTGCGGCCTTGTTGACCTCCGTCAAGGGTCGTGCGGATGGGTTTAATTCGATCAAGAAATGACGGGTTGAACTTGACTAGTAGCCTATGGTTTGTTGACCTCCGTCAAGGTCATAGGGTGCTAGGGGCAAAATTATCGGGAATTTCAATTGTTGAAATTTGCAATGAGATTGCATACCTTCTATGAGATTGTTGGATCCCGATACCCGCTGCGAGTAAGAGTTACTCCTGGGAGAGTTTTATACATTACAATTAGCCGATCAAGTAGGTGTCTAGAAAGGTGTCAACAAGGTTACGCCTCTGGGAAAACGAGGTTTACATTAATTAGGTTCGTGCGAAAGCACGGGGGACCTCCCTCAAAGTACCGACACTGGCCTGGCTGAAAGATTGGCGAACTTGTAGTGTGTAATTAATCCCAGCTAGTCTTTCCTTTTAGGGTTTGAAGGAAGATTTGATAAGAAGCAGTGGGAGCCATCCTGATTAGATAAAATAATAACCAATCTATTCTTGAAAGAGCGCACGCTGAGTGTTTTCTTCTCTCTCTCTCCTGGTAGCGACCATATCACGTCTTAATCAAGATAATAATACGGATATTTGACCGAACCCGCTTGTTATACTGAGCTGGGGAACGTTGGTCCCGCTCCAACTTATAATTGTTATAAGACAGAGCAGGAAATTGGGGAATACCAGATTTCCCATGCCGCCCAAACGAAGAAAGTGCATGATAATGTATCTTCTTCGGGTGTGTTCATTTCAGAGAACTGTTTCTCAAATGTCCTTTACATCCTGGTGTCACGATCCAAAAGAGCACGTGACTGGCACTTGAACCATATGAAGCCTATAGGACTCCATCTGATCCAAGTAAGCCAAAAGCCCAGAAATCTAAAACCATTTTGAAGAATAAGTAAAGAAAACTGGTTTAAAGAAGTGAAGAAAATATGTTTGAAATCAAGGTTTTTAAATAACTAAGCCGAAGGTACATTTTGAAAACAATAAGTCTTTTCTAAAAATTTCGGCAGAGTTTCCTTTGTAAAACTGGCCCCGAATGGGGTACAACAAGGATAACAATACATATACAATGATAAAGGCATCCCCAAGCGGGAGCTAGCTCTTCGTCAATCGACGGTCACAACCACACAATGATATAATAATATACAACGCCAAGTGGCGAGGATCAAAACCAAAAGAAAGCTCAAAAGCAACAAGAAAACCGCAATACCACTAAGCGCGACTCTAAGGTCGAAATAATACAACACTGTCCCTGAGTCTGAAAGAATATACAAGTTTTGGTTGATGGACATTCTAGATACAATGGAATAAATAAATACAAAGGTGATTCCTGATACGAAAGAATCCACCTACCAAAGCAAATCACCCGCAAGAAGGCAGTGTGCCAGAAATGCCGCAATAGAACCTGTACGGCAGAACCTGCAAGAACTGTGGCACAACGGGGGTGAGTTGCCAACTCGTGAATAGAAACATCTACAAGGATAAATCGAATGCAAGACATAATCCTAAGTCAACGATCAGTAAAATATCCACAAGAGTACATCTGAGTGCAATAAGGTGGCAAGGTAACATCTAATCATGTATGTAGTGCCAGGTACTCAGGTAATAACATATCATCAGTGTAAGGTATGTCTGCATGAAGTAACTATGATGAAATATCAATGATGTCAATACACATATATTAGCGTCCCATACCACTAATATTGGTGTAAGGGTATATATAACAGCGCCTTCATACCCTGTTATATATACAAAAGAAGTATGATAAGTGTAAATCCAGTCTGTATATGATCCATGTCTGTATATATATATATATGTGGAACCCGTCCACCTGTCACCCACTGACAATAAGCATCATGTATGCAATGTGAGGATATAAACAAAATCATGGAAAAACATCATGAAAACCCGTGCCTAGCATCGACACGTAAATCCTCATCCATATGGGGCTCCGTCAATCCGGATCAGCCCTCTCTCAAGTATAAATCGAGAATCCGTCAGTCCGGGTCATCCCTCTCTCAATACATCGGGCATCCGTCATTCCGGGTCAGCCCTCTCTCAGAGTATATATGTCGGGAATCCGTCAATCCGGGTCATCCCTCTATCAATACATCGGGCATCCGTCATTCCGGGTCAGCCCTCCCTCTGAGTATACATCGGGAATCCGTCAGTCCGGGTCATCCCTCTATCAATACATCGGGCATCCGTCATTCCGGGTCAGCCCTCTCTCTCAAGGTACATCCTCTAGCACCGAGAAAACACGGGGCGACGCCCCAAATATCATGTCCAGGGAACCGGGTTTTTCATAAAAGAACATCTTTTCTTAAATAACCCCACGGTCCTCAAAATCCAGAAATCACATGAAAATCCAACATCGAGAAGTAAATCCAATGCGATGTGCTATGCAATCAAACCATGATGTATGTGACATGTAAAGAAAGGTAATCATATCGGAAATCAGAATCATCTACGGTTGTGTACAGGTATAAGTGTACAATATGCCCAGCAAGAATCATATCATGAATGCAACAGTACTACAGTGTAGTGGCATGGCAATTATCGATGATGAAGTGTGTGAGCCGGCAAATAGTGTACGTGAAACATACGCATCATCGATAATGGTGCTGGTGTCCTAACAGCATGATAATAACATGGTAATGAACATATGCCAGCAATGCGAATAGTATGAATATGCGGAAATCTAGTAATCAACAGCACAGTGAAGTATCTACTATGCAAACTACATCTAAGTATCCTGTCAATCAGGAGGGGTAGGTGTGGAAACCACCTAAAACCGAGTCTAAGTATATATATATATAGTCGGTGATCCCGCCTCAATGTCATATCGTAAGATATCCTCTAGTTATAAGTGCGGATCTATCATCAATATTGGCTCGTACGGTACATCATCGTACGGCATCCCCAAAAGCTGAGTACAGGTCAATATCTCACTATCTCGTCACATAACAGGTATCATCATCATCAGATCATATAGTCTGGGGGTACTACTCTATGTCTAGTACAAAACGATACCATCAAAGAAATAAACATGCGGGGGTAAACACATATCCCAAACCCGCAAGAATCACAAATCATATCCCACATATGAATCGTATCAAATCACCGATCTCAGGGCACCAAGCCCACATCATCGACTCATCTCCAAAGTCATCACATATCATCAATATCAGTGCAAGTATAAGTGATAAACAAAGGTATGTGTGTATAGGTGTAATTCTATCCTAGGGTTCGCAACTATGACTACACTAGTCACTGCTAACCCTAAACTATCCATAGTACACCTAATAACCATAATAACTGCATAATAATCTATCTACGGACTGCGGGGGTGCTATACGCCATCCACCCGACTTCCCCCTGTAGATATAATCTACTCACCTGTGTTTCGGTGTCGATGTCTCCGTCATCTTCCGCATCGTCTCGAATCGTCGCGGTGTACCTACACACATCACACGTATCGCATCGCATCAAAACCAATTCAATACTTAAAACGACACACTAAATCCAATACGATACGCTAAAACAGACACGATACGAAAAAGGGCTTATAGGTTAGAACCTACGGTTAGCCTCCGCAAAACAACTCGAAATCACTCGATATAGACGTACAAACGTCACACGATCGAGATAACACACAAATATCAAAATCTGGAAATAGAAATACACAAAACCAAATCCAATTTCAAAGCTGCAACATGAGAAAATGATCCCATATTTCATCTCAGGTCAAACTAGACAAATTCAACAAGTCCAGGGTGCTATGCAGGGTACAAGGGAGGTACAGAAGCAAAATGGGGGGATTCCATCACAGTGGGGCCGGCCACATCCCCTGTTTGGCCGGCCTCGCCGGCCCTAGTGGGGAATTGGGTGCTCGTATTCCTGGGGTGGCCTCCTGTGGTCCCAATTAGGTCTCTGGTATCACTACTTTTATCTAAAAATGTCCCAGTATACTCCAGATTTTCCTGCACACACAAACCGACATAAAGTCCTGAAATTCCGTATTCTTGGTTTCCAATGGGATTGGGCTGGGTTTCTAGCTCTAGGGTGCTCATACAATCTCCACTGAACTCAAATTACCCATCACAACTCACAATTCCCTCAAACCCTAACTAGTTTTCACCAAGTCCACAAAATCACCCGATATCGATTCTAAACTTGCATAGGGGTATATGTAAAGGTGAAACTAAGACAATGGTTCAGAAATTACCTTAATTGGCAACTCAAGAAAATTCTTGAGTTGCCCCAAGTGGTCACAATCCAAGCTTTCTAGGTCCATCTTGAAGATCTCGAGCTTGCGCATCTTTTTTGTGAAACCGACATGGGATTTTGGGAAAGTTTTAGAGGTGTTTTCATGGCTTGAAGAGAGGGGGAGAATGGAGGAGAGGAGGCAGCAGCAACAAGGAAGAAGAGGGGGGGAAAAATGATGGGAGAAGAATGGCTAAGGTCAAGGAAGCCCATGCCCCTCACTCTCTCACCTACCCTCATTTCCTTTTGTTTTTTTTGTTTTTTTTTAAACCAAAACCCTTCTCACAAGAATAGTAAACACAATGAGAAACCAAGGCAAGAAAAGTGCACAAGTGTAGAAAAAGGTGATATGTGCAAGTTTTGCACAAAATTGCCGAAAAACCCGATTAGCGATTTTAATCGCGATTAGCACTAAATTAGTGTCAAAATGATCACAACAACTTAAAAATGTCATATTTCTAATAAATAACCCATTTTAGAATTTTCCATAATTTTCCGTAATTTTCCTCCATTTATTTGCATTTAAAAATAGGTTTAATATTAAAATAATCAATAAAATAATATTAAATTATAAAAATTCCCAAAATTAATATTTTATATTTTTGAAGATGTTACAATCTACCCCCCTTAAAGAAATTCGGTCCCCGAATTTAAATTTAAACCCCCAATACTAAAAACAATTTCAGTAATAAACCAAGGTCGTCGGGGCTCCGAAAATATCAACACATAAAACATCACAGCGCAATGCATGCGCATGAAAAATGAGCAAATAACTCAAAAACAAAACTCCGTCAAGCATCCCGCAATCATCGGAGTCAATATAAAAACACAATGTCAAATCCAATACAGAACCGATATGATATGGATCGAATCTACGCATAGAGAATATCATAAAAAAAAATATACTGCTCTACTAGAAATCAATCCTCAAAATGCACATAACACAATCCTGTGCGTCTGGTGCACACGGAAATCAAAATCCACCTATGTGCTAAACAGGTGCACGAAGCATCTGTCGTAAGCAACGTATGTGCCGGACAGTCACAAATCCGGTGCATCTGATATGCACGAAGAAATCTCGATTTAGTGCATCGGGTGTGCACCCAAATCGTATCCCAAAACATGCGCCCAACATGCGCGAAATCACGAAATCCAACAGCAAACGCCGAACATGCGTAAGTCACATCAAAAGCACGGAGTGCAAAAGTCAACCATCCATATCAGGGTCAAAATCAACGACATAATGCGGCTCAAATCAAAATCAAGTGTACCGCAAAGAAAAAAAATCCCATAAACGTGTGCATCAGCGTGCACAAATCAAATCATAACACCAAAATGCATGAAAACCATGCTGGAAGCATAAATCAAATCACTGAATACTGTAGGCATGAAATCTCAATCAATACCTCAAATGTAATAACTCTGCGCAAAATATATAAATATCCAGTGGGTGCATGAAACCAATATCATGAAACTCAGTCATCAAAACTAAATCATGCAAACAGAACGCCCAAGATACCGAAATCCAAAAGGACGGATACGTGATAATCGAATCACAAAATCACAAATCATAGATACCTTCTTCGGTAGTTCCTTCCTCAAGGTCGAGAAGGAGTCGGTGCAATCCACTGCTAGTAGCGCAGGATATCTACCTGTCTCTTGCTCACGGTCTGGCGTCCTCTGACTCTCTGGGTCCTTATCTTCTCTGCGGATCACCTATCACGCGGTCAATCGGCTCATCGGCCCTGTCAGATGTGCTAACGGGGACGATTCCGTTCTGGCACTTCTCTGGTCACCTCTCGGTCAATCCTCACGACCACTCGTAAGGCAGCAAATCACTGGCGTCGGCCTCTGGCTCTCTGGAAGCACGTCACACATCTGACCCTGGGTGCAAACATCGTTGCAGCATCGTCCTGGAAGGAATCCTGCTCAAGGTCTCTTCCAATCATGCCTATGCCGATCCAAACGGAGGCTGGCTCTCCTGCACAACCTCTTCTCGCTCAAAAGACACCTGTGTCCTCATAACAATATGTCCTCAGAAACTGGTCACATCCCAACGTCTCTGTAAGCATATCATGTCTCTAGTCTCGACGGGAAGCAATGACAGCTCGTCAGTGTCTCACACGAACCTCTTGTTCCAACTGTCTCTATCGTCCTCCGTTACGCCAAGCTACTATGCACTGCACTGTTCTCGGCCATGGCCAATCTGAAGTCTCTCACACGGACTCGAAATCGCAACTCGGTATCTTCCTGACTCAGTGGAAGATGTCTAGCCGAACACGTCTTCAGCGTGCATATCGCATCTCTGATGTCAGCGGAGTAAAACGTCATCTCGTCGAAATCTCGTGCGAACTCTTTACTCCACTCTACGTCAATGTCGACTGATTCGGACTCGTCTCATCATGGCTGCATGTACTGCGCTCCGACGGCTACACTCGCATCTGGAGTCTCCCAAGCAGTGTCCCATCACGATATCCGAAAGATGTCGAACCATCCGATCGACTCGTCAGATCTTCATAATCCCCCAAGAGCTCACATCTTGGGTACAGTTTAATAGTATCGAGTACATGCCACAGCGTCGGTGGTCCAGCCGTAGAAGGGCAAACCCAAGCCTCACTAATGGCGCCGCGGAACCGCCGTAAACCCTAAGGTTCAAAGGCTCCCACACGGTCATTAAGTCGAGTTAGGGTTTCATTCTTCTAGAGGGTCCATAGAATCACCTGCATGTCTTTCCGTATACTTTAAACTTGGAAAATGGCTCCTGACATTCGATCGTCTCTATCGACTCTCAACGAACCTGCGTGAAGTCGTCTCTAGCTGGAATCAATCCACCACACATCCTAGTCATTCATCCTCGGTGACTAGCGACTCGCTATCATTTCTCTAAGAACATGCTCATGCTGCAGTAGCTCCAACCATCTGGGCGATATCTCATCATTTGCAGCAACAACCGGCTCATATGCCTGTACGCCGAACAACGCCTCAATCCTCCAGGAAAGGCAAAACCTAAGCGGTCATCTCTGGATCAGCCTGCTCTAGCTCTGAGTAAGACTCTCCACACTGGAAGTCTTCAACTCAACTGGGCCCGCTCTGGCGCAAAACCGGACGAATCACCTTCGTCTCTCGAATCGGGTAGACTAGCTACCATCTGTCGCGTATCTGCCTGAAAGCTCCGGCAATCTCAGCTCGTAAGCTCCGAAAGCAACATCCCGTCAATCTCAGCAACAGCTGGTACATCTGTCTGCACGGTCGCCGACATCACAATCCCTGAGGTATACTGTACATCGACAGTCCTCTCTCAACTGGCAGCTCTAACAATGGCCCGATCATCCGGTGCAAGACCAAGCACTCGCCTCCACTAGAGGTCACAATCACCAACACTAACTCGAGACGTTCCCATGTCACCAGAAAATACAAAGGTCGGCCCTCGTACCACACGAGCTCACACCGGCCGAAACCCTAGCTGCAGCCCAAACTGCGCTCAAACACGGTGACAGGAATCTCAATCGAGTATCAACGAGAGCACACCAGTGTCAAGAAGGGAAACAACAGATCCAAAGTGGATACATGATCATAGGAAGGAACAGCATCAATGAAGGTATGATCATGAAACTAATAGAAACGGGAGTCTCAAATGGATATATAATCCAGGATATGAAGAGAATCACTGATCTCAAAAGTATGTACATCCTAAGGTTCCTTAAGCGGAGTGGCGTGTCGTAAGTATGCCGCGGAACATACCAACGGTACGTCACTCTACTTTAGTCACCTAATCCATCAACCAAGGGTCATCCTAAAACGACGAAAGTTCGGGTTTACACCCCCTCGACCAAGTCTAAGTTCCGTAAGGTCAAGCCTAAGTTCCGTATGTAAACGACTCCCTAGGCTCCACATAGTCAAACTTAAACTCGAACCAAGGTCAACCTAGCGCTCTGATACCAACTTTGTCACGATCCAAAAGAGCACGTGACTGGCACTTGAACCATATGAAGCCTATAGGACTCCATCTGATCCAAGTAAGCCAAAAGCCCAGAAATCTAAAACCATTTTGAAGAATAAGTAAAGAAAACTGGTTTAAAGAAGTGAAGAAAACATGTTTGAAATCAAGGTTTTTAAATAACTAAGCCGAAGGTACATTTTGAAAACAATAAGTCTTTTCTAAAAATTTCGGCAGAGTTTCCTTTGTAAAACTGGCCCCGAATGGGGTACAACAAGGATAACAATACATATACAATGATAAAGGCATCCCCAAGCGGGAGCTAGCTCTTCGTCAATCGACGGTCACAACCACACAATGATATAATAATATACAACGCCAAGTGGCGAGGATCAAAACCAAAAGAAAGCTCAAAAGCAACAAGAAAACCGCAATACCACTAAGCGCGACTCTAAGGTCGAAATAATACAACACTGTCCCTGAGTCTGAAAGAATATACAAGTTTTGGTTGATGGACATTCTAGATACAATGGAATAAATAAATACAAAGGTGATTCCTGATACGAAAGAATCCACCTACCAAAGCAAATCACCCGCAAGAAGGCAGTGTGCCAGAAATGCCGCAATAGAACCTGTACGGCAGAACCTGCAAGAACTGTGGCACAACGGGGGTGAGTTGCCAACTCGTGAATAGAAACATCTACAAGGATAAATCGAATGCAAGACATAATCCTAAGTCAACGATCAGTAAAATATCCACAAGAGTACATCTGAGTGCAATAAGGTGGCAAGGTAACATCTAATCATGTATGTAGTGCCAGGTACTCAGGTAATAACATATCATCAGTGTAAGGTATGTCTGCATGAAGTAACTATGATGAAATATCAATGATGTCAATACACATATATTAGCGTCCCATACCACTAATATTGGTGTAAGGGTATATATAACAGCGCCCTCATACCCTGTTATATATACAAAAGAAGTATGATAAGTGTAAATCCAGTCTGTATATGATCCATGTCTGTATATATATATATATGTGGAACCCGTCCACCTGTCACCCACTGACAATAAGCATCATGTATGCAATGTGAGGATATAAACAAAATCATGGAAAAACATCATGAAAACCCGTGCCTAGCATCGACACGTAAATCCTCATCCATATGGGGCTCCGTCAATCCGGATCAGCCCTCTCTCAAGTATAAATCGGGAATCCGTCAGTCCGGGTCATCCCTCTCTCAATACATCGGGCATCCGTCATTCCGGGTCAGCCCTCTCTCAGAGTATATATGTCGGGAATCCGTCAATCCGGGTCATCCCTCTATCAATACATCGGGCATCCGTCATTCCGGGTCAGCCCTCCCTCTGAGTATACATCGGGAATCCGTCAGTCCGGGTCATCCCTCTATCAATACATCGGGCATCCGTCATTCCGGGTCAGCCCTCTCTCTCAAGGTACATCCTCTAGCACCGAGAAAACACGGGGCGACGCCCCAAATATCATGTCCAGGGAACCGGGTTTTTCATAAAAGAACATCTTTTCTTAAATAACCCCACGGTCCTCAAAATCCAGAAATCACATGAAAATCCAACATCGAGAAGTAAATCCAATGCGATGTGCTATGCAATCAAACCATGATGTATGTGACATGTAAAGAAAGGTAATCATATCGGAAATCAGAATCATCTACGGTTGTGTACAGGTATAAGTGTACAATATGCCCAGCAAGAATCATATCATGAATGCAACAGTACTACAGTGTAGTGGCATGGCAATTATCGATGATGAAGTGTGTGAGCCGGCAAATAGTGTACGTGAAACATACGCATCATCGATAATGGTGCTGGTGTCCTAACAGCATGATAATAACATGGTAATGAACATATGCCAGCAATGCGAATAGTATGAATATGCGGAAATCTAGTAATCAACAGCACAGTGAAGTATCTACTATGCAAACTACATCTAAGTATCCTGTCAATCAGGAGGGGTAGGTGTGGAAACCACCTAAAACCGAGTCTAAGTATATATATATATAGTCGGTGATCCCGCCTCAATGTCATATCGTAAGATATCCTCTAGTTATAAGTGCGGATCTATCATCAATATTGGCTCGTACGGTACATCATCGTACGGCATCCCCAAAAGCTGAGTACAGGTCAATATCTCACTATCTCGTCACATAACAGGTATCATCATCATCAGATCATATAGTCTGGGGGTACTACTCTATGTCTAGTACAAAACGATACCATCAAAGAAATAAACATGCGGGGGTAAACACATATCCCAAACCCGCAAGAATCACAAATCATATCCCACATATGAATCGTATCAAATCACCGATCTCAGGGCACCAAGCCCACATCATCGACTCATCTCCAAAGTCATCACATATCATCAATATCAGTGCAAGTATAAGTGATAAACAAAGGTATGTGTGTATAGGTGTAATTCTATCCTAGGGTTCGCAACTATGACTACACTAGTCACTGCTAACCCTAAACTATCCATAGTACACCTAATAACCACAATAACTGCATAATAATCTATCTACGGACTGCGGGGGTGCTATACGCCATCCACCCGACTTCCCCCTGTAGATATAATCTACTCACCTGTGTTTCGGTGTCGATGTCTCCGTCATCTTCCGCATCGTCTCGAATCGTCGCGGTGTACCTACACACATCACACGTATCGCATCGCATCAAAACCAATTCAATACTTAAAACGACACACTAAATCCAATACGATACGCTAAAACCGACACGATACGAAAAAGGGCTTATAGGTTAGAACCTACGGTTAGCCTCCGCAAAACAACTCGAAATCACTCGATATAGACGTACAAACGTCACACGATCGAGATAACACACAAATATCAAAATCTGGAAATAGAAATACACAAAACCAAATCCAATTTCAAAGCTGCAACATGAGAAAATGATCCCATATTTCATCTCAGGTCAAACTAGACAAATTCAACAAGTCCAGGGTGCTATGCAGGGTACAAGGGAGGTACAGAAGCAAAATGGGGGGATTCCATCACAGTGGGGCCGGCCACATCCCCTGTTTGGCCGGCCTCGCCGGCCCTAGTGGGGAATTGGGTGCTCGTATTCCTGGGGTGGCCTCCTGTGGTCCCAATTAGGTCTCTGGTATCACTACTTTTATCTAAAAATGTCCCAGTATACTCCAGATTTTCCTGCACACACAAACCGACATAAAGTCCTGAAATTCCGTATTCTTGGTTTCCAATGGGATTGGGCTGGGTTTCTAGCTCTAGGGTGCTCATACAATCTCCACTGAACTCAAATTACCCATCACAACTCACAATTCCCTCAAACCCTAACTAGTTTTCACCAAGTCCACAAAATCACCCGATATCGATTCTAAACTTGCATAGGGGTATATGTAAAGGTGAAACTAAGACAATGGTTCAGAAATTACCTTAATTGGCAACTCAAGAAAATTCTTGAGTTGCCCCAAGTGGTCACAATCCAAGCTTTCTAGGTCCATCTTGAAGATCTCGAGCTTGCGCATCTTTTTTGTGAAACCGACATGGGATTTTGGGAAAGTTTTAGAGGTGTTTTCATGGCTTGAAGAGAGGGGGAGAATGGAGGAGAGGAGGCAGCAGCAACAAGGAAGAAGAGGGGGGGAAAAATGATGGGAGAAGAATGGCTAAGGTCAAGGAAGCCCATGCCCCTCACTCTCTCACCTACCCTCATTTCCTTTTGTTTTTTTTGTTTTTTTTTAAACCAAAACCCTTCTCACAAGAATAGTAAACACAATGAGAAACCAAGGCAAGAAAAGTACACAAGTGTAGAAAAAGGTGATATGTGCAAGTTTTGCACAAAATTGCCGAAAAACCCGATTAGCGATTTTAATCGCGATTAGCACTAAATTAGTGTCAAAATGATCACAACAACTTAAAAATGTCATATTTCTAATAAATAACCCATTTTAGAATTTTCCATAATTTTCCGTAATTTTCCTCCATTTATTTGCATTTAAAAATAGGTTTAATATTAAAATAATCAATAAAATAATATTAAATTATAAAAATTCCCAAAATTAATATTTTATATTTTTGAAGATGTTACACCTGGGTATATGATACCAGATCAGGATCCCGCATATGTAATCTGTTACATGGGCTACAGATAGGTAAAGAACTGAGAACGGGTGATAAGTTTCATGAGGCAGAAAACGGGGCAAGAGTTGCAGCCAAGTCTGTCGGTCACTGTCACCCTATATTACCAATACATTGATTCTGAACAAATACTATTAGATACCGAACCTGATATACAAAATCATATCAGTCTCTTTATTAGTAAAGAAACGATAAAATTTTGTATTGTTGGATAATGTTTTGGACATTTCCTATATCAAAGGTTGATCGGTTCAGGCACGTTATCTAAAAGCATTGGTGTTCTAAATCAAACTACAGTTCTTAGTATACGGAACACACTCAAGAGGAAGAGTTCAGAAATGAACGGATTCTTCTTGAGGTATTGTAGACTAGGTCAGATCAATGTGACCCGACTAGCTAGAGTTACATAAAGATGCATATTTAAATTAGTTTGAATTTACATCTTGTGAAACTCGCCAGTCATGTCACAAAGATAAGATGACCACAGCCCTGTTTATTGGAAACAGAGAAAGAGTTAATGAACTCTTGGGACTGATACATGATGATGTATGTAAGGTCTCCTGTCTACACATGCCAAGATCGGTTCTTTGTACTTCATTACATTCTCTGATGATCTCTCAAGATTCATACATATGTTCATGTTGAAACACAAGTCCGAACCTTTTGAGATATTCACAGAATATAAGCGAGAAGTAGAGAACCAAAATACGGGTATAAGTATTATGTCCTATGATGAGATCAGGGAGGAGAATACTTGTGCATGGAATTCCTGGACTATTCTAAAGGAGAATGAAATTCTCTCTCAGCATTATTCCTCCGTATACACCATAGCACGATGGTATATCGGGGCGGAGCAATCACACCCTATATGATAATGTGCGCTCTATGATGAGTACTACTGAGTTACCTATTTCCTTTAGGGTGTTATGCACTTGAGAAGATGCATACCTATTGAATAGGGTTCCAATCAAATCAGTTGCCTACCACTCCATATGAGATATGGAAAGGGAAGAGCCCATTTCTTAAGTTAGTTAAGATTTGGGGTTGTCCAGCCTATGTCTAAAAGCAAAATCTGGACAAGCTCGAGGCAAAGTCTGTTATGTAGAACTGGAAAGGTTCCAGCTATACAAAATACAGCAGATGATTTGGTACAACCAAAGGATTCAGTAGATACCAACGAACCTCAGCCTCTCCGCCGATCTAGTAGGGTTCCTCACCCACCTGAGAGATACTTCGGTTTCTCTATGACAGTGGGAGCGAGGATTGCATCATGAGATGATGACCCAACTAGTTTCGAACTGGCCATCAGGAGTGGGACTCTGTAAGAATGGCTGGATGCATAGCGATCTGAGATGGAATCCTAATACACCAACAAAGTATGGACTTTGGTTGCTATATCTGAAGGGTTAAATCCCCATCAGGAGCAAGTATATCTTGAGAAGATTACTTGGTGTAGATGGAAAAGTTGAGACTTTCAAAGATAGAGTTGTTAAAGGTTTTCGTCATCGACCAGGCGTGGATAATGATGAAACATTTTCCAGTGGCTATGCTTAAGTCCATCCGGATCCTACTTGCCACGGCTACATACCATGACTATGATATATGGCGGTTGGGTGTCATGACTGCTTTTCTAAATGATGTTTTAGAAAAGTGCGTCTATAAGTACACAGCCAGAGGGCCTCGTAGACAGTGGGAGCAGCGGAAACGTGTGCAAGAAGCTTTATAGGATAAAGCAGGTATCGCGGAGTTGGAACGTCTGTTTTGATGTGTTAGTCAAAGAGTTTGACATCATCAAAATGGTAGATGAACCTTGTATAAACAAAAAGGTAGTAGGGAGTATGGTGACGATCCTCGTAGAGTACTTGGATGACATACTCTTGATAGGGAAGGAGTTTCCTATGCTATGCTCGATCAATCTCCGATTATCACAAAGATTCTCCATATAGGATCAAAGTGATACCTACTAAATCCTGGATTTTGGATCTATGAGATAGATCTAATTGGATGTTAGGAATCTCACTAGTAGTAGTGAGATGGTATCAATCGATCCTGGGGAGAATCACTGGAAGTGTTCCAGGGTGATAAAGACGACTGAATGTCAGTCACAGGCATTGTCTTAATCCTCAGTAGAGGGACGGTATGTTGGAAGAGTTCCAAGCTAGATACCGTGACATACTAGACGATAAAGACAGGATACATCGCTACTTAAGATGCTACCAAAGAGGCTGTTTGGGTGTATATTGGTTCATGAGATGAACTACGTTCCTACCATTGTGAGACAATGGAGTTGTGGCTTATGCCAAGGAACGCCGGTCCCATCTGTGATCCAGACTTATTCTAAGGCAGTATCACCTGATCATGGAGATGGTTGATCTCTAGGGTGATCGAGGCAAGGAGAGCAGACTCAGAGGACAACACGGCGGATCCACTCACGAAGGCCTATTCCCAGAGAGAGACTTTTATGGGATGGTTGAGTATAAGATACTACAACCACTGCTACAGATGGCCCTAGTGCAAGTGGGAGATTGTTAGTTATATGTATGCCCTAGAGGCCATTACTGTACATTGGATGTATATTGTAGTGGATGCTGGGACATATATAGGGAGGACTTTCTTGCTCGACATGATAGTATGCTATCTGGTTACTCTTGACCTTAACGTGTATACTGATTGTCTCTCTGTTACATGTTGGTAAAGCCCTTAGGATATGTACTTGACTACCTGTACTATGATGCGGATCATATTAGTGGGTACATGGTAATCCATAAGTACTTCCTTCAAGGTCCCTAGTCGTGGGTGTATCGAGACAGGGCATCGATATACCAGAGTAGACTAGCGTATACCTTCTTGACCCATACAGATGGGCGATGGATGATCACATATCCATTGGTGTTTGACATCGGAGATGATATACGGGTGCTCAGTAGAGACTGGGTACACTGGACGGACTCGCCCAGAACTCCCAGATGGTATTATACCTTACGTCAGATGGCAGTTCTCTGGTGACACTGGTACAGAGTAGTCTGTTGACCCGAGATCGTCATAGAGTCTTGTGTGGTTCCCACTGTGCTTTGATTTCCACCTTACCACGTCCAAGAGGGCATGCAAAACGTTGGTTTTTGGGTACAGTCCCGAGTCATATGGAGGCAATGAGCGATAGGAGGGAATTCGTCTCTCCCGGTATAGGGAGTTGATGTTGCGCTGTGTTCGATTGGCTATAACCGGAAATCCCTGGCCAGGGTTGCTGAGATTTACTGGCAAGTGTTACCAGTAGTTTTTCGGATTGTTATAGACCTCATATCGACACGACTTATCGAGCTATTGGGGTCTGACGTTTACCACCCCTAGGCAAGATATGCGACATATCAGACGATCAGACCGGACGGTACGGTAAGTGTTACTGGTTGGATTCACAGGAGGGTGAGCGGGCTTGCTCGTCGATCTTCTCATCGCTCAATACCCGGGTGGCCGTTACGTTTACCGTTTGCGGCTTGTGGGTGCTTGATATGATCATCACCTGCTGCCGGCGTATTGACGAGTCTTTAGAGTCCTACACAGAGGTTTCCTGGCTCAAGCGAAACGAAATAGGAGCGCATATGAGATATGTGCGGGACCGAGAATGATACCAGTATGTGATACTGTATTCGATTCTCGCGATCTGTGACATTGATCGGTTATATGCGATATAGCCGGGTTATCGGATCAAGTGTTGATTCGATAAGTTGTTACTGTTGATATTAGTCGGTTATATACGATATGACCGGATCATTAAATCATGCGTTGATTTAATGATTTAATGCATAATGATATATTTGATATACTACTTTGCATTAACTAGTATCGGTTCACTTAAGATGGATTTTCTCACTCGCATGTGCACATCGTATATGTGATATATTTTTGTACACTTGATTGTATCATGTTTGATGATGCAAGATTTCTAGGGTTTGTGTAAAGAATTAAACCTTGGTTAAGTAAATGGTTAGGGTTTTATTTATTTATTCATTCATTTATCTATTTATTTTTGGATGAAAAGAATGAGAAAAGAAAACAAATGGTTGCTTTCTTAGAAGCTTCTTCAAGCTTCATGCAACTTTGACCAAAGCAACCATTCTTGTCTTCTTCTCTAACCCTAACCATTCAACCTAACTCAAGTTAATTCTCTACACTTTACCATGGTTAAAATTATGATAAGAATTCATTTTCTTTTCTATTTTTATTATTCTTATCATAACATTATCATCATCTTCTTCTTCTTCTTCAAGAAGAAAACCTAGTTTCCATCAATGGTGATTGATGAAAAAGAGTGAAAAATCCAAATCTAAAGTGAACCCACCTCCTATTTCATCATCCTCTACCTCTTGCCAAGTAGTATAGGGTGTTTCCTTCACAAGTTTTTTTGACTTGGTGAAGTTGGAGCTTGATCTAGCGATGCCTCGACGTAGATCATCTTCGGCATCGTCGTCGATGACCTAGCCCGCTTTTTCTCCGATGAAGCCAACGCTAGAGCCCAAGATCCGATTTGTACAGCGAGGAGACTTCATCGCGGAGCCATGGAGGTGGAGAACCGGATCTACAAAGGTTGTATTTCCGTTTACCATTTAGTTAAGTTGTTAACTAGTTTCTTTTTCGCCTAAACTTCTAGCCAACGATCCGAATTAGGGTTTCTCGGCACCGTAATTTATGAAATTGGCATGGTTGATGCCTTGTGAGACCTCTTTAGAGTGCCTAGGAACCTTTCAATGCAAAATTCTCCAAGTGCGCGTTCTGGCTGGACAGTGTAAACTTCTTGGGTCACGTGATTACACGGGATGGTATATGTGTAGATCCGAGGAAGATCGAGGCCATTCAAAGTTGGCCCAGGCCTACATCCATTACTGAGATACGCAGTTTTCTAGGATTGGCCGGCTACTACAGGCGATTTGTACAGGATTTCTCCCGCATTGCTGCACCCTTGACCGGATTGACCCGGAAGGGAGTTCCTTTCGATTGGACGGAGGAGTGCGAGCACAGTTTCCAGCTGTTACGGACTTATTTGACTACAGCGCCAGTGCTATCGTTGCCTTCAGGATCAGGCGGATTTGAAGTCTATTGCGACGCTTCACGAGTGGGGCTAGGGTGCGTATTGATGCAGCATGATAGGGTGATCGCGTATGCTTCGTGGCAGTTGAAGAGACATGAACAGAACTACCCTGCTCACGATTTGGAGATGGCTGCAGTGGTCTTTGCACTTAAGATCTGGCGACATTACCTATACGGCGAGTCGTGCCAGATATTCACTGATCACAAGAGCTTAAAGTGTATATTTCAGCAGCTGGACCTGAATCTCCGACAGCGCTGATGGATGGAGTTAGTGAAGGACTACGATTGTGAGATCTTGTATCACCTGGGCAAGGCTAATGTAGTAGCAGATGCTTTGAGCAGGAGGCCCAGGGGTAGTCTATCTTGTTTGAGCGCAGTACAGAGGCAGTCGTCGGCAGATTGGCAGATTTTATGCGACGCCGAGTGCAGTTCGAGTTCACGCCGATCGGGGGACAGCTTGCGCATGTTCGTGCATGCCCACAGTTTCTTGACCGTATATATGAGGCACAGCACAGTGATGACCGATGTTCAGAGATCATGACACGGATTGGAGAGGGCAGATTTTTCGAGTTCGTGATCGATGATCAGGGGATACTGCGATTTGGGACTAGGCAGTGCGTACCAGATGCTGAGGGACTGCGGCGTGAGATTCTTGAGGAGGCACATCGATCGGTGTACAACGTCCACCCCGGTTCCACCAAGATGTACCATGATATGAGAGATGTTTACTGGTAGGACGGAAGGAAGAGGGACATTGTAGATTTCGTGTCTAGATGCCTGACTTGTCAGCAAGTCAAGGCCGAGCACCAGCGGCCCGCAGGAGAGCTACAGCCGTTACCCATTCCGGAGTGGAAATGGGAGCAGATTTCGATGGATTTCGTAGTGGGTCTACCCAGGAATAGGCGAGGGTATGACTCCATTTGGGTGATCGTGGATCGTTTGACGAAAGCAGCTCACTTCCTTCCAGTGAAGACGACTTTCGGATTTGCTCAGTATGCCCAAATTTACGTCGACGAGATTGTACGACTGCATGGAGTCCCGACGTGTATTGTGTCCGACAGAGGCACCCAGTTTACCAGCCGACCATGGTAGAGGCTTCAGGAGGCTTTGGGCACACGCTTGAGTTTCAGCACAGCATTTCATCCGCATACCGACGGCCAGTCAGAGCGGACTATTCAGACTCTCGAGGACATGCTCCGAGCTTGTGTTTTAGAATTTGGTGGTAGCTGTGATCATCATTTACCCTTGATAGAGTTCTCCTACAACAATAGTTTTCAGGATACTATTTAGATGGCACCTTTCGAGGCTTTGTATGGGAGGAGATGTAGATCGCCCGTCTGTTGGACAGAGCTCAGCGAGAGCAGTATTCCGGGGCCACAGATCGTACAGGAGACGACCGAGAAGATACAGCTGATTCGAGACCGGATGAGGACAGCTCAGAACAGGCAGAGATCGTATGCTGACAGGCGCCTCCGCAGATTAGAGTTCGCAGTTGGCGATCACGTGTTTCTGAGGGTCTCTCCGATGAAGGGAGTGATGAGGTTTGGACGGAAGGGGAAGCTTAGCCCCAGATTCATAGGTCCTTTCGAGATCCTCGAGCGTGTGGGCGCAGTAGCATATCATTTGGCTCTTCCACCCGACTTCCCAGATGTTCACCCCGTATTCCACGTGTCGATGCTTCGCAGATACCTACATGACCCTTCGCACATGATTCAGCATTAGACCGTTCAGCTCGAGCGCGATCTTACGTTCACCGAGCAGCCAGTCGTGATATTGGACCGGCAGGTGAAGAAACTTAGATCGAAGGTCTTGCCATCAGTGAAGGTACTTTGGTGTAGCCCGAATGGTGAAGAGATCACTTGGGAGGCCGAGGGCGAGATGCGGAAGAAGTTCCCTCATCTCTTTGAAGGTATGCATTGCCTTATATTTTAAAATTCGGGGACGAATTTCTTTAAGGGGGGAAGATTGTAACACCTTTGGATGTGTTTAGGGGATAATTATATATTAATAAATGATTTTTAATAAAAAGTTTACCAAATTAGTTTTCAAATATTTTATCAAGAATTATAAATATTTTTCTAGAATTTTCCTAAGCTTGCACAAACTTATACATGTAAACTAGGGTTAAAATTTGGGTTAAACCATGTTTAACAACCATGGTAGATTAACCCCACCATTATTAAGTTAAATGATTTTAATTAAGGGTATATTTTTTTTTGAAAATGAAAAGGGATTTAAAATTTACTTGGTTGACTTAAGAGAGTGCATCATGGCTAAGCCATGCTTGCATTAAATGAGGGAGAGAGGGAGTGCATCATGGCGAGCCCATGCTTGCATTTAATGTGGCAAGAGAGAGAGAAATGGGGGCTTGACTTTTTGAATTATCATTTCTTTGTTGCATCACACCCTCCCATTTCTCACTCATTCACTCTCTCATACACACACACCACCAGCAGACATAGCAGCAGCAACAATAAACTCAGCAGCAGCAGGCACAGCTTCAACCCTAGCAGTAGTTGCAAGCATCAGCAACACCAAGCAGCAACAGCAGCTCCTTGCAACAACAACAACACTTGTAGCATCAGCCCCAGCACAGCAGACTCAGCACAACAACAACGACATCAACAACAACAACATCAACAGCAACAGCATCAGGAGCAGCAACAACACCAGCAACAGGAGAAGCAAACAGCAGCAGCAGTGAGCAACAGCATCAGCATCATCCCTAATTGCAGCAGCAACTCCTTCCTTTCTTCTTCTGCTTCTTTTTCTCCTTCTCCTTGCTTGTGAGGTTCCTAGGGGGTATAACTTCTGAACTCTTTCCTTAGTTGCTTAGTTTATGTAGTTTAACTTCGATTAGCGATGATTATGTGAGTTTTGTGCTAATTGTGGTGTTTTGTGTGAACTTTAGTTAAGTTAGGGTGTTTATAGCTTAATCAACCCTATTAGGTGTTGTTAGGGCCAGGTGAACCTAGGTAAATACCAGATTACACAAAAATACCCTAAGTTTCCTTTTTGTGCAAAATTTGACGTTTTTAAGCAAAATCTTAGCTTTTTGAAGTCTGCTGTTACCCCAGTGAGTTCAGAATAAAATTGAGTGTTTTGTAGCCTACTTGAGAGACCGTGACCCCACCAGCCCAACTTCAGGCCGCCGGAAAAATTGTTCTGGCCGCAATTTGCGGCCAGACTTGGGAGATAGGGGCTAGGATTTTGAGGGTGGGTGTATTCTATATTTTGTAGGCCCATGGTATATATAGATTTGTAATATTTTAACCTGGGTAGAATCTGGGACGATATATCGTTTTCTGGTGTTTTTAGTTTGCGCGATACGCGCGATACGCGAGTGGGTTTTATGATTCAGCGTATCGCGGCGTGTCGGGATGAGTCGTAGACGCGTACACACACGTTTCACCGTATCGCACACACGTGCGTTAATTCGCGACACGAGTTCCCGTTTTGATTCGATATCGCGTTTTGCGAGATTTTGATTATATTTGGTTTCTCATGTAAATTCCAGGTACGTCGGACGCCGCCAAGAAGGGAAAGCAAGTGGTCGGCTACGTGTAGCACGCGACCAGGTAAGTAGATTTAACATCTACGAGGAAATCGCCCGTATGGCGTTAAGCGTCAGGGCGTTATAGGCTATACTAGATTTCATATGTTTACCATCATACCATGCACCCTATCTATTCATCTTTGTGCATACACACCTTGATATATCTACACTTGTGCGCATATACATCGGATATCCATATTAGTACCCATGTGCATTACTACATTCACATTGCGTATATACCCATTTGCATATCCATACCTATACACATACATAGATGACATTGACATGATTTAAAAAAATAAGGGACCGCATGTGATATTTTCAAAATTGGATCTTTTAAAAGAGCGGTTTTCCCTCCCTTTTACTCTTAGTGTCATACGACACATTGCATGGATTTACGCATGGAGTTTGGATTTATGTGATTTCTGGATTTGGGAACCGGAGTAAAATTTTAAGAAAATACGCATTGTTTAAAAGAAAACCCGGTTTCCCTTTATGTATGAGAGAGGGGCTGACCCGGACTGACGGATGCCCGATATATGAGAGAGAGGCTGACCCGGACTGACGGATGCCCGATGTATGAGAGAGGGGCTGACCCGGACTGACGGATGCCCGATATATGAGAGAGAGGGTTGACCCGGACTGACGGATGCCTGATATATGAGGATTTACGTGTTGATACTGGACACGAGTGTTTCTTGATATTTTGAGTGCCGATGTTGGGCACTGAGTTTTACTGGGATTTGGGTGTATTGTTTGACACCGACTGTTTCTCCACGTTGATATTTCGTGTAGATATTATTTATTCCCATGCTCAGCATTTAGTATTACACATCTCATCCTGTATCTGTGGTACCTGATAGAGTACATACGACATGCACGACTACTGCACACCCTGCTCAAAATATAGAGATGTTATTATATCGCATTTGTTACATGTCTTGAGCATCCAGTTCATCATATAGATGTTATCTGTTGGCATAGATTAGAGTATCGCAGCACGTGCATACTCACGATTACCTTTATATGTTATCTACTATTCACGAGTTGGCAACTCACCCCCGTTGTGCCACAGTGCTTGCAGGTTGCCATTTGGAGTAGTCGCGGCTGGCTGTTTATCGCATCTTTTGGCACAGATACCACTGCTTTGGCGTGCTAGCCCTTTTTTTATTAGGTGGGTTTTGTGCGGTATCTGTTTACTTTTCAGTTGTACATTGATGTATCCAGTATTCTCCATCTACCTTCATGTATTGACTTAGAGACAGTTGTGAGGACGATGTATGTTATTTTGTACTCTGGTGTCGAGCTCGCTGTGAGCCGACTTTATTTATGCAGTCTTATCTTTTATGTTATTTGTCTTTGCTCTACTGCTTATTCTTCGCTACGGCGTCGTATATCATATTGTGGTGATTGTTCCACCGTTGGGCGCGATTCTCCCATTGTGATGCTCAATTCATTTCACATGTTACCTCTATTACACCTTGCCTTTTACCTGACTTGCGGGACAAACTTTTATAAAGGAAATGTTGCCAAAATTATTAAAATATAACTCTTGAACTAAAAAGGATTTCTACTAAATTACTTAAGGTTTTCTAAACATTTTACAAATGCTTCTACTAAAATGTTTTAACGCTCTATATTTTAAATGGTTTTGATTTCTGGGTTTCGGCTTACTTAGTCGCGTTACGCCTGTAGACGTTACGTGGTTAAGTGTCGTTCACGGGCCGAACTTTGGGTCGTGATAGCCCAAGCACTCAAGCGCTCAGCGCTCAAGCGCTAAGCGCCCATGTGCCGAAACGTGGCGCGCTAGCGCTTGAGCGCCTAGCGCTCAAGCACAAAGCGCTCAAGCGCAAAGCGCCCACGTGCCGACACGTGGCGCATGTGCGCTCAAGCACCCTGCGCTTGAGCGCCCAAGCGCCCAGCGCCCAAGCGCACAGCACTCAAGGCGCTGACCCCTTTTTTCCTTTTTTTATATATATACAAGTATATATATGTACACATACACACACACTCCACAACACTGTCCCCCTCAAAAAATTTTTTAGGCCGGGGCGCTGCTCCGAACCCCGCAAGGGGGCTGCTAGCTCCTTTGACCCCCAGCCCGCTATCCGAGTAGCGGGACCCCCGTAAAAACTCTGCGTGGATCCCGATATATCCAAACCCCCTCCAAAACAACACACACGTACATTGCACATTGAGTTCGCATGACCAGTTTAACCCGTCAATCAGAGGTTCCCTCGCTCTAAAGGCGAGGGGTAATTAACGGCAGCTTAGTCCGTGGCTGCCGGAGATTCGGATCCCCACAATCATTAAGCCCCAGCCTACCCTTGGCAGGGGGAATCTGTAGTACGCCTGACAAGCACGCGCGTATTCCCATCTCAATGGGGTGACGAAAAACACCCTACAAAAATAAAGGGATTAGAAAGAGGGCAAAATAAATTGCGACTGCTATCATTCACGACCAAACCGCGTACTCTATCGCCAATCCTATTTCACCTTTGCTTTTTTCCCCAGTTCGGGAGAAAAAGAATAAGGTATTATTCATTTGTCTTTTATCATCACCTTCTCTCAAGTTGCGAGTACTCCTTGGTTTAGGAGAGTACACCTATTATGCTTACTGGATAGTCTTCTTCCAAACCATAGGCTGGTGCTGAATGGTAGGGAAGGAAGAAAACCATTTAGCCTAACGATGGTATACAGAAGGTAACGACTAAAGACAAATAAAGAGATTTGGAGAGATGACAATGAAATATACGGTTACAGTCATGAATTGGATTATGGAAGAGGCATTACTAGGAATACCATGATACCCCTACGAAACATTTTCATGTTTCAGTGCATTGTTAAAGGAAAACTGATTTCCCGATTAGATATGTACTCCAGGGTATGTATTTACCAGGTATGATTCTCACATCTGTATGGTTTTACAGATAATGAGTGGGAGTAAGTTATTGGGAATAAGGTGATCATCCTCATTATATCGGAATTCATTCTCATTGGTGATATTTGAGGAAATCGCCTGGGTTTTTGCCGGACGACAAGTATTTGGTTTTGAGTATCCATTGTTGTGCACAAATTTCAAAATGATATATCTGTACGTTTATTTTTATAAAGTGAGATATAACTTTTTGAAATTATGTCCGTGACATTTACCTATATCAGTTGACGATTGGGTAAGGAGCATTGAACAACGAAGTAGTTCTTAACCATAAGTACAATTTTCAACCTACGATGCACAGGTTATGAGTTATTCAACTCAGCGGACTTATACAGAGTATTGTATGCTGCCCAGTGTCCATCAGGACAAAGGGGTTGGTCCTCGTACTATGTTCTGTTTACTTATAACTTCTCTATTTTTTAGACAAGTGTTTCGTAGAAATACAAGGTCTAAGTTTTGAGAAGTTGTGGGTATAAGAATAAAGTAGAGAACCAGGTGTCGCAAGTATCGGGATTTTTCAAAGAGATCGAAGATGTAGATACTTGTGATTGGTATTCAGTTGATAGTAATGGTTTTGAGAAACTTGTTTCTCTTTCAGGTTACTCATAATTGAATGGATTCCTAAGTTGAGTAATGCTGATTAGCCTCTCTCCATTAAGTTGGTATGCACTGGAGACAGCTGCATGATTAGAATCTGGTTCCAATTAAATAAGTGCCAAATTTTCTATATTGAATATAGAATGGTTCATATCTTAACGATGTTAAGGTACGAGGAGTTGTCCAGCTTATTCTTAAAACCAGACTCTGGATAACTCAAGGCACGTTTCTGTAATGGCAGTTTGTGGGTTGACCCGGGCTATGTCGAGGGTTGACTTTCTACCATCTGGAAGATCAATAGTGATATTGTTCTTGACTCGCCACAGTTTTAGTAAAATGGATTTTTTCAGAAAACAGTAGTGGAAGTATGGTAGAATTGGAAGTGATTCCAGAACCGCAAACGATTATGGAAAATTTAATAGGACCTAAAGATTCAATTAGGTTTGACATTCCAATAACCACTCCGCAGATATGGTAGGTAACCTCAAACACCCGAGAGGTACTCCGGTAGCCTCAAGGACGGTGACAGGGAGGTTCTTGTTTACCCAGACTTGGCACTACTGTTGTTCCAGGCTATGAGACCCGGCAGGAGGTTAAGTATAGCGTCATTCTAAACTAGCTTTAGAAGTGCACGTATATATTATTCTGCCAGAGGGTTGTTGTAGTCAGTGGGAGCAGCGGAAGCATAGTGGGCAAGTAGCTTATGTCTATTTATAGACTTGAGCAGATATAGCGGAGATATATCATCTAATTTTGATGTGACAGTCATGGCTTTGACTTCATCAGAATAGGGGATGGATCTGTTAAGAAGGTAGTAGGGTGTGATGTCCTGGTATTTGGATGACATACATAGAGTAGGAAGTAAAATTTCTATACTACGATCGGTTATACTGTGGTCGTCACACGGTTGTTTCTCCATAAAGGATATGGATATAATATCTGACATTCTGGTTTCTTGATCTATGGTTTTAGATCTAGATTTGGGTAGTTTCCCAATGTGGGTACTTTGACAGTATTCTAATAGTATTTTAGAATAGATGACTCCTGGTATGGTGGTGTACCTGTAGATGATAGAGTCACCCTCTCTAAAGGTGTCTTACAGACTAAAGGGGAGAGGGATGCGCATGATTGGTAGATCACTTGCTTAGGCAATTGAGTCAATCGTGAGATGTCAAGTACCACACCAGATGTTGTTTTTGCACTAGATGCGATAAGTTTATATTAATCCAATCCTGAAGAAACATAAGGAAGCAGTTTTAGAACATAAGTGCATGTTCTACGGATTTGATGACGGCAGCCTCCTTCGGAGGACGGTTATCATTCCAGGTTTCAAAGGTGACGTGGATGACAGAGTGATTGTCAGAGTTATAGTTTTCCCTCTGACGAAGGGGGCAGTATTATGGACAGGTGGTCCAAGAGGATACTGTGGGAGGCATGGTGCAGGATACTGATTAGGTTCAGTTGACGATACAGTCTAAGAAGTTTGGATTTGGAGTTCATTTATGAACTAGGTTCCATCAGATATCCAGACATACTCTAAGACAGGTATTAATCAATTCGGGAGATGGCTTTCTCTGCGAATTTGAGATTAAGAGAGACATAGAAAGATACATCAGGGCGGATCCACTCATTGAGACTCTTTCTCGAACACAAGAGTTTTACAAACGGGCTTTGTGAAACTGATTAGTAGAGGAGTTGGGTGTTCGGTATCACACGGGCTGTGAGTATGCGACATCGCAATAATTAGCCTTAAGTGCAAGTGGGAGATTATTGGATATAGTGCCCTCAAAGTCAATTATTGGATCGCAGGTACGTGATTGCAATGATTGAGGAAGACCTATACCGGTAGTACAGTCTTACTCGAGATGATAGTATGCTATCTAGTTTGCCTTTATCAGTCGTGCACAGGTTCAGGTGACTGATCACTATTACACGTTGATAGAGCCCTTAGGATCTTGCTTGAGTACCAACAGTATGATGGCGATCATATACGTGAGAGTTGGGTAGTCTATAAGCACATCCTTAATAGTGGTCCCTAGTCGTGGGAGTTTCGAGACAGGGCATCGATACTCCGAAGTAGACTAGTGTATACAGTCAAGACCCCGACGAGGGGCGGTGGCCGGTCTCACAAGCCACTGGTGTCAGTTGGATCACCTAAGATGTATACATGTGCTCATTGGGTTATGAGTACACCGGACAGGACTCGTCGGGAACCAGCTAGTTGGTATTATACCTAGCGTCAGATAGCAGTTCCCTGGTGACATGTGTACAGGTTAGTTCATCGACCTGAGGTCGTCATTTTTCTCGTGTGAGTTCCCACTGTGCTTTGATTTTTACCCTACCACGGCTCAAAAGAGTCATGCAAACAGGTATTTTTTGGGTACAGTCTCGAGCCACATGGAGGCAAGTGAGCGGATCGGCAGGGGATTCGTCTCTCCCGGTATTGAGGGTGAGATCGCGCTGTGTCTAGGAAAGCCATTACACCAAGTCCTTGGCCAAGGCAGGTGAGAATTACTGGTAAGTATTCCAGTAGTTTCTCAGGGTGTTCAGGGCTTGTCTCCGACACGACTTATACCGCTATTGGGGGTCTGACGTTGCCAGCCCCTAGGCCCGATATGCGATACTCATAGACGAACGGACCGGACTGTATGTATATTGCCACTGTTAGGCTCAGTAGGGTTCCAAGATGAGTTCGCTCATCGGCTTCCCTTGAGGTCAGTACATGGGCAGCCGTTACGCACTGCTAGTGCCGCTGACGTGCTTGTAGTTAAACCCACTGCCAGGATACTGATGAGTCATTAGAGTCCCCCACAGATAGTTTCCCAAGTTCGGGCGAAACGTTGTAAAGGCCATATGTTTTATGGCAGGGTTCGGAAAATGCACGTGCGTTTACGCATGTGTCATATTTCGGGCAGATAATACTGGTGGGCTTTGGTTTAAGCCGGATCCGAGTATTATACTGTGTAGATATAATTTCTTTGTCTCAGTTGCATTTGTATTCAGTCATAATACAAATGCGGGTATGTTTATACTGTTACTGGGTTATCCTGAAATTCGTTTCGGGATCGCTTTTCGAAGTTGCCAGTTTTCTATCACCTGTCTTAAACATTCAGTTTAATGCAGAATTATCTTTTCTTCATGAGAGTGAGTCATGAGTGGAAGCTTCTTGATTTGGTGACTAGGTTTAGTAAGTCATTCATTGTATTAATGGTTTTGATGATGTGTATTAGTGAGTCACCCTTTTCTATTAATGTGTTTTGTTCCTGCTAAGATATTTCTTCTTGATCTTTTATCTTATGGTCACCTCCCTTGCTCCTACACTCACCCCTCCTCTCATTTATATTGGTCGGCCATTCTTATAGAGGTGATATATGGTTGTTGGAAATTAAATGATGGAATTTGGTTCATGGAAATTTCATAGCCCATTCATCATTTCTTGATTAAAAGGCAACTTCATTAACCATTCGTCCATGGTTTTGGATGAAACGAGACAAAGTATTCTACTCATTCTCTACATCAATCTTGGACATGTCGGCTAGCAAACTTCATGTCCGAGTTGCCTCGGTTCAGAGGCGGGAGCCCGTTTAAAGATCCGTTGACGTGGTGCCACTTCGAGGAGAAGACCGGAGATCGAGCGAGATCGCAGATGCCGCAAAGGGAGCGTGGGATGATGGCTAAAGAATGAAGGACTCGGATCGTTTGGTATAGCCTTTCTACCCACTTTGCAGTTTGTTAGTTTAGCGTTAATGGAAAGATCCGGGTTATAGTATGCGATAGCGCCAGTTATAAAAGTTTTTGTTCCGCGTTTGGCGTCAGATTGACGGCCGGGGCGCTACCGTAGACTTACACAGATATTGAGAAGTTATAGGTATAAGAATAAAGTAGAGAACCCTTATGCGGGAAGTATCAGGATTCTTCGAGGTGATCGAAGATGTAGATACTTGTGTTAGGTATTCCGTTGTAAGTAATGGTTTTGAGAACTAGATTATCTTTCAGGTTAATCATATGTGGATGCACTCCTAGACGAGTAATGCTGCTTGGCCTTCTTCCATTTAGTTGATATGCACTGGAAACAGTTGTATGTTTTTTGAATCTGGTCCCAATTAAATTAGTGCCTCTTGTTTCTATAGTGGATATAGAATGGATCATACCTTAACGATGTTAAGGTATATGGAGTTGCCCGGCTTATGCATAAAACCAGAATCCGGATAAACTCAAGGCACGTTTCAGTAATGACAGTTTGTGGGTTATCCCGGGTTTTGACGAGGGTTAACATTCTACATCAGGAAGATCAATAGTTATATTGTTCTTGACTCGCCACCAGTTTTAGTAAAATGGATTCTTTTCAGAAAACATTAGTGGGAGTATAGTAGAACTGGAAGTAATTCCAGAACCACAGACGATTACTGAAAATTTAATAGAACCTAAACATTCAAATTGGATTCAACATTCTATTAGCCACTCCGCAGATTTGGTGGGTAACCTCAGACACCCAATGGGTACTTCGGTCTCCTCAGGAACGGTGACAGGGAGGTTTATGTTTACCTAAACTTGCTAATGCTGTTGTTCTAGACTATGAGATCTGGCAGGAGGATGAGTATAACGTCGTTCTAAATTAGCTTTAGAAGTGCACATGTATATGACTCTGCTAGAGGATTGTTGTAGTCAGTGGGAGCAGCGGAAGCATAGTGAGCAAGTAGCTTATGTCTATTTATAGACTAAAGCAGGTATAGTGGAGACAGATCATCTATTTTTAATGTGACTGTCATAGAGTTTGAATTCATCAGAATAAGAGATGGATCTGGTAAGAAGGTAGTAAGGAGTGATGTCTTGGTATTTGGATGACATGCTTTTAATAGGAAGAGATCTTCCTGTACTACGATCAGTTATACTGAAGTTGTCACAAAGGTGTTTCTCCACATAGGATATGGATAAAATATCAGGGATTCTGGTCACTAGATCTATATTTTTAGATCTAGATTTGGAAAGTGTCCCAATTTGAGTATTTTAACAATATTCTAAAGTGTTTTAGAATGGACGGCTCCTGGCATGGTGGTGTGCCCGCAGGTGATGGAGTCACCCTCTCTAAAGAGATGTCTTCTAGACTGATGAGGAGAGGGATTTGCATGATTAGCATATCACTTGCTTAGGCAATTGAGTTAATCATGAGATGTCAAGTACCATACTAGATATTGATTTTGCACTAGCTGCAATAAATATATATATTAATCCAATCCTGGAGAAACGGTGGGAAGCAGTTTTGAACATAAGTGGATGTTCATGGTATATGGTAAGGGCAGCCTCCTTCGGGAGGCGGTTATCATTTTAGGCTTCCAAGGTGACCTGGATGACAGAGCGACTGTCAAATTTATAGTTTTCCCTCTTCTGAGGAACAGTATGTTGGACAGTTGGTCCAAACGGATACTGAGGATGGCATGGCGTAGGATACTGATTAAATTCAGTGGATGACACAGTCTAAGAAGTTTGTTGGATTTGGAGTTCTTTTATGAACTGGGCCTAATCAGATATCTAGACAAATTCTAAGACAGGTATCGCTCATTTCAGGAGATAGTCTTTTTCCGCGAAGTTGAGATATAGAGAGATACAGAAAGAATCATTGGAGCGGATCCACTTGCTGAGGCTATTTCTCGAACAGAATAGTTTCACAAACGGGCTTTGCGAGACTGATTAGTAGAGGAGTTGGGTGTTCGGTATCACTCGGGCTGTGAGTATGCGACACCGCAATAATTAGCCTTAAGTGCAAGTGGAAGATTGTTGGCTATAGTGCCTTCAAGTCAATTATTGAATCGCAGGCACGCGATTGTGATGATTGAGGGAGGACCTATACGGATAGAACAGTCTTACTCAAGATGATAGTATGCTATCTGGTTTGTTTTTATCACCATGTACATACTTTATGTGGTATTACAGATCACTATTACATGTTGATAGAGCCCATAGGATTTTTGCTTGACTACCAGCATTATGATGGCGATCGTATACGTGAGAGCTGGGTGGTCAATAAGCACATCCTTAAATGTCCCTAGTCGTCGGAGTATCGAGACTGGGAATCGATACTCTAGTGTAGACTAGTGTATACTTATCGAGACCCCAAAGAGGGGCGGTGGACAGGTCTCACAAGCCATTGGTATCAGTTTGTTCACCTAAGATAGTATACAGGTGCTTATTGGGTTATGAGTACACTGGACGGACTCGCCGAGAATATGCTAGTTGGTATTATACCTATTGTCAGATAGCAGTTCCCAGGTGACATGTGTACAGGTTAGTCTGTCGACCTGAGATCGCCATTTGTCTCATATGAGTTCCCACTGTGTTTTGATTACTATCCTACCACGGCTCAAAGGAGCCGTGCAAACAGGTTTTAGTTGGGTACAGTCCCGAGCCACATGAAGGCAGTGAGCGGATCGTCGGGGATTCGTCTCTCCTGGTATTGGGGGTTGATGCTGTGTTGTGTACGGGTGGCCATCACCAGAAATTCTTAGCCAAGGTAGTCGAGAATTACTGATTTGGATCAGTAGTTTCTTAGGTGGTGATGGACTTCATACCGACACGAAATGTCGCGTTATTAGGGGTCTAACCTTTTCCACCCCTTAGACACAATATGCGATACTCTTAGATGAACGGACCAGACCGTACGGATATTGTCACGGACAGGCTCAGTAGGGGTCAGGATGAGTTTGCGCGTCGGCCTCCCTTTCACTCAATACTCGGGTAGCCATTATGTACAGCTAGTGACGCTGATGTTCTTGTCGTTAAACCTACTGCCAGTGTATTGTCGAGTCTTTAGAGTCCCACATAAAGGGGTTCTCTGCTTCGGGCAAAACGATGTAGAGACCGTATGGTTTTACGGCAGGGTTCGATCATATACATGCACTTGTGCACGTATTATGATTCGGACAGTTAATACTAGTGGGCTTTGGTTTAAGCCGAATCCTAATATTATATTATTGGATTATTTTCATCTCTTTGTATTCGTATTTTTTGGAATACGGATATGAGTATGTATATACGGATGAGGAGCATTCTTGTAATTTATTACAAGATAGTTTCTAGAAGATAACAACTCATTTTAGTTTTAATCATTTTGTTTAAATGATTAAATGAGGTGGAGGATGAGTTGTGTGTGGCATTAATTTAAGCATGACTCGTGTGGTGACTCATGGGTGTGACTCATGGTGCACTATTGAGGCATGCTTGATATTTGTTGTGGTGTGAGATATTTTCTTTGGTTGAGGATTCATTTGTATTACTCACAACGCTTAGCCAATTTTCTTGAGTTGGTTGCTTTGCTTCACACTCTCATCCTCATGCTTTTTGTTTTTCTACCTCCACCCTAATAATCTCATGTGTTGAGAAATGTAGGGTGTTTAGAGACAAATCAATCCATTATTAGACTCTATATCTTCTAGGCTATATATGTTAGCGAACTAGGTACCCTAGTTACCTCGGCTATGAGGTTGGAGCTCGTTTCATAGATTCTCAGGTGGACCATCGTTGATGGAGGGAGACCGAAGATCAAGCTTGATCATGGTGGCCACTAGGAGCTTTGGAAGTAGGTTAAAGATCGAAGGACATGGATCATTCGGTATAACCATCTAAACTCATTTCCTTAGCTTGCTAGATTAGGGTTTAGTGTAGATTCGGGCATCGGGTTGTGTTATTGCCAGTTTAGAAAATTTTTGTTCCGTAATCGGCCACAGTTTGATAGCTAGGACGCTGGCATAACCCAACACTCCTTACGTAGAATTAAATTCTACTCAATGAACCGTTGGATCAAGTATCTAATGGTGATTAAGCATAGAATTAAATTCTATTGGGAATGATATTTTCTATTAAACAGAAAGTTAGTGGATCAAAAATCCAATGAGATGGAAAATATTTCCCATATCTTTCTAAACAAAGAAAGATTGTGCTGTTAAACCGAGCACCTTTGGATTAAAAATCCAATAGTGATAAAAATATCACCGTTCTATAGAATAAAATTCTATATGTAGGGAAATATTCCCCCAATCTTGTTAAAATATGAAAATATATTTTGTGAGACAGAAATACTTGGATTAAAGATCCAACGGTGGGTAAAATCCCCTGAACAGATTTTGAGACCCATAAAATCAATCGAATCTCTCAATGAGAGATTTTAATTAACAAATCGGCCTTCACTATATAAGGGACCTGAGACTTCAAGTCTCACAGGAAGAAAGAGAGAGGAAAAAAAGAAAGACATAGGGAAGAACAGAAGCTTCTGTAAAAAAAATAATACAGTGAGCTCATGAGAGAACATAGAATTTAATTCTCAAAGAAAGAAGACTTTTCTCCATAAAAAACTCTAGGTATATAAAAAAGGAAAGATTAAAAAGTATCCCCTTTGCCTAGTATAATGGATATGAGGGTTTAACTCTTCATACAAGAAATCAGTTCTTCCTTTAGTTTAAGATTTGCAAGAGCAAATCTCCCCACAAGTTGAGAATTTAATTCTTATAGGGGAGATTCTATTCTTCAGACTCAAAAATTAGGGAAAATAACTAAGTTAAAGAGAAAAAGAAAGAAAAAGAACATGTGTTCTAGGAATTCAATTCCTCCAAAATTAGGGTTTAACCCTACATAAAAAACTTAATTCTTATAAAAAAAACTTAGTTCTTATAAAAAAAACTTAGTTCTCCAATAAAAATAATGATGATGATCCAAGATCTTCAAAATAGACAGCTTGATGATCATCAATGACTAAAATGTCAACAACAGAGATCAAAATCTTTAAAATTAAGAAGAACTTGGCGTCTCACGTGAAACACACGTGAGTAAAATTAGTGCCTAGCACTATTGTGGCGCCTCACGCGTTTCCCACGTGAGTGCTTAAAACAAACAAAAGAAAAACTCAAATGTCTCACGTTCTTCTTACGTGAGCGTCCAAAGAGCAAAAAAAACTCCATTGTGTTGACTGGGTAGTCACCAAATAAAGCAGCTCAGCAATCTAAAAATAAAGCAGTCACATGAAATACACGTGAAACACTCTTGGAAACCTAAAATTTGGCATCCCACGTGCTTCATACGTGAGCACCAGAGCTCTATCTGTTGGCTATAGTGCCCTCAAGTCAATTATTATAATCACAGGCGCGCGATTGTGATGATTGAGAGAGGCCCTATACGGGTAGAACAGTTTTACTCGAGATGATAGTATTCTATCGGGTTTTTCTCTATCATCATGTACATGCATTATGTGGTATTACAGATCACTATTACATGTTGATGGAGCTTATAGGATTCTTGCTTGACTACCAATATTATGATGGCGATCATTTACGTGGGAGCTGGGTGGTCCATAAGCACATCCTTAAATATCCCTAGTCGAGAGAGTATCGAGACTGGGCATCGATACTCCTAAGTAGACTAGTGTAGACTTTTTGAGACCCCGACGAGGGGCGGTGGTCAGTCTCACAAGCCATTGGTGTCGGTTAGTCACCTAAGATAGTATACAGGTGCTCACTGGGTTGTAAGTTATACTGGACAGACTCGCCGGAAACATGCTAGATGGTATTATACCTATTGTCAGATAGCAGTTCTCATGTGACATGAGTACAGGTTAGTCTGTCGACCTGAGATCGTCATTTGTCTCGTGTGAGTTCCTACTGTGCTTTGACTACTATGCTACCATGGCTCAAACGAGTTGTGCAAACAGGTTTTAGTCGGGTACAGTCTCGAGCCACATGGAGGAAGTGAGCGGATCGTTGGGGATTCATCTCTCCCAGTATTGGAGGTTGATGTCGCACTGTGCACGGATGACCATCACCAGAAATCCTTGTCCAAGGTAGACGAGAATTACTTATTTGGATAAGTAGTTTCTCAGTGGGTGATGGGCTTCACACCGACACAAAATATCGCATTATTAGGGGTCTGACTTTATCCACCCCTAGACCCGATATGCGATACTCTTAGACGAACAGACTGGACTGTATGGAGATTTTCACGGACAGGCTCAGTAGGGGTTCGGATGAGTTTGCTCGTCGGCCTTCTTTTTGCTCAATACCTGGGTAGCCGTTACGTACAGCTAGTGCCGCTGACGTGCTTGTGGTTAAACCCACTGCCAGCGCATTGACGAGTCTTTAGAATCACACACAGAGGGTTTTCCTGATTCAGGAGAAATGATGTAGTCGTCGTATTTTGATACATGCAGGGTTCCGATCGAATGATTGTACTAGTTATCCGGACTTTCGATCGGACGTTTGATAATACCAGCCGGCTCGGGATTGAGCCGGATTATTAAATCAGGTATTGATTTAATAATTTACGTATATGTATTTCGATATGTATATTTTAGTATTATGTTCTTTGTGTTATTCTATCTCTTTAGGTATTCGTATTTTGGTACGTATACAGGTATGTATATACAGTGTAATCTATATTTATATGGAAAATATTCTAGAAGGTGGACACCTCATTTTGATTTATCTATTTTTTAATTTAATTGAAAATGAGGTGTAAAGGTAAAGAAAAGAGAATGGTGAGAACCATGCTTGAAAAGTGTTGACAAATGAATTGTTAATTCATTTGTGCAAACTATTTAAGTATGGTTGTATATTTTTATTGAAAAATTTTGTTTTACAAAACCATGCTATATGTGTTTCTCTCTCTAATTTTTTCTCACTTTTTCTTCCACTTGAGTTTTTACTCACTTGAGTTTTCTTCACTTGAGAGTTTGGCATGGTTGGTTTTGTAAAAACTCTCACCATTTTGCATTCTCTCTTCATTACCTTTCTTGAACTTCTCCTCTTTCTTCTTCATTTTCTACCATACCATCTCATGTGTTGAGAATCAAGGGTAGAAGAGAGATAGATAAACACTTAGAGCTACTCACTACATCCCTAGACACTCTAGATTAGCAACTTAGAGTCCCTAGTTGCTCCGTTAGTTTCTTAGTGTGGAGCTACAGCCATGAGTTACATCTCTTGGGTGGATCATCTTCGACGGAGGAAGACCAGCGACCAATCTCGATCGAGAAAACCTCTAGGAGCTAAGGAAGATGGTAGAAGACCGAAGTGTTAGTTATATGTATGCCCTAGAGGCCATTACTGTATATGAGATGTATATTGTAATGGATGCTAGGACATATATAGGTAAGACTTTCTTGCTCGACATGATAGTACGCTATCTGGTTGCTCTTTATCTTAACATGTATACTTACTGTCTCTCTGTTACATGTTGATAAATCCATTAGGATGCGTACTCGACTTGCAGGACTATGATGCAGATCATACTAGTAGGGCCTGGGTAGTCCATGAGTACATCCTTCAATGTTCCTAGTTATGGGAATATCGAGACGGGGCATCGATATTCCAGAGTAGACTAGCGTATATCTTCTCGACCCATATGATGGGCGATGGATGATCCCATATCCATTGGTGTTTGACATCAGAGATAGTATGCGGGTGCTCAGTGGAGACTGAGTACACTGAACGGACTCGCCGAGAACTCCCAGATGGTATTATACCTCACGTCAGAAGGCAGTTCTCTGGTGACACTGGTACAGCATAGTCTGTTGACCCGAGATCGTCATAGAGTCTTGTGTGTCTCCCACTGTGCTTTGATTTCCACTCTACCACGGCTCTACTGAGTCGTGCAAACAGGTGGTTTTTGGGTACAGTCCCGATTGACATGGAGGCAATGAGCGATAGGAGGGGATTCGTCTCTCCCGGTATTGGGGGTTGATATTGCGCTATGCTCGACTGGCCACAACTGGAAATCCCTGGCCAGGGTTGCACTGATTTACTGGTAAGTGTTATCAGTAGTTTTATGCTTGTTATGGACCTTACATTGGCATGACTTATCGAGCTACTGGGGTCTGACGTTTACCACCCCTAGGCGAGATATGCGGCATATCAGACGAACAGACCAGACTGTGCGGTAAGTGTTACTGATTGGATTCACAGGAGTGTGAGCAGGCTTGCTCGTTGATCTTCTGATCGCTCAATACCCGGGTGGCCGTTAAGTTTAGCAGACCGCTTGCGGCTTGTGGATGATTGATATGATCACCACCTACTGCCGGCATATTGACGAGTCTTTAGAGTCCTACACAGAGGTTTCCTGGCTCAAGCGAAACGAAATAGGAGCGCATACGAGATATGTGCGGGACCGAGAATAATACCAGTATGATATACTGTATTCTATTCTCGCAATTTGTATCATCGCTCGGTTATATGTGATATAGCCGGGTTACCGAATCAAGTGTTGATTCGATATATTGATACACTAGATATTAGTCGGTTATATGTGATATGACTGGATCATTAAATCAAGTGTTGATTTAATAATTTAATGTATAATTATATATTTGATATATTACTTTACATTAACTAGTATTGGTTCACTTAAGATTGATTTTCTCACTTGATGTGCACAAAGTTGTATATGTGATATATGTTTGTGCACTAGTTTGCATCATGATTGATGATACATGCAAACATGGGTGTGTGTGTGACATACACCATGTTAATTATAATTTAGGTTTTTATTTATCTTAATTATTCAAAATGGTGGCTTCTTTTGTCATGGCTTGAAGCTTCATGAAGCTTGTAGCAACTTTGACAAAGTCCACTCATTTTGTCTTGATTAAGATATTCATTAACCAAACCATTATAATTAACTATGGTTTAGTCTCTACAAAGGTTAACTCACCTAAGGTTGCATCATGATAGACTTCACTTGATTTTTCTTTTAATAATTTTTCATATTCTTTTCTTTCTTCTTCTTCTTCTTCAAGAAGAAGAAAAGCTTGCTAGAAAAATTTCAAGTGAAGAAAAAGAGTGAGAAACCCAAATCCAAAGTGAACCCACTTCCTATTTCATCATCCTCTACTACTTGCCATTTAGTTTACGGTGTTCTCTTCACAAAGTTTTGACCTAGTGAAGATGGAGCTTGAGTTTGAGTCTCCTCGACGTAGATCATCTTCGGCCTCGAAGTCAACGACCTAGCCCGCTCATTTCTCCGAAGAAACCATCGCTAGAGTCCGGGATCCCAATGATCGCAGCGAAAGGACGTCAATACGGAGCTTTAGAAGTGAAGGACCGGATCTACAAAGGTTGTAATCCCTTTTCACTTAGTGTTAAAATGTTTAACTTGCTAGTTTTCGCTTAATCTCTAGTATACGATCTTGGTTAGGGTTGTTCGGCATGGCTATTTTTTTGAATCGGGCATGGTTGATGCCTTGTAGAACCTTGTTAGAGTGCCTAGGAACCCTACAGTAGTATCAGAGCCAAGCTAGAGCTTTAGGCGAAGTTTAAAGTCTGATCGAACCCGAAAACCCCGATATTTGCCCCTTTCTGGAAATTTTTCAAAACTGTGATTTTTTATTAATTAAAAATACTTAAAAAAATCAGCAGGGTTTTCTAGGAATTACTGTGCAGCACGTGCTCCTAACTCGATCAATGCGCCGCGGAACCGCGGTCTTACCCTGGCTTGCGCGGCGGTTCCGCGGCCAAAAAGGTGAATCATCGCACGTGGTTTGCACAGTAATGTCCGCCTGTAATTCCTGATTATTCTGGATATTTTTATATTTACTTAAGTGTTGAGTTTTCTGGGGTGTATTGGGGACTCATTGATTCGATCGGATAATTGAACTTCGTTTAAGTTTTTCCGGGTAATTTTAGAAAGGGTTAAAAAGTTCGACCGGATATCAATAACTCACTTTTTTCCCCTGCCGGAAAATTTCTAAGTGTTGGATTTTTCCGTAGTTTAAGAACGTTCTAAATCATATAAGTTACTCGATGGACCCTCTAGAAGACAACAAACCTTAACTCGATTATGTGACCGTCTTGAACTGCCTTTTGAACCTTAGGGTTTGGGGCAGTACGGCGTGCCACATGTAAGGCGTTAGCTTGACCCTTCTATGGCTGGACCGTTGGTACTGTGGCATGTGATGGATGTTTTTAAACTCCCCTCAAGTGTTGAGCTATTTGGGAAAACTTGGGTGTTTGATTATTCGATCGGAAAGTTTAACATTGTCTATTTATCTGGAATGTGATACAATATTTAGAATCCACAAATAGTTATGAGATAACTGATTTGAATGTTATAAATCTAGCACTTTAGTCTCATTTTATCGGTTGCCACGGAATTTTGATGTGATCAAAAGTCCGTCGCAATCACATAGCGTACGCGGATACTCGCCGGGTAAACTTAATAGATAGCCACGCCCCAAAGCCCCGACCAAGTGACTGTAGGAGAACCCCGTCACCTAAAGCATCCGTTCGGGTGCTTGCGGCAGCGGTGTTCCGCCTTAGTGCACTTTGTCGACGGCATCGGGGGGTGCGGCCGTCTACTAAAGTTTGTGACGAGCATTCGATCAGGATGTCGGGAATCTTGTTGAATTGCCCGACTTGATATGGAAAATAGTTTTCGATATTGAGACTAAAATGCGGGGTTTATAATAGTTAGGCATTTGATGTCTAAGGAATTCATTTGATTAGGCATGTGATGTCTAAAGAGGTTGCGGATTCCAACTGTTGTAGTTTTATACTTTCTTTTCTGCGACCGTAAGTGTAATATGTGGAGTATCGCCGGTTTCGTTGCTATACATCAACGACAATTGGGATACGTATATTTACTTACGTTGATGACATGTGATGTTATGTGTTGCTGGATATGTTATATTGGATCGTCGTGTTTGAATAGCCGGGTTTTTTTTATGTGAGATGAGTGTTTTTCATTTTCATTCATGTAAAAACTTGTATGTAATATTCTTTTATTATGGCACTTCCAGGCTGAGGATGATGTCACCATTGTATATTATTTACTTTTCCGCATTAGGATAGACCCAAGGAGGGGAGCACAAGTAACCGGGTTCTAGGGTCCAGTGGGAGACCATCTCGAGGAGTCGAGTCCGGGTCTCCTAACTTTAGAATTGGTAGGGTTGCTTGCCGCTCTCGTAGGGGTCTAGGGGTGTGGGATTGGCTATTCATCACGACCGTGGAATCCGTGTTTTATATAGGCTCAAAATAAAACACAAACGTCCTAGTATATCCAATATTTCATATGATATTTTCTGCTGTGTTATCTGTGATGTGATCATGTGATATGTTCAGATAGATACTGTATATAGTATATATGATATATTAAATAGACGTTGCTTATGTTTTACACCCGCGCTAGCCCTGCCCCGCTCTGCCGTTAGTTACCTAACCTAATGGTGCAGACGGGACATCGAGGCGAATGCGGATGGCATAAGTGTATGTTGTATTTATCTGTGATGTTTAGGTGGACTTAAATGATGGGACATTCATTAATGAGATTAATGAAAGAAAAGAAACCTAAAAGATGTTGTGGAATCGAATTTCAAAAAAAATAAAAATAAAATAAAATAAGGTAGCTCTAGTTGTTGCTTTGCATAGCGGTGTTCCTTGTAAAACATCCAGCACCTTATTCGATAAGGAAAGAGCCGAGATCCCTTCACCGGGAGTGACCACTTTAGCAATAACTAGCAGATGGTACAACCTTTGGTTTGTTTTTTGACTGCTTTTCTAGTTCTTGCTTTGCATAGTGGTATTGTGAATATCCTGCAACTCATTCGACGAGGAAAGAGCCGAGATCCCTTCACCGGGAGTGACCTCTTTAGCGAAACTAGCAGAAGCCTCAAAAACACTCTATTTAAAACCATTTGATTCTGCAACGAGATCAAGTTCAAAGCGTTAAAGGTTTTCTTAAAAACCATCCGCAACCCTCCGTCATTTTAGGAAGTAGAGTACTTAGTATTCGTGCTGTGTTTGTCAACCATAGCCGAGGCGTAGTGTACGGTAGCTAAGTGATGTCTTCCTACACAGCATATGATGCGATTAGTTAGGACAATCATGTGACTTTTTTGACCTTAGCCAAGGGTCATGTGGGTGGGTCTAATTAATCACGAAATGACGGGTAGAACTTAACCAGTGCTTATGATTTGTTGACCATAGCCAAGGTTATAGGTACTAGGGGTAAAAATCATTATCGGGAGTTTCAAGTATTGAAATTTGCAATGAGATTGCATACCTTCTATATGATAGTTGGATCCTGATACCCACTGCGAGTAATTGTTACTCCTGGGAGAGTTTTGCACTTTATAATTAGCCGATCAAGTAGGTGTCTAGAAAGGTGTCAACGGGGTTACGCCCCTGGGAAAACGAAGTTTACTTTAATTAGGTCCATGTGAAAGCATGGGGAACCTCCCTCAAAGTACCGGCACTGGTCTGGCTGAAGGATTGGCAAACATGTAGAGTGTAATTAATCCCAGCTAGTCTTTCCTTTTAGGGTTTGAAGGAAGATTTGATAAAAACAGTGGGAGCCATCCTGATTAGATAAAATATATAACCAATCTAATCTTGCAAGAGCGCACGCAGAGTGTTTTCTTCTCTCTCTCTCTAGGTAGCGACCATGTCACGCCTTAATCAAGATAATAATATGGATGTATTGATCGAACCCGCTTGTTATACTGAGCTGGGGAACGTTGGTCCCGCTCCAACTTATAATTGTTATAAGACAGAGCAGGAAATTGGGGAATACCAGATTTCTCGTGCCGCCCAATCGAAGAAAGTGCATGCTGTTGCATCATCTTTGGGTGTGTTCATTATATAGAACTGTTTCTCAGTATCCTTTACGTCCTGGGTATGAGATACCGGATCAGGATCCCGCATATGTAATCTGTTATATGGGCTACAGATAGATAGAGAACTGAGAACGGGTGATAAATTTCAAGAATTGGAAACAGTACAATTGTTGCAGCCAAAGTGTTAGCAGTTATCACCCTGTATTACCAGAATACACTGATTCTGAACGAATGTTATTAGATACCGAGCCTGATATACAACATCATATCAGTCTCTTTATTTACTAAAGAAGGATATAATTTTGTATTGTTGGATAATGTTTTGCACATTTCCTATATCAAGAGTTGATCGGTTCAGGCACGTTATCTAAAAGCATATACATTCTAAATCAGACCACAGTTCTTAACGTACAGAACACACACAAGAGGAAGAGTTCAGAAATGAACGAATTCTTCTTGAGGCATTGTAGACTAGGTCAAATCAATGCGACCCGACTAGCTAAGTTACATATTAGATGCATATTTAAATCAGTTTGAATTTACATCTTGTGAAACTTGCCAGTCATGTCACAAAGATAAGATGACCATAGCTCTGTTTACTGGAAACAGAGAAAAAGTTAGTGAACTCTTAGGACTGATACATAATGATGTATGAAGGTCCCCAGTCTACACATGCTAGGACTGGTTCTTTGTACTTCCTTACATTCACTGATGATCTCTCAAGATTCGGACACATGTTCCTGTTGAAACACATGTCTGAAGCTTTTGAGAAATTCAAAGAATATAAGTCAGAAGTAGAGAACCAATACAGGTATAAGTATTATGTCCTATGATGAGATCAGGGAGGAGAATACTTGTGCATGGAATTCTTGGACTATTCTAAAGGAGAATGAGATTCTCTCTCGGTGTTACTCCTCTGAATACACCACAGCACACCGGTGTATCGGGGCCGAGCAATCGCACCCTATGAGATATGGTGCTCTCTATGATGAGTACTATTGAGTTACCTATTTCCTTTTGGGGGTTGTGCACTTGAGAAGCTGCATACCTATTGAATTGGATTCCAATCAAATCAGTGCCTACCACTTCATATGAGATGTGGTATAGGAATAGCCCATCTCTTAAGTAAGTTAAGATTTGGGATTGTCCGGCCTATGTCAAAAGCAAAATCCGGACAAGATCGAGGCAAGGTCAGTTCTGTAGAACTGGAAGGAGTTCCAGCTATACAAACTACAGCTGATGATTTGACAGAACCAAAGGATTCAATAGTCCCCGACGAACCTCAGCCTCTCTGCCGATCTGGTAGGGTTCCTCATCCGCCTGAGAGATACTTCGTTTTCTCGATGACAGTGGGAGCGAGGAATGCATCATGAGATGATGACCCAACTAGCTTCGAACATGCCATCTAGAGTAGGGACTCTGTAAGAATGGCTGGATGCTTAGCGATCTGAGATGGAATCCATGTACACCAACAAAGTATGGACTTTGGATGCTCTATCTGAAGGGTTGAATCCTCATCAAGAGCAAGTATATCTTGAGAAGATTACTTGGTGTAGATGGAAAGGTTGAGACTTTCAAAGATAGACTTGTTAATGGTTTTCGTCATCGACCAGACGTGGATAATGATGAAACCTTTTCCAGTGGATGTGCTTAAGTCCATCCGGATCCTACTTAACATTGCTACATACCATGACTACGATATCTGGTGGTTGGATGTCATGATTATTTTTCTAAATACTAATTTAGAAGAGAACGTCTATAAGTACACAGCCAGTGGGCTTCATAAATAGTGGGAGCAGCGGAAACGTGTGCAAGTTGCTTTACAGAGTAAAGTAGGCATCGCGGAGTTGGAACATCTGTTTTGATGTGGTAGTCAAAGAGTTTGACTTCATCAAAATGGTAGATGAACCTTGTATATACAAAAGGGTAGTAGGGAGTATAGTGGTGATCCTCGTATTGTGCGTAGATGACATACTCTTGATAAGGAAAGAGTTTCCTATGCTACGCTCGGTCAATCTCCTCTTATCACATGGATTCTCCAAATAGGATAAAGGTGATACCTCCTAAATCCTGGGTTTTAGATCTATGAGATAGATCTAAATGGATATTAGGATTCTCACTAGGTGTAGTGAGATGGTATCAATCAATCCTGGGGAGAATCACTGGACAGCTTCCAGGGTGGTAAGGTTGACTGAACGACAGTCGCAGGCATTGTCTTTACCCTCAGTGGAGGGACGGTATGTTGGAAGAGTTCCAAGCTATGGCAAACTAGACGATAAAGGTTGGTGACATCGCTATCAAAGATACTACCAAAGAGGCTGTTTGGGTGTATATTAGTTCATGAGATGAACTAGGTTCCTGCCATTGTATGACAACGGAAGTGTGGCTTTGGCCCAGGAACCCCGGTCCCATCAATGACCCAGACATATTCTGAGGCAGCATCACCTGATGATGGAGATAGTTGATCTCCAGGGTGATCGAGGTTAGGAGAGTAGACTCAGAGGACAACACGGCGGATCCACTCACAAAGGCCTTTTCACAGAGAGAGACTTTTATGGGATGGTTGAGTATGAGATACTGCAACCACTGCTACAGATGGCCCTAGTGCAAGTGGGAGATTGTTAGTTATATGTATGCCCTAGAGGCCATTACTGTATATGAGATGTATATTGTAGTGGATGCTAGGACATATATAGGTAAGACTTTCTTGCTCGACATGATAGTACGCTATCTGGTTGCTCTTTATCTTAACATGTATACTTACTGTCTCTCTGTTACATGTTGATAAAGCCCTTAGGATGTGTACTCGACTTGCAGGACTATGATGCAGATCATACTAGTAGGGCCTGGGTAGTCCATGAGTACATCCTTCAATGTTCCTAGTTATGGGAATATCGAGACGGGGCATCGATATTCCAGAGTAGACTAGCGTATATCTTCTCGACCCATATGATGGGCGATGGATGATCCCATATCCATTGGTGTTTGACATCAGAGTTGGTATGCGGGTGCTCAGTAGAGACTGAGTACACTGAACAGACTCGCCGAGAACTCCCAGAGGGTATTATACCTCATGTCAGATGGCAGTTCTCTGGTGACACTGGTACAGCATAGTCTGTTGACCCGAGATCGTCATAGAGTCTTCTGTGTCTCCCATTGTGCTTTGATTTCCACCCTACCACGGCTCTACTGAGTTGTGCAAACAGGTGGTTTTTGGGTACAGTCCCGATTGACATGGAGGCAATGAGCGATAGCAGGGGATTCGTCTCTCCCGGTATTGGGGGTTGATATTGCGCTATGCTCGACTGGCCACAACTGGAAATCCCTGGCCAGGATTGCACTGATTTACTGGTAAGTGTTATCAGTAGTTTCATGCTTGTTATGGACCTTACATCGGCATGACTTATCGAGCTACTGTGGTCTGACGTTTACCACCCCTAGGCGAGATATGCGGCATATCAGACGAACAGACCGGACTGTGCGGTAAGTGTTACTGATTGGATTCACAGGAGTGTGAGCAGGCTTGCTCGTTGATCTTCTGATCGCTCAATACCCGGGTGGCCGTTACGTTTAGCAGACCGCTTGCGGCTTGTAGGTGATTGATATGATCACCACCTACTGCCGGCGTATTAACGAGTCATTAGAGTCCTACACAGAGGTTTCCTGGCTCAAGCGAAATGAAATAGGAGCGCATATGAGATATGTGCGGGACCGAGAATAATACCAGTATGAGATACTGTATTCTATTCTCACGATTTGTATCATCGCTCGGTTATATGTGATATAGCCGGGTTACCGAATCAAGTGTTGATTCGATATATTGATACACTAGATATTAGTCGGTTATATGTGATATGACCGGATCGTTAAATCAAGTGTTGATTTAATGATTTAATGTATAATTATATATTTTGATATATTACTTTACATTAACTAGTATTGGTTCACTTAAGATTGATTTTCTCACTTGATGTGCACAAGTTGTATATGTGATATATGTTTGTGCACTAGTTTGCATCATGATTGATGATACATGCAAACATGGGTGTGTGTGTGACATACACCATGTTAATTATAATTTAGGTTTTTATTTATCTTAATTATTCAAAATGGTGGCTTCTTTTGTCATGGCTTGAAGCTTCATGAAGCTTGTAGCAACTTTGACAAAGTCCACTCATTTTGTCTTGATTAAGTTATTCATTAACCAAACCATTATAATTAACTATGGTTTAGTCTCTACAAAGGTTAACTCACCCATGGTTGCGTCATGATATACTTCACTTGATTATTCTTTTAATAATTTTTCATATTCTTTTCTTTCTTCTTCTTCTTCTTCAAGAAGAAGAAAAGCTTGCTAGAAAAATTTCAAGTGAAGAAAAAGAGTGAGAAACCCAAATCCAAAGTGAATCCACTTCCTATTTCATCATCCTCTACTACTTGCCATTTAGTTTAGGGTGTTCTCTTCACAAAGTTTTTGACCTAGTGAAGATAGAGCTTGAGTTTGAGTCTCCTCGGCGTAGATCATTGATTGTTCTCGAAAGAGTGTTTTTGTAGTTTAACCACAATCAATAACGGTGTCGCGTGTAGCTAGACCGAGATGAGTACGGGTCGTCCTCTGGGAAACGTGGAACCTTTTACTTTTACTTTAGATGTGTTGAGAAAGAGAGGAGGGATAAAGAATTTTATAGAATGGTTTCTAGATCTACGTTAAACAAGAATGTAAAATATAGATCTAGATTATTTTAGAGACTTAGATAATATAATAAGAAGGCTTGTAGAGTTCGTTAGGATTTAGTAGTTATGGACGATTAATTAAAAGTTACCATTTTTATCCATTAATAGATTTAGAACTAGAACGACGGTGATGCGTGTAGATTAGGGTTTCTGGAAGGAAAAGAAATCCCACTCTTAACCCTTATCTCGACACGGAACTCCGTTCATATCTAGCCTTTACCAAAACAATCATTAATCTAATTTCTAATCGCGGTCGGAACTAGCAAAGAATTGCTAGCGCGCCCGATTAGGATGTTAATGATTCTTTTGATAAAGTTCCTAAACTTTATAGGACTTAAAAAGGGTTTAGTTATTTTCATCGTCCATTAGCCTACCCTAATCCTACGAACCCTAACAAGCGGAGAATTACTCGCGCATGTTGGGAGAAGAAGATGAAAAGAAAGAGAGGGAAAACATAATGTAAAATGCAAAAGAATTAAATAAAACAACTACCTTTATTAATCAACTTGAACAATCTACACTTTGATTCCTTAGAAAATGATTACAAAGACCAGTTTGCTTCTCGATCTCTTCCAAGGAGGTAGACGAACAGTTGATGATCAGGCTGGATGCGTGAGCCGTCTTGGACTTCGTGATCTCGTCGGCTTGATAGCTTTTCCAAGAGGCTCTCAGTGCCATTTTATAGTGCAAAGCCAGAATCTTTTAGTTGGAAACTTGGTAAATTTCAGCAGAGATTAACCCCAAAAAATCTTTTTCTCTAATTCCATAATATTGCGGCGGATCCGCGGCAAATGGGGCCTAAGGCCGCGGATCCGCGGCCAACGGGTGAGATCTCTTGATCAAAATTCTTGTGCTTGCATCTTGTGACATGTGGCAATCCTAGGCACCTTCATAATTCAGAAATCTTCTCTCGGTTGCTTTCAGACTTGGTCTCCAAGTTTTGCTTCTTAATTTGGCAAGATTTCTTCAACAGCTTGATTTCTTTGATATATTCTGCGTAACAACTTGGAAAATTCTGCACAATAATCTTAAATAATATTTAGTAGACTTAGTTCTACTAGGATTTGGTCAATGAATTTTTTTGCATACATTTTTCTACCAAATACTAATTAAAATATATTAACACATGGAAAATGGTGTTTTTACACATAAACCCTCATATGTATAATATATTATAATAAAGTCCTTTTTTAATATGAAAATGGTAGGAAAAATGTAATACAAATGTGCAGTTTTATCAACTGAACAAATACCCCCAAACTTATCTTTGATCGTCCCGAGCAAACTAGTTTATTCAAGAGGAGAAAAGGAAAGGAAAAAACTAAGCACACTTTCGTAGGCAGACACGATTGCACTGAGCACATGCAACAAGCCGTTAAACCTCTAGGTGTCCCTAGTAGGAGGAGTGTTGTCTCTTGAGGGTTTTCAGCGGATTACACCCACAAAATCCAATAACAAAAGAAAGATGGTGAAATTTACATATAAAGATAAGAACCATAAAAGAAAGGCCTTGAAAAGAAGAGTTTCCAACTATACTAGCTTTTCAGTTGTCATGAGCCCTATCTTAATAGTCATGAAAAAATGTTAGAAATCGCATCATCCCTCAATAAAACATCGTCTTTATTCTTCATTCCTACCTTTCATCCAAACATTGATCATATAATCCCACGTGTGTGTAAATAACATCCCTACACTCGGAGAATTCAATTCAAGCTATCATACTCTTGTCCATCTACCTTAGTACTTTTTAATTTGATGAATATTAAAGATTTGCTCACACATTTTCATGCGACCGTTAATACTTCTTGAGGTACTAACCGACCGATTACTCAAGTGCTTGCTGATTCGGTGATAGTATTTTCCTCGTCTTGCACCACCTAAGGCTTAGCAGTGACTCCCAGACCAGCTGGCCTTAGGGCACTAGGTGAAGAGGTACCCTCGTTATATTTTTTATTGCTGCCTTGGCGATACAAAACCAGTGTTCATTTTTTTCTTTTCACCATTTTTATATTTTCTTCATTTTTTCACTTCCTTCATACTTTGGCTTTTAGACAAGAGCATTTCAAGGTATCCTCTACTATCCCAAGTTTCAAGACGTGTGTAAGTGCATATAGTAGGGTATCAACATTCAAATGTTTGGCTTCCAGAATAGAAACTATTTTTCAGACTTATTTTTATTCTCAGATTAGTGACTTCCTTCATCTTACTAACCCTTGGGACAACAGCTCATAACTACTTATTACCAGTTCGTATAAGAAAACTTCTAATTTTCTTGGTTTTCTTAAACTATTCTTATCTTTTGGATGTAATTTTTCACTTTCTACTCTTTTGTTATAAAAGAAAATTTTTGAATTTTTTTTGAAAATATTGTGCTTATGCAAAGTATGATGCAAATTGATGTGTAAATAAGTACAAACCTCCCCCAAACCTGTTTACAGCAGTGTCCTCACTGATGTCATCCGTTAAGCTCAAAAAACCTGTAGACTTGGGAGGAAATTATTAATGGGGGCAAGAATATATGAAAGTGAAAATCCTCCCCCAAACTTATTTTAGGCTCACAATTTTGTAAAAATCATTTTCTTTCAAGAGCCAAAATATACCACCCCTCCCCCAAACTTGAGTTAAACAATTTTAATCTTTTAAAATCACATGAGGGGGTCAAGGTTATTGGTCAATGCCAAGCTTTGCAAAGATCGAAGGTCAACACCAACCATTCAAAAATTTTATCGATGAAGCACCAAGGTTGGTGGAAGAACGTGTCACCTATTGACGTGAAGAAGTGGAGAGGTGACAAGAGGTGTATTGGAAAAGGATTGCGTCTCAATTTGGAGAGACGACACAGTGATAGTAATGATGGATTACTCGCATTGTCATGATTGTCCAAAAGAGGGGGTGGAGGTCCAATTTCTTCATCTTGGAGTTGATTCATCTCAACACCCGTGTCTTGTAAAAATGCGAGTTCATCAGCAAAATTTTCCTCAAAGCTTTCATCGATACCCCAAAAAATAATGTCATCAGAAAAAATGGGGTGATCGTCAGACTCAATATAAAGTTCCTCATTAGATGTTGACCCGGACAACTCGGTGGAAGAGTAAATGGTTGGGTCAAACAACAACATATGAAAAGAGTCTGTATCATGAGGTTGATCAAATTCGCTGCTGTCGACATCCATTAATTCGACAGAACACACATGAGCATAGGGTTCGGAGGGTTCACTTCCCAAGTTGTAAATGTTAAGCTCAATTGACTTCTTTCCAAAGGATAGGATCAGAGAGCCATTTCTACAATTAATTACTGCGTTGGAAGTGGCCAAAAAGGGTCGACCGAGTATCACCGGGATTTGATTGCGTGGGTTCGCTACAGGTTGTGTATCTATAACGATAAAGTCCACAGGGAATATGAATTCCCCGACTTTGATTAACACATCCTCTAGCTCACCCCTTGGTTTGGTGATAGATCGATCAGCCATCTGAAGAGTGCAATGCGCAGGTTTTAACTCTCCGATCCCTAATTGCTCATACACAGAATACGGAAGCAAGTTAACACTAGCACCTAGATCGAGTAGAGCACGATTGATATTTTTACCTCCAATGGAAATAGAAATTGTAGGACTACCGGGGTCCTTTCGTTTCTTGGGTAGTTGTTGTGTAAAAGCAGTGCTCACATTACTCGCAAGGAAAACTTTTTTAGGTACTTGAACTTTTCGCTTCCTAGTGCACAAGTCCTTTAAGATTTTCGCATATGACGGAACTTGTTGAATAGCATCTAGGAGAGGAATGTTTATGTTAACTTGCTTAAAAATTTCCACAATCTTCCCCATTTGTGGACTTGGTCTGTTGTCCCTCAACCTGTTTGGATAAGGTACTTGATCAATAAGTTTTGGGTCCAAAGTTTGTGGAGAAGACTGTGGGGATGGATTTGATCCCAAAACTGGAGTGGGAATCGACTTAGATAGATTTGGCGAAATGGGCGAAGGGTTTGAGCCTTGGGGAAAACGGAGAATAGGCTCGGATGAAGGTGGGAGACTAGATGAATTAGGGGAAGAAGAAGAAGAAGAAGGGGTATCAAATGTGTCACTATCATCAAATTGCTTACCCACTCGGTTATTCAGCACTCTCCCCGATCTCAACGTAGTAACGGCATTCACATTATGACTTTGTGAATGGCCAGGATTCGGTAGGGGTTGAGATGGGAGTTTCCCTTTCTCTCTCGCACTCATTGCGGCGTTTAACTGTGCGATTTGGTTTTCTATTGATTTGATACTCTCACCATGGGAGGATGAGTTTTTCGTTAGGGTATCAATAGAAGACCTTATCTCAGCCGAATTTTGCATGGATTGTTTCATGAACATATCCAAAGTTTGTGCAAGTGAGTTGTCAGTACCGGCCACTTGTGGTGTAGAAATGTTGGTCGGATTTTGGAAATTTTGTGACTGAAAGGGGGGCTGATTCTGTGGTTGTGGTTGCTGTGGAGAAGGTCTTTGATAATTGCTTTGTTGGTTTTGATTCCAAGCAAAGTTAGGATGATTCCTCCATCCTTGATTATATGTGGAAGAATAAGGATCATTTCTAGGTCGCTGCTGAAAAGCAGCATTAGCTTGAAACTATGCATTCATAGGACATTCTTCCGTTAAGTGTGAAGGATCCGAACAGCAACCACAGACAGTCTTAGGAAGCGTGACCTGATTTAGGGAGAATGTTGAGAACTTGTTTTCAATAGCATCGAGTTTCTTCTGTATCGCTGCCATTTCGGCTTTCACTGCGATAGAAATATCGAGCTGGTGAATACCTCCCTTAGTTGAAGGTGGTCTTACGCTTTCCTACTGCAACGTGTGTTCAGCAAGGTCTTTCAGATATTTCCATGCTTCACCGTCATCTTTAGACATGAAATTGCATTGACACATTGTTTCAAGCATCTGCTTTGTCGCTGGATTAATGCCCTCATATATAATCCGACATAAATCCCATCTTTGAATTCCGTGATGGGGGCATTGGACAAGCAGATCTTTGAAACGTTCAAAGCACTTCCAAAATGGTTCATTGGGAAGCTGGGTGAACTGGTTGATCTCGCTCCTAACATGTGCAGTCTTATGATTTGGGTAGAACTTCTTAAGAAATGCTACGACAAATTCATCCCAATTAGTGATAGAGTGTGAAGCAGTATTATAAAGCCATTTTTCTGCCAAGTCGCACAGTATGAATGGGAGAAGACGTAAGCGCATGGCATCTAAAGTCAATTGTGAAGTACCCATCATTGCGCATACGTTTTCGAATTTGGTGATGAAAACGTACGCGTCTTCCGACTCAAGCCCGTCAAATTTAGGCAGCAGATTGATGTAGTGGGGTTTAATTTCGAAATTATCCCCGTTAGGTGGTGGAAGAGATAGACAAGTAGGAAGAGGACCACGAATAGGATAGCATCTCTCTTGGAGAGAGATGCGCGGTGGATTCTGCTCACCTACGGGCGGTGGCAGCATGATGTTATAATTAGATGGAGTGTCGTCCATCACGGTCGATGTGGTGTGTGGTGGGGGAAAAGAAGATGAAGAAGTACCGACTTCGGCGTCGATAGCAGGAACGCGGACAAGACGGGCACTAGGATCCCGTGTCCAGCCAAGCATGCACTAAGCGGGTTTAGTGCAAGTGGCAGCGTGTGTGTGATTTAAAAATTGGTTTGTTTTGAAAAGTGGGACTCAATACAAATCACCCGAAGATGCACAAGCAACCCTAGAACTAAGGTTACCTAGGTCAGTCTCTAGACCGCTCCTAGACTTCCAAAGGACAAGCCGCAGGATAAATCCTCTACCGCCTCTGTACTACCCTTGTAGCCAGATAAGTGCCAGGTAAGTGGGAAGGAACCACGTCGTAGGCCTAATTAAAAACCACTAGCCTTTGTCACACTTGCCTAGGCACTACAAAAGTAATGCGGATAAACGATAGATTACCCACGACCTTCCTCTGTCCTTATTGAGCGCGACAGTCCTTAGAGTCTGGTCTAGATATTTTTTAAATTAATGAAGGGTTGATCTATATGCTCGGTTTGTGATTTGTGGGGCTTAGGAAAGGTGATGAAATCCCCACCTAATCTTGATTTGGTCTTTGCCCCTTAGAAATCCGTATTAAATATGCAAAACAAAACCAATCACAAAACTTTTGCAAAAAGATTTTTGAGCGGCGCAATTTTGCAAAGAATCCTGCAGAAAATAGATTTTATTGGATTTGAGGAGAGAGAGAAGGAGTTGAGAAAGATACCAGAGAAGATTTATTCCCTAATTCCTTCAACTTGCTGCGATTCCGCCGCATAAGGGGTACTTTTGCCGTGGTTCCGCCGCTTGGCAGAAGGAACAGCTGATGAAATTTTTTGTATAGCCTTCTTTGCTCCTCTGGATCTCTAAAAATGTCTCTGTTTCCTGTTCTCCTTAATTCTGTGACTCCAGACCTCCTTACAAAAATTCACGCACAAATCGTTAAATATGCAATTTGCAGTTTTGTGTTAATAATGATATGGCTCGTCTAAGAATTCAACATAAATAGTAAAAATAAAAAATTACGCACGTATCCCCGGCAACGGCGCCATTTGATTGTTCTCGAAAGAGTGTTTTTGTAGTTTAACCGCAATCAATAACGGTGTCGCGTGTAGCTAGACCGAGATGAGTACGGGTCGTCCTCTGGGAAACGTGGAACCTTTTACTTTACTTTAGATGTGTTGAGAAAGAGAGGAGAGATAAAGAATTTTATAGAATGGTTTCTAGATCTACGTTAAACAAGAATGTAAAATATAGATCTAGATTATTTTAGAGACTTAGATAATATAATAAGAAGGCTTGTAGAGTTCGTTCGGATTTAGTAGTTATGGACGATTAATTAAAAGTTACCATTTTTATCCATTAATAGATTTAGAACTAGAACGACGGTGATGCGTGTAGATTAGGGTTTCTGGAAGGAAAAGAAATCCCACTCTTAACCCTTATCTCGACACGGAACTCCGTTCATATCTAGCCTTTACCAAAACAATCATTAATCTAATCTCTAATCGCGGTCGGAACTAGCAAAGAATTGCTAGCGCGCCCGATTAGGATGTTAATGATTCTTTTGATAAAGTTCCTAAACTTTATAGGACTTAAAAAGGGTTTAGTTATTTTCATCGTCCATTAGCCTACCCTAATCCTACGAACCCTAACAAGCGGAGAATTACTCGCGCATGTTGGGAGAAGAAGATGAAAAGAAAGAGAGGGAAAACATAATGTAAAATGCAAAAGAATTAAATAAAACAACTACCTTTATTAATCAACTTGAACAATCTACACTTTGATTCCTTAGAAAATGATTACAAAGACCAGTTTGCTTCTCGATCTCTTCCAAGGAGGTAGACGAACAGTTGATGATCAGCCTGGATGCGTGAGCCGTCTTAGACTTCGTGATCTCGTCGGCTTGATAGCTTTTCCAAGAGGCTCTCAGTGTCATTTTATAGTGCAAAGCCAGAATCTTTTAGTTGGAAACTTGGTAAATTTCAGCAGAGATTAACCCCAAAAAATCTTTTTCTCTAATTCCATAATATTGCGGCGGATCCGAGGCAAATGGGGGCTAAGGCCGCGGATCCACGGCCAACGGGTGAGATCTCTGATCAAAATTCTTGTGCTTGCATCTTGTGACATGTGGCAATCCTAGGCACCTTCATAATTCAGAAATCTTCTCTCGGTTGCTTTCAGACTTGGTCTCCAAGTTTTGCTTCTTAATTTGGCAAGATTTCTTCAACGGCTTGATTTCTTTGATATATTCTGCGTAACAACTTGGAAAATTCTGCACAATAATCTTAAATAATATTTAGTAGACTTAGTTCTACTAGGATTTGGTCAATGAATTTATTTGCATACATTTTTCTACCAAATACTAATTAAAATATATTAACACATGGAAAATGGTGTTTTTACACATAAACCCTCATATGTATAAATAATATATTATAATAAAGTCCTTTTTTAATATGAAAATGGTAGGAAAAATGTAATACAAATGTGCAGTTTTATCAACTGAACAATCATCTTCGGCCTCGAAGTCAACGACTTAGCCCGATCATTTCTCCGAAGAAACCATCGCTAGAGTCCGGGATCCCGATGATCGCAGCGAAGGGACGTCAACACGGAACTTTAGAAGTGAAGGACCAGATCTACAAAGGTTGTAATCCCTTTTCACTTAATGTTAAAATGTTTAACTTGCTAGTTTTCGCTTAATCTCTAGTATACGATCTTGGTTAGGGTTGTTCGGCACGGCTATTTTTTTGAATCGGGCATGGTTGATGCCTTGTAGAACCTTGTTTGAGTGCTTAGGAACCCTACACGAAGGACACGAACCATTCGGTATAACACTTCTAACTCATTAGCTAGAACATCTTGTAGTTAGCTAGTGTAGATTTATGGTTCGATTCTAGGACAGGTTTTTAGCGCCAAAAATTTTAAACACCATTTTTTGTTCCGCATCGGCCTCGGTAGATGGCCAGGGCGCCAGTAAACCCTAACATGGTATCAGAGCCACCCCATAAACCTTCACTAGCTAGTTTACACAAGGTTAAAAAATTGATCGATGAAATTTTCCAAACTGCATTTCCATTTTAACATGCCCGCTGTCGATTTTGAAACTTAGTCGAAAAATATTTCAGATTGCCTTAAAAATACGTGCAGGCATTTTTAGAGCACCTCAAGAAATTTGGGCACGTGAGCCAAATATATGGCCGCGGAACCGCTACATAACATGCCTATTGGCGGCGGTTCCGCGGTCGATTTGTGGTCTTTGTGCTCCAAATTTCTTCTTGAACTCTATAATGTGGAAATGTGATTTTTGGGATGTATGTTTTTGGCCCAGATTTGTTTGAGAGCTGGTTTGCATTTGGGGCCAATATGGAAAAGTTTTAGTCGATTGAAATTTTAAATACGTGTTTATCAATGCATGTGTTTATATCTGCGACCGTGAATATTATTGAGCGGTACAACTCGACTAGTTGCTATATGTTCAATTAGACGTGCTTACGAACATGATATTCACGTTGATGTTCTATGTTGTGCTGATATTGTGGATGGATTGTCGTGTTGGATAGCCTATGGTGCAATAGTTGTAGTACAGTTCAGATTCATTTGTATATTCATTATTGCGGGGTGAGCGTCCGACATGTGGACAGCCGTCTCGGTCAGATTGTATAATTTTTTATTGGGGTACGACCGGGTTGAGGTCAATTTCGCCATTGTATATATACTTTTCTTTTCTGTATTAGGATTACCCCATGGTGGAGTGCTCGGGTAGCCGGATTCTAGAGGGCAATGGGACCGCATCTCATAGCGTTGAGACGGAGGGGGTCTTACTATAGAATTGGCAGGCTATTCGCCGAACTCGTAGGGGCTATAAGACAACCCACGGAGGGGTGCTCAAGTTACTGGATTCCGTGAAGTGTTGGGTGGCCCATTCACTTTGTTGATTGGGGTTTCCTCACTTCTGGGATTGGCGGGTAACTTGCCGCACTCGTAGGGGTATTGGTTTTTCATTGCACGGGCTATCCACACGACCGAGGAACGTCGGGTTTCATTTGCGGCTCAAAGGAAACCCGGGGCTCCTAAATTATCCATTATTCTGTGTAGTTTATCGCTTTTCTGTAATGTATATCATTCCTGGGATGAATGTTATATATATGTTTCCTGATTTAAAACCAGGAAAGCCTACGGAAAAGGCTACGGAAAAGGGTCACGTGCTTACACGTGACCAGCAGTCACGTGTTGGCACGTGACATCTAAAAGCATCGGCAAGGCAAATTCAGTTTCCCAACTACATCAAAGAAAAGGGCTTCAAAAAGGGTCACGTGCTCCCACGTGACCAGGGTCACGTGTTGGCACGTGACACTCAAAAGCAGCAGACTTGTTCTCCGGTTAAATCAAGAAAAAGGGTCCAGACGAGGGTCACGTGCTCACACGTGACCAGGGGTCACGTGGTGGCACGTGACGGTTAAATAGCAACCAGAAGGCAGAGCGCAAAAAGAAAGAAGAGGGCTCGTTCTAAAGGGGTCACGTGGCCACACGTGACCAGCTTTCAAAGCCTATCTGTTAACAGAATTAAATTCTGAGAAAAGACCTCTTAAATCTTTCCAAAGCAACCGATTGAGTTAAAAATTTAAAGGGTGATTAAACATCATCTATCTATGGAAAAATCTCGAATTTGGAAAGATTTCCCCTTTAAATCTAACCGAAATAATAAAGGAGAATCTCTGGATTTAAAATCCAATGGTGAATAAAATTCACCTAATAATCCAAAGATCTAAAATGAATGGTGAATACAAATCAAATCTCCCAATGAAAGATTCACCAAAACTAATTGATTCGGCTGCTTCTCCTATAAATAGGAGCCAGGGGATATATAGAGGGAGATAGAGAAAGATAGAGGCAGAAAGGAATCGAGACCAAAAAAAGAGGAGAGCCTTGATACTTTGGAGAAATTTGGATCTTCTGCAAAAGAAAACCCTAGGTAAGAAAGGGAAGGCCTTTTGAAAGGAAAAGAAAATTTAATTCTCAACAGAGTTTAACTTTGATATAAAAACAGAAGAACATAGTTCTCTCTTTGGTGGAGGATCTGTAAAGTGCACATCTCCCCTTGAGTTGAGAATTTAATTCTCAATGGGTTGAGATCCTGCCATGCAGATCCAAAGCATAGAGAGGGAATGGAAGCACGAGAATTTAATTCTCACAGAACTATAGGAATTTAATTCCTTTAAAATAAAATTAGGGTTTGACCCTGTATTATGGGAATTTAATTCCTTCAGAATGAACAGAATCAGGGTTTAACCCTAGTTCTGTTAAAACAACAGGAATTTAATTCCCTTAATCTCATTCCCCAGTATAATTCTTTAACAGAGAGTGGGAGTTTAATTCCTTAAAGCTTTTATTAGGGTTTAACCCTATTCAGTTCTTCACATATATGAGGAATTTAATTCCTACAGAAAATTCAGAGTTCAACTCTATCCCAGAATATAAATCTTCAAAAGGAAGTAGGAATTTAATTCCTCTGAAATTATTGTCAGGGTTCAACCCTACGAGGAATTTAATTCCTGAAAGGGATTAACAGATCTTCTAAAAAACATACATAGAGGCAGGGTCATGTGTCACCACGTGACCCCCAAAAAGATCTACAGAAAAGCCCCTTTGAGGCAGTGCCTCACGTGACCCACGTGACCCTTGGCAGAGGCTTTAACATACTCCATTTAAACACCCGTCACGTAATGGAACGTGATGCTCCAAAAGATACGATATTCTCAGCAGAACAAATGAAGGGAGGGCGCCCTCACGTGCTACCACGTGACCCCTCTTGCCTTAGCGTCTAACGCTAAATTGGAACCCCTGAATCCAGTGTTAAAACACTGTTTGGCCTTAGTGTTCAACACTAATCAAAGAACTTTATTTGCAGTGTTCAACACTGATTACCTTAGTGTTTAACACTAATTTGAGATCTCTGTTGCCAGTGTTTAACACTGATATATTTTGTGTTTAACACTAATTTGAAAGCCTTGTTGCTGGTGTTTAACACCAACTATCTTTTAGTGTCAAACACTAACTTGTCAATCTCATTCCCAGTGTTCAACACTGATTGATCTTTAGTGTTTAACACTAGGCATTGGCCCAATTGGCTAAATGGCCAGAGGCAAAGCCTCTCCTTCAATGGACCAACAGGAAGCCAATATTCCAGACATGATTGGACCGAGCCCAAGATGGCCATAAGTCCTCAATTCAGACTTAACTGGGCTGATGGGCCCATAACATAATTAATCGGTCTTGATCCGAAATTGGGCCAAAAACTATTTAATCCACCCCAGCTCAAGGGTACATCTCTTCACTCCTTTGATACTTGGCGTTGTAATTCCTCAACGTCTTCAAAGAGGTGACGGATCCCGATGACCACACATTGACATGGACTGTGGGGTCCTTAAACTCATGGACTATGAGGTCCTTAACCTTGATCGAGATGTCTTAAAACTAACTATGGACTGTGGGGTCCTTAAACTCATAGACTATGAGGTCCTTAACCTTTACCGAGATGTCTTAAAACTAACTGTGGACTGTGGAGTCCTTAAACCCATGGACTATGACGTCCTTAACCTTGACCGAGATGTCTTAAAACTAACTTTGGACTGTGGAGTCCTTAAATCCACGGACTATGAGGTCCTTAACCTTGACCGCAACGTCTTAAAACTAACATTGGACCGCAATGTCCTTAAACTACCTATGGGCCGCAATGTCCTTAAACTACCTATGGACCGCAATGTCCTTAAACTACCTACCGACCGCAACGTCACTAAACTAAACAACAGAGCCCCCTTTTATTGCTCTCTTGTTGGATCTAATCGATCCCGTTAAGTTGATCTTAGTCTAAAAACTAGACTAACGTATCCTTAACAAACGTTTAAGTTGATCTTAGTCTCAAACAAGGCTAACGTATCCTTAAACCCAAACCCCCAAACCCAAATCTAAGATAATACGGATTTGGACTAGTCCACGCCCTACGGGCGACGACATAACTCAGTCTCCATATACAATCCACGGGCAACAAAACACAAAACAAACACACACGACACGAAGTGACCATCTGGAGAAGGAGAAAGTTGTTACCGCTGTTGGAGATAGTGCCCTCAGAGTCAATTATTGGATCACAGACACGTGATTGCAATGATTGAGGGAGGACCTATCCCAGGAGGACAGTCTTACTCGAGATGATAGTATGCTATCTGGTTTACCATTATCATCGTGTACTGCTTCAGGTGACCTTACAGGTCGCTATTATACGCTGATAGAGCCCCTAGGATTCTTGCTTGACTGCCGGCAGTATGATGGCGATCATATACGTGAGAGCTGGTGGTCTATAAGCACATCCTTAAAAGGTCCCTAGTCGTGGGAGTTTCGAGACAGGGCATCGATTCTCCAGAGTAGACTAGTGCATACAGTCGAGACCCCGACGGGGGGCGGTGGCCGGTCTCACAAGCCACTGGTGTCAGTTGGTTCACCTAAGATGTATACAGGTGCTCATTGGGTTATGAGTACACCGGACAGGACTCGCCGGGAACATGCTAGTTGGTCTTATACCTGACGTCAGATAGCAGTTCCCTGGTGACATGTGTACAGGTTAGTTCATCGACCTGGGGATCGTCATTTGTCTCGTGTGAGTTCCCATTGTACTTTGATTACTACCCTACCACGGCTCAAAGGAGTCGTGCAAACAGGTTTTAGTTGGGTACAGTCCCGAGCCACATGGAGGCAGTGAGCGGATCTTCAGGAGTTCGTCTCTCCCGGTATTGGGGGTGAGGTCGCGCTGTGTCTAGGAGAGCCATTACATAAAGCCCTCGGCCGAGGCAGGAGATTTACTGGTAGGTATTCCAGTAGTATCTCAGGGTGTTCTGGGCTACACTCCGACACGACTTGTACCGCTTTTGGGGGTCTGACTTTTACCAACCCCCTAGGCCCGACATGCGATACTCATAGACGAACGGACCGGACTGTACGGATATTGTCACTGACAGGCTCAGTAGGGTGTCAGGATGAGTTCGCTCATCGACGTCCCTTTTGGTCAATAGCTGGTGGCCCGTCACGTATTGGCTTATACCTCTGACGTGCTAGTGGTTACATCCACAGCCATAGTATTGACAAGTCTTTAGAGTCCACCACACTTTCAGTTACTCAAGCTTTCGGGCGAAACGCTGTAGAGGCCGTATGGAGATATGGCAGGGTCCGATCAGATACGTGCAGTATTGCACGGATCAGGATCGGACGGTTTGTACTAGTGGCCGTATGGATATATGGCAGGGTTCGATCAGATACGTGCGGTATTGCACGGATCAGGATCGAACGGATATTACTAGCCGGCTTTGGTTTAAGCCGGATCCTAGTTTAGTACTGTGTAGATTTTGTCTCATTGCATTTGTATCCGGTCGGAATATAGATGCGGGTGTGTATGCACAGTATCGGGGTTTTCCTGTAATTTATTACGGGACCAGTTTTCTGGAGTTGCCAGTTTGCATTCCGTTCCGGCCGGTTTTCCTTTGTTCTTTCCCGGCCGGACTTTTCCAATGAAGGGTGTTATTTGCAAGTTTGCAAATAACATTTTGTGGAGGGGGTATCTTGCATATTGGTGGCATCATGATAGCTTTTCATGATGAGATTCTTTTTCCTTCTTATCACTTGCTTTATGGGATTAGAAAGGATTTAGAGTGATTTGAGTGGTTGATGTGAGATTTGCTTTATGTTGTGGTCACCACTTTTGCTCTCCTACACTCACCTCCCTTTGGATTATGTTTTCATTCCCTCCACCATTTCCAAATGAGCATGGCCGGCCACAATTTTGAGAGAGGAGAAAAAATGAGAGGAGTTCATTTTGATGAGGGAATTATCCATATCTCATTTGCATGCTTGCCACAAAGAAATCCTTCTCCTCTCCAAAGTTCATATTGATTCCTCCATCAAAGGCAACTTCACTACCCCAAATGAGACAACGATTCTACACTACATTCTACAGCAAATCTTGGACGCGTCGGCTAGCCAACTTCGCGCCCGAGTTGCCTCGGTATTGAGGTGGAAGCCCGTAAAAGATGCAGACGATGTGGTGCCCTTCCGGCAAGGATGTGACGAACGGAGATTCCGCGGGAGATCGGAGTGGAGACGAAGACCGAAGGACACGGATCGTTTGGTATAGCTCTCTTCCCCTCTCTTGTTAGCTAGCATTAGGTTAATGGTTACGATCCGGGTTTATTGTCCGCGGTAGCGCCAGTTTAAAGTTAAGAAAAAAATTTGATTCCGCATTTTGGCCTCGGATAGACGGTCGGGGCGCTGCCGTGGCGCAACAACCGCAATGCGGTAGCGTAATTAACTGCAGGGGCTTGCGCTTGCAGGGAAGAGTGTCCCCATAATCAAAAACCCCTCAAGCGACGGGGAATCTGACGAAGTCTGCTACATCGGACGCATCCGTTCAAACCTTCGATACATGGTGCCATAAATCAACTTGGCATCTTCGGAGAGGTGGACGGATAGCACCAATTAGCATCTGCCCCGAATTTCAGGCGAGACGCCCGGTCGCGCCGTCCTTCGGAGGGGAACAGATTCTGGCACGCCCGGTGGGACCTTTTCCTCTTTCCACTCCACACTTCGTGTGTCGTGATTCGCGAACCATTCGCGGTTCGCTAATGGTTGCCCTTGGGTTTCAAGATACTAAGACTTGGCGTCTTGCTTATTGCAGAAAGCAAAGAATCGATGGCTTCTACTTCTGCGAAATACTCCAACTGCTCGGACTGCAATTGCAACCAACGCTCTACCTCGCCAGGAGGTATAGCCTACGGACCCCAAGCTGCTTCGCTATTCACAATGCCCGTGGAACAGGTCACTCGAGCCACCACAGGATTGTTCTTTGGGACTATGCTCCCACCGACAAGCTTCACCGCTCCGGTGCTGACAAAGGAAGCTCCCAAGAAGTCGGTCTTTGATCGTCTTACCCCTGACGCGGCCCTTCTCAACGGGTCATCCAACACCAGCGCCTCGGTCTTCTCTAGATTGGGCCAGAACTCCTGTGGACCCACAATGGGGCCTACAATCCCAGAGAAGGCTGCTTCTAAGAAAGTGACCGGTCCTGCTCCTGAAATCGTCAAGGCGGCTTCTCCGGCCAAAAAGTCGGTCTTTACAAGATTGACGGCTTCAGCTCCCGCTCCTGCTACCCAAAGGACATCGGTCTTTGATAGGCTAACACCAGCAACGACCCCCTACCTACGCAGGGGGCAAGACGAAGCCATCCTCACCGTTGAACCAGCGCCGTCCGCTCGACACGCTCGAGGTCGTCACTAGCGCCGAGTGAGGAAGGCTGGGGGAAACTCCCCCTCTGGGCTAACTCCACCAGCCCCAACGGTGGAAGTTAATGCTGCCGTTCCAACTGAGAACAGTTTCGAGATGCTAAATAAGGTGCGAAGGAATTCTTCTACTGCGGTGCTAAAGAGGTCTCCTCCTTCACTAAAAAAGGTTGCGGAAATAAAGCCAGAACAGCCCCGATCCCCTCAACGGCTGTCCTCCAAAATCTATAAGGTTTGGCGGTAGGCCCGAGACTCGATGATCGATCCAAACTTCTCTCGCCAGCACAAGAAGCTAAAAATCCAACCGGAAGACAGTCACCGGGCTAAACCACGAAAGGCTGTCTGGGTGCCCGCCTCAACGGCCCCCTCAACTTCCACTGCTCATAGAAGGAGGAAGCCAGAGAAGATCCCCCAGCCTGCAACGACAGCTAAAGGCACTAAGCCCAGACGCCCTAAGTCTGGGGGCATGATGGTCCATACCGTATACATGGCGTCAGGAAAGGAAGACAGCCGTGCGTCTACAGGTCATAGACCGCTTACACGGTCGGTGACCAAAGCTCAGGAGCAACAGCAAAAGCTCCAGGAAATGATGAATGCTATGGCCGCACTTACCGGGCCAGAAGAGAACCCAGAAACGTCCTCGGACGAACGCCAAGAGGAAGAAACCGACGCTGAGTTCCTTCGCCGAATATTGGAGAAGAAGGACAAAGAGGCTGCTGAACAAGCAGCCAACATACAACGTATAGGCCTTCTCTTCCAAGATATGATAGGAATGATGATCCAACAAGACCCACCCGCTGAGGATCCCCCGATCGTCCTTGAAGACGACAGGGGAGAAACATCAAATCCACCACCGGCCCTCTCAACGGCCAAGGAGGAGACAATCTCTAAGGCTGATTTGGTCGACTATATAGCCCAGCAAATCCGGGTTCATCACGTGACTGAGGCAGCTGGTCAAGTCGTAAAAACGGGCCGGCCGTATCCAAGCTGGTACGACCAAATCAAATACCCACCGGGTTATACAATACCAAAATTCCACGTGTATAAGGGGACCGGCAATCCCCATCAACATGTTGCCCAGTTCAGGGCCCTTTGCGGTAACACCGGCGGTGATGATAAACTGTTACTTCGCCAATTCGTGGGTAGCTTGTCAGAAACAGCGTTCGAATGGTATTCGGAACTCCCGAACGATTCTATCAATACGTTCGCTGAAATGGAGTTGCTATTCACTCAGCGGTTCGCGAGCGCCAGCGAACGCACTCCAATAACGGCGTTTGCCAGGGTGAAACCAGGCGAAACTTGGGTCCAGTATGCCATACACTGGCGAAATTTGTGGTCGAAATGCGAGCAACGCATTGAAGAAGCGCCCGCGGTGGGCATGTTCGTGGGAACCCTAGACCCTCACGCGACTATCTCCCAGTTTATGATGTTCTTTAAGCCAACCACCTTCCAGGCTTTAATCGACAAGTTGGCTCAGATGGACCAGATGGGTCATAGACCACCTCCCCCGAAGTCGGAACCTCGGAATGACAAGGGTAAAGGAAGGGCAACCTTCGTCGCGAATGCCCAGCAGCAACCCAACGCCCCGAAGCTGGCGGATCAATTGGAAGAAAGACGCCGGTATTATAATGAGAAGATGAAGTGTCCTTACTCGTTCCCACGAGACAAGACGAAACGGTTATTCGAGCTGGCAGTACGCAACAGACTTATAAACCTACCAAATCCAAGGCGACCGCCACAACCCACCGAGGTGAATAACCCTAACTATTGCCCTTACCATCAAACGGTAAGTCATCCGATTGAGGATTGCTTCGTCTTCAAAGGATGAATTGAAGATCAATACCTCCAGAGGAAGTTTGCACTGTCCGAAAAGTGGAAGGTGAACCCACCACAACCGCATACTCCTAAGAAAGCAGATACACCGGGGGCAACCTGTTCCTTTATTGAAGAAGCTCCATGGGAGGTCGTGCTGTCAACTAAAACCAAAAGAATGCTGAGGGACCTTCATGCGTGCCCTGCGATCAAATGGAAGGACCCGCTTGAACCTCAAATTATCGAAGGGATGTTGAAGCCGCGCCCAACTACAAAGACTCGTGGTGATGGCCCAAATAATCACGCCCAACCGTCAAAATCTTCGAAGAAAAAGAAGAAGAAATCGAAGAAGCCCGTGAAGCCTGGGGACGAGCACACGAACTTGCAGAAGCAAATCGACGCGCTGGAAGAGTACAATCAAAAGGCGCAAACTCCTGTCACGCTGCAAGAGTTCCTCAACCACATCTTTCAAAAGGAAGATGATGGAGAGAGCTCGTCGGACGAATCCGAGGGATATGTGGCAAGTTGTAACGTAATCTCCCACTCGTTTGCCGACGATGAGAAAACTCCTGGCACTAAGAAACCGGGGACAGAGCCTGAACCAGAGCGTGTGTGGCCAACAGATGAAATGATCGACGCCTTTCTGGACGAGATTCGTCTAAAGAGTAAAGCGGATCAGGAACGTGAGATGGCCGCATCGGAAGGAGCCAAATGCAGGCGACTGAACGAAAAAGTTGAAGTACTCCCGCCAGATCGAAAGGCATCCGAGGCAGACAAGAAGATATTCAAGACGAGGAAAAGGTTTGCCAAAGCCATGTCAATGGGAATGAAGCTACCACCCTCGGAAGGAAACACGCTCAATGGGGCGGAGAGGCACCCTGATTATTGCGCATATCATCGGAAAATTTCACACCCCACGGAGGAGTGCGACGCCTTTAGGATATGGTGGCAAGGATATGTTGCTCATCGGCAACATTTTAAGCGCATGAAAAGCAAGATTCGTCGGGAACAAAGAAGTACTGCCGGCGGGCACAACAGAACCACTGGCAACTGTTACATGGTTAATGCCGGAGGGTCACAAGTTCTCACCTTTGGGAGCGACTCTGATGAAGAAATGGCTCTGGGCCCTCTCTTTAAAGAATCCGTTTTAGGGAAAGAAGAGGAATCGGAGGCCTGCGAGAACATTCAGCTGCGCAATCGCACGCTCCCAGAAAAGAACCTCGGGCCCGCAAATAGAAAAGATAAGGGAAAGGAAAAGGTCACTGAGGATATCGCTTTAGATGACCAAGTCATGAAAGAGCTGGACGCCAAAGACCCTCCCGGGAAGGGTAAGGTGCACTACAACATCCTAGCGCACCTAAGGAAGCTACCTTCTCAGCTTAGCATTCTCGATGCCCACCTATTATCAAAAGAAGCGCGAGATTCACTAATTAAGGCGTTAAAAGAACCTGAGCAATTCCAATCCTTCCTCACCACTGAAAGGATGAAGGATGAGCTGGAGGAAGTGCATACGGCCGACATCACTTTCGGTGACGAAGACCTCCTTCTCGGGACGTGCGACCACAACCGTCCCCTATATGTCTCTGGATACTGCCATGATATCAAGATAGGCAAGATCCTAGTGGATAATGGATCCTCTGTCAATCTCCTTAACGTTCGGGTGTTAAAGGAAATTTGCATGAGTGTGCAACACCTCGCTCGTGATAAAATTACCATCTCCGGTTTCGATTCACAATCGTCACGGACTCTCGGATCCGTGATACTAACACTACGCTTTGGACTACTCGTCACAGACATCAAATTCCATGTCATTGACGCCAAGACCTGCTACAACGCCTTGCTCGGTCGTCCTTGGCTACACGAGTACAACATCATCCCTTCTACACAACATCAGTGTATGAAGTACTTTAAGGACGGTTTCGAGTATACCGTAACAGGTAAGCTGAACCCATTTTCCGTGAACGAAGTCCGCAAATACGAAGATGCGAAGTACTTTTTGCCATATTTCGAGGATACAGAAAGGTGTCGCAAGCAGGAGAATAAAGCCGCCGCCACCATCCCTGTTTTCGGGAGCGATACCGAAGAAGAAGAAGAGATAGTTTATGCTGGGCCATCTCAACGCAACAACCCGGGGACGTCCGCCCCCATGTTGGTCTTCGGAAGTGACTCGGAAGATGAGGTTAATGCCGTGTTCTCCAATCGGCCGCCAATACAAGCACCCCCTAGCGACGATCAGAGTTTGCAAATCACCATGGTGCCGCGAGAACACTACAAGGATCTCGACACACTTCAAGCTTACAATGTGCAGGACCTGCAAACGTTTTACGTCCCTCCCAGGCAAAAGGGTGAGAAGGTGATCCTATTCTACCGATCCTCAGAGTCGAAAATAGAGAAAGAGATTTGGCATGGCGCGGATGCTACACTCGATAGGCTCCGACCCATCCGTCTGCCCAGATATTACACAAATGGGCTAAAGAGGCTACTGAAGCGCCAAGGAGGACCCTTAAAACAGACTGTTCGACAAGCTCGGTTCTACAACAGGATTTGGGATGTCCCTGGGACTCAATGCAAATTGCCCAACGGGAAAATGGAAACACTTGGGCTTGGATACGTGAGAGCCGGAAAACGGGAACGAGCCCACAGTAGCTACGCCATATATACCTTTGATGAAGAAGATGACGCCCTGTCAGGAAATGCCAACCCCTTATCAAAACTAGATCCCGCGATTGAAGGGCCGAGTCCGTCATTTGAAGAACAAGTGGACAAGCTTAGCAGGAAGGCAGGTCAAAAAGCTCGGGAAGACCACAACCGCGAGATGGCCATCTACGAGAAGGCCAGGACGCAACGTCTGTTTCAACAGGCTGCAAAAGACGAAGATGCTCATCCCTGTCAACCCGTTGTACGAAAGGCCCGACGCAGAGGCAGAAATAAATCAAGAAGCGGAAAGAGGAGCCGACAACAACGACGCAGGATTAGAGAGTTACGTGATCGGGTATTGCGCGGCTCGGATTTGTCCCTCATGAAGAAGATGAGTCGAGCGTACTCCTTCCCCCAAGACAAGACGGAAAGGTTACTCGAGCTTGCTATAAAACATCAAATGATCGCGCTTCCAGAGTTTAGACGCCCTGAGCAAGCTAACAAGGCGTCTCATCTGAGCTATTGTTCTTATCACCGAGTCACAGGACATCCTACCGAAGACTGCTTCACCTTCAAGAACTGGGTCGAGGACCAGTACCAACAGGGCAGATTCGCTTTATCCGACGGCTGGAGGGTAACGCCGCCACAAAAGCACGAACTCAAAGCTGCAAAAGCAGAATCAGATCCACCTCAGTCCTGGAAGCGGATTCGCACCTGTTACATGATTACGATATTAAAAGAAGAGCCCGAGAACATGGATGACCTTCCCTGGTGCTTTGAGAACAGCGATGATGAGGTGATCTCAGGATTTCCGCCAGCTCCGAAAGAACTAGAAGATGGCATACATACTACTGCAGATAACCTTAAGAAGATTGAGTTGGGATCGGCAGATGATCCGCGACCGACATTTGTCAGCGAGCTGCTATCTGAAGAAAGGGTGGCTGCGTTAAAGAACGTGCTTCTACAGCATAAAGACTGCTTCGCGTGAAACTATTCCGAAATGCCAGGATTGGATCCGGAGATTGCTGTGCATAAATTAGCAATATCCCCAGATATCAAGCCAGTCAAGCAGGCGCCGAGAAGGATGCGGCTCGAGCTTGAGATGAGCATCAACGCCGAAGTCAAGAAGCTGATCGATTCTGGATTTATCCAAGAAGTCCAGTATCCCGACTGGATCGCCAATATCGTCCCGGTAATGAAGAAAAATGGGACGGTACGCATATGCGTGGATTTCAGGGATCTTAATAAAGACTGCCCGAAGGACGATTTCCCAGTACCGGTAACCGAGCTAATGATAGACAACACATCCACTCACGAGGTTTTCTCCTTTATGGACGGTTCATCAGGGTACAATCAGATAAAGATGCATCCCGAAGACCAGAAGCACACCGCTTTCCGGACCCTTTTAGGTATATTCTGCTACAGGGTTATGCCCTTTAGTCTAAAGAACGCCGGTGCTACCTATCAAAGGGCCATGACAAAGATCTTCGACGACCTCATACATGACATCGTCGAGTGCTATATCGATGACCTTGTAGTAAAGAGCATGTCATACGAAGAGCATTTAAAGCATCTGGAGACTGTATTTCAACGCCTTCGGCAATATAATTTGAATATGAATCCTCTCAAATGCGCGTTTGGAGTCTCCTTGGGTAAGTTCCTGGGATTCATCATCCGACACCGAGGTATCGAAATAGATCCATCTAAGATCAAGGCGATCATGGAAATGCCTCCGCCAAGAACCCTCAAACAGTTGCGGTCTCTCCAAGGGAAGCTCGCATACATCCGGCGATTTATCGCCAATCTTTTAGGCAAGTGCCGTCCTTACAGCCACCTGATGAAGAAGGGAACTCCATTCGTTTGGGATCACAAATGCCAAGGTGCACTAGACGAGATCAAGCAGTACCTGCAAAACCCTCCGGTGTTGGCTACGCCGGTCAAGGGAAAACCCCTCATTCTTTATACAACCGCCCTCGAAGGTTCCTTAGGCGCATTATGGGCACAGGAGAACGATCAAGGAAAAGAGAGAGCACTCTACTACTTAAGTCGAGTTCTGCTGGGGGCAGAAAGCAACTACTCTCCCATTGAAAAACACTGCTTGACGTTGATCTTCGCGATAACAAAGCTCAGGCACTATGCGTTGGCACACGAAGTCCGTCTCATCTCGAAGGTGGACCCTCTTAAATATTTGATGTCAAAGGCTATATTGACGGGTCGACTTGCTAAATGGGCTCTACTCCTGATGGAGTTCTCGATAACGTATCGACCTCTTAAGGCAGTGAAAGGCCAGGCCATTGCCGACTTCCTTGCTGAGCATCCAGTACCTATCGGTTCTCCTCTGAACTGCGATTTGCCGGACGAACATGCATTCGATGCGATCGGCGGCGGTGATACCCGATGGGAACTCTATTTTGACGGGGCATCTTCCATGAAGAAGCACAAACAATGTACCCCCATAATCAAATCGGGAGTAGGCCTCATCTTCGTAACCCCACAAGGAGGGATAATGCGCTTTGCTTTCTCCTTAACGGAATCGAGGACGAACAATGAAGCCGAATACGAAGCTTTGATAGCGGGCCTCAAGATCGCCATTGACATGGGAATTGAAGACCTCCTTATATACGGGGATTCTCAACTGGTCGTTAGTCAAGTAAATGGTGACTACCAAACGTGCAAACCGGAGTTGGTAAAGTACGGCGAAAAGGTGCAACAACTATTGACCCAAATTCCCTCCTATACTTTGGAAAGCATACCACGCGCGGAAAATAGCAAAGTGGACGCGTTAGCTAAGCTCGCTAAAGAATTGGCTGACGAGAACCTCGATGACGTTAAAATCATGGTACAAAGCCGTCGAGTGCTCGCCCCAGCAGAGATATCTCCGGAATCATACAAAGAAAAGGGAGCGACTGAGCAGACGACCATACAAATAAAAGACCATGAGAAGGCCGAGGACTGGAGGGAAGTCTTCATAGACTACTTTAAGTCCCACCGAATGCCCGAAGAGGCATCCTCAAGACATCAGCTCATGAAACGAGCTCTATCTTTCGCTTTTGTCAACGACACTCTATACAAGAGATCGTTTGATTCTCTGTGGCTGAGATGCTTAGGACCTGACGAAGCAGAAAGAGTCGTTCAAGAGGTTCATGACGGAATCTGTGGTTCTCATCAAGCAGGCCCGAAGATGAAGTTAAAAATTAAACGGATGGGTTACTATTGGCCCACGATGGTCCAAGACTGCCTCGAGTATGCGAAGCAATGCCACTCGTGCCAAATTCATGGGGACTTTATCCACCAACATCCAAATCCACTACATCCAACGGTGGCTAGCTGGCCATTCGAAATGTGGGGAACTGACATAGCCGGCCCCATCGAACCAGCATCGTCCCGGGGACATCGTTTCATCCTGGCAACAACTGATTACTTCTCTAAATGGGCAGAAGCAGTACCGCTGAGGGAAGTGAAGACGGAGAATATCCTCCATTTCTTCAAGACGCACGTCATCTATCAGTTTAGAACTCCACGGCGGATTATCTCCGATAACGGGCCAGCCTACAGAAGCCATAAAATTAGCCGCTTCGCGCAGCATCACAATATAGACTGGAGATATTCTTCAGTTTACAATCAGCGAGCTAATGGTCTAGCCGAAGCCTTCAATAAGACCTTGACAAAGATCATAAAAAAGACGGTGTCCCGAAATAAGAGGGACTGGCATGAGAGGCTGTAAGAGGCCCTTTGGGCCTATCGAACTACATTCAAGACGGCCACGAACACAACGCCGTACGCGTTGGTATTTGGGACGGAAGCAGTGCTCCCCCTCGAGATAGAGTTACCCTCTCTACGAGTGGCAGTCCACTATGAGCTGATGGACGAAGAAAATGCTCACCTTCGGCTTGAGGAGCTCGATGCCCTCGATGAAACCCGGCTCATAGCGCAACAAAATCTAGAGGCCTACAAAGCAAAGATGACGCGCTCGTACGAAAGATTGACCAGGCCGAGAACATTCCGCCAAGGCGAACTCGTACTAGTGATCAAGAGACCTATGATCCCCAATCGTGCCAAGCGGGAAAAATTTGAGCCGAACTATGAAGGCTCGTACGTCATAGACAAAGTCTACCAGGGTGGAGCCTATCTACTCATGGACATGCACGGTGAAAGGCCTTTCAGGCCAATAAACGGCCGCTTCCTAAAGAAATACTACGCTTAATGAGCCACAGCCTAGGTCAATGATAGATGACGATGACTATGTCCGCTTGCTATCTTCCTAAGCTCAGACTTTATAAGCAGTAGTCGGCCTTCCCCTGAATGGACCGAAACGTTCTTAAACTAACGACGGGCCGAAACGTCCTTAAACTAACGACGGACCGAAACGTCCTTAAACTAACGACGGACCGAAACGTCCTTAAACTAACGACGGACCGGAACGTCCTTACACTACTACCGCAGCATCCTTAGGCTGACGAGATAAAAAAAAAGAAAAAATATATAAATAAAAATAAAATAAAATAAAACGGTATGTCCATAAGCAAAATGGACACGGATGAAAACCCGAAAGGGCTCCATGAGTAAAAACAGCAGGGCTACCGGCAAGTGTTCGTGAAAACCCGAAAGGGCGCGGCCTTGTAAAAAAAATAAGGAAAAAAAAACGGTATGTCCATAAGCAAAATGGGCACGGATGAAAACCCGAAAGGGCTCCGTGAGTAAAAACAGCAGGACTACCGGCGAGTGTTTGTGAAAACCCGAAAGGGCGCAACCTCGTTAAAAGACACTTACAAGATCCTCTCGACCTTGTAAGGAGAAACCACCCGCGTGGGATCCTTACGACTCACAAGGGAAAGACACACTTAGAGATCCTCACGATTTCTAAGGAGAAAATACACTTGCGAGATCCTTACGACTCGTAAGGAGAATTCTCTTATGGGACCCTCACGGCTCATGAGATTTAAAAGTCTTAAGTTACAGAAACCTAAACCCATTCTTAAGCAAATCCCCCACAACCTTCGATATTGCCCTACAAGTGGCTCAATACTGACCCTTGTATACAATCCACGGGCGCGAATAAACATTTCCCCAGCAAAGTCATACCCGTGACTAGGGACATGTCCATATGGTGAACAACCCTTATAATTCCTCTCGACTTATAAGGAGAAAACCCTCTTGTAGGATCCTTACGACTTGCAGAGGAACATACACTTAGGAATCCTCACGATCCCTAGGGAGAAAATACACCTACAAGATCCTCATGACTTGTAGGGAGAAATACCTTTGTGAGACCCTTACGGCTCATGAAGTCAAAAGCCTTGGTCGACAGGACCCTTAACCCTGTTTGCTAAGCCACCTTTGTTCAACATCGACAGAGGCAAATGATGATTCGCTCCTGGCAACATCCCAGTTGCAGCAGTGCTGATGCCGAAATCGGTGTCTAAAATCCAAGCTTGCGGCGAAAAAGCTAGCAAGCCACATATGCATACGAAATAGCCGAAATGATGGGGCAACTTGCAATAAAAAGCAGCAAGTAAAAATGTATGCATGAAAAATAGTCGAAATGATGGGGCAACTCGCAATAAAAAACAGCGGGTGGCCGAAATGATTGGGCACCGCGAAAAATAGCCGAAATGATAGGGCAATCACGACCTCCGCGATATAAAAGCTGAAATGATAGAGCATCGCGGAAAAAGAAATAAAAAAAAGTTTCAACTTATGCCCTACAGGTGATGTTCCATCACACCCTGTACACAATCCAAGGGCGTAAACAAAAAAGGGATCATACTTCTCCCCCAGGTTTCATCAGAAGAAGAGGCCAAATCTCGACAGGCCGCGAATGACCTGGAGATAGTTTCAACACTCGTCTCGTAACAATGGACACAACTCTAAGCTAAGCGGAACAGCGGCAACTCCCAGTTCCATGGCTCGGTGGTATACATATCGCCAACAGTCAAACCTCCATCCCATGAAATGCGGATACAATCAGCAAAATTCCTGGTTACGTGGAACGCGGATAACGTCACTCTTTGACCCCGTGGAAAACGTCCAGAGCGGATCCTGGTCCCCGCGAAGCACGACAGTGAACCCATGTGAAGCATCCAGAGCGGAGCCTAGTCCTCGCCGAGCACGGCAGTGAACCCGTGTGAAGCATCTAGTGCAAAATTCCTGGTTACGTGGAACGCGGATAACGTCACTCTTTGACCCCATGGAAAACGTCCAGAGCGGATCCTGGTCCTCGCGAAGCACGGCAGTGAACCCGTGTGAAGCATCCAGAGCGGAGCCTAGTCCTCGCCGAGCACGGCAGTGAACCCGTGTGAAGCATCTAGTGCAAAATTCCTGGTTACGTGGAACGCGGATAACGTCACTCTTTGACCCCGTGGAAAACGACTAGAGCGGATCCTGGTCCTCGCAGAGCACGGCAGTGAACCCGTGTGAAGCATCCAGAGTGGAGCCTAGTCCTCGCCAAGCACGGCAGTGAACCCGTGTGAAGCATCTAGTGCAAAATTCCTGGTTACGTAGAACGCGGATAACGTCATTCTTTGACCCAGTGGAAAACGTCCAGAGCGGATCCTGGTCCTCGCAGAGCACGGCAGTGAACCCGTGTGAAGCATCCAGAGTGGAGCCTAGTCCTCGCCGAGCATGGCAGTGAACCCATGTGAAGCATCTAGTGCAAAATTCCTGGTTACGTGGAACGCGGATAACGTCACTCTTTGACCCCGTGGAAAACGTCCAGCGCGGATCCTGGTCCTCGCAGAGCACGGCAGTGAACCCGTGTGAAGCATCCAGAGTGGAGCCTAGTCCTCGCCAAGCACGGCAGTGAACCCGTGTGAAGAATCTAGTGCAAAATTCCTGGTTACGTAGAACGCGGATAACGTCACTCTTTGACCCAGTGGAAAACGTCCAAAGCGGATCCTGGTCCTCGCGGAGCACGGCAGTGAACCCGTGTGAAGCACCCAGAGCGGAGCCTAGTCCTCGCCGAGCACGGCAGTGAACCCGTGTGAAGCATCTAGTGCAAAATTCCTGGTTACGTGGAACGCGGATAACGTCACTTTTTGACCCCGCGGAAAACGCCCAGAGCGGAGCCTGGTCCTCACCAAGCAGGGCAGTGAACCCGTGTGAAGCATCCAGAGCAAACATCGGACTGTGGAGTCCTTAAAATCCACGGACTATGATGTCCTTAACCTCGACCGTGATGTCTTAAAACTAACGATCAACCACCCCGATTCCCTACGGATTCTGCCTTGGTTTAAGGGTACATCTCTTCACTCCTTTGATGCTTGACGCTGTAATTCCTCAACGTCTTCAAAGAGGTGACGGGTCCCTGCAACCTAACATCGGACTGTGGAGTCCCTAAATCCACGGACTATGAGGTCCTTAACCTTGATCGTGATGTCTCAAAACTAACATCGGACTGTGGAGTCCTTAAATCCACGGACTATGAGGTCCTTAACCTTGACCGTGATGTCTTAAAACTAACATCGGACTGTGGAGTCCCTAAATCCACGGACTATGAAGTCCTTATCCTTGACCGTGATATCTTAAAACTAACATCGGACTGTGGAGTCCTTAAATCCACGGACTATGAGGTCCTTAACCTTGACCGCGACATCTTTAAACTACGATACCTGGAGCAGCCCCTGACCCCGCGAAACACGGATAAGGGTGACCACCTCCAACACTTGCAAGTCCTCACGACCTGTAAGGAAGAAAAACTCTCTTGTGGGATCCTTACGACTCTCAAGGGAAAACCCGCTTAAGAATCCTCACGATTCTTAAGAAGAACTTACACCTATGGGATCCTCTCGACCTGTAGGGAGAAAAACTCTTTATGAGACCCTCGTGGCTCATAAAATGCAAAAGTCTTAGGAAGCAGATCTTAACCCTGAATCCTGAGCTATCGCTGTCCTGCAAGGAGATTAAGATAGAATATCCGCAGAATACATTCAATAAAAAGGGGACACACCATTGAGAAGAAAAATGTATATTTTATTCGTAAACCAAAATGGATACAAAGTACAATTCATGAAAGAAACAAAAAAAAGAAAGATATTCTCATCCATGAGTATGTACAAAAAAGGAGAAAAGATACAAGTCCTCAAGCTGGCGGGCGGTGTAGTAATTTTACCAGCTCATCGTTTTGTTGCTGAGCCACGGCTTCATGACGCAAGATCTCTAGAAGACGAGCCTCCGCCTGTGCTTGCTGAGCCTGATACGAAGTAAGCCGAGCTTCGAGCTCTTTCTCGGTGGCTTTATGAGCCTCGACCCTTTCACGAGTGAACGTGGCAGCTTTGTCGAGAGCCACCACCTCTTTGATGGACTCCTGAAGCACCCGCCAGAGTTCATACGCTTTGTTGGCCTTTGCGGTAAGAGTGGCGCGAAGCTCGCTCAGCGCCTTGGAAGCTAGCTCCCTCTCCGAAAATTTACGGCCGAGCCTTTTCTCGCACAACAATATGTTCGCTACGTGTCGCTCTATCAGGCCACGTAGGCTCGCTTTCGTGACCGCGGCCTTGGAAACAAGATATTTACAAGACCGTATAAATGGGCTTCCGGTCGACGGGAATAATCGATCTAAAACGCGCTCACATCACCTGATGTGAAAAGCAACAAGAAAGATTTCCGACGTATTTCAAGCATGCATTCGCAATCATATGATTATTCAAAAAAAAATAATAATAGCATGTGCAATCGTATGAACATAATGCCCAAGAAGGTCTGATACGCATGAAAGTGATGATAGCATTTGCAATTAAAGAAAGTTCTCATAAGAAGAATACAAAGTTTATTTATGCAAGCGGAAACATACATTCTAGCACCAAGCCTACAAGGAAGTTCGGCATAAAACATAAGGAAAAGGAGGGACTAATTTAAAAATGCTACGCTAATGGGAAAAGGTCACCAAACACGGGATCAATGGCACAAGGGTTAACAAAACAAAGAACAAGGTTCTCCACCTCTCTCTCCGCTCTCTCCAGCACGTCAAAGCGACGGTTCTCGCGGGGAGTCGCTCCCCATCGATTGGTGCCATGTTCATCCGCGAAAGCAAACATAATAGCTCGCCGGGCCTTTATCTGGCTCAGCAGATGAATTGAGCAATCCTTCAAAGCCTGAGTAATCAGGCACGCTTCATGAAAGCCCTCGAGCTTTTCTTCCACCGCGTCAAGCATCGCCAGGGTCATCTCCGCCGGGTGAGGAGGGATGTCGGCAAGCACGGCCGTGAGAATCATCCGGAGCCAGAGGGAACCCATCGGGAGGGGGGACCCCCTACGGATCAAGAGTTCATACATGGCTGAGTCGCATTCGTTGTCGGTAAGGAGGGGATCCACCAACCGAGCAGTAAAGCGGGGGATCATCTCCTCAATAGGAACTTCCCATGGCTGTCGACGAGCATGATGGCGATTGCAGGCCATGACGCTCGTTTGTTTCTCAAGACAAGTTACACCAAAATAAAAAAAATAATATAAATCTCTCTGTGAAGGGAAAAGAAAGCTATAGCCTCATATATAAAGAAGTGCGTTAAGTGTTGTGCGCGGAAAATCTTGCATGGTGAAGCTATTTCCAAGGCCCAAAAAAGGAAAGGCATCGAAAATCAAGGAGATGGAACTATTTCTAAGGCCCTTTTTCTGCATCTGATATTGTACACTGAAAATATGGCATGGGAAAATTTTGTGAACAGCCCCATCAAGGGACCCCACGTGCAGAACACGTGAGGCCTAAACCTGATGTACACTAAAAAAAATGGAGTAGCACCCTGCATATTGAAAGCACCAACAACAACAGTAGCAAAATGATAAAATCCCAGAGAAAGGCATGCAAACATGGAAAGACATAATAAAACTTGTCACTGAATCTTTCAAGAAGTTCATACAAAATAAAGAGGACACGTTTACAATGGTAAGACTTCAGACGCGGGGCATGGGTTGAGAAACTCAAGATTAACTTTGTCCAAGATTTTCCAAGCATTTCGAACCTCCTGAGTATGCTTCCTCTCGCGGTCGCAAGCGTCGGGATCCTCACGAATATCCTCCACCCTCCGATAGGCGGCAAGTATGGCTGGCTGCTGAAAGGCTTGGTGCAAGAGATCGATGAGGTGATCTCGCCTCCTCTTTGAGATCAAGCCCATCAGGTACACCGAATGTACCTTATCCTCAGCAGTGTCCAAGGCCCTGAGCGGTATACCGGTGCAAAAGAGAGGAAGTGCCTCCCGGATCGCCAGCACGATCAGCCTCAGAAGAGAAGAGCGACGGGGGAGTAGCCGATGGTTGTACTCGTCAAAGCGGCTCATGATCTCGGCACACTGAGCATCAGTGAACTCCTGGTTCTAACTGCGGCCCAGTGCATGAATATTCCCATAGGAAATGATCTCGTCAAGACCATACAGATGGGCTTCCATGATACCTGAAATAAAGGTCATGAGAATCATTAGAAAGCTCCTGTTTCATTAATTGCAGAAGGACAACCTCGGGTCAAGAGACCCCAAGAAGCCTCCGTGTGAAGAAACTGAGTTCTTCATTGGAATTAAATTCCTTATTAAGAGAAGGGAATTAAATTCCCAGAAACATTTTTGGATGGAATTAAATTCCATGGAGTTGAACCGCCATCATCATCTCCCCAAGGATCATCCGACCCTAAGAGATCTACTGTTGGAGGTTAAGTGGTCTCATATTTGGTTAAAGAAATTGAAGAAAAAATGGGTTCTTTGTGAAACCCTTAATGTGGATTTAAAATCCAGAGAGTTCATTTAAAACAAAGGTGCTTCGGCCGTTCAACATTATTACCTGAGGAAAAGGGATCCTTCAACAGAGTTAAACTCTGGAAAATGTCTGAGACAGAGAACTAAGCTCTGGAAACGAGAATTAAATTCTCAAGGGAAAAAGCTCTCAAAGGAAGAAGATGAGCAAAGTGAAGGCTCTTCTGAAGAGGCATGGGTATTTATAGGAGGTGATGGAAACGTTTCATCTCCCCAAATCCCTAAAGGAATCCAACGGTCACAAAAGGTGACAGCGTTGTACTCACGCGCGGACACATGAGAACAACGCTGTGGGGGCATTTGTTTCCTGATTTAAAATCAGGAAAGCCTACGGAAAAGGCTTCAGAAAAGGGTCACGTGCTTACACGTGACCAGCAGTCACGTGTTGGCACGTGACATCTAAAAGCATCGGCAAGGCAAATTCAGTTTCCCAACTACATCAAAGAAAAGTGCTTCAGAAAGGGTCACGTGCTCCCACGTGACCAGGGTCACGTGTTGGCACGTGACACTCAAAAGCAGCAGACTTGTTCTCCGGTTAAATCAAGAAAAAGGATCCAGACGAGGGTCACGTGCTCACACGTGACCAGGGGTCACGTGGTGGCACGTGACGGTTAAATAGCAACCAGAAGGCAGAGCGCAAAAAGAAAGAAGAGGGCTCGTTCCAAAGGGGTCACGTGCCCACACATGACCAAGTGTCGCGTGGCCACACGTGACCAGCTTTCAAAGCCTATCTGTTAACAGAATTAAATTCTGAGAAAAGACCTCTTAAATCTTTCCAAAGCAACCGATTGAGTTAAAAATTTAAAGGGTGATTAAACATCATCTATCTATGGAAAAATCTCGAATTTGGAAAGATTTCCCCTTTAAATCTAACCGAAATAACAAAGGAGAATTTCTGGATTTAAAATCCAATGGTGAATAAAATTCACCTAATAATCCAAAGGTCCAAAATGAATGGTGAATACAAATCAAATCTCCCAATGAAAGATTCACCAAAACTAATTGATTCAGCTGCTTCTCCTATAAATAGGAGCCAGGAGATATATAGAAGGAGATAGAGAGAGATAGAGGCAGAAAGGAATCGAGACAAAAAAAAAGAGGAGAGCCTTGATACTTTGGAGAAATTTGGATTTTCTGCAAAAGAAAACCCTAGGTAAGAAAGGGAAGGCCTTTTGAAAGGAAAAGAAAATTTAATTCTCAACAGAGTTTAACTCTGATATAAAAACAGAAGAACATAGTTCTCTCTTTGGTGGAGGATCTGTAAAGTGCACATCTCCCCTTGAGTTGATAATTTAATTCTCAATGGGTTGAGATCCTGCCATGCAGATCCAAAGCATAGAGAGGGAATGAAAGCACGGGAATTTAATTCTCACAGAACTATAGGAATTTAATTCCTTTAAAATAGAATTAGGGTTTGACCCTGTGTTATGGGAATTTAATTCCTTCAGAATGAACAGAATCAGGGTTTAACCCTAGTTCTGTTAAAACAACATGAATTTAATTCCCTTAATCCCATTCCCCAGAATAATTCTTTAACAGAGAGTGGGAGTTTAATTCCTTAAAGCTTTTATTAGGGTTTAACCCTATTCAGTTCTTCACATATATGAGGAATTTAATTCCTACAGAAAATTCAGAGTTCAACTCTATCCCAGAATATAAATCTTCAAAAGGAAGTAGGAATTTAATTCCTCTGAAATTATTGTCAGGGTTCAACCCTACGAGAAATTTAATTCCTGAAAGGGATTAACAGATCTTCTAAAAAAACATACATAGAAGCAGGGTCACGTGTCACCACGTGACCCCCAAAATGATCTACAGAAAAGCCCCTTTGAGGCAGTGCCTCACGTGACCCACGTGACCCTTGGCAGAGGCTTTAACATACTCCATTTAAACACCCGTCACGTGATGGCACGTGATGCTCCAAAAGATGCGATATTCTCAGCAGAACAAATGAAGGGAGGGCGCCCTCACGTGCTACCACGTGACCCCTCTTGCCTTAGCGTCTAACGCTAAATTGGAACTCCTGAATCCAGTGTTAAAACACTGTTTGGCCTTAGTGTTCAACACTAATCAAAGAACTTTATTTGCAGTGTTCAACACTGATTACCTTAGTGTTTAACACTAATTTGAGATCTCTGTTGCCAGTGTTTAACACTGATATATTTTAGTGTTTAACACTAATTTGAAAGCCTTGTTGCTGGTGTTTAACACCAACTATCTTTTAGTGTCAAACACTAACTTGTCAATCCATTCCCAGTGTTAAACACTGATTGGTCTTTAGTGTTTAACACTAGGCATTGGCCCAATTAGCTAAATGGCCAGAGGCAAAGCCTCTCCTTCAATGGACCAACAGGAAGCCAATATTCCATACATGATTGGACTTAGCCCAAGATGGCCATAAGTCCTCAATTCAGACTTAACTGGGCTGATGGGCTCATAACATAATTAATCGGTCTTGATCCCAAATTGGGCCAAAGACTATTTAATCCACCCCAGCTCAAGGGTACATCTCTTCACTCCTTTGATACTTGGCGTTGTAATTCCTCAACGTCTTCAAAGAGGTGACGGATCCCGATGACCACACATTGACATGGACTGTGGGGTCCTTAAACTCATGGACTATGAGGTCCTTAACCTTGACCGAGATGTCTTAAAACTATCTATGGACTGTGGGGTCCTTAAACTCATGGACTATGAGGTCCTTAACCTTGACCGAGATGTCTTAAAACTAACTATGGACTGTGGGGTCCTTAAACTCATGGACTATGAGGTCCTTAACCTTGACCGAGATGTCTTAAAACTAACTGTGGACTGTGGAGTCCTTAAACCCATGGACTATGACGTCCTTAACCTTGATCGAGATGTCTTAAAACTAACTTTGGACTGTGGGGTCCTTAAATCCACGGACTATGAGGTCCTTAACCTTGACCGCAACGTCCTAAAACTAACATTGGACCGCAATGTCCTTAAACTACCTATGGACCGCAATGTCCTTAAACTACCTACCGACCGCAACATCACTAAACTAAACAACAGAGCCCCCTTTTATTGCTCTCTTGTTGGATCTAAACGATCCCGTTAAGTTGATCTTAGTCTAAAAACTAGACTAACGTATCCTTAACAAACGTTTAAGTTGATCTTATTCTCAAACGAGGCTAACGTATCCTTAAACCCAAACCCCCAAACCCAAATCTAAGATAATACGGATTTGGACTAGTCCACGCCCTATGGGCGACGACATAACTCAGTCTCCGTATACAATCCACGGGCAACAAAACACAAAACAAACACACACGACACGAAGTGACCATCTGGAGAAGGAGAAAGTTGTTACCGCAATGCGGTAGCGTAATTAACTGCAGGGGCTTGCGCCTGCAGGGAAGAGTGTCCCCACAATCAAAAACCCCTCAAGCGAGGGGGAATCTGACGAAGTCTGCTACATTGGACGCATCCGTTCAAACCTTTGATACATGGTGCCATAAATCAACTTGGCATCTTCGGAGAGGTGGACGGATAGCACCAATTAGCATCTGCCCCGAATTTCAGGCGAGACGCCCAGTCGCGCCGTCCTTCGGATGGGAACAATATATATATATATATATATATATATATATATATATATATATATATATATATATACTAGTAGATGTTGTATATGTTTTGCACCCGCGCTAGTCCAGCCCCCGCTCTGCCGTTAGTTAAGTAACCTAACGGTGCATAACGGGGCCCCGTGGCGAATGCGAATGGCATATAAGTACATTTTATTTTCGTTCCTTTTTCTAGTGTGATATGGATTAATTGATGGGACTGCGTTAATTTTGATTAATGCAAAGAAAAATAAACCTAAATGATGTTGTTGGAACAAAATTTTGAAAACTGACATTACCGACGTTTCCTTTTGCTTTGCACAGCGGTATTCGATTGTGAATATCCAGCACCTCATTCGACGAGGCATGAGCCGAGATCCCTTCATGGGGAGTGACCTCTTCGGCAAATGTTTGCTTCATTGTAATAACTTCACTATATTCTTTTGCTTTGCATCGTAGTATTCAGTTGGGAATATCCTGCACCTCACCCGACGAAGAAAGAGCCTAGATCCCTTCAAAAGGAGTGATATCTTTAGCAAAAGTTTACGCCACTATATATTTGTAAAACCATTCGGTTCCTTCAACGATATCAAGTTCATTACGTTAAAGGTTTTTCGCCAAAAACCAGCCATAGCCTTCCATCATTTCCTACACGTAGTGCTTAGTATTCATGCTGCGTTTGTTGACTCCGTCAAGGCGTAGCGTACGGTAGCTAAGTGATGCTTATTTGTAGCATACGATGCGATTGGTTAGGTCAGTCGTGCGGCTTTGTTGACTCGGTCAAGGGCTCGTATGGGTGGGTTTAATGCAATCAAGATAATGACGGGTTGAACTTGACTATGACTCTTTGATTTGTTGACTCCATCAAGGTCACTAGGGTCCTACGGGTAAAAACCACATCGGGAGTTTCAAACATAAAGGAAACTTGCCAGGCATGCGCATACCTTCTGGAGTGTGGTGACTTGAGTGGCTTCCATCAAGTTATCATGCGGTGATAGTTGGGTCCTGATTCCCACTGATGAGTAGGTGTTACCCCTTGGGTGATTTTCAGATGATCCCAACTAATTCTCCTTTTAGGGTTTGAAGGAGAATTCGAGAAAACAGTGGGAGCCATCCTGATTAGATAAAATGATTAATCAATCTAATCTAGGTTAGAGTGCACGCTGAGTGTTTCTTTTTTCTCTCTCTCTTGCAGCGACCATGGCCTGACCTTAAACTAAAACGCATGAACCAAGTTAACCGAACCTTCTTAAAACATTTTGGCTTTTGGATTGTCATAGTCACATATATCCCTGTCGCTCCTACTTTCCCTTTGCATTTCTCCAGAATACTCTGTATCACTACGAAGATCCATATTTATTGTGTATGCCATTGTATAGTTACTTATGAACTCGAAGAAACTTGTTTCATTTTGAGGATGGTTTCCGGTTCTGGAGAAACTGAATAGGATTATTCGGTTGTCTTTTCTCTTTACCTTCTCTCAGGTTGCGAGAGCTCTTAATATTAGGAGAGTACACCTATTACACTTATTGGATAGTCTTCTTCCAAACCATAGACAGGTGCGGAAAGGTAGGGAAGGAAGAAAACCAATTAGCTTAAGTGTGGTGTACAGAAGGTAATAAGTAAAGACATATAAAAGGATTAGAGTGAGGGCAAAGGAAATTGCAACTACTATCATTCACGATCAAGCCTCGTATATCATTGCTACTCCAACTTCCCCTTTTCTTTTCTCCAGGACATTCTGTATCACTATGAAGGTCCATATTGCTTGGTTATGCCATCATATAGTTACATACGAACTCGAAGAAACTTGTTTCAGTTTGAGGATGGTTTCTGGTTCTGGAGAAATTGAATAGGTTTATTTGGTTGTCTTTTTTCTTTACCTTCTCTCAGGTTATGAGGGCTCCTATTATTAGGAGAGTAAACCTATTACGCTTATTGGATAGTTTTCTTTCAAACCTTAGGCTGGTGCTAAAAGGTAGGGAAGGAAAAAAACCAATTAGCCTAAGTATGTATGGTGTACAGAAGGTAAGAAGTAAATACATATAAAGGGATTGGAGTGAGGGCAAGGAAATATACAGTTACTGTCATGAATCTGGATAGTGGAAGAGGCATTACGAGGAATACCCGGCCACCCCTTCGAAACATTTTCATGTTTCAGTTTTACAATGCGGTGTTAATTGAAAACTGTTTTTCCAATTAGATTCTAACTCCAGGGTATGTCTGTCACACCCCGCTTCTCAATGTATAGGGAAGAAGACGTGACCGGCTGCAACGTATTTACTAAGAAATAAATACGTTAAGCGTAAATAAACAATATAAATAAATGCATAAGAAAGACAAGAGATGTAATATAAATAGCCACTTTTATTAATATTCATTTTTTACATACAACTGAAAAGAAAAGTACAATAATAGAAAGCAATGCCTAAACAGTAGCATATAATGAAAAGTAAGTATAATGAAAGTCTAGAAGTCTGCCTCCTTTGTGAACTGATCAAGTCCTCCTGGCTGGGCTCGGTCTCCTGAGAGCCGGGTCCTTCTGACGAACATTCTAAAGAAAGAAGAGACATAGATGTCGTCAGCGAACTAGCGCTCGGTAAGTCCCAAAAAATAGAATGGAATAGACAAGTAAAGAGGATAGAACTGGTAATTGGTACAAGTATATGTTTGTTATGCTAACGTAGTTGTTCGTAGCTTGGTACAGAATGTACCAGTGTATATGAGAGGAGCCCAACTATCCCGTGGACTATGGTAACATGTAAGTACAAAGCCCCGTCAAAACCCATGGGACAACGGCATGAGAGTTCATATAGGTATCTTTTAGTGTCCATCATCGTGCCACTTTTAACATATTCCGTAGCAGTCTATCCCGTTAAACCCCGTAATTTATATTGTATAGATTTGTAGTTATCAGACTTGCCGAGACCATGGATATAAGTTGTTCATGCAGTTAGGTTTAGGATGTAAACAAGTAGTCATGTAATCAAGTCAAGTTATAGCCATGGTTCGGTCAAGTCAATTCATGTTTCATGTTTGATATTGTTCTGGTATTCAGATTCAAGTATTCATATTTGGTATATTGGATTCATGTTGAATTGGATTCATGTTAGGATTGGATTCAGATTTAGACTTAGACTCAGATTGAGTCAGACACTTTAAACAAATTTGGATCCTGAATTAAGTTCGGGTGTTATCGGTAACTGCTGCACATGGACAGAAAGATTTGTGTATTTTTTCAAGACAACTACCATTGATAACTCCGTTAAGTTTTTCTACCTTAAATAGGCAAGCACTCACTTTCTCCGGCTTCCTGAGCCTCAAGAGAATTGATCCCTCTTAAACTCATATTTACTAAAGTCCTTAATTGTAATTTTATATAACTCGAGGGGTTTTTATAAAAAAATATTTTATATACTTTCAAAATAAAGCTCGAGTAATTATTTATGTTATTTAGGGTTTTCATGGATGTGAATTTAAAGAGTGAGGTATATTAGTGAATATGTACATAGCTTGAATAGTTCAAGGTGTTTTAGTGTAAAACTTGTCTTGTATTGATACTTGATGGTATTTTAGTGAAACTTGCCAATCTTTTACTTTCTAGAAAACATGGAATTTTATTATATCTTGAAAATATGTAGTTTGCTAATATTTATATAATTATTAAAAATTAATTTTATGATTAAATAGAAAATCTCGTTTTTCTTAAAAATCGTATTAAAAATCTTTCGAGACCGAATGCTCTGTGAGGAGGTCTACATCTCGCTCTACTAGCCCGAGGATGTGCGATAATCCACACCATCCAATAGCGGGTTCCCCAAAGTAGGTTGTAGAGGCATAATTGTAAAGAGTTTAATAATACTATTTACAAGAAAACCGGGTTTTATAGTTCATAGTATTTTAATGAAATGTTGTATTTGCCACAAAAATATGTTCAAGGAAATATCGTGCTATATAGAAAAGTGTGTATGTGGGGGGTAGGTCATTACCCCGTGAAGATTTTCTAAAGGTATGATTAAGAAAGATAAATAAAATACGGTAGATACAAAGTTCATTGTATTAAAATATAAAAGTTGATTTTAAGTTATCTAGCAAGATGTATATGGCTGAAAATTATTTCTAAACAATAGATTCATGGTTATAAACATATGTTAAGAATTTGCATGAAAGATATGATAGAAATAGTTGAGTTTTTATGAGTTTAGAATAAGATGTCGGTATAACACCACTTACCGATATGTTTTATGAAAAGAGACTTTTAGAGAAGAAGGAGGAGAATTATGAGGGACTTACAAGTGACTGTTTCGTCATGGGTACTGAATAAAATACAAATAAAGCGGTAAGGAAAATAGGGTATCACGTGCTCACACGTGACTAGGCCTCACGTGCAAACACGTGACCCTTTACGGGCAGATTCTATTTACGCCCGAATGCCTAATTGATAAAGTCACGTGCCCACACGTGATGGGATCTTGAACCTACTGAGTTAATAGAATTAAATTCTAATTAAAAGGAATTAAAAGCATTTGTTCCCTCATGGGAACTGAATAAAATATGTTAATAAAGAAGCAAGGAAAACCCCCAAAGGGGGCATCACGTGCTCACACGTGACCGGGTCTCACGTGCAGACACGCGACCTTTTACAAGCAAAGCCTATATGCGCAGAATAAAATAAACAATTGGAAATGCTTAATCAGTGGGGTCGCGTGCCAACACGTGATGGGTTCTTGAGCCCTCTGAACTAATAGAATTAAATTCTAATTAAATGTTGTATCAGTGGGGTCACGTGCCAACACGTGATGGGTTCCTGAGCCCTCTGAACTAATAGAATTAAATTCTAATTAAATGATTAATCAGTGGGGTCACGTGCCAACACGTGATAGGTTCCTGAGCCCTTTGAACCAATAGAATTAAATTCTAATTAATTGCTTAATCAGTGAGGTCACGTGCCAGCACGTGATAAACTCCTAAACTCTCTGAACCAATAGAATTAAATTCTAATTAATTGCTTAATCAGTGAGATCACGTGATAGACTCCTAAACCCTCTGAACTAATAGAATTAAATTCTAATTAAAAGGAATCAAAAACCCTAATTGGAAAAATAATTCCCTAGATCTTTCCAAACAAAAAATATTGCACTCTGTAAAAGGGAAAAAAATAAAGCAGCAAGGAAAATCCCCAAATGGGGCATCACGTGCTCACACGTGACTAGGCCTCACGTGCAAACACGTGAGCTTTTATGGGCAGATTCTATTTACGCCCGCATGCCTAATTGATAAAGTCACGTGCCCACACGTGATGGGCTCTTGAACCCACTGAATTAATAGAATTAAATTCTAATTAAAAGGAATTAAAAGCATTTGTTCCCTCATGGGAACTGAATAAAATATGTTAATAAAGCAGCAAAGAAAACCCCCAAAGGGGGCATCACGTGCTCACACGTGACCGGGTCTCACGTGCAGACACGTGACCTTTTACAGGCAAAACCTATATGCGCTGAATAAAATAAACAATTGGAAATGCTTAATCAGTGGGGTCACGTGCCAACACGTGATGGGTTGCTAAGCCTTCTGAACTAATAGAATTAAATTCTAATTAAATGCTGTATCAGTGGGGTCACGTGCCAACACGTGATGGGTTCCTGAGCCCTCTGAACTAATAGAATTAAATTCTAATTAAATGATTAATCAGTGGGGTCACATGCCAACACGTGATGGGTTCCTGATCCCTTTGAACCAATAGAATTAAATTCTAATTAATTGCTTAATCAGTAAGGTCACGTGCCAACACGCGATAGACTTCTAAACTCTCTGAACCAATAGAATTAAATTCTAATTAATTGCTTAATCAGTGAGGTCACGTGCCAACACGTGATAGACTCCCAATTTATAGAAAGATTCTATATAAGGAAATATTTTCCTAAAATTTGTCAGGAACAATAAATAAAATATCTTTTGGATTAAAAATCCAATGGTGAATAAAATTCACCGAGTGATCTAAAAGATCAGGTTGGTTATAAAATCAATCAAAAATCTCTCAATGAGAAATTGGCTGAACAAAATGATTCTTTTCTTTCTCCTATAAATAGGAGCTAAGAAGAGAAGAGAAAAAAGGGATAGAACAACAGAGAGAAAAAAAGAAGGGAATTTAATTCTTCGGAGAGAAAGAAGATCTCTTTAGAGAAAAAACTTTAGGTAAGAGAAGGAAGGAGATCATTCTATAAGCTCCTAAAAAACAAAAGAGAATTTAATTCTCAAACCAAAAGTTTAACTCTTCTAAAAAGAACTTAGTTCTTCTTCTGGTTGAAGATCTGCAGAAGCAGATCTCCCCACAAGTTGAGAATTTAATTCTCATCGAGAAGATTCTGCCATGCAGATCCAAAACTTAAAGGGAGAATTGGGTTTAAAGAATTTAATACTTTCAAACACATAGGAATTTAATTCATATAAATAAAATTAGGTTTTAACCCTATAAAAGAATTTAATTCTTAAACAAGGGATTTAACTCTCCATGCACGTAAAAGAGATTAGTACCCAACATGATCACGTGGTAACACGTGACCCCATTTCTTTGAACCAGAAAAAAAGATTTCCCAAAGTGTTTAACACTAATTTAAAAAGGAAAAGGGAAAACAATAAGGACAGTTTCTATTTTAGGGTGTATCACGTGCTCCCACGTGATCCTTAAAAAGCTCTTTAAAACAAAAAGGAGTAAAGCCAAGGCAGTTTCACTTTTTGGGCGTCTCACGTGTTCCCACGTGACCCTTAGCAATTATCAAACAAAAGAGGATTCTACCTAAAGGCAATGCCTTCCTAAAGGATGCCTCACCTGTCCCCACATGACCCCTGACAAACACCATTTTAAAGAAAAAAAATGGGGTAAAAACTAAAGGATTAATATCCAACGCATGGATACTCATCATGTGTCCACACGTGATGGTCATAAAGGTCAAGTGTTTAACACTTATATGCACATTCTGTGGGTAAAATAAAAGAAGCAAGGCCAAACCTTCAGGCGCCTCACGTGACCCCACGTGAGCGCTTCAGTTTTAGTGTTTAACACTACTTTAAGCGCCTCACGTGGGAGCACGTGAGCGCCGAATGTATTCTAGTGTTTAACACTATATTCGAGTCAATATTAGCCTAAATTAGCTAAGTCTTCCAGAGGAAAAATCTCTTGAAACTGAACCCCAATTATACTCTTGTCTTCCAAAACTGATCATCTCATATGGCATTCAAAGTGATTCCCAGAGCCTTCCAACCAACATTGGTTCAAGGGTACATTTCTTCATACCTCTGATATATGTCGTTGTAATCCTTCAACGTCTTCAGAGAGGTGACGGGTTCCAACAACCAGACATTCCATGGACTGTGAGGTCCTTAAACTCATGGACTATGATGTCCTTAAACTTTAGAGACTATGATGTCTCTAAACTACCATGAATTACGGGGTCCTTAAACTCATGGACTATGATGTCCTTAAACCTTATGGACTGTGAGGTCCTTAAACTCATGGACTATGATGTTCTTAAACTTTACAGAGTATGATGTCTCTAAATTACCACGGACTGTGGGGTCCTTAAACTCACAGACTATGATGTCTTTAAATTTTATGGACTATGATGTCCTTAAACTCCATGGACTAGATGTCCTTAAACTTTTGGACCGCAAAGTCCCTAAACTAAATCAATAGAACTCAAATGCTCTTTTGTTGGATCTAAATGATCCTGTTAAGTAGATCTTAGTCTAAAATTAGACTAACGTATCCTTAACAAATTGTTAAGTAGATCTTAGTATAAAATTAGAGTAACGTATCCTTAACAAACGTTTAAGTTGATCTTAGTCTCAAATGAGATTAACGATCCTTAAACCCAACCCAAAACCCAAATCTAAGAAAATACGGATTTGGACTAATCCACGCCCTACGGGCGACAACATAAATTAGTCTCCGTATACAATCCACGTGCAACTAAAAATAAAACAAACACACACAACACGAAATGACCATCTGGAGAAAAGGAAAGTTGTTACCGCGATGCGCTAGCGTAATTAACTGCAGGGGCTTGCGCCTGCAGGGAAGAGCATCCCCACAATCAAAAACCCCTCCAAATGAGGGGGAATATGACGAAGTCTGCTACAACGGCCGCATCCGTCTACACCTTCGATACATGATGTCATAAATCAACTTGGTATCTTCGGAGAGGTTGACGGATAAAACCAAATAGCATCTGCCCCTAAATTCTGATCAGCCGAACCTACGCGGTTTCGTCTCCGTTTTCGGCGGGAAACAGATTCCGGCACGCCCGGTAGGACCTTTTCCTCTTTCCACTCCACACTTCGTGTGTCGTGTTTTTCCGCGATCAAATAATCACGGTATATATGTTTGTGGTTGCCTTTAGGGGAGTGGATACTGAATTCGGCGCTTCGTCTCTATGAAGAATGGCATTTGTTCCCACCTTAGCAACACAGGCTCTGTCATATCTGGTGGAGTCAAGTACGGAGCACTTGCAGGCTCAAATCTCTGCAATGCAGCTCTTCAAGAAATCAACGGGCTTCTCTTTGGGTCGATGCTCCCACCTCCCACCCTCGGTGCCTCAACGCCGATGGTGGAAGCCCAGAGGAAGTCTGTCTTCCACAGGCGGGCTCCCCAAGCAGCAGCTTTACCGACGGAATCGGTCCTCAAACAAATGGCACATGCCAAGGACCAAGGTCGACGCAGGGGGAAAGATATTCAGGCTCTCAAAGGAAACAGGGGGAAGACTCGGCAAAATCCTGAAGCTAATCAAATCCTGGCCGTAAGAAACGGTCGACGTCAATATCAGCGTTATACAAAATGAGCTGGGGGCAGTTCTCCGTATGGTCCTGTTTCAACCCCAGTGGTGAATGTTGTTGTTCCAACTGGGAACAACTTCAAATTGTTGTGAAAGGCCAGACAAAATTCTCCTACCGCAATATTGAAGAAGTCTCCGTAGCCCATGGAGATCCCACGAGATCAGAAACCAGTTCGCTCTCTGAGACAACTTTCGTCATCTACATATAAGGTGTGGAAGCAGGTGAAGGGGACTCACCCCAAGATGGATCCTAATACAGCAGCTCCTCCTAAATCCAAAGCGACTTTTCATAAAAAAGAGAGGCCCAATAAAGCTCAAGTACCCGAAGCAAACTCCAAAGGCCAAAACTCTAAAAATCCTAAGCCTGCGGGCATGGTAGTTCACATAGTCTATGTGGTGAATTCCAAAGACGAAGTTTGAGCTTCTACTAGTCACCAATCTCAAACTCGGTCCTTGACAAAAGTTCAACTGCAACGTGAAAATCTGCAGGAGATGCTTGCTCAGGTGGCATCACTCGCTAATCTATCGTCTAAGGCAAATCCCGAAGACACAACTGGAGAAAGAAAAGAGCACGGGTTGGATATTGATTTCCTAAATCACGCTCTCAAAAAAAAAGGTATGTCCACAAGCAAAATGGGCACAGATGAAAACCCGAAAGGGCGCCGTGAGTAAAAACGGCAGGACTGCCGGCGAGCTTGTGAAAACCCATAAGGGCGCAACCTCGTTAAAATAAATACACTCACGAGATCCTCACGACTCGTGAGGAGAACCCCCCTGTGAGACCCTCACGGCTCATTGGATTCAAAAGCCTAAAGTTACAGAGATCTAGACCTGTTCTTATGCCGCCATATCTCTCAAATTGCCCTACAGGCATAGGTACGAATAAATACTTCTTTGCTAAGTTCTACAAATGGCAAGAAATGATCCCTACGGCTTATAAAGTCAAAAATCTTAATCGATAGATCCCTAACCATGTCTACTAAGCCACCTTTATCCAAATCGACAGGGGCAAATGATGAGTCACTCCTAGCGATATCCCAGTTGTAGCGATGTAGATGCCTGAACAGGTGTCAAACTCCAAGTCAACCTCTCCGGCAAATGCCGCCCCTACAGTCATCTAATGAAGAAGGGGATCCCTTTCATCTGGGATCGTAAATTCCATAGCGCACTGGATGAAACAAGCAATACCTGCAGAATCCGCCAATACTGACCGCTCCGGTCAAAGGAAAGCCCCTCATCCTGTACACAACAGCCCTTGAAGGTTCCTTAGGCGCACTATGGGCACAAGAGAATGATCAAGGGAAGGAAAGTGCCCTTTACTATTTGATTCGAGTTCTCCTGGGGGCAGAAAACAACTATTCCCAATCGAAAAACACTGCCTGGCATTAATCTTTGCAATAACGAATCTCAGACACTATGCGTTGGCGCATGAGGTCCACCTTATATCAAAGGTGGATCCTTTCAAATATTTGATATCAAGAGCCATACTAACAGGACGGCTCACTAAATGGACCCTCCTCTTGATGGAGTTCTCGATAACATACCAACCTCTTAAGGAAGTTAGGCAATCGTCCCTGAAAAGGACATAAATCCTGCTGCCCATGTGCAGCGGTTGCCAACATAAACGTATTTTCTAAAATGTTACCTTAAACTTAAAACACTATAATTTTATAAAATTATTAATTACAATAAAATATCTCAATCCATCCTAAAAAGATATAATTTCATTTAAATAGCTTGACCTTTACTAAAAGGCTATTTTCAACAAAGACCATAACCCGTATAACGATATTTTCAAAAGATTATCTAAAACTTTATTAAAAAAAATTTCATATAAATACCCTAACCTTTTATTAAAAGGATATTTTCTCAGTAAAATACTATGGGTTTCAAAATGATAAATATTCCAAATATCATGGTTTTCTTATAAACAGTAAATATCATTAAACGTTATCATCCTTTATTAACTACGCATTCTATAAAATGATATGAAGCACCTTACAAACTTAAAAAGATAACAAGATAAAATGAGTGGTTGTGGAAGGCCATATTAAAAAAGATAAACTTTTTTATTACAAGTTTATGACATACATGACATATGATACGGTTAGGGTTAGAATGCGCGGACCTAGGTATGGAATACTTATATATGAGGATCCTTGCAGGCAGGGTAAACAGTCCAATGTGTGGACAACTACTAACCCGATATTCGGACGAATACTAAGCCTACTTTGGGGGTGAATGGTCTAATGTGTGGACGACTACTAACCCGATATTCAGGCGAATACTAACCCTACTTAAGGGCAAATGATCCAGTATGTGGATGACATACAATGTGGAAATTCCATACCTAGATATATACGCAATAACTCTAATTCGTCAAAACCATTACACCGAATAACGGGGATGGGTAGTTTGATTAAGCAAGGAGATGCGGAACTCGGATTCCCCTACTACTCGATCATGATCCCGGGAAGTAAAACGGTACATTTCACTTCCCTAGTTGTTGTTCCGTGGCCACAACGGAATAATCGAGAGTATTCGGACCCTTGTTTAACAAACTAATGCGAACTTTTACCTTCACTTATACTTCATACCACATACTTTCATACAACATACACCTCATACAACATACTCATGTTCACATATACCTCTGTCAACATGTCTTAATTTTATACATTTCATACCTTTACACCCATTTACTTCATGTTGGCATGCATACATCATACTTTTATATACACATGTTCATTTCTATACTCTTACTTTCTTATGAGGCAATCCTACCCGAGTATAACTCGCAGACGGAATTTTCTTTTCCCTCTCTTTGGAATGTCCGTTAGATGAGAATGAGTTTTATGATGAGGATCAAGGTGCGGAGCCAACTAACAAAGATTATGCAGACTTGACGTCAGAAGATTAACTAGTTTTCTTTGTTTCCTACCTGTTTAGGGCTTTGCTTCTTTTTGATGTAATTAAACTATTTAGTTTATTTTACTATTTCCCTTGGGATGTAATAAAGTTTGGTTAATGAAAATAAATGTCTTTCGCTTTTATTGTTTTATTTTAGTACACACCCCGCATATTATAGATATTCTTATACTTAACGTGACTGTATTGAATAGACCGCCTTCAATACAGTTAGATTACGGACCGTGTCACGTCACCTTTCACCTTCTTTTGGGAAGTGGGGCGTGACAGGTTTTAGTGGTGGCCCATGTAGGTCATCTGGTGTACTAAAACGAAACTATTAACTGACTTATTATATTTGTGAATCTCATCCACTTGTATCAATTTCATAATTTTTCCATATCCTTTGTCCTTTCCTTGACATTCTTTATCCTGACCATGACCATTCTTCTCAGGTCATGACAAATCTTTCGGATGAGGACAACATGCCGGACATCACCTTTGAAGCTACGCTTGGATATTCGGACGACGAAATAATAAGTCCCCAAACAAATATCTCCAATGACGATTTGGAAGATGGAGATGGAGAACCCCCAGTAGAAGAGGAAGATCCCGTTGAGAAAGAGAAATTCGAGGAGGAGGAAGAGCCTGAGGAGGATGTCCCTGCTGAAGAGGAAGATCCCGTTGAGGAAGAGGAATCTGAGGAGGAGGAAGAGCCCGAGGAGGAGGCCCCCGCTGAAGAGGAGATTCCTGTGGAAGAGGAAGAACCAAGAGAATACGGGACGCACATGCGGTTTATTAGGGAAACACTCTATATTCGGGGACATGCTTATCGATGTGTTTGCCGTACCCCTCCGCAACTCTATCGTCGGGATATACCAGGCTCTCCTTTCTTTTACAGATTTGTAAGAAAGGTCAACAAACGCCGAGCCAATAACGTGCAGTTCCCACCATATAATTGACGGACGATGAGCAGAATGCTTATGATTTGTACTTGTTAAGTCCATAGTTCCTTGTGAGCCAAATAAGCCATGTATAGAAGTAGGACCATATTTAATATTCTTTGTATCCCCGTTAGCATTTATTAATAAAATATTGATTTCCACAATTTCACTCTTGTGTCTCTCGTTTTTTATTATTCCTTACTAGTTCTCCTCTTGCATAAATTGTTACTTCCGCTGCAAGTTACTATCCTATGTCCTTCGCCGCCTGGTTGTAACCTAATCTCTTCTGATTCAGATTACCATGGCCGGACGACACCATAACCGCAACCGAAGAGGAAATGGAGTCAATGAAGCCGTTGCTCAACAAGCAGCTATGCTACAAATGATGCAAGGATTACTGGAGCAGCAGATGGCTTCCCTTCATCAAGAGTTGTGCGAAAGTAGGCAGCAACAAGCAAAGATTTTAAAAAAGACACTGCCCCAGTTCCTCAAGGTTCGGCGGGAGTGAAGCAGTTCAGATCAATCCACCCTAAGACTTTTTCGGGGAAGGAAACTCCCTTAGAAGCTGAGGAATGGCTCAAGAGAACAGTCAACGATCTCGGTGCCGCCCAAATTCCGAAGGACGCGTGGGTGAACATTGCCAAACTACAACTCACGGATAATGCCAGAATATGGTGGAAGGTTGAGGAAAGTAGATTGAAAGAGCCCATCGACTGGGAAACGTTCAAACAACGTTTCGATACTCAATACTTTCCCGTCGTAGCACACTTAAAGATGGAAAGAGAGTTTATACAGTTCCAACAAGGGAACATGTGGCACCTCATGCTTTTGATGAGGTGTAAGAAAATATTGATTTTCACTTGAATGAGGATATAGACGCCGGGAATATTTTGGATGATGAACCGGTCGATTTGATTGAAATTTTATGTCCAATTCATCATCCCGAGTCATTAGACGTTTCTCCCGAACTTCATGCGTCTTGATTTTGATGATAATAACTTGGATGAGTTAAATATTGAGGAGAATTATGAGGATAGTATTGAGGAGAGTATCGAGGATAATATTGAGGTTGAACCATTTTTGTTTGATGTGTCGGATTTTCCACTTCATCCTCGTGAACCTTGAACTGTTATACTTCCTAATTCAAACCCTCTCCTTTCCATCGTTCCGACCACGCAAAAGATCACGCTTGAAGACTGTGAGTTTGAAAAATTTCTCTTTGAATCTGACACGGTTCTCACAGACGATAACGATGACGAGTGTTTCACTTTTTCGGACGATGTTGAAAACTCACCTCCCGAGTTTGAGTCCTTTACATTTTCTGATGAGTTAGTTAAACCATCAGACTCGGTTGCTTACAGTTGTTTCAAACCATTGATGGAATCTTTCAAGTTCGCGACAGTTTACTACGGTGAGAATGAGACTATCCCTAATCCACTCCCTTTCGTCCTTCCTATCGTTCCGACCGTACATGAGATCGTTATGTTTTCATCTCTAATACCAAGTTCGGCGTACCCATGCTTTCTTACGAATCTTGATGGGATTTGACCCCATTTCTTGACGGGTTGATAGGTTGGCACAATCGCTTTTAACACATCGGTCATCACAAATTGCGCTAATTTATTCACTCGATTTACACCATCAAGATCGTACTCCACTTCTTTCTCCTTTCCGCCATTCTTCTCCTCCACCGAGACCATATTCTACCCTTCTTCACACGCGGTCTCGTGTGTTTCTCATTTCTTTCCTCTACACCCCATTATTTCACCAACCCTACCATTATCACGATAAAATTTTTGAATGATTAGTGCTAACCTTTGGCTTGTGTAAGGCCTTGTTTAGTTTGGGGAGGACCTTGTTGTATATATGTATATATATTTTGTTTTCTTTTTCTATTAAAAATAAAAATAGAAAAAATAATTTTTTTTTTATAAATAAATAAACAGGGGAGTGCCGACAATTTTGACCATCTTGGTGTAGCATGACAGTGAGGACACTGTCAAGTTTAAGTTTGGGGGTATGCTCGGTACGTTTTCTTCCTTCGCATTCATATGTATATTTTTGCATTTGCATACTTATTTTAAAACCCAAAAAAATTGAAAATTTCAAAAATTATAAAAATTAATGTATTCAATTTTGGCCGTATTTGACTTGAGTTTGACAAATAGGTTAACTGGCTAGGAACAACTAGATCTTAGACTTAGTAAATTAAAAACCCTAAAAATAACCTTCCTTAAAGTTTTCGGCTAAGTCAAAACAGAGGAAAAGTATTGATGTTCTTATTAGAGTATAAGTTTGAAGAATAGTTCCTAGCTTAAGTCTAGATTCTGAAAATGTATACCTTACAATTTGCACAATCACGCACCTTGAAACTTGGAATAGTAGAAGAGACCTTGAAATGCTCTTGTCTAAAGTCCTTAGTATGATGGAAAAAAAATACAAGTGTGAATAAAGAAAAAAATGAACACTGGATTTTGTGATTACTTAAGGCTAAAAAAATAGAAAAAAATATTTAGCGAGGGTGCTTCATTACCTAGTGCCTTAGACCAACTGGTTTGGGAGTCACTGCTAAAAAGCCTTAGGTGTTACAAGACTAGGAATTACGCTTTAATGAGCAAACACATCTTGTAATCGGTTGTTGGTACCTCAAGAAGTATTAACGGTCGCATGAAGGATGTGTAAGCAAAATTTATTTAAAAATTCACCAATTAATAAGTACTTTGGACAACGGACAAGAGTATGATTGCTTGATTTGAATTTCCAAGTGTAGGGGTGATTTATACACACACGTAGGGATATGTGATTGGAGTTTAGATGAGAGAAAGGAGTGAAGAATAGAACTTGTATCTTTAGTAGAGTTGATAGAAATTCCTAAGTGGAGATGGAACCCTAGAAGAAAAACTTAAGAGATGCCGAAAGCTAAGTAAGTCTATAAAACATATATAATCTTAAGTTAGATGATGAGGAAGTGTGAAGAATATGGGTGGATAATTTGCAAGTCGAAGATAATAGAGTTCCTTGTTAGAAAACCTAATTGGAGAATAAAAGTCAATGGGCCGAATTGATAGGATTTTGTGGGTAGTATCCGCTGAAAACCCTCAGGAGACAACACTCCTCCTACTAGGGACACCTAGAGGTTTAACGGCTTGTTGCACGAGCTCAGTGCAATCGCGTTTCCCTGCGAAAGTGAGGTTAGGTTTTTATCATGAATAAAAATAAGTTTGCTCGAGGACGAGCAAAAGATAAGTTTGGGGGTATTTGTTCACACCATAATATTGTATTATTATATTCCCCATTCTTATTCTTTTTACAAATAAAACAGGTGTTTTTGACGCGTGTCTGCTGCATATTACAGGTTACAGGTTCTTGGATCTAAAACAGTGAAAAAAATAAAAGACGATGTAAAAGTGAGACTTTGACCAATAAACAGAAGACTCTTGATCAAGCCTACATAAAGATCAGTTCACAAAGCAAGGTTCAAGACGTCGACACAAAGCGAATGGGTAGAAGTCCACTACAATGTTCACTGGAAGATCTGGAGGAAACCAGAAGCTAATTTGAGAAAAGAAATAAAGAATTAAGTAGCCCAAACAGCCTAGAACCAAGCCCAGAATTTGGTGCCTTCAACTCCATCATTAGGACACAGAACCGTGGCCCAACCCATGCTGCGGCCGCGGTTCCGCAGCCGTCTAGAGCCCACTATAAAAATAATTTTTACCAAAATTCCAGAGGTGGCGCGGATCTTTAACTAGGTCTTTTCTTAGAGGGCATTTTTGTAAAAGCAGACGTGCGAATCAATTGTAATCTAGGGTTTCTATGAATCTATAAATAGATACCCAACTCATTGTATTCTTTTTATGCCTCCCTATGCCTTTTTCTATGAATAAAATTTAGAAATCTTTTGGAAAGCATCGATGCCTCTTTTCATTTCAGAAATTCAGATCCGACAAGTATTGTGTTGATGTTTGGAGAGAGCCATCTGTAAAATAAGTAATTAATTTCAATACTTGCCCTGGGTAATTTTTCATTCTCTGCCCTAGTATAAATTTAATTGCTTGCCCTAGTTAGATAGTTAGATCTTTAATTCAATTGCCCTAGATTAATTTAGTTTTTAGATTTAATTAATCCATTCACACTGTTCGAAATTAACTCGTTAGCGCGATTAGGAAATTCACAACATCCCTGTGGACCGACCCGTACTCACCGGCTAGCTACATGCGACGCCATTCTTGATTGCGGTTAATAGATAGAATTTGAGATCAATCAGATGTCTTTAAATTTTACAGACTATGATGTCTTTAAACTCCACAGACTATTACGTCCTTAAACTTATGGACCGCAATGTCCCTAAACTAAAACAATAGAGCCCAAATGTTCTTTTGTTGGATCTAAATGATCCTGTTAAGTAGATCTTAGTCTAAAATTAGACTAACGTATCCTTAACAAACGTTTAAGTTGATCTTAGTCTCAAATGAGATTAACGATCCTTAAACCAACCCAAACACAAATCTAAGAAAGATACGGATTTGGAATAATCCCGACAACATAAATTAGTCTCCGTATACAATCCACGGGCAACCAAAAACAAAACAAACACATACGACACGAAGTGACCATCTGGAGAAGGAGAAAGTGGTTACCACGATTTTGTAGCGTAATTAACTGCAGGGGCTTGCGCCTGCAGGGAAGAGCGTCCCCATAATCAAAAACCCCTCAACGAGGGGGAATCTGACGAAGTCTGCTACATCGGCCGCATGCGTTTAAACCTTCGATATATGGTGTCATAAATCAATTTGGTATCTTCGGAGAGATGGACGGATAGCACCAAATAGCATCTGCCCCCTAAATTCAGGCCGGACGTCCCAACGTCCCGGTCGCGTCTTTCGGCGGAGAACAGATTCTGGCATGCTCGGTGGGGCCTTTTCCTCTTTCCACTCCACACTTCGTGTGTCGTGTTTCGCGAACAAGTCACGGTTTGACATGGTTGCCTTTGGATGTGAAGTACTAAGATTTGGTATCTTGCTCCGTGCAGAAAAACAGAAAATCAATGGCTTCAAACTGCACTAATTGCAACAACTCCCACTCCGTCCTCGCCGGAGGAGTGACCTATGGGCCCCAAGCGGCCTCCCTTTTTACAATGCCGGTGGAACAAGTTACCCAAGCCACCACTGGGCTATTCTTCGGGACTATGATCCCACCAACAAGCTTCAACATCCAGATGCCGTCACAGGAAGCTGCGAAGAAGTTGGTCTTTGATCGGCTTACAACTACCGCGGCCCTTCTCAACGGGTCGCCCAAATCCAACGCCTCAGTCTTTAACAGACTGGGCCAAAACTCCAATGGGCCCATAAAAAATCCTGCAATATCTGAAGGGGTTATCCCGAAACGGGTAGCCATCCCTGCTCCAGTAAATGAAGCGGTCAAAGCGGCTTCTCATGCCAAGGGGTCGGTCTTCACAAGACTGGCCACTCCAACTCCCATTCCAGGCAAAGTCACCAAGGCTGCTACCCCTATTCAAAAGTCTGCCTTCGACAGGTGGCCATCCCCTTTCAGCGGACGTCGGTCTTCGACAGGCTAACGACGACAACAACAACCTCTCTTCAAAGCGGGAGGCAATATGAAGCTACCCCCGTAACTGAGCCAGTCCCATCCGCACGACATGCTCAACGTCGCCACTGGCGCCGAATAAGGAAAGCTGGAGGCAATTCCCCTTCTGGACTGATTTCACCAGCTCTAATGGTGGAAATTGATGCTGCTGTTCCAACTGGGAAAAGCTTTGAACTACTTAACAGGGTGCGCAGGAATTCGCCAACTGCCGTGCTAAAAAAGTCTCCTCCGCCTGTTGAAAAGATCACAAAGGCGAAGCCGGGGTAGATCCCTCATCGGCTGTCCTCCAAAATTTATATATTTGAACCTCGACAATATTTTTATAAGGCTAATAAAACAGAGTTTAAAATTTTTTTAAAAGGTAATTTTCAATACAAGCTACTCCACTCTAAACCTAAAAATATTGTAGAGGCTCTAAGATTATAAACAACTCATTTTCCATTTATGAGAAATTTATATATTTGAACCTCGGCAATATTGTTATAAGGCTAACAAGATAACATTCTAAGCCTAAAAATATTGTAGAGGCTCAAAGATTACAAACTACTCATTTCCCTTTTAACCGACAATATTATTATAAGGCTTCCAAATTTAGGTTGATTCCTTAATTAGATTCAAAAATTCAAATAATAAACAACTCATATATATTTTGCTCCAATGGTGGAAATTGATGCTGCGGTTCCAACTGGGAAAAGCTTTGAACTACTTAACAGGATGCGCAGGAATTCGCCAACTGCCGTGCTAAAAAAGTCTCCTCCGCCTATTGAAAAGATCACAAAGGCGAAGCCGGAGTAGCTCCCTCATCGGCTGTCCTCCAAAATTTATATATTTGAACCTCGACAATATTTTTATAAGGCTAATAAAACAAAGTTTAAAATTTTTTTAAAAGGTAATTTTCAATACAAGCTACTCCACTCTAAACCTAAAAATATTGTAGAGGCTCAAAGATTATAAACAACTCATTTTCCATTTATGAGAAATTTATATATTTAAACCTCGACAATATTGTTATAAGGCTAACAAGATAAAATTTAATATTTTTTTTTAAAAGTAAATTTCAATAGAAGCTACAACATTCTAAGCCTAAAAATATTGTAGAGGCTCAAAGATTACAAACTACACATTTTCCTTTTAACCTCGACAATATTATTATAAGGCTTCCAAATTTGGGTTGATTCCATAATTAGATTCAAAAATTCAAATAATAAACAACTCATATATATTTTTATATATATTTGAACCTTGACAATATTAACAATATTGTTATAAGGGTAACACAAGAGTTTTAATATTTATTTTAAAGTATTTTTCGATAAAATCTACTCCATTTCTAAGCCTAAAAATAATGTAGAGGCTCAAAGATTATAAACAATGCATTTTTTATGAGAAGTTTATATAAACTCAACAATATTGTTAAGAATTTTAATCTACTCCGTTCTAAACCTAAAAATACTGTAGAGGCTCAAAGATTATAAACTCCTCATTTTCCATTTATGAGAAATTTATATATTTGAACCTCGACAATATTTTTATAAGGCTAATAAAAAAGAGTTTAAAATTTTTTTAAAAGGTAATTTTCAATACAAGCTACTCCACTCTAAACCTAAAAATATTGTAGAGGCTCAAAGATTATAAACAACCCATTTTCCAATTATGAGAAATTTATATTTGAAACTCGACAATATTGTTATAAGGTTAACAAGACAGAATTTAGTATTTTTTTTAAAAGTAAATTTCAATCGAAGCTGCTACATTCTAAGCCTAAAAATATTGTAAAGGCTCAAAGATTACAAACTACACATTTTCCTTTTAACTTCGACAATATTATTATAAGGCTGGGTTGATTCCATAATTAGATTCAAAAATTTAAATAATAAACAACTCATATATATTTATATATATATTAGAACCTTTAAATAATAAACAACTCATATATATTTATATATATATTTGAACCTCGACAATATTAACAATATTGTTATATTGTTATAAGGGTAACAAAAGAGTTTTAATATTTATTTTAAAGTATTTTTCGATAAAATCAACTCCATTCTAAGCCTAAAAATATTGTAGAGGCTCAAAGATTATAAACAATGCATTTTTTATCAGAAGTTTATATATTTGTATTTTTAAAACTATTTTTCAATAAAATCTACTCCATTCTAAGCCTAAAAATATTGTAGAGGCTCAAAGATTATAAACTCCTCATTTTCCATTTATGAGAAATTTATATATTTGAACCTCGACAATATTTTTAAATTCACATATTGGTTCATGGTTTGGGTTTTAATGCAAAACTGACAGAATGGTATCAAAGCTGGTCCCTCAATAGTAGGTCTGTGGTTCGAAGACGAACCATTGTTCAAAAGTGGGGAGAATGTCGGGTCCGGTTCGCTCTAAAGGGAAAAACCGTGCGGTTTCGACCAAAGCGGACAATACTCTCTGTAATAAAACAGAGTTTAAATTTTTTTATAAGGTAATTTTCAATACAAGCTACTCCACTCTAAAACTCATTTTCCATTTATGAGAAATTTATATATTTGAACCTCGACAATATTGTTATAAGGCGAACAAGACAAAATTTAATATTTTTTTTTAAAAGTAAATTTCAATAGAAGCTACTACATTCTAAGCCTAAAAATATTGTAGAGGCTCAAAGATTACAAACTACTCGTTTTCCTTTTAGCCTCATCAATATTATAAGGCTTTCAAATTTGGGTTGATTTCTTGATTAGATTCAAAAATTCAAATAATAATCAACTCACAAGGGTAACACAAGAGTTTTAATATTTATTTTAAAGTATTTTTCGATAAAATTTACTCTATTCTAAGCCTAAATAATGTAGAGGCTCAAAGATTATAAACAATGCATTTTTTATGAGAAGCTTATATATTTGAACACGACAATATTGTTATATGACTAGCAAGGTAAGAATTTTAATATTTTTAAAACTATTTTTCAAAAAAATCTACTCTTTTCTAAGCCTAAAAATATTG